>JAPZDV010000021.1:7866866-7995464 GCA_029814665.1 Acanthurus lineatus | reverse complement strand
GAAATAAAATGAGACTGTGGGAATTTGTGCTTAAGAGAGCAAAAGAAAGACAAGAATACAATGAGAAATCCTGGGAAAACAGTGCTGTGGAAAAAAATAGAAAGACATTATTGCAGTAGGGTTAGATTAGATGCAAAGGCAAATTTAATAATTTTAGCAATTTGTGGGTATATGTAGAATGTGTAAGTGAGACAAAACTGCCATACACCGACATGTGAACAAGCAGTATTTTATCTGTCTCTGTGTACTAAAGATGAAGTTGACCTTGTCGACTGCATGAGAGTTATTCAAATGCTTGAGTCATGCTCACCTTCAGCCTGCTGCAAAATTCGCCCCAGGTAACTGATGCACCGGCGCTCAGCACACACCTGAGGAAGACACACACTTTTGACATGATGTTACGCTAAAAATAGAACAATATGTCATGTCCAGTTTTTAGGCTACTGTACACATTGTGCCTCAGTATTTCCACCAGCAGCAGGGCACACACTCACAACACACATCTAAAAAATGATGCCCTTTAAATGGATGTGTCTTTATTAACCCTTCCTTGCTTTCTATCTGGGTCACTTCGTATAATAAATCTGTTTGCAGAGCATGCTTGTGTGAATAATTAAGTATGCAGCATTATGTTTAGCCTAAGAGGACTGCGTGTCTGTGTGTGTGTGTATGTGTGTGTGTGTGTAGAATATATTTTCCTTTTAAATGGTTTATTTGGATGATTTATTTATGCTCACATCATCAAAAATACATGCTTTGAGGTCCTAAATAGTACAAATGCAAAACAGGACCTCTTACATTAAGTTCCTGCTTGGGGATAAGAATCAACAACTCAACAAACCACAAGGTATCTGTGTAGACAACAGTTTAGATTTTCAGCAGTAATGCTTCAGTTCCTGTCTGAGGAAAAGGGCTAAAGCACATCCAGTGATTTGCATCCTTTATATCAAATATCAGTATGTCCTGTGTAGTTTACTGTTGTATGTTTTACTTATTTATTGCCTTGTTTACTTATTTACCTTTTTTTTTTCCAACTGATGCCTCTGACTATTTCACTATTCCCTTTGCAGCTGTAACACTGCAAAATGTTCCTGCTGTGGGATTAATAAAGAATTAACATGTCTATAACAGCATAAACAGACCAGTGTTTTTAAACCATTTTGTCTTCATCTCTGCCTGTGTGGACAAAGGCATTAAATAGATTTACAACTGTCATTAGATAGCTGACTGAACTACCCTGGGAACCATATGAATCTATTGAATCATCAAATGGTTAAATTGCTCTAGAGGATGGGTCAGGCTTCTTCCTGTTCAGACAAATTTCTTCTCCTCCTCAGGTCAATCTCAACCAATTTTTCATTTGATGCACATTCCATTTGATGACCATGGAGCATTAAATGTTCTGATTGGTTGTTAGTCCATACAATTGCATCCAGAGAACTTTTGATCCGTGCTTTTTTCTGGTATCGCTCCTTGAAAAGTTGAAAAAGAACGAAGAGTTCCAGACTAATGAGCTTTTGCAAATTAGTCTGGCAATGCCAAGCTCTTGTTGAAAAGGTTGATTTTAAATTTATTGAATATAGACTGTTAGGGTGGAGGGTTGGTTCAGCACATGTTCAAGGATCATGTCATGTCATCTCTTGTTAACATCAAGAATGCGTCTGTTTCAAATGTTACTGAAATGGGGGAGAAAAAAAGTATTTTTAATCGCAGCTACTGAAGATTTTCAGGTCTTGTTGACCTGAAACACATGACAGCTCATAATTACTTCAAGCTGTTCTGCCACTGAGCAGCACTGGCATAAAGTCAGTGTGACCTTGTCTGTCTCAGGCTTGGGAACAGTGTGATTGCACATTAGCAAAGATGCAGATTTGCAGGTCTACCAGGTAAACACAGGTTTGGGATATGGGTAACAATTGATGTATTAGCTTCAAGGTCTGCAAATGTTTTCTTTTCTCACATAAACAAGCACACTTTATGACAGACAGTATTGCACATAGCCGTTGGCTAGTATAGAGTGAGTAGAAAATGATAAATGTACTCTTCAGGGGTTACATTAGTCATTAAATGGCTGTCAAGGGTCTTCACCCACCTCTTGAGCTTTGAGCCTCTCTGTCCAATCTCGCCAATGTCAAGTAGGAAATAAATGGCAGAAAATGTTCTTGAGTGCTCATACATGATCGTGACCTCAATGTCTTTTACCTCTTGATCAGGAAAGAGTCCGTACCTCATGTTCACCAACCGCCACGAGATCCGACGCATCGACCTGCTGAAGAGTGAATACGCACAGGTGGTGCCCACACTGAAGAACGCAGTGGCCCTGGACGTAGACGTGTCCACCAGCAAGATGTTCTGGTGTGATCTATATCATCGTAAAATATACAGGTATTGCACACACAAAATGCACGGTACATCATGTAAGTTAGACATGTAAACAAGATGTCAAAAGTTAAAAGAAAAGTACGGATTTGAACTAAGACTGAAGTCTAAATTAAACCGTGAATGACTTTGAGAGTTTGGATAACACTCTCTCGTTGCTCAGCCACTCTGTCACTGTTTTCTATCCATCAACCTTGTCTGCCTCAACCTGTCACACCTTCTGGTGGTGGGACAGACACACCTGGGGCTGTTGGTGTGCAAGTGTGTGTGTCAGTCACACCTGGAGGGCTGTGTCATCTGTCTGACAGTGGAAGGTGGAGCTGTTTGCCCTTCACACACATACTGTATGTGCCCACACGCAATTACACATACTGTAGGTATATCATTACTCTGATCTTGTGTGTGTGTGAGCGTGTGTGTTTGTGTCACCCTGATGGCTGGCGGGTAGTGGGAGGGGCCCTCTGTCATCTAAACTGAGCCATATGCTCTCTCAGAATCCACTGCCTCAGTAATCACCACCATTACTCATCTGCATACGCACACACACACACACACACACACACTCCCACATAAACTCAGTGATACACTCAAGGGCTTGTGACAGAGAAAGGACAAATCAACTTGTTCCTCATGATGAGCTCAAGCAATAAAATCCCATGCATTCAGTTTAAATGGCCTGCAACAAGTGACTCTCAGTTACACTTTAATTTACTCAGAGTTGTTCTTAGTTGTGTGTCTGCCTTTCTCTTATCCTTTAAAAAGTATAAATAATTATCAACCCAAAGGCATAGAAGTATATTATCAGTTCAGTGCATTTATGCTGCAGTCAGAATTATCATATAGTAGCTTTGTCACATTTACTGTATCACTTGGCATTGCTGTTCCAATTTCTGATTTAATCTGTAACTTTTACAGGTCTGAAGCTCTTTTTACAGCTGTTTGCCTCAGTAGGAGAGACAATGGATCAATCACAGCTCAGTAGGCAGCTTTAAGAATGATGAAGTCATCTTTATTCAGAGCTAACTTGGTGCCAAGCAAGATTCAGGAAAGACCGTGACAGACAATTTTCCACAGAAATGGGACAAACGTTGGCAACATTAATGTAGCTGTGCAGGTTTTGTGGGCCAACCGACTAAAAAAAAAGCTCTTAAATGGATCTTGGATCTTTGTAAGAATCTTTAAGCTAACAGCTCCAAGTAATTGGTAAAGCATCTTTTGTGTTTAGTGTTAATGACTTCACTCACTTAAGGTAACCAGTAATGTCACTGGTGAGCAAGAACATAATGTCACATTGTATTAATGAAACTGAATTTAAAAAAAGCACCAATTAATAACATGGCTTTTCATTCACAATGCTTCAAGAAAACTGTTCTGCTTCAGTTTCCCCAGTTTTTCCTCAAGATCTAAACATCTTGAACCATAATTGTGAGCGCAACTGCTCACACATTAATCCAAAGAGTCCTTTTGAATAAGGAAAATTTTTACCAAATGAAAATAGGCGAATAGCATATTTAAAAGTGATTCCTCCTCATTGTCTCTCATTGTATTAGAATGATTTTTCAGGCTAATCCATAGTTATTAGCAAGCTATGGGTCGATGACTTGCTAACTTCTCCCAATGATGAAGATGTCTGTTGCAAACAATAATACAGCCAATTAAAGATGCAATCTGCTCAGTGGTCTTGGACTCATCTGTCTCTGTCCTATTCATTAGTCCAGCCTGCCCTCTAGTCATTCCTCCAAACTGTTCACTGCAGTCTGTCTGAGCGTGTGTAACTAGAATAAAATGTAATCCCAATACTCCTTGAAAGTGGTTGTGAGTAAATTCAAACACTGGAGTATTTGCATGACAGTAACAAGGATGCCTACATTATGTGTGTTCAGAGAAATTATCAAGATTTTTTTCTTTTTTTGGATAAAGGATATCATAGATTATAAGTTACAATACATGGTAAAATACAAGTCACAGTGTGCTATGATTTAGAAAAAATACGCAATATATTTTGATCCCACAGCTGTATGTAATCTACAGCCCTAATTAAACCACTGTTGCACTAATAACACAAAGGGATTTCATCCACGTCCCCTTCGCTCCAGCCCTTATTTTAATTTGCTCCCTGCATGTGAGACAGTTGTTGGATTCATCCTATAAAGCCTGAGACACCAGAGAAAAAGCCTGAGATTATCACAAGACAGCAGCAGGCTAACTTTACCACAATAGATAAAGATGTCTGCTGTGGCAAACAGTAGCACAGCAATTAACAAAACAGTCTGCCTCCAATGTCATGACTCATTCAGCTCTACCTCATCCCTTGCTCCAGCTATCTCAGCAGCCTCCTCCTGTAGTTAAGCTGCTCCTCCCATCTGAACTTGATGCTTGTATGCTTTGCTAACACCCAGCACAGAGGCGTAAACTGGGACATTGCTTTTACCAACCTTTCAATGAGGTTGTCTTATATTGTCTTGTTTTATAGTCCTTATGAAGTGATGATGGTAATGTGCTACATGTGAAACTGCTGAAAGAGGAGAGAAAAGAAGTTTATGGGGACAGATGAATAGACAGACAGCAAGTGAGAACCCAGAGGAAAAAGGAGAGAGATTGAGAAGACAAGGGACAAGAAAACACAAAGAGAAGAGTGACAAAAACGAAGAAAGAGACAGGTTGTTCTGTAAGCTGCTGATAGAAAGAGAGAGGTCTGAGGTTGTTACAGAGGTGTCAGGTTAGGGTGCCCCTGACACGGCACTACCGCGAGTAAAGAACACCTATTCTTCAGCATGTGCAGCGGGGTATCAAAGGCACGTAGCACACTCCAGACTTTTCTCATAATGAAAGAATAGACAAGAATAGACGGCAGCAAGTACAGCTTTTGAAATGGATTAGTTTTATACCTATTTCTTCATGTTCCTAAATTATTGGATATTTTTATATTTTGCAAAACACTTACTAAAACATCTCTTTTTTTCTACTTCCTGCCAGTGCTTACATCAACAAGGCCAGTGATTCGTCGCAGCAGATTACTCTCATTGACTCGCTTCACTCCCCCGAGGGCCTTGCCGTCGACTGGGTTCACAAAAACATCTACTGGACGGATTCGGGCAACAAGAGCATCTCCGTCGCCTCAGGAGACGGCAGGAAGAGAAAAGTGCTGATAGCCACTGAGCTGAGTGAGCCGCGGGCCATCGCAGTGGATCCACACCAAGGGTAAATGGGGGGTGGGGTTTGGACAGACGGACAAAGCATGACAAGATGACAATGGAGTTTAGAGAAAGGTTAGAGAGGGATGGGAGCTGGAAAGAAGGAGTGGGAGTAGAAGGGTTGCCAGAGAAGCCTGTAAAGATCGCTGCCAGTCTCTGAATAGGGGGAAAGAAATGTTTTGAATAAATTCTGTGAAAAGTAAACCCAACCAGCACTATTGTTAGCGTAGCACAGCTTAACACTTATTTAGCAATACAGAATGACTCTTGTCCCCTCTGTTTGCCACCTCCTATTTTTTCTTTAATGTCTTGATTTTCCCAAAGGACTTTTCTTACAAATCTACAAGGCAACAAAGCATGAAATACAGAAAACAAAGCCCAGCTTTCATAAACTTACACATTTAACAATGGTCCAAGTTTCCAGCACCTGCTGTTTGCGCAGTATCTACATTCCTTTGTGTCTCCAAGGCCTGATTCAGAAGTAAATCTATTTGACTTTGGAGAGAAAATGAGATTAGAGACAAATAGGGACATTGTCTGACACAGTACAGTGAATTCAGTTGCATTTTAGTTCCCTTCTCAAATTGACTGTGACATTGTAAATGAAATTCTTTTCACAGTTCCTGAAAAGGGGCTTTTATTTGCTGAATTTGTACCCAACCATGTCTGACTGCTCAATGCATTTTTCCTCAGGTTTATGTACTGGTCGGACTGGGGAGGTCAGGCTAAAATTGAGAAATCTGGACTGAATGGAGTGGACCGACAAATTCTGGTGTCTGAGCACATCGAGTGGCCCAATGGAATCACACTGGGTAAGGAAGGACAGAAAACACACAACCCTGAGCAAACTACAAGATGATACAGGGGACAGGAAAATCAATCAGCTCTGAAAGCAGTGTCATAAACATAGTTATAAAGCTGAAGAGGCTTTTGGAAAGTGAGAAAAAAACTGGTTTGAGTGAATTCGGCACAAAGAAACAGACCATAAAATAGACACAGAGAGAGTGAGTAACAAAGAAGATAGACAAACAGCAAGAGCTGAGAGAAGAAAACAGTCTAGGAGTGCTGCAACCCCTGAGTAGCTCTTATTGTTATAGCTCAGTTTTTGTCTGGCTCTCATCAATCAAGCCAGCAAACACAGGCCTGTGAATTAATAAGCCAGACGCTCTGTGCCGTCGATACCTCCAGTCATCCCTTTCAACTCCCACCGCGGCAATAGCCAATTTTTTCTCTGCTGCCCTTGCCTGAGGAGAAAGAGAAGCACACAGTTACCACACTCTGTGGAATTGAGGTGTCACTGCATGTGTATGAAAACAAATTATTTTTTTTAGAGTAAGGCGAATGAGAGAGTTGGTCAGACATGCACTAGACTGTTTTGATAGAAGGGGTGGATTATTTTTCATTGGTCATTGATTTCACACAGAGCAGTGAATGTAGCAGGTGATTGTCAGAGTCAGAGGAGGTGAAGATTTGAACGGCAATAAATCCATTGTTTCTTTGTTGTTTTTGGCTTGATTTTTGAGGTTGGGTGCCATTCACATTTGAACTGACACCAGAGCAGACCTTTTATCTGAAATCTAGAACTGGTACTCATTGGTAATATTTTTTGATAATTGACTGTCTCTTTTACATCAGAAATGTAATTTCAATTTCAAAAGAATTAGTGCAGACTTCTGTATTATAACTTTGTTTATCAGAACTTTTTTTTTAAATTTTATTTTAAACAGTTACAGTGTAACACTAATACCAACTATTATGTTGTTGTGACAACCATGGTATGAAATTCAGTAATATGGGTACAATTCCAAGGTTTCAGACATACTAAAATAATCTGAAATACTGTGTTAGCATACGAAGTAACATGTTGCTGATGAATTTCAGGCAAAGTCAGTGGCTGAATGTTGGCTAACACCAGTAAAAATCCTAAACTAATCATAACCAAGTCAGTAAAAAAAAACAAGGTGTTTTCAACAGTTAGCTCAACAAACTAATTATTTACATAATTATGTCAATTAAGTTGTTGTTGCTTTTGAAGTTTTCTTTTTCATGGAGGGTTTAACTTCTTCGGCAAGCAAGCTAACATTAGCTGCAGCTGTAGCGGGGGACTTTTCTTTCAGGCTATCAAACATGGATACTCTTCAACTAATTTATTAAGTGTTTCCTCAGGTTGAACATGATGTCCTGGTCTGTTTTGCATTTGCACTACAAATTCCACAGCAAGTGGTACCTGTAGAGTAGATATGTTTTTTAACTTCCTTTTTTGAGGCAGAATGGAAATTACAGTGTAATTGCACCCTAAGTGTATCAATCTGGAATGTCTGATGTGATGTTAACAAAACCTTAAAAATTTAACTACTACTTAAAAGATAAAAGTTTTTTTTGCTTGCTTTGTTTACTTCACCTGAGGGTTAAACCGCAAAACATGTTGGCACAAACAAAGTGATTAACTTAAAAAAGTCCTACAGCAGGAAGATAATCTGTTAACTTCAGATAAGAAATTTATATCCATAATAACTATTTAATTTTTGGGTTTGTTTTTCAAGGACGTCTCACTTATATTTAATATGTATAAAGCTTTGTTTTTCATCCTCAAGCACTGTTTTTCTCTTGTCCCTCACTTGTTTTCTACATATTTAAAAGTTGTGTTGTAATTTCTTTATGAAAAATCAGTAATTTGAGAAAAAACATGGATAAACATACTTTCAATTTGTTACTAATGAATAACTGGCATAAGCACACATAATATTTGAATTCTGTCTCCCTTTTATTTCTAAGAAATCTGTGAATTTTCAACTCAACCATAGCATTACTTGTTGGGCAAAAAAATACAGTGCTAGAATGAACAGTACTAAAACATCATAATACAGTTGTAAAACAGTGAAGTTCTCCTTTAAATGAAATCCAGCAAGATTGATAAATTTGCTCAAGGTCACATACTTTTTCCCAAGCAAAGAAGTCAACCGGCAATATTCCAATCACATCTGTGTTTTCTCAACGCAGGGCCTCAGCCGTCATGTCAAAAAAGATTGATTGTGTAGCTACTGGGCCATTACATTCATATACCTCTCACCCTAGGCCTTTTCTTGTGGAATGACCTCGTTTTCTATTTGTCTCATTCTCTCTCTTCCTTCATTTTGTTCTCTCTCTCTCCCACTCTCTCCTGTTCTGTCTTCTCAGACTTGTCTAACAGGCGTTTGTACTGGGTGGACTCCAAGCTGCACCTGCTTTCCAGTGTAGATCTAAATGGAGACAACCGCAAAGTGCTGCTATCCTCCCATCACCACCTGGGACACCCCTTCGCCCTCACTGTGTTTGAGGTACGGAAGGATTGAGATTTAAAAAAAGCAACAGAGGTTTTCCAGCAAAAGTTGTTGAAGAACTTCAAATCTCTAAATATGCAGGTTGTTTGTTTGTATAAGAAGTAGAACTTGGCACACTGTATTCTTACTTGGATCCCAGTTACAAGAAATATGAGGCTTGTATTATACTTCTTTAGTCATTCCTGTTTTCCAGGGCATTTCAGATGGTTTTAGTCAGCTTTTAGGTCACTAAAGCATATTGTAAAAAATCAATTCACTAAGATTCCTGCTGCTCTTATTATTTTTTTATTAATAAGGGTTCAGTTTAGCTGTCTATTATCCAATTTTAGGTTTCAAGGTTTTAACAAGCAGTTAATCACCATCCAACCTTAGCACTGAAATACTCAAGAGCACTAATGAGGCTTTTGCCCCATTACAAAAATTTTAATTTTGTCTTTTTAATCTAGATGTAGAGTATTTTAGCTATGGACAATACTAGCTTAAAGCACAACATACAATTAATTCAAGTACTTCTGGTATGAGGCTAAAATAGATGTCGAGCCAGCTTACTTAAACAGTATCAATGAAGCTGAGCCATAGACTGCATAAAACGTGGGTGTAGTTAAAGAGATGGAGCGTTGGAGGAGCACAGAATATTTTTTGGCTTTCTTTAAGGCTGAGGCGACACCAACAGACAGCTGGTAGCTAACTAAAACTTCAGTCCCTGTATAGTTGTGAATGAGTAAATTAGCTACAGAAGCCAAAGCTGCTTTCCTTGTTTGTATCAGGCTGCAAACATGTTTACGATCGCTGTCAAGTTTGGACATTTTAATATGCAGGTCTCTGGGGATTAACTCACCTTTGTAATAGTCTCAAGTTGCCATTTAAGAAACTGCAGTTTTTGACACTTCCTCATTGCCTTAATTTTTCAGCCCCATAGATTAAGTTGAGACTTAGACTGAGCTGAGATAAATATCAAAAGAAAACAGGAATGATTACTTTAATATCCAGCATAAATCTATATTTAGTTTCATTTTCTCGCTTTGGGACTTTGTATGAATCACCTGAAAACACTTGGCAGTGTTTGTATGAGGATTCAACCTAGAGGGCAAACAAGAAGCTGATGTCCTTATTTGACCCTCAAAGGTAAATAGATACAGTGAAAAAGCTCTGTGCTCACTTATCTCTTCCTCAATGTGGGACACTTTATCGAGTGTGTTGATTCCAGCAGTGTTGTGGTAATGTATCTCTAGATTTTATATATTCTCAGTTTTTTTCAGTGAGCCAAATGTAAGCATTTCGATATGAAATTTTGCTGTCAAAGTAATATTTATAACTAGAATATAACTAGAGTTGGTAAAATTTTGCTAGCTTCTCCATCAGAGGTTGATGACTGAAATATAGAATTATAGCAGAATAAATGAATTTGTGTTCTTGATGAATGCTGCATCTCTTCGAGGTATACATGCAGTTTTTACTGTAACAAACACATGCTGGTGTTTTCAGAGTAAACTACAGGTGATAATAGGTAAGATAAATTTGAAGGCAAAAGAAGCTGACAAAGAGAAAAAAGTCAGTGGAAAAACATGGTGTAACTGAAAGACTGATGAAGCAAAAATAAGAAATATTTACAGCTACAGTAACAAGACAAACCCGGTGAAAGCATTACTTTTTCAAGGACTGACAAGTGTAGAGTCACAGTAGAGTACAGCAATCGATGAAACTAATTCAAGTGTATTTATTGAGGCAGGAATGAGTCAGTCTGTTAGAGCCCATCAAGTATAGATGATGTGGAAGGAAAGAGAGAACCAGAGGAGAGCAGAACAAGGATGAAGGGGAGAAAGAGGGAGGTAAACTGTGAACGGTAGGAAGTTCTTTCCCCATTCCTCTCTTTACTGAACACTGTGATGATGAGAAGTGAAGGGGAGAAGGGACATCCATCATGTCCAGCTGAGTGTGCCTGTGTGTGTGTGTGTATCGCTTGGCTGTGCATGTGTGTGAAAAGAGAGGGAGAAAACCGACATTTCAGGCAGACACTGAAAGTTCATCCCTAGAGATTAATAGCCCTCAGCTCCTCTGGTTTTTGTTCCGTTGGTTGCGATACAGATCAAATTAAAAATCCTTTAGCGGTGCAGCAGATTGTCCTGGTCCCAACAGAGTGATAATGGGAAGTTCGTTTCTTTGGTTTGAGGTGTTGAAACAATGAACTGTTTGTTTGTGTCTTATCGAGGAAATGAGCCTCAAGGGAGCATTTTTGACTCTGTGTCTGCGTTAACTGCTTACTGGGCTTAGTTTAGCCCAGTTGTGTGACACTTTACATAAGATTATAGTGCAGCATTATTGACATAAGGATGTTAATAAAAAAAGTATTTGGTTCTTTAATTTGTAACAATTTTCACCTCTCCTGAACTAGATGGAGGTGATTACAAAGCCATCAGTTAACTGCGGCAGCAATTAATAAACAATGTATTAAGGAAGAAAGATGTTTTTGTTGAGATCTGGTTGAATGCCACAAAAGAAGATAGAAAATCTTAGATGCATACAGACCCGATCTTGACTTTTAGTTTATATTAAACTGAGGTTTTCAGAAGTTTTTGCTTCTTTTGGGAAAAAAATCTTACTAGAGCAGCAACTAGTTGAATAGATGGTTGACACAAGTAATCGCAAATCTTGTTGACTATCAATTCTCCATAAATACCTGAATGTTCACATGTTAACATCAGTGTTTTGTTTTTTTTATTTGTTTATATATGGAGCCATACAGTAGATCATTTGAGTGTGTGAGAGCTTTAAGGTCTTACACATGTAAGTTGTAAAGTGCATATTTTGGTCTGTGCAGCTTCAAACATTTTTCCTGACTGAAACACAGTGAATTTTAAAATCATTCTACTTGAGTATATCATCTGCAGACTTAACATGCAAACTGATGTAATGATTCTTAACACCACAGAGGAAAGACGCGGGGTTCCTGTATCAAAGTCTGAACACTCCACCAGAAAACACACACAGAAAAAGACACACACATACAAAGCCTTTGTTAGTGTCAGCCCCCTGCCTGGACACCAAGCCCTGAGGAAATGTAGATCGCAGAGGCATGCAGAGAGTAATGTTTTCTCTTTCTCTGCCTTTAGTATCATTACATTACTCTTCATCCCCTCTTTGTTTGCCTAGAGGGGATAGAGGAGGATATGAGAAGAGTTGAGGAAAAAGAAGCAGAGAGGGAGGATTAAATGGAAAAAAGACAATGGAAATAAACACAGTCAGGAGGGAAAGAAAATAAGTGTCCCTTTGCCATGAACTCAGCACCGTAGGAGGATTTAAACAGGTTCTGCACACCCACACAGTTGTTTTTGTTTATTTTATTTAAATAGACTTTTCCTCAGTTTGACCTAACGACAGTTTTGACACCATAAAGTGACATTTGTTTATCCAGGCCCATCGTTAGTTTGCTATTGCGCCTCTGACAATGAAAATGAAATAAAAATGGATGGTGCAACACAGCTGATAAGCTATAATAACTTCCTCTATTTACTCTCAGACTCTTTGTCCCCTCAAAAATCAGCGCTGTCAGAACAGATTTGCTATAGGTTAACGGCATGGGTTTGCCACAAGGTTAATTTAATCAAGGAGATTAGAATACATTGATTTCACCACAAAAAATTCAGTTTTTAAAGACAGGTCTTGAAAGTAGTAGAATAGTGACATTGCCTAGCACCAACCACATAGAAAAGGTCACAGTTTCTGAAGTCTGATTAAGTTATTAAAGAAATAATGAGCAGAATAATCATTCATAGAAAAGTCAGCCAGACCTGGTTCTTTGATGTTTAAAATCGGTTTAAAACATTCTTGTATTCATCAGTAATCATCACAGAAATCAGTTAAATGAATGGGAGTAGCAGTGAATTATGAGGCTGAAACATGTTTAACCACAGCTTTTACAGAAAAGGAAGGCAAATGTCAGTCAAGCCCTATCTGTCCACACCCACGGCCCAGATAAGGGGTCTAATCAGCTAAAATAACCAGAAACACCTGTGTGGGTGTAACAGGATTTAATACTCTTCTGCAGCTTAGCAGAGATTAACATAAAATGTCTCCTAAAATCATTTGATTCCCACACAGATTTAAAACCAAACCTACATTAATTTTTCATAACTTGGACTGATACAACAAAGAATACAAATCAAACCCCCCAAAAAAATCAAAGGCTTCTAAAGTTGAGCGGGCTGGCTTTGTTTTAGCTTTCATTTGTTGTATTCTTGCTTGACATCTGAGTCTGCTGGAGGCACCAAAGCCCATCAGGCAGATGTGTCAATCATGAGGGCCCAGCATTTGTCAGGGGGTTCTTCTGGGACAAAATCATCAAGGGCTGTTCTCCCCCTGACCATGAAAAGAATTCATATCCATTTAGATAGTTTTATCCCCCTGACGACAGTTCAGTGTTGAGGGGCCATGTTTTCAGGAGAGCTTGTATGTGTGTGTGTGCATAAGTTCCTGCCTACCTTTCGACACATGGAGGATTCACCTTGATTCTGCAATGAAGAGCGCTGACCTGCTTGGGTCTGCACTGCTGTTTGAAGCCTTTAAGGTGAGGAAACGTGACACGTAGAGATTGACGGCGAAAAAAACTGAAAAAGAAAAAACTAGGAAGAGCTGTCAGAGAGCGAGGAAGACATCCAGGGACAGAAAGGCCGAGGGAAGGAGGGAATGGAATGATAGATCTGTGTAATGTTTTATCAGCTCGGCTAATATTTGTCTTACTGTTTCAGTATTACTGTCATATGAGTAAAGGTTATCTGGATCTGAGTGAGGGAGCGATGGAGAGCTCAGCCAAAGATGGAAAAGGATAGAGTGAGAGAAAGGTTAAGACTGCTGATAACCAAGCACAAGCAAAGAGTGTGGATTACAGCTACAACTGAACCACACACCCAGATAGACGAATACATACTTATGAACACACTTGAAAAATCTGTGTTCGGATCCCCACAGGTCCTTGCCCTTTAAAGAGACCATTCAACTGTAAACACAACCTAAGCTTAAAGAAAGAAAGTGTTAATACAAATCCAGCATTTCTCTTTCATCTCCGTCTCACACTCACCTCCTGAATTATCTTGTATTTCTTTTTTTAACCTGCTTATGACTTTAACGTCTCTGTGGTTTTTTTTTTAATTGATGCCTGTGTAGATAGAGCAGTCTGCAGTTGCCGTGGAAACCAAGTGCCATTACCACTTGTGCAGCGTATCCTGTTATCTTGTAGTATCACTAAAGAGAAATGTGAGGAGGTGTTAGAAAGAGGAAGAAAAATCAAGAAAGAATCAAAAGTGAAATATGAGCAAGTGATCTGAAAAAAAAAGGTTTGCAATATGAATTTCTTTTATTTCCAAGGTGATGTTTTTTTTTCACAACACTTTACACAAAGGACTTTTGCAATGGGGCCCAGGCAAAAAGTCATTGCTGTGTTGTTGTGTTTGTATCTTGCAGATTATTGCAGAAGCAGCAACAGATTTTTATATTTGCATATGTTTTCTTATAGAAATCATATTATATCTTTTGATACCAGTGACACCTGTATGTTCTTGAGTTTTGGCAGCTAAAATCGCTCAGCTTCTTCTTGTGAATGGAACGTGGCGTTGTAGCTTGGCACCACTAAACTTTGTTGGTCCCATTGCACTTGAAAAGTCTTAAAAAAGCTGTGTTATTCATCATTTTATCATGTGTGCTGGGAGCTAAAAGGCAGTCAGCAGCCTCAGCTTGCAGGAGTCACTGATGCTATGAACCAGTCAGACTGAAGAAGTGAACCCAGGCCAGTTTTATTTCTATTTATTTATAAAACCCATTTTCCTGAATCACAAATTTGCCTCAAGCAGCTTTACAGTCTAAACATCATAAGACTTCCCCCATCCTCTATTTGGATAAGGAAAAGCTCCCCAAATAAACTTTCACAGGTGAAAAAAATTCAAGAAACCTTAGAAAGAGCAAGCAGAGGGCTCCCTCTCCCAGGATGCACAGAAACACATATCCATGATGACAAACAGAAGCTTTTTCAGTCTTTGTGGCCAATGAGCAGCTTTCACAGCACTGAATTGGATGCCATCTTTAAATGCAGTATCCATTTCTCCGTAATTGGTGGAACTGCAAACATACTGTACGCCCGGCCAAACTCAATTTGTTTTGATTACAACAATTAAGGAGGGCTGATGTTATTCTCAGGAGGGAAGCATCATTACAGTCTTAATAACATCATTTTTTTCTAACCATTTAAACCCAAATTTGTAATGATAAGCATTTTTTTCGTGTCTATTCACTGTGCCGTGGCAAGTCATTTTGACTTGAGCATAAACTGCCTCAAATTATTACCAAACCTCTTCTATGTGGTTCGTTACTTTGTTACTAAGACAAAACAGAAAGAATGCAGTTTCCTCTATCATTGTCTAAAATGCCATATTTGGTTTTTTAGACATCAAAATGGTTAGTTTTGTTTTGTTGGGTTTTTTGGGGGGTTTTGTGGTTTTTAAAAAATTTGAATAAACTTCTCATCACATCGTCATCTTTGATTAGTAGCTGTATTGAGATTTCTCGTGATCCGATTTTAAAAAAAGAACCTCGAAAAGTATTATTTGGGCGGCATTAACTAATTTTAGGCTTGAGTGTTGGATGCTTAAAGTTTGAGAGGGCACAGTTAAAATAGCTCACACTGCATTATAATATTACTTATTCAGTCCATTTAAACCTCTCCTTGATTAAAATGCAATGTGTTTCACCTTACTTGAATAAATAATATTATAGCCTTCAAACCTGCCATTTCACATTCGCCTCCAATTAAAAATTGAATTGAAGTTACCCCAGGCATAAAAGATCTCCCTAAATGTGTCTCTCCTGTCAAGTAAGGTGGTAATCCACAAACCTAAATGTAATCAAATATTTGCACTGAATAAACTAATGAATATTTAGACTTTAGACTTTTGAGATTTAGACTTTGACACACTTTGACCGTGATATCCTGCGGCAATGAACATCCAAGGGCAGGGTTATTACCCAGGCGGCTAGATCCACCATTACAAAATAAAACGGGCACAGAGAGGTGCAGCCATTGTTAGGTGAGCATATGTCCCCCCCATTAACCATGTAGAATTTGTTTAATGAACCCTTTTATTAATTAAAAAAAATTAACATATAGGGCCCCCCGGTGGAGTTTCCTTGCACAAAATCTGTTCAACACATATTTTAAAATAAAAAAAGTAAATTTATAATTATTCAAAGTAGTTTAATTGCATTTTCTATGTAGATGAGATTGAATGTTTACTAAGGATATAGTAGCATGTTGATGTTAAGAATCACAAATGAGTCTTTATTCTAACATATTCATGATTGGACACAGTGAAGCGAACTTCATTCTTTAAGTCACAAATAAAACAACAATTTGTTTGGCTACAGTTGAACATTTTCCGCAACAGTGTCAAGCTGCTTGGTAAACAGGGATCTTTCGTTGGAAAAAATAATGGGCACCATCAATTAAAATGGGCCTGGGGCTTGTTCCATAAGTTGTTCCTGTTTTTACAGCCCCAGCTCAAGTGTACAGGTATCTGAATCGCCTTCTCTCTCTAGGCTTTTGTCTTCTGTACTTAAATTTTAATCATCGTTTCTGTCATGTTTATGAGTTAAGTACAATAAAGGATGGAGGACTCAGCAGCTAGTATGTATTTGTATTTTTTCCAACTCTCTCCCTCTGTTTCTGTCCAGGATCGTATATATTGGACGGATTTGGAGGATGAAGCAATATACAGTGCCAACCGACTGACAGGAAGTGATGTGGCAAAGGTAGCTGAGCACCTCAATAACCCCCTGGACCTGGTGGTGTTTCATGAACAGAGGCAGCCGAAGGGTAAGACATAAAGAAAAAAATGGTGAAAAAATCAGCAACTATGATAATGACACAGACATTTTTGGTGCTTTTGTTGTGCCAGAAAACAGACAGGATGAGAATCTACTGGTGACAGGCTTGCACAGAAAAATGGGCATCATGGGCTCTCATCATGATTTCTTGATACTAGTTAGGTTTAATGACTTCTTGCTCCAAGTGCAGACCCAAAATAAACAGTCAATAACTAAAAAAAAACCAACACTACTCTCTCTGGTAACAAGGCCTTGGATAATCCATGTATAGACCAAAGGATTTTCTTATTAAAACTGTCTGGAACAATAAACTAATAAGCTGATGTGTGTGATTGGATTGATGTGTGTGCCGTGCATGGAAAATGATGCGTTGTGATGTAGTATTTATCCCAGTATGAATGCTCTCCCAGGTGTGTGAACAAACATCTGTGTGTGTTTTTTTCCATGCTTGTGTTTCTGTGTGTGTGTGTTTGACAGTGTGTATTAGTAATTTTCTTGTGTGAATCTGTGTTTCCATGCTTTGTTTTCTCCCCTTACTCAAAGCTCAAAGCAGTCTTGTCTGAGAGCCAGTAGGGAACTAATTGTATACTCTCATTAATAAATCAAGAGTTCTGCTCAAAGAGATATCACAGAGTTTAGCATGTTTTTCCAAATTTCCAATAAAAGTGCAAAATAAAACAACCAAGCTTGAACAGGCTAAATGAAGTCTTGCTTTGTCGTGAAGAAACAAGTAGAGCCGATAAAAATGTGACCTTAGGGAAGTATTTGAAAGGTCAACATGTTCTTCCCTTTGTTTGACAGCTCTGTCTCAATTTTGCTTTTCGCACATTTTTTTCTATCAAAAAATCCCCAAATCTAAAAGGGAACATCATTACTTAGTCATTTGTTGACTTAATTCACATCCACACACTCAAATATTGCTCCACAGAGTCAATATGTCTTCATTTTCACATATTTTTTAAGTCTTTTTTCCCATCTTCCCATTTTTTTAAATGTCTTTTATTATGTATCTATTTCTTTTTGGTCCATCCTGCTGTGCCTTAAAGCCCAAGATCCACTGTTTAATTCTCATTATCAACATAAAAGAGGGATTGCAAGAGAAAAAAGGGGACGGTGGTGCTACAGTAGCATCAGAACAACATGACTTTGCAAAATTTAATCTTAGTCACTCTTCCATCCTCTGCTTTCTTCAATTTCTGTCTTGATATCCTTCCTTCTAAAGCTAGTTTATTTCTTTTTCTGCCTGGAATATAAATTTGTTGCCATAATCTTTCGTTCCATTTCAAGGACTTTTGTTTTTTATCCAAAGAATTGCATTTCTTCTTAATATGGAAAGCAGCTATGGAAGATATTTGGCATTTCAAAATTTTTCATTTAGAAGAATTTTTTTGAGACAGCTGTTCAAATTGCGTACCTTTTATGCTGAAATACAAATGTGTTCCCAGCCTATTAAAATCCCAGTGTGAGTGGTGAGTGATACTGCTGCTTCCCCCCTGATGGCTGATGATTTTTATGATGTGCTGCTCTCTAAAACTACGCACGAGTCAGGAGGCAGAATCGACCGCGACCTGACCTAATTCCGGTGCTTCCCCACAAGATGAGAGCAGCAGTATTTTTCCATGAGTCTGACTCTTGGGTTTGGAATCTGCATGTAAATTTTTAATTTGAGTGCAGAAATTTTAAAAAAAATGCTACCGCTTCAAAGCTGTAATGTGTAACATATGGCCAGAGTTTTAGTTTATAATGTTCAAAAAAAGGAACTAACAGCATTAACAGAATGTGAAAAAGTAACAGTTCTTTCATATTGTCAAAGACACGTGTTGGAGAGGCAAATGCTGAAATTAGCATGCTAACCAACGTGCCCCTTTTGTGTCAATATACTACATTGTCCCTTAAGAGGCAATATCCAGTAATATAGCTCCTCTGTAGTTTCAGCTCAGGGATGTAGGTTTCATGAGAGTTTTTACACTAAGAATGAACAAAAAAGTCATAAAATACAACAGTACCCAGTAATGTGACTGCTGTTGTTGAACCGGCCTCCATCAGTCTACAGTACGTGTTTGTGATTTATTGTTTGGTTTCATATTTGTAGTCATTTCTTCAGTTAACAAATACTTGATGCTGACTCAGACCCCAAAACTCAGAATGTGTTTTCAATTCTAAATGGTCTCTCAACTGATCAGGTCCACAGTGCATGTAAACCTCTCAGCTTTTCCCATTAACATTTCAATTTAGAGAGGAATTCTTTTAATTCTTTGTTTTTTTACAGTTTTCAATCCATATGTGAGGTTTCAAAATGTGCAAACTAAAGGAATTGTTTATTTTATGTCACTCATTTATATATACAAACTCCTATCCACCCAAGCTCTTTTTTAATCCCCTTTATATTTCTTCCTCTGCCCATCAAGCCCCTGATACCTGCAACATGGGCAGTCTGCCTAATGGAGGCTGTGAATACCTCTGTCTGAAGGCCCCCCAGATTACAGACCACTCTCCCAAGTACACGTGTGCCTGCCCTGATGGCATGGAGCTGGGACCCGACATGAGGCGCTGTGCTGTGGGTAAGTCGGTCACACTGTGAACCAACAAATTACAGAGTCCAGGAGCAGCACTTTGCTGAGTAATGTCACATGAAGTTCACATCACTGTAATTACAGTGGCATGATGGAGTCTGAGGACGTGAAGATATTAAACTGGTTTTCACTCCATTAACTCTGCTGAAAGGAGTCCACCTCATAATTAAGTATTTATACGTATCTTAAAATAAATGTTCCACTTTAAGCTATTCAGTACATTGGTATCCAACATTTTACATGGATAGCTATGAAAACATTTTTTAAGGCCTTTATAGAGTGAAGAGGACACTAAAAGGTTATTTTTTGGTCGCATATGATAACTTGAATGTTAGCCAGTCATGTCAAATTTGATTTGGCTTCTTCTCTCACCACAGACAGACCAAGACCAACTCATTTCTTAACAGGTTTCAGCACTAAAGGCGTAGCTTCCATACCGATATTTCCACCAGTGCCTGAACCTTGAGGCAATCCACTGAATAAATTCTCAGTAAAACATGTTTAGTAGATGGTAAATATATCTGATACAGGAGAAACTCAAATGTATATATGAATATGATTGAATTTAATCAAAATCCAGTTTTCACAAGTATCAGCCTTGAACAATGCAAAATGTTCAAGTGTTATTGTATCAATTGTGATTGATTTAAAAGCCGACTCCTTCAGGGAATTACCTGTGCTTACTGTTACTCTATCTTGGAAAGTGGGTCAGGTATTCTTTAAGCTCACCATTGCCCCCCCCCAAACACACACACCTCCTTTATTTCACTAAACTCACTTCACTGCTCAGCCAGTCCCCAGCCTCCACAGTCACCACATTTGTAAAGTTGTTATCCTTAATGAACCCGCTCGGTTTTGCACTTCATGTTTGCACAGGTGAGGGGGAAAGGAGCTTACATAGAGAAAAGGAACAGAGAGAGATGATGATGTATGTAGGCTACCTTTCACTTAATTCCTCTGTGGAAGAAAGAGAGATGAAACATGGTCTTTGAGCATGTACGGAAAGAGAGAGAGGTAGAGAACATTTACACTCACAACTGTTGAACTTCCTGTCACAGTACAATGACTATTGAGCACTTATTTTAAAATGAATTTTTACATTTGTTCCACTTGCTCTCTCAGTTTTGAAGTGATAAGAAGTGATAAAATGTATTTTTAAGCATTTTTTATACTGTAATTTGATGGTTTGTCAAAGATGGGCTGTTCATGTGTGTCATGTGTAAATGGACACACAACAAAGTGACAAGAAACAGAGTTGGAGGGAATAAAAATGCACTGCATACAGTATATCTGTTGCATTTGCTAAAGTGTCACAGTTTCTATCATTACTCTCCCTGTTACATAAACAAAAACATGTATGTTTCCAGCTGTTCATCGTCAGGTAAAACCCCAAGTGCTAATGATTATTCCTCTTTTTGTCATGTGCAGTTCGACCCAGAACAACTACAACAGCAGCCCCAACCACCACCACCACCACCACAGCTCCCACTACAACCACTACAACAAGCGCTACACCAACAAGTACAACTGCTACCACCACCACAACTCTACCTACCACCACCACTACTACAAGCACCACAACCACGTCTGCTGCTACCACACTCAGACCCACCAACAGACGTCTGACGACTCCGACCCCTCCTCAGAGCCCAAGGAGCACCTCTACAGAGCAGCCTCGCACCCCCGCTGCCACGAGTACAGAGACCACCAGTTTTAGCAGCACAAGCCAGAGGTCCACGTCCACACACACACCCCTGTTGGGCCCAGTGGCCCCCAACAGCATTCAGAGAGAAAGCAACGGGAACCTCTCCCACAGAGGTAAGGATCATAGTGAGCGGGGGTTTATGTGTAGAGATGTGAGCTTGTGTAAAGCGAGTGTGTGCATACTGTGTGTGTGTGCTCCTCTGCGAATGTAATACTCTGCAATCATTACCACTGCCACCTGCCATTAAAGCAGCAGGGAGCTGAAAACCACTACTTATACATCAGTTTCACTCCTCTCTCCGGCTTCTCTTCCCCTTCATCTCTCTGTCTGACCATCTGTGTATCTACTATGAGTCCTCCTTCCCTCCCTTCTACGCTCTCTTACACACACAGACACACACATAAACACACACACACTGGCAAGAGAATCTCTCGGCCTGCTCGTTGTCGATCCCTCATGAGCAGCGTGTAACAGAGCTGTCAGAGCTAACAAACGACAGTCCCCTCCGTTCTCACCTGTCACCTGTCATCAGTCATCCTTACTTTCTGACAGCCTCCCTCACTCTCTTTGTCTTTCCCTCTCCTCGTCACTTTCACTCTCGCTTTCTAAAACTGGCAGCAGTCTTCGCTCTCGCACCAATCAAGTTTTACTGGCGCACCAGAACATTACCACTCTACAGTTTGTTGCCCAGACAAACAATGATAGCTGAATATAACAGCAAAAACCGTGATTAACAAAGCCAGTTAAGACTTAAATTGTAATTGAAAGCGGAGAAGAATCCTCAATGCACCACAAGGCAAAACTGATAAATCACTGCACTGCACATTGCATGCTACATTGAGATTTTGATGCAGAAATGAATGATTTTAGCTTTAATGATGGCCTTTGCTACAGAGGGACATTAACATGAGAAAGTGGTCACTGACACACTGCCAAGGCAACTATTTGTCCTCAAGTATTTTTTTCCTGTGGAGAACAGAGAGCCAATTGAATTCCTCTAACCTTTCTTGTATAGACTGAAGTTATTTTTTATGTGCAGACTATTTTGTGTGTTCAACCACTGCTTCAACTTTCCACCGAGGAGCTGCTGCAGTATATTTCAGATCCCCTGAAGCACTAATCAGACCACTTACATTAAAGTGATTTGGAGAACATGCGTTTTCTCCACAGCTCCTGATTTGGTCTGAATGAGCCCTAGCAGTAAAAACTTGAATGGCATAGCCTGCTGCACTGTAGATGATGAAAGATGAAGTTAAATAAAAGTGGTTGGCAGGTAAGAAAAGCTTGCCAGTTACTGTACTGTGTTTGAACTCAGCTTCTAACAACAAAACATTTGCATCAGAGACATTTCTCATGCTAAGAAACCAGGAGAGCAAGAGCTGTAAACACCATGCAGATGCAGAGGAGAGAGAGGGGATGATGAAAGTGGGAGTGTGAGAGGAAGAATAAGAGACTGAGGGAGGACAGGGAGATCGATGAGGAAAAAGAATGAGGAGTAAAACTAAGGATAGTTAAATGAAAAGGTACTGAGAGAGACAATAAAGAGACCACTGAGGGAAAAAAAAGACTAAACAGAGCACAAAAAGAAACATGACAGTCCAGCACTCGAACAGGGAGGATGGGAGTTGTAAAATGACACACTGTTGGGAGGGAAAGCAGTATTTACACGGATAAGAAAAGATGGAAGGGGGGAAAAAAAGCAGAAGAGAACGTGATTTTCTGGGAATTAAAGAGAATGGCTGCTACAGCTACTCTCATCACTTTAGGGGCCTGGGCTTTTTCGGAGTTACCAAGAAGCAAGAACATGTTTCCTCCAGTCTCTGAAGTTGTCAGCCTTCTCACCACAACACAGCTGCTCCAGATGAGAGGTGGAGCAGACACGGATGAGAAAATGGGGCATGAACGAGACGCGTCTCTAAACCCACGGGCCATGTGTTATAATTTTCAACTGAGTGCACACTGTCAAGTTTGCCGGCATCAGCTGTTACGCATGTACGGCTCTGTGGCTGGCGTGGTGGAGGGAGGGAGGAACAGGAGTTTCAGGAATTAAAGATAAACCACAGCTGGTACACAGAGCGCATATGCATCTATGCTCTTACAGGCTTGAGACCTCGCTCTTGATGCAAGTAATTATTCATCGATACTTCCACCACTTTGGACTATAAATACTATATTTCTGTTTAAAAAATAGAAATTCTGTCAGGAAAACTGCAACCAAAAAAATCCTCTCAATTTGGTTATATCAGAATGTTAAAGTCCCTAACTAGCATTAAATAAATGTTGCAATATATACTTTTTTGACTTTGAACAGCCATCAAAACCCTTTCGATATATGCATAAGTTTGTTAGTATAGTTTTAAGACAGATGTTAAAAAAAGTGAACATATCCCTCTACAGTAGCCCCCCCCAACAGTAAAGACATCCTGCTTTCAAAATGATTTTCCCTTTGATGGTTATTCTTATTTAATGATTTAATTTGTAAAAATAACATTAAAATCTACATGTGGTATATGTAGTATGAGTGTGTATTCTGTGCTATTGGGATTCCTACAAGTTGACTTATAATTATCGCCCAACTATACTGTAAGTAATGTACACATTAAGAGTTAAATATAAGGATATAAATAGGGATGTTTCCAGCGACGCAGACCACAGCTACCTCTTTTGAACTTAAAATCCCTCCAGCAATAATAGTCTTAATGAAATTGAGACCTTTTTTATTTTTTTTCTTCTTTTCTCGCTTTTTTTTTCCTTTTTCTTTCTCTCTTTGCCTTCACTTTCCAGGACTGCTTCTTTCATAACTGCTGCTTTAATAAGATTCCATTAATCCGCCTTTTAGAGTCTTAGGACCCATTGGACATCACTCATACTTTACGAAAAGCCACATTCACTTCTGCTGAATCAGGACTCAGGCGCTTCAACTGCTCAGTCTGAAGTCATGTCACTCTCTCTTCCTCTTTATGCCAACGTGTCAGTGTCTGCATGTGTGTGTGTGTGTGTGCACATGTGTGTGTGTGCATTCTTCGAAAGGCAGATTGGCCTGTATTTGATTGTATTTATCGGGAAAATTGTAATTTTATGTCCAATCCGTCACCTCCCATCTGTGCCATTTCCATGCATTCTGGAATAAGCCAATCAGTATGCAGAGCCAGGGCTGTGATCTCTTCTGTTAATCCTCCTCACTAGACTTCATTATAGCCATCTGATCACACTTTGGCTAATGGCTAGCCTGCTGCTAATAGGAGGATTGGGAGCAGGATTAATGTCACGCTTCAAACCGACCTGTTTGGGTGAGAGTTGAAGGGGAGTAAGGATACAACACTTTTTAAATAAATATATATTGTGTTGCATTGTGACACAATGTGAAGACGTGCTGTGGAAAAAGAATGACTGGCAGCACAAGGTCATGTGTGTGAGCACACTCTCAAGGTCAGCTGGAGTGTCCACCATGTTTCAAACCTCTATTAAAAGATTCATTGTGTCCTAAATGGCTGGAAAATTTCTCCTGTTTTATTAAAACACATCTCATTGCATTTAAATGGCATCCACCATTCAGCTGCATTTCAACAGCACATGCTGTTAAGAAAAAGTCAGCAGTCCAAAGTGAAATCAGATGGATTCTCTACCAGAATTTAATGCAAATGGGTTGCTACCAGCATCTTGTGTTTCCCTCTAGTGAGACCTTCGGGGAGGATGTTTGGGAATGAAACTTTTTGCTTAGCTGTCTGTTTTCTTTCTCCCTTCCTGTTCATCTCAGCTGGGAGTGATCACTACCTCATAGGTAACAACATCACAGTAGCTGTTCTGGGGATAGTCATTCCTATCGGTGAGTACTCCTTACTTGTTCTCCCTGAGTTGCCTTTGCTTTCTGCCCGCCTGCTTCTCCCTCCTTGCTTCTCTGTCTCTGCTTGTCGCTCAAGTCCTGCATGTTATGTGTGTGTGTGGATGTGTTTATTTAATGGGTCTAGAGGGATATGTGTGAACATGCATGCACGAGTGACAGGGTTTAAGAGTGTTTGTTACCCCCACCCGACAGATTAAAAGGAGTGTATTGTAGATTTAACAATGAATTTTTTTTAAAACATGCAAGTGCATTGGCTGCCTCAGCAGTGATGCTTTAGCTTAAAATACAGTTATTGTGTAGCTCATTTAGCAGGCTATGGTATTTTCCAACTATAGCCTCCTGGCCTACAGCGTGAAAAAAGCCATTGTGGGCGAGTAAGCAAGTCAGTCAGCTATGGCCAGGCCTTTGCAATGTGCACATTATGTCATTATTAATGAGTTTTGTGCAAATGGGAAATTCAGTTCATGTTTTGTCATCACAGTTGACCAGCTGTTGTTACATTTAGCTAATGTTCCCATTCTGATTATACAGTATTGCTCTAACTGAAATCAATCCAGTGCTCTGACCTATTTCTCCGACCCAGTGGACCAAGAGTGGGTTACACAGTTGCCGGAATTGGTTTTTGAATAGGAGGAAATATCAAAGGACTAAAAAGAGGCTTAATGAGATAACATGTTATTTTCCCAGGTCAAAATTTCCACTGCTCCAAGCCAAAAACATAATTTACCAGGTCAAATATTATAGTCTGTACAGAGTAGAAAAACACTACAGCCAATATGCTACCATAGAGCTAATCTAAGGTAGACAAACACTGATTATGCAAGTTTTTACAATCAGACCAGCAAAGTAAAATTAATCTATTCTATTAGCTGTGATTGAAATGGAAATCAAATTTTATGGAAATACTTAATACTTTACCAAGACACTTAACTGCGAAATCAGCAGAACGTGCAAATGACCTTATAGCAGCAGCATACTGTGTGTCGCTAATTGAGATCTCTTTCATCCCTAACATTAAATACTTTGATAAATTATGGGAGCTCTAGAACATTGTAAAGCAAATTTTTTCTCTTTTCACTCTTGACGATTGAGATATCAGCTCATTAAAACAACCCCCTGAGACCGTTAACCCTTTCCATTCCATCCCTCATTGTGTGCTTCTGCCATTCATTGCTGCAAAAAAAAAAAAAATTCCCCCATTCTGCATTTTTTGGCAGCTTTGAAACATTAATTATCGTTGGGGATCCACAAGGGCCGGATTTCGGCACCCCGGTTCTCTGCCCACATCCGCTAATGCACCACGCCCACCCACTGCTCGACAAGGGAAACCGCCCAGCAACGATTATCAGTGTTTAGCCAAAGACAGGCTTCTCTAATTAGAGTGAAATTTTCAAAATGAGACAAAAGCTTATGCTTTTTTTTTTAAACCAGTGAAAATTTAGAGAAGAACAAAGAAGGATCAGGGGTTTCCAGCCCAGTCACACAGGGATCTCATGTGCCTCTCTAACAAAAGAGCAATTAGACGGGGCTTCCAGAAGGGATGCCGGCACATACTCAGACGTGGGCATGCATACAAAGACTCATCCCCTTCCATACTTTTTTTTTTCCATCGCTCCTCTTTGACACACCTCCAATGTGCCTGTTGGTCTTGCCGCACACACACACAGACTTACACATGCACTGTGCACGGAAAGGTCCTACAGGGCAGCTAGGCAGCATACTGATATGGTAATGAGAAGAGAGAGACGGCGCTTATCTCAAACCCTCCAATCCCCTTCGCTCTCCTTCGCTCTCCTTCTTCTCCTGTCCATTGTCCTCTCATAACCCCATTCAAAAACACCAGAGTCAGGTAGTCTGCTGAAAGTGCTTAATTTTTTTTTGCACAGAGAAAAAAAAATAGCAAAATTCTAAATCATTGAGCAAATGTAGCACAAGAATAATACAGTTATGAAAGCTAACCTTGCATGGTTTTTAATCAGCAATTAATAAATAAATTTTAAAAAACACCTTAATTACAAGCTTGAGAATCTGAATGTAAAAAGACTCAATAGAAAAGTCTCTCTAGTTCAGTCTTTTTGTATGCAGCCTTTGTGTTATAGTGTGTGTGTGTGTGTGTTTGTCTTGGATGTGGAGTGCGTAATACAGTGATGATGCATGCATGCATTGCAATTTGTGCATGTGTACAATGTTTGTGGTAATTTGATTCTTGTGTAGATTGATATTAAAAATGAATGTATAGAATATAAAAAATAAAGATTGAGGGCTCATTATTTTTAGTTTTTCAATTTTCACAAAAAAATACCTATTATTCTTGTTGATGGATATACAGGGTTTCCCACAGGAAACTGTGCTGTCCATTTGGTTAAAATGGGTCATCTTGTGATCAGTTTAATTAATATGATTAATGCCTAAATAGTAGCCGTAGCTATTAAACATGACATTTGTTTCCGTCAAGTTGGCCCACCTCCATTTTTAAATGCTGATCTCCTTTTGCAAACAGTGTGAGGAAATCCAGCACTTTTTCACCTTGATTTAACTCCCCTACAAATCTGTCGAATCTGTCTGTTCAATTGTAATCAACTTTGAAAAATAAAGACAGAAAATAATAAGCCCTTAATATGCAAAGAACAGTGTGTGAGATGTGTTTGCGTGTGTGTGTGAGAGTGCTTAAAGCGCCGCTCTGTGTCCCCTGGGCTGTGTTAACGCTCCCGCCGTGTGTTGTTGTTGTGTGTGTGTTAAACACATGCAGTCCCTATCCTTGCCACAGTGGTCATTGGATTGCTCTGCACCGGCGGTTACCTGGTTTGGCGCAACTGGCGGCGCAAGAACACCAAGAGCATGAACTTCGACAACCCCGTTTACCGCAAAACCACGGAGGACGACGACGACGAAATCCACATCGGAAGACACAGCGAGTCCATCGGTCACGTGTACCCAGCAGTGAGTGGCAGCCACAGTCAGCCATTCATAGCGCTTCCTCTAGGTGGTGGCATCACAGACAGCAATTCTCACTGGTACTCAGGGGCGCCGATGCTCTCCAGTGGCAAATGAGTGAAGCTGCAGGGGAAAGGAAGGAGTATTTGGTATTAGAGAGTATGCGCAGGGGTTTGGGAAAACCCGTTTGTTGTACACGTAGGCCTGGAAAGAAAGAACAGGCTTGCACACACACTCGCATTCTCACACATCATTTTTGCAGTAATCACTGAAAACACCAGTCATGCACACACATAAGCCCTTCACCAGTACATCATGATCACATTTCCTTCCACCATCACGACCATATTCATACAGTACATTCGTTTTATCAACATCAAATAGTTGTTGCCAACCTGCCATCCCATTTATTTGTACCTTGTGTTTGTTTTTTATGCTTGTCGAAGTGTTTGCTCTGTTACTGGCAGATACATGTTCCCCTTTCTAGACAAAACTCCTTACACAGAAACACAACAGTTTGTTTACAGAAGCAGCTGATGCAATAGTATAATTTCTCAACATGGTTTCCTTGACAATATGAGAAAGCTACAAGGAAATATTCGAAACAAGGTAGCATTGCTGTCAAAAAGGAGTTTTGTGGATATATATTCATGTTTACTGCTAATGAAAGGGTCAAGGACACATTAGAGGTGTACTGAGGCTAAGTAGTTACAGCCGTCATGAACTTAAAATGATTTTATAGTTGAGATGCCTTTGAGGAGAATGAGGACTGGTTTTATAGTCACCTCAGAAAGCTCTCTGACAGGAAGGACAGGGGAGCACAAGACTAGACTAATAAAAAATTGGATTTTGTGGATAGTAACATTATAACTTTGCCCTTACATGAATTGTATGTGTTTATTACAGTGTAAATAAGACATGAAGGATAAAAAAGGAGAGCACAAATCAAAAACAAATCAGTCTAAAATAGAATAACTTATATTCTGTCTGGAGTGCAGCAGCAGAAACCATTAATCTGCACAGTTCATGAGTTGCAGCCTGTTGATCTCCTGTTGATGCAGACGCATTTTTGTACATCACTTATTAGCTATGAAGCTGCATTTTCCTACAAACTCCAGAAACAATGCCAGCCGTGATTTCCACTCAGATGCACATGAATTTACAAAATGTGTGTCATCAGGACACTTATGACATTTATTGAATATATTAAAGCAAGTGGGGAAAGGCAGCCAAAAAGGATTATGGTGGAGTGGGAGTCTAGTGCTTTGATCGGTTGGCATGGTAACACAGATTTCTTTGTGTTGCTCCGGAGAGAAAGGAGGCAAGGAATTCTGGGTATCGTTGGCACGATGTCAGGCTGAAGACACACACACACACACACACTCACACACACACACATCCATACATGCACACAAAACAGGTGCACAACTGAGTCATATTAAGATTCAAGGTCGAATTACCAGCCACCCTCAGTGAGGGGCTGCAGAGAGGGAGCTGCACTCTCTCTCCTTTGTCTGAAGTGTTATTATACATTAGTTCAAATGTTTTTATTGTCTATTAATGTTTTTTTTTAACTTCCTTTTTCTATTTCTACTGCTTTCATTGCTATGTGGCAACTCAGACAGCCAGAGAAATCAGGTTGGCATTATGTGGGCCAGACATTTGCAGCCGTGGGCGAGCATCCTGCATTCCTCACATAGGAACAGCCAGAGAAGGAGAGAATAATCAGGTGGTGTGGGGGGGGTGGGAAAAGGAAGAGAGGGAAGGTCAAGCAGCAGAGGAAGAAGTGAGGAATGCAAGAGGAAGAAAAGGAAGGAGGAAGGGAATGGATTCTATATGAACCTGCTGTTTTCTTTTTTGGGTGCCATCTCCACTTGAATCTCTCTTTTACTCCTGATTTCTCTCTTTGTTCTCCGTCCATCATGCTGCTTTTTTTATTTCCTTTCACTGTCTTCTATCTCACCTCTCTCCCTCCTTCACCAGCCTACCGTGGTAACAGTCTTTTTATCTGCTGTTTGCAGCGCGTGGCACTCAGTCTGGAGGATGATGGCTATCCCTGAGGGGGGGAGGAATGCGTCCTGCACCCCCCCATCCACTCTCCTCCTCCCATATCCCATCCTGGCCCCCCCCTCCTCTCACCACAGCCTGTACTACACCACTACAATGAGGCCAGTACAACGCAGACAAGAAAAGAGAAGGAGACCTCATTTTGCCTCCCCTCTAAAGGAGCAGGGACGACACGCACATCTGTAATACCCCCCCCCTTCCTGCTACCTACACTGGAGTAACATTACTACCACTACTAGCCACTACTACTTCCCTTAGTGCTAGTTTTTATCGTAGTCTCTGCTCCAGCCCTCTCTTCTCTCTGCCTCTTGTTAGCTTTAGTGGTGTGTAAAATGCTGCTTGATGATTTTTATTCGAACTAACCTCATTTGGCTGTCTCAGTGCACATTGTAAATAGAAGGCTGTCTGGCCACCGTACAAGGGGGGGAAAAAAAGCTGGCGCCCATTATTTTTAAGTCCTCATATTATGACTTTTTATTTATTTGAATGTGTTTGCTGTTGTAAATATGTAGTGTCTCAAAGCACAACACTGAAAGCAGATTTGTTCAAGTTGGCAAGGATGAGCTGAAGTAGGCAAGGACGACATCTGTCTTCATAGTTCCCTTTACATCCTGAGTACACACAAGAGGGGAATGTCATCCGTTCTCACAGCCGGCCTCTCAGATTCGCCCCTTGACATACTGCATGTAGGCAGGCAAAGCTAAATATAGCCAAGGGGAAAGAAGACAGAAAAAAATTGATGGAGTGTTCTTCAAGTTTAGAGGTGATTACTGGGTGAATCGGGAAGGGAGGTTGCTTTTTCTTTTAAGGGGAATAGGAGGATTTGTGCCACCAGAGGGTGTGCCTCAGGGCAAAATCCAGCAGGGCAGAAAAGGCGAAGGATTATTGGCAATCCTCTCTCCTGGCATCAGAGGTTTGCCCGCAGTCAATAATGAACTGGGGATTGTTTGTTTATTTGCCGTGAGTGTCAAGACTTGCACATTTGTTTCTGGCTTTTTGTTTGACTTAATGTCAACTGCCATCATTTTTTTTGGAGTTAAACCTTCAAATCTGCAAAGTGAGATATGACAGAACGCTCCTGTGACTGTTTTGAAATGTAAAAATAATGCATTGAGGTCTGATTTCTACGGCATTTAACCGATGCAGCACAGATATTAGTGTTTGAACTTGAGCTACCCTTAATCATCGATCTTGGTGCGTCACTGGCTTTTTACAGCGACGCTTTTGGTGTATTTAGCATAATAACTGCTTAAACAGTGTGACTGTGTGTTTTCTGGATTAGATGCTGTAGAAAAAGAGCCCACATTCAGACTGACTTTCTGCTATTGCTGACTGCTTAGTGTGGTTGTGACTGGTGTTTTTATGAGCAGATGAGGAATAATAATAATAGGGGCGGACTTTGCTGACCACCGGTTTGTTTTTAAAGCTGGACAGAGAGGAAACACGTAAACCAGCATAAAGAGCTAATCTTCCATTCGCTCGCCACAAACATGCTTCCAGCCCGTTGAGTCCGATGGAATTCATGCCCAGTGACTATTGCAATAATTGCCCACAATGTGTCATAATGGTTAATTATTATAAGCAGTCATGACAACTGAACATAATAGCTGTCACATGTACTCCTGCCTTTATTTTCCCTCTTGACATCTTGTAGTCTCAATAAAGGGCATTTTAAAGGTCTTAAGCACACATATTACATTTCATAAAGACAGACATTGTCTGATAATGCATACTAAACTGGTCTTCCTTTCCTAGTAAAACAAATTGGAGCGATGCTGTGTTTCAGCTGAGCTAAGCTAAGAAGTGTTTTTGGACGTCAAATCCTCAGTCTGTTCATAAACTTGATTTATGACTGAAAAACTAGCAAAAAAGTAAAGACTCCAAACATTAAAGTCTTCCAATATTGGCTCGGTATGAACTCAGCATTCTAACTAACTACACAGACAGTATGTGCATACAAACAAACAGTTGATTAATGACAGTTATAATTCATGGTTCTCATTATATCCTGGAAATACTTTGCTCAGTGTCTATCCTTCCGTAACCATGTAGGAGGAAGAAAGAAACACGCAGACAAGGGTGGGCAGGAAACGACTGCCAGGTTTTAGACTAAACTGTATGGGAGCGGGTTTTGTGCTTCAGAAGATGAATGGTGGGCCATTTATTTTGCCAGATTTCTGCTGATGTTGTGTTGCCGTATTCTGACACTCACCTCCCTCAGAGGGATGGCACTCTCTCCTCTCGGCTGATGATGCACAGCGGGGGATTTGTGTCTACTGTATGTGACAAGTGGCATCTAGACAGGTAAATTATAGTTCTCTCCAGCACCGCACTCCCCTCTGTCTATCTAACGAAGGAGCGTTGAGCACAAGAGGGAGGCTATCTCCCTTCATTTTAACCTTGTACAGATGAAATAAAATAAAATGCATCGCATAGTGGGGAAGAGTGCGTCTCAGCTCAGCATGATCCTGGACTGGTTTGGCAGCTTCCTGCAGTGTTTGATTTTTTGGGGAAAAATTTGAGCTTGACATGTATGAAACAGTTTAAATTGGCACAGCTGCATCGTGGTATTAAACCATGGTCCTTTATTCATTTACATCCTTTTATATCAATTTATATCCTTTATTCAAATCTCAACAGGGGTCATGATAGCTATGGGTCTTGTTGTGATCTTCAGTAAAACCTATATCTGTTTGAGTTTTAAAGGAAAGATTAAGATGATGTAAGAGGACAATACAGGTACCACTGGTCAGATATCTTTGTGAGAATGAGATTGAATAAATCCCAAATCCACTGCTGGATTGCGCCCCAGCCTCAGCTGGCTCTGCACTCCACAGACTTTCCTTCATGTCCATGTTTTGCTGCAGGTCTAATGGAGTTCCATGCTGAGGGGTTGCAGTTAGGAGTATAAATTGCTTATTTATTGAGGTGACTGAGCGTGGCATTGTAGAAAACTTATTATTGCTACAGTGTGAAGACAGATTGGCTGGTCCACTTTGGGGCCACCTTGAGAGCAGCCGTCTTCACTGAAGGGCGCTGAGAAAGTCCAGAAAGGGACTTTTTCCATTCATCATATGTTAGGTACAGTAGTAGTAGTTGTGGATACACATTTTCTCACTAAGCCTCCTGGAACTTTGTGATTCATATTTTTAGGAGTGATTTTGGGGGTAATCAATGCTCTTATAGCAGCGAAACCATAGTTTTGCTATCAGTCAGCTCCATGAACAACAGGCTGAAGCTAGAATACTACAGAGGATGAAGAACATGAAACTGAGAGTAAATGTGCATGTTTTCATTAATTTACTTATTCTAATGCAGGTATTGTATGGAAGAACATGTGTTGCCCTGGTCAGTTATTGGCTAATTATTTACTTGAAGTCTTTCAGTGTTAACCCAGTAGTTGCCGTATTTTTTCATGTGAAACATGACACTTTGCACAAAGTTACTAAACATACAAATGAGAAAACTCTAGCTTGTTGGACTGTAGTGTGAGCGGTCTTACATTTCAAGTGCATCCATGTTGAACTTTGGAGGTTCTACCTGGAGTTTGTGGCACCAGCTGTTTATAAGTTGACTCATCACAAAACTGTGACTAAAACTGCCTTATGGAACTATGATGAGCTAATCAAACTAGGCAGGCTAGCGTTAGGTTGCTTATGTATTATCACATCAGGCTGAAGTAGAGGTAATGACATATGACTGACACGTCTAACTGACACTAGAATAAAATGTTGTTTATCAATGATGCAAACTACCAAGTTTTTAAGTTACATTTTACCCAAAAACAAAAAAAACCCCATATGTAGTTTGGCATTATGTCATTATGCCAGTGAAAATAGCCTAAATTAACAGAGAGCCTTATATTAGACATGTGTAAACTGATGTTTCCTCTTTTCTTAATTGTTTGACTACTTTCAACACTAAAATATATACTGTCCAGTATGTGTTTTTGCATATATAAATAGAATAAAGTCCTGTCTACATTTTATAGAGGACTGACAGTTAAGTGTAATATATCCTTTATCACCTGAAATAGTTAGCAAATGGTTCACTAATTTCTCAAGTAAAGTCTTTGTTTATTTAATTCCTCAAGATTTAATGGGGAAACACAATTTGATAAATCACTAATTTGAAACTACAGTAGGTAGTTTTTGCAAAGACCTTTGAAACAGCTGGTGCAAACACACTCCTAGTATTAATCTTAGCATACACTTTGGATACACTCCTGCTCCATTCAGGATCTAGGCAGCACTTAGGTAAACATCTAGGTAAATGTTGAGGTAGTTTTGGGTCATTTCAAATGTTACCTGCTATCTCATATTTACCATGAAATTTGCAGACCTGTAAAATGTTACAAGTATCTATGTTGTTTAGGCATCTTCATTTATAGGTTTTTCACTTTGTTTAGGTTTAGGGTACATAGTTAGTGCTTTGGGATATTGCCAACACATTCTAATGCGTAATAAGTAGATTACTAGCACAGTAGTTTGCACTAAATTATGTCAAACCATCAATGAAATGGTTTGTGTGTTTTTTGTTTTGTTTTGCTTTGAGGTTTTTTTCTGTCTTTTTTAATGGATAGGATGTTAAATTGTTAGCTCATTATTGCAAATTCTAGCAGCCATAATAACCCATAATCCAATATAATTACATGCTGTAATTGTAGCATTCTTGATTTGTGCTCCCTGTTTTTATTCTTTCGCTTGTCCTTCATTTCCTCTCTGCGCTCCTCTAACGGTTGCTTCCAGTCTTTCCTGAGCAGAGAATCTGACCCATGCTGCTTTAACCAAGATGCACTGACTGCTTTCTAACATCACACACATCTCTCCTTCACTTCACTTCCTCAAGCGCTGTATCAAAAGTAGTGTCAACTGTTTGACTTTGAGTCTTTCTGTGCTTGTTACACCTCTGAGTTTAAGTTTAAAGAGCAAAGTCAGCAGCATTGCCGTCTCTGTGCACTCTCATTCTCTCACCGTCTCATCTTCATCTCAGACATTGACATTTTTTTTCCTTTGGCAAGGGCTATCAGTGTTTGGGTAGACAGACACACACACACACACATATATACACTGGAAAAATGGATATAAAACACTGGAGGGAATAACCTGGAATCCTGAAACAAGAAGGAAACCCCCCAAGAGCAGACCAGCAAACAGGCACGCTCAGCCAGGAGAAGCGACCCCCCCACCACCATCACTACCCACCAGCTCCAGTTTTTGGACTGTGGAAGGAGCCCTCATTGACTCTACTTGTCTGGCAATTAGCTCTCGTTGACCCAGTGACTTCCCTTCACCAACTGCTTCCTCTTATTATCATGTGTTTTTTGGACTGTTAGTCTGTGAGTTGTAGTTGTTGTTCTCTCTCTCTCTTTCTCTCTCTTTCTTTCTCTCTCTCTCTTTCTGTCTTTGCCAAGCCGTTCTCCGTTTCATATTTGATCTTCTCAACGGTTGATTACTTGAAAGGCAGTGTTCAGTCGCCTACATTTTTCTTCCAGTTAGTGTAAAATGAAGGTTGGGAGGAAGAAGGTTTTGTCACAGATTTGGACATATTACTTGAGTTGGGATTGAGGTGGGAGGAAATCACTGCAGATGTAAGAAACTGCTTCATTTTTTTTAAAAAGCTGTCTACCTGCATTTTCTCCAAATGTTGCTGAGTGTCATTGCCTGCAAGGAAATCTCCAAAAAAAAAAAAAAAAAAAAAACCCATTCGGGGCTCTGTCCATTCCACAGCCATACGACAGGCATTTTTTACGCTGTTTGTTGCACAAAACTTTTCAAGAAGCCTTCTGCACTGTGTAAAGAGATAACGTTCTTAGGAGGGGAGGACATAAAAAAAGATGGGGGGGTGTCAGTCCAATGGTACAGTCCAATGGTTTTGAATCGTGACTTGTAAATACGTTTTCATACAGCAAAAATTTTTTGATAATGTTTTAAATGTATCTGTAAAAAAGGTATGTACATAAACCTCTGGGGTAAAAAGGAGTGTAGACTATATATGAATTTATTTGTACACAAGAGCACTGGATTTATTTACTACTTGATTGTAACTAAAAATTAATAATCTGCCAAAGTGTTTTTATTTGACTTTTTTTCTCCTGTCTGTTCCGTTTGTTGTTGGTTTTTGTTTTTTTTTTTGTTCTGCTTTTTAACAGCATTGCAGATTTTTAGTGTTCATACTGTATTTAATTCTGTTGAATAGATTTTGTTGTTTCGTGTTATAAAAAAAAAAAAGAGGGGTTATCATTTTAATTTATTGGTGCCTTGTTTTGTGCTCCTGTATACTTTCTGCTCTCTTTCTGTTTTTTCTGTGTTATGTGTCTGCGGGGGGGGTGGAGTAGGGGGGGTTTCATCGGCGGGGTTGGTGAGGGAAGGGCTGGGGGTTTAAAAACTTAGCAACTTCTGTACTTACATGGAATATCTGTACTGTATGCCAAAATGGTCTCACTCACGTTTCTATGAAATCAAGCTGTTGATAAATATCTCTATATATTGATATATTAAATTTATAAAAACTGTCCAACCTGTAGCGTTTCTTGGTGATTTTTTTAATTTCTCTTTTTTTTTTTATCTTGGACCTTAAAGTAGCTTATCTATTTAAAGAATGCTATTTTTACAATTAGTGCCTGAATTTTAATACCTTTTAACTCCAAAAGTGCTTCTCATTAAGGTAAGGCAGAATGTTTGTAAAGTTACATTATAGGTAAAACCTCATAAGGTTTTACATGCTGAGACCTTTAGAATTTAAAAATTCAACCAGGGTCCCATTGGTATTTCATACTAGTGTGTGTTATCAGCCAGAGAGAAAAAGTTAACTGTTAGCTGGAGTCAAAATTAAACAAAATTAAGCATAATTATTAGCTGATATAGCAAGGTTAAGTATTGGAACTATTTTATGCAAGTAAACTCAAAATATACTATATAAATATGTCTACAAATTTATTTTCCACATAAAAAATCTAACAAAGAAAGATTATGAACAATTCTTCATGCATTATTTGCCAAAATGTGCCAACATTAGAGAGAAAGTGTGTAATTAGAGTATAATAATACAACTTTTTGTTGTGTTGAGTGCCACTGTTTACTTAAAGTAGGTACCTGCATTTGATATAATCCAAGATTTCTTTGATAGCTTAGACTTTGAAGCTTAGTATGCTGAAGTGTTGTTCTGACACAGGGGTCAGTGATTTCCCAGGGACACATGGCTGATTCTGACATCTCGTGTCCCAAACAAATCTGTTGGTGTGTCTTTGATGATGGATGAAAATGTCACCAGTGCCCTCCTGTTTTTTTTTTTTTTTTTACCTCTTTGTCCACAATACTGGACTCTCCAGAGAAAAAGACAAAACAGGTTACAGTGAAGAGAGAGAGGAAAAAAAGACTGCAGTCTGAGGGTAAAATGGACTGACAGTATGAGCGAGGGGAAAAAGTAACAGGAGACAGGGGATGTGTGTAGACCCCGGAGGGTTGAGAGGAGTGACAGTTCACTGGAGGTTTGATGGATGAGCTGGTGGGGGAGAGTTGGCTGAGGATATGGGCGCTCTTTGGCCTGCCCATTGTTCCAGGGTTGCTGTTGCTCTTCATTGAAGATTCAACCCCGCCAGGCCCGGCACTGTCATCTCCCTGAGTATCACAGAAGCTAAGGCAGTTAGTTTCATTGAAGATTCATGATAACTGAAGGACTTGTGGTGGATCAAAGGGTTAAGGTGTTATGAGCTCTGCTCTGCACATCAGTGTCTGAGCAAACTGCAGAATATTTCACACAATTTTCCCTCTCTATATTGCCTGTCCCTCCGCAGTGTGTACATTAAAAACAGATTAACAGAATTCTCCCATGATAATGTAATTTGTCAAGATGTCATAATGCTGAAAGCTCATTAAAAAAAAACTCTGACAGTTAGTTTAAATGTCTTTGGACTCGACATCTTCCTACATTTGTGTGAAGACTGCAAATCTGATGGTTTGGCATCTTGATGATCAAATGTAAAAGCTGTAAAATTACTTGTCAGATTTTTTTAAAAAAAGGTTTTATTGATTTAAGTGAAAGTAAATTAATCCATCACACTGAATCACAGATATCTAGATAGAGATAGCCCCATCAAGTTCTGATTTCAATTTAAGTTCTACTTTTTGCGCAATCCTTGCAAACAAGGTCTCTAATTCATGATAATGTTCAGTTGTTAATGTGTGAGGGCTGTTTATCTTTGGTCATTATTTATGTTTATGTGTTTATTTGTTGTTGAGCTTGCTTGCACTCTGCTGCACACCCACTGTTTTTGATCAGACATGACAGGAACACCCTGCTAGCATATTATCATTTTAATATTAAAAGTGTTTGTGTAATTATGTTCTAGGAAATAAAATGCAGCACACTGGACCTTCACAAACCATGGCTTCAGCTTATTAGCTCTCCTGGACAAAAAATTCCAGCATTCACATCTCTACATATTGTATGAGTTGAACACATATTGCATTTTTCTCTTTTAGTTTGTACTACGTTATACTGGATTTTACTGTATTGTTTCGTTGCTAAGTTATCCTATAGACATGCTCTTAATTCATTAAACATAACTACAAATGAGATGTTTCACAAGAAGACAAAGTGTATTGTCCTCTTCTTTCTTGGAACATCAGTCAGTTGAGGAATTGATATTGTTTTTCTTTGTATGATTCTTAAATATATATGCATATATGTATATAAATGTATATATACACATTGGTGACCCCATGTAGGGTCAAGGACAGGTGTTTCAAATCAGGCAATTAACCTCAACATAGAAACGGAGTCCACAGAGAGGCCATTTGAAGCCAAAAAATAGAACCAACAAGCACCAGAGGCTGTTAAGTCCTCTTTATGGACTCTATTTCTATGTATAGGTTGATTAGTTGCCTTCAAAGTTCTGAGTGAAAACACCTGTCTCTCACACTACATAAGGCAGGTAGATGATGGTTGACTGCTCTCCTAAGGAGGGGAGATACTAACATTTCTAGACATGAAGTAAGAACATCATATCGTGTCATAATTTGGCAGCTTTCCCTTCAGCCTGTGAGCCTGAACTTCAAATAAGTTTGAATTCTCCATCAGCTCTTCCTTTGAGCTTCGAAATTAAAATATCAGTTGATGTGTGAAACTGATTTGGCAGGTCTGCTTGCAGTGGGGTAAGCAGTCAAGAACTGTCACAGCGCTGATCAAGGTGTTCTTCGTCTGCATTTCTTATCATTGCACCTTATCTTGCTCAAGTCATCATCACATCAATTTCCAGGGATGCCTTTTCTGAATTAATGATTTTATATAGTTTTATAGGATTTAGTGTACTTATATATAGTTTTTTTTAATGGTAAGTTAACGTGTCTCATACTCACTGTTTTCCTTTCCCCTGCTAATTGGACCTAATGTCAGACTCCATTAGTTAAATAACATTAAATAACATTTGAACTTGGCTGGGCATCCTGGTGGCTCAGTGCAGAAAGTCTCCTCTCTCCATTTGTCACTTACAAATGAATGGAATATAAGGGGAGCCTGGGATGACTCTACTAATGGAAATTATTTCCAAATAGCAGAACTGACCTGACTGACCTCCCTTAGAGAGCAGTTTTTTTCAGTGGGCATTTCAATTTGTTCTATGAAAGGTTATGTAGCTTTGTATTAGATTTAAATTTTATTTTTAAAGATCTTACTCACACTAGTCTGTTGAAGTTTATTTATCAATTTAAATGGCATTACTGTTGATTGTTATACTTACTTTCAAAATCACACCTTTCCCCCATAATGACACAAACACAAATAAAACCCCTCCTGTGTCCTGCAGTGTGTGGGGAGCAGATTTCACTCAAACTGCAACTTTTTTCATCAATATCTTTTTATAAACAAGAAATTAAAAGACTTGTGCACAAGAATGCATCTTTATTTGGGAGGATGTGGGATCTTTTATGACCAGGTTAACACTTTTGTGTTATTAAACATCTTACTACTGATGCATCATGACTTGCAAAGTCTATTGTTGATGTCCATCCTGACAGATGTAACACAACATGCACCCTCACTTCCCCACTAAAAGCTGTATCCTCTGTTTTCACAGAGCCTATTTTAATTGGTAAGTATTTAAAGTGAAAAAATCTATAATAATATCTTAATTACTGTGCCATTATTATGCTATGGAGAGTTATTTTCAACAGCTATAAACTTTTAGCTGCAACTTTTCACCTGGAACAAAGTTATCTGCTAGAAGAAAAGGAAAAAGGTAAAAGACCTGTTGATATTTGCTTTAGGCTCTAATCATGTAACTCAAAAAATACAAGACTTGCCTGATGATTTTAGATTCAGCATCCATGAGTTGGGATTTTTTATTTTGTTCAGTTAGAAGAAGCCTGTTTTTTTCCTGTGTGCATGGCATGTGGGACAAAAACAGTGAACATCAATGGCACCCATACAAAACAGGGATATTTACTATTAAATGACTTTTAAAAATGCCATTTTTCCTATAAAAAGTAAATTCTTTATCTATCAAGAACGATCTCCTCTTAAACCCCTTATCATATCATCTCTCTTTGTAAGTTTTATATTCCTCTGCCCCTGCTGGCTGGAGACCATCATTACACTAATTTCATTACCATTAAACCTGTGTGCAGCAACACACTGAAGCTAAAAACAGGTTGTCGATCCACATGGCTCTTTCATCCAAGACAGATAAATTTGAAATTTTATTTTCGGGGCACATCACTTAACGATAGGGACATAAAGTCAGAGTCTCTGCTCATGTTTGCTGTGTTAACTCATTTTTAAACATTCCTCATTATTGTCTCCTCTCTTGTCTTTACCTTCCTCCTTGTCTTTGCCTCTGAGAGTTTTGCTGAGAAGATGCAGGTTTATGGTGCTCACATGTGCCGATGGTTTCACAAAATGAACAACTGAGGTGTTTCACAAGCAAGCAATAAAATGTGATTGTTAAAATAAATGAGCTTTCGGTCTCTGTCCACCTTTTCTCCCTTGTTTCCATTTGCATCAGCTCTTTTCCCACATTCACCTCTCCCTATCTGTCTCACTCTGTCTCTCTTGGTCCGTTTTATTTTGTATCTATCAGCACTTTTGCTCCTCCCTTTTGTAAAACTTCTTTGCACCTCTTTGTTGCAGTGATAAGGTTATTTGACTTTGTGAAAGAAGCCAGATCGGTTAATTTTTCCACATCTGGTCTCATAAAGTTATTGCAGTAAAGTCTCTTTCGGTTTAAAAATGCAGTGAGCACACAGCCGACCCTCTGCCCCTCTCTCTCTCTTTCTCTCTCTCTCCCTCCTTCATCTGCCTCATGGATGACAGTTCCTATTATCTCCTGGATAATAAGTTGCACAGATTAGCCAAGGGGGCAGACAGAAGAGCAAGGATATGGGACACTGTATGTGTGTTTATGTGCGTTTGTTTGTGCGCCTGTCTGTGTTTGTTGTCAGTGTGTATGCTCTCCGCTTTTGTGTGTATCTGTTCAAATTCGCAGATTTTTGTTTAGCTGTTTGTGTAGCTATTAATGTTTGCCTGTCTGCATTTGTGTTTGTCTGTGAGTGTGTGTGTGTGTGTGTGTGTGTGTGTGTGTGTGTGTGTGTTTATCTGAGTCTGCTTCTCTTTGTCTGTATTCAAGGATTTCTGTCCAGCTGTGTGTGGTCATGTGTGTCTGTCTGTCTGTGTTTGGGTCTGTCTTTGTAGCTGCAAGTCGGCATGTGTGTGTGTGTGTGTGTATCTGAATATGTGTGTGTGCATTTACTGAAACACACTAGAGGAGGAGTTGATGGGCTAAGTGCCATTACCAGATAATTACAGCTAAAAGTCTCCATGCTAACGAGGGCGGCTCATCATCCCAGTGTTGGCAGACAGAGAGGCCACAAAAAACATCTGCAATGCAGATTAGGAGCACTTGTGTTTGTGCCTATTTGTGTAAGTGCATTCTATACTCTCCTCTGTCCGCTCTTTATCTATATGTGTGTGTGTGTATGTGTGTGTGTGTGTAGTTATGTGCATTGTATGATGAGCATATTACTGTTTAGCACAGAGATTCATTTTTTTGCATAAGAAACCAGCCTCTCAGCGTGAGCCTGCACAGTGAGGGTGCACACACAAATAATAAACACCTTATATCAGTGTAATTGGCTGGCACAGGAGCCCAGTGTGAGTTGAGTTTGAGGGCATCCATACATTACACAAAGCGGATGCCTGTAATGGGCTCCCTCTTCACTGCCTGTGATGGGCTTATTCTCCTCATAAATGGTGTGCCTGGCACACAGAGGCAGGCGGCAACAGCAACATAAAACGTGTGGAAAATGCAATTACACCAAAACACCAAAACAAATATTTCACCTTTTGTGCTGCACATGATTTTTTTTTTTTTGAAGCATGTGTGAGAAATGAATTTAATTAAAATTTCTACCTGCTGGGACAGGTGAAGGTGTTCATAAGCAGATGTATGAAGAACCTGATTTGCAACCTGCTTGTTAAGCCTTCAGCTTTACAGACTGGCTCCCAGACAGCAGTTGATGAGGAGCAAACAACATCATTTTTACTCATTATCCCCTGTTCTGCTACCCTCAGCATATGGGAATACTTATAGTGTGTGTAGGGAAATCAAAATTGCTTCATTGTGTGTGTGTTTTTGCATTTTTATGAGTGCACAAGCGTGTCAGTGTGTATTGTGTGGATGTAATTAATGCAGCAAAAACAACTCAAAAACAGCATGTACACATCATCCACTTCACTTAAGAGAAAATCACTCTCCTCTTTGTTTGGGATTAAAGGCCATCTGTTGAATTTCCAGTCTGCTGTAATCAATAAAAAAATTCCAGTTAAAGTTTTTTTTAAAATCATTGTTAAATTTTATTGTGCAGATAATGTGTTTAGCGAGAAAAATAAATGCAATCCACTTCAGCTCCACTGTCTCACTGTCCTTAGTTGGTTTTAAAGTGTCTTACAGCACTTCAGTTTGAATGATAACATGAAGGTTAAAGGAAAAAAACTGAAAGATTTCATGATGGAATTACCCTTAGTAGTAAGTTATTTATGCAAGCTTAAGCCATGTTGGTTAAAGCACCTGATGTCTTGATCTTCAGTTTTTGGGGGGTATTTTCAAAGCTACAAAACTGCCACTAAGAAAAGTGTGAAGCTAACATCTTTATAAGCAGAAATTAAACAAATTCTGTGATGGTCACTGAGCAAACTGCAGGGCAAATGTAGAGCTCTAATTGATTAGATTAAAAAAGGAGCAAAGCTGAGTCCTTAATATCCACAGAAAACTACAAGAACAAAGAAAATACTCAAACATGATGGATGAAAAGTCCATTCATGGCCAGTGTTTCGATGCAGACGTGCTCCCTGAGGAAATCAAGCAGGTAATATGGCAGAATGATTCATGTCATCTAATGATTGACAGTTAAATGTTCATTGTAATAGCTGCCATGGCTGAGAGTTGACAAATATTTCAGGAAAGAATCATGTCTTGAATAAGTGTTCATGCTCGTATCCTAAATGCATTCAGAAACATCACATGCTCAGATATCGGAGGAGAACCCCTCCTTCTAGGACCCCTCTCAGTGGAGAAAGTGTTAGAAAGTGCCTTATCAGCTGCCCTACCTGCAGCAAAATTGTCAGCCTCTGTGTGCCTTAAATGTATTAAAGTACCCTGTGTGTTTGTTTTTAGTAGGGGTGCAATAGTTGCACTTTATATTTGACCTACATGACAGCTCAAATATAAATCTCAAACAAAGGTTTTTTACTTTTAATGTGGCACTTTGTTCACTTTAGCAAATGGTAGCAATATTCCCTCCAACACTAATTAATAGTTCCTTTTCTATTGTGTTTAGGGCTCATAAAATACCTCTGTCCAACAAACAGCTGTCACTCAGCAGTCTGAGGCCTTGTTCACATGTACACAGGTCAAAATGTAGCTTTTTCTATGTGTTTTGCCCTTTCGTCCACACACAAACACAGTTTTTTAAGTGAAAATGGGTCTTTTAAGAAATTCTAGTCTTGGTGAAGAGATTCCAAAAATCGGTTTGCAGAGCTGATGAGTAGACAGGTGTGTAGAGTTCTTGGCTTGTCTCCTTTGGTTTTACATAATGGAGTCTAGTGTGGGTGCTAATCTACAGGACTTTAGGAGGGAATGAGGTGTCAGAATGTCCTGCAGAGGTCACCACAAAATTCAAATCCTCCATCAACACACTCCCTGCCAGTTAGTCTACTAGTAATAACTTCAGGTATCTGATGGGCACAATATGGTTTTAGGGTTAGGGTTATATGGCTGCCTGTTGGCTTGGCATGCTTTTGACAACGCTGTGTTTTTTCTTTATGGGCACAGATTTATGTGATGAGGAAAAAGAAGAGAAAAAGTGTGTATCTATTGATGAGACCTGAAAGCATTCTCGATCCTCCAGGTCATTATTGAACATTTTCCTTTATCCAAACATTTTCATTTTGGCCTTACCCATTCCTACCTTGACCTAGTTTTCTCAGCTTACTGTGGTGTGGCATATGTGATCCAAACATTTCTCAACCTCAGACAGACAGAACTGATGAAAGGCGAAATGTCTTTAAGAAATCTTGACCAAGGCCAGTTGCATTTGACTCAGCACTTTAGATAAACAGAGTGAGAATATTTCAGTGTATGAGTTTGGTGTTCTCTCCCTCAGTTTGTGTCTTTAACCACACTGTTATATCACCATCTGCTGGTCATTCTTTTTCATTACACTATATAATAAAGCAGAGTTGCTGACCTCCATGCACATGCACAACAACTGTGGGACAAAAAACAGGATTTTGTTTGGGAACATCAGCAGCTGGAGATTAAACATAAACATCTAATTGCACTGACAACAATTAATTCATTTATACTCTTTGCTCTATCTCAAACTGAGTCACTTTTGATCCTCATATATGCGCACATGTTGTGTTACAGAGCTCCATTTGGTTCCATTAGAGGAAAAAATAAAATGACATAACTTGATGTAATCATACAATTGTACAATGATTTGCCTCTCAATGGTGCACAGGCAGCCATTAGGGTAACTTATGAGAAATATTATGGATCGAATTTCACAGTCATGACATAGTTTTTGTGGTCAAGTAACATTTTAGCTTAGTGGATAAATCAGTCACTTTAGCCCAATTGCCAGAATAAAAGTTGGCCTTGAACATTTCCGTATACCACAGATATGTGGAAATTTTACATTTCTTTTTGTTTGAATTTTGTGGTTTATGTTGTATGCTGCCATCTCTAATGTCTGATAAGGTTTATGGGCTGAAGTTGGCCGAAACAGGAAGCTAACAGTTATCCAACCATCTCAGCCATCATGCCGCCTCCTTTCACTCCTCCTTCAAATGAGAAAATGAGGTCATATATACTACATATGGTCTGAACTGTATCACTTTTACATGTATATAAAATAGCAACATTTTAGTCTGGCAACTATGCTTGTTACTTCTGTCCCTACAAAGTAAATTAAAAGTAAATTCTCATACTGTCCACCACTGACTGAGATTTAAGCATTTTGTTTTTCAGTTGATCATAACCAAAAATAAAGGCCTGTTTTACAAACACTGGTAATGTATACAATCAACAGACTTTATCCGATCTTTTTTCTATTGGAAATGATTAAAAGTAACATGAAATCGAGATTTGATAAGTTTTAAATCTTCATATTTATTCATTTAGAAGTAGTTCTCTGGTTTCTAACATATAAGCCCATTGTATAAGGAATATCTTAGAGAGGTACAAGTTTTTACATTTGACTCTGTCATGTACATGTATGCTTTGACTTCCAGATGGGTATTCAAACAAGGGACACATTGCCCTTATAGCTTATAGCCAGTGTCAAATCTTCTTCATATTTTCCTGACAAAGGTCAAAGGTAGCATTAAAGGGCACATGACACAGTCCACAACCTTGTCATATCACACAAAGCACCATACCACCCAACCATCAAAGATAAGCTGAATAATCACATCATTAGGGAACACTCAGCATGACCTCCAATCATTCAAATTTACCTCCAACAGAATCACTGAAATATTTGTCCATGCATACATATATATATATATTTATACTATATGTATACTATATATGGTAAAAAATATAGCATTTAGAATAAATACTTTATATAATTTTTAGAGCAAACTGTCAGACAATACTTGTTATATATTTTTCACAATACTGTATGTACATGTATTTGGCTGAATTTACAGGAACAGATAAAACTATATACTTAACCCCATGTGAAACAGATTTGATTTCAGTTCTTTGGTGTTGAGCCAGTTATGAAACCTTATTACATCTGGGTCACACTGGATTAAACATATGGATGAGATTTGCTTTTAAGACTCAACACACAGGCACGGAAGACCAGATAAACCAGATTTTTTTTTTTTTTTACACAGCACAGATCGGATCATCGCTTAGCTGTCTGAGATGTGGGAAGCTACGCAGAATCTAGTTTTCATCCCTTAATGTGAAGACATCCGATCGTGATCAGATGTGCTGCACAGAGCTAGAGGTCATCCTGTGTAAATGCAGCCTTGTCATTGAAAATCTGTGCTACTTTGTGACTCAGTAAATGAAAATGATCAGATTACTAAGCTAATAATGTAAAATTCAGTTGTTGCTGAGTAAGAACAGCCACTGAATAGTCTACTGTTTAATTAAGATACTTTTTATGATTGCTTTTTGTGTAAATACACTGAATTTAGTCCCATATTAGCACCCACATTGATAAAGTGTCCAGGAATGAGAGAGTACTGGTGCAGAATCAGTGGTCAGATCACACTGCATCTCTGCGACACTTGTTAAACTCAGCTTAGAATCAGCTCCACATACTGTGGACATGTCAGTGTAGATTCATCATGACCAAAACAAGCCAATACACTTCGAATCCAGCTTTCTAAGGGTAACAGTAAGAGCTGAGAAGTTTTAAAACCGTCCAGAAAAACTTGGACCACAAACTTGCCATAATGCAGATTGGACCATTATATAAACCACAGATATGGCAGTTGTTTAAAATAAGTGGTATTCCCCTTTTTAAGTTCACCTTCAGTGACCCCAGCAAACCCCAGTCACTTTCTAAAGAAGCACTACAATAACTTCACACATACAGGCTAGCTGGCTCATCATGAGGAGTTGGCCACTAAATAATGTACAATGTTTATGTGTAAAGTAACTTTTAATTATTTCTGCAGAGGAATTTTTTTTAATTAAATCAAAATAACACAAAAATTCATTAGGTTTTTCTCAGAAACTTAAAATGTATGAAATAAAAGCTGGCATAAAATATTGGGGGTATGGAGTTAGAAATACATTTGGACCCTTACCAAACAAATCGATGCCATTGGTTGCATTACGGAAATTGGAGTATCTAATGTTTTTGGAACTTAACTCATACTAAAGGCCAGAGTTAGGTAATTTCAGCCTCTGCTGCCTTTTTTTTCCCATCCCCTTTAATCTATCTTTATGGAGATGCAATATTAAATCTCCCCTGTATCCCTTAAAAGCTTTAGTTTAAGTATCAGCTTTCAATAAAGAACGCATTCAACCATCGTGATCCCTCTGCAGAGGGGTATAAACATTCCCTCAGATTCCTGATTTAAAGTAAAATGATTGATCCTCTTTTGTTTCCCCTAAACTAGTAACTGATAGTATCTGCCGGGGGCCACTGAAGGGGAGCTGTTAGATTGTAAACATTTTATCAAACCAGTACTCCTGCTGCAAGATACTTTAGAAATATGGACGTAGAACTGTGGAAAACAGAAGACCTCCCTCCCTGAAACACATCTCAGCTGTACAATGTAGGATGGTTGTCTGATTAAGGCTAAACCAAAGCCACCCTTCATATCTCTCCTCTGATCCAAAAAGGTAGCATATCATCTGTATTGCTTCTTTTAGGGCTGCAAACCATAAACAGCCCTTTACTCTCTGTTTTAACATCTTGTCAGTGTCCCGTTTTAAATATGAATTCCTCAAGGCAGGAACTAGTGTGAGTAACTTGAAGACAGGCAGATCAGATCTTCAGGTGTAGTTAAATATGTTAAGTCACGAATGGTAAAAATATCCGGACTTATTCCTGCGTCTGCCATATTCACTGACAGTCAATGTGTTAGTCCTTTGATCCATGCCAGTATAGTTAGACTTGCTACATTTGTTCTTGGAATGTATCACAGCCGGCCTTACATTCATTGTGCATTTTGTAGCAGTTGCATACATGATTTGATTTGAGACGAGCAGGCAAACAAGAGGACATACATTATATTTGAACTGAGAGACGGAGACAGAGAAAGAGAGAGAGAGAGAGATGACGACCATGAGCTCAGACAGTATTACAACATACTGTTGTTTAGTACTATTATACAGCCAGTAGGGGGAGTAACTGTGTATTGGCATGCGGCACCCTTCAACAGTACAATCCTCTTATTAGAAGACTATTGTCTTTCTGCACTCTGATTACATTGTGATTATAAAAAAATCATTTCTCTTTGTCCAACAGAAACAGTTTATCTCCAACTAAACCATATTTGTCAAGAAATCACAGATGATGATCACCCATGTCCTGAATTTTAGAAAAAAAAAACATTACTATGGTAAAAATAATACATAAAATGATGTCAGAAATTTAATGAATGATGGTAAATTTGACCGCAAGTTGAATTATTTCATTCAAATTTTATAATTTGCACTTTTGGAGATATATAGTTTCTTCTGGACATCGATATTAGAGAGGACTGCTTACTGTACACAAACACAATAAAAAAAGTGCAGTAGAAAATACAGTTTCTGTTTCGTATATAGGATTATAATCTGTTAGAGTAACATTCTACATTTACTGTGTTTTCAATAATGGCTTATGTCCAAATATGAAAAGAATGATGTCAATGTCATTAAAGAAAAAAATAGAAATCATTATGTCATCATAATATATTTGGAAGGTAGATCATGTGCTTTGTATTTTGCTTGACAAGCTAGTCGATGATAAGAAGCAGCAGTTTGACGCAGTGTCTCTTCATCCACTTGCCAGTCTGCTCATCCCTGATCTCTCCTCATATTCTCCCCTGTGTAAAAATCCTGTCAATCACACTTCACTATGGCATCATTTTATCACCAACTGCCGCCTTTTTTTTTGTTTTCTGTCCACTGAGTGGTTAATGCAGCATATCCATAAACACCCACTGGGCATGTTGGCAGAGATGTGGAAGAAAGAAATGTGGGCGTACACTGCTGGACATCCCAGCTTCATAGGTTTATACGTAGTTCCATGGTAAACAGAGTATATATCCATTTTTCCACTGGTCAAACAGAGTCTAGTATGGTGTCACCACATCCATAATTCAACATTTTCCCTCTTTGTTGGTGAACAGAGGGTCTTGGGAACTGAAGGGTTGGGGGGTGGGCTTGCCGGGGTGGTTTGGGGATGTAAACAGGGTCGGCCTGGCTCAGAGGAGGTCTGTGGTAGTCGAGGGCTCAGAGGCTCGGGTCTCAGCGTGGGCCTTCAGAAGGTCAACTATGTCTTGGTGGGAGGCCCCCTCTGCTACCGACTGTGCTGTCTGTCCATTCTGGGAAAGAACAGAGAGAAAATCACAGCTTCATACCAAAGATATTGCAGTGACTGTTTTTCTCCTGACAGTGGCAGTGTTGTTCTGCTCTTAATCCAGGAACTGGACATTACATTTCATACTTACACTAGTAAGTTTTGGTTTCTGAAAATGAATCTTAACATTTTTCCTTTCTTAAAAACCTGAAATGCTGAGAGATTATGATTTGTCACTTTTCTGTGAATCCACTTTATCATTTTGCTCCAACATTACACATCAAAATCACAGCAAATATTGTTTCACATACACAGTTAGGCCTTTAAGCATTATGCAGAAATTGATAAATAAATAATAAGTGTGAGGAGGGTCTGTTGGGAGAGATAAATCCAGGAAATGTGCCAATGCATTCAAGACAGCAAAAAACAATCAAAACCTATAAAAATCAGATGATGTTATTAAGGTTTTTATTACTATGAGATGGCAATATAAAACAAAAAATGAGCATTTGTTGTGACTGAAACAGTTTAATTTTCATCCACATATGTATTAAACAGCCAATTTTACTATTCTTTACAAGCTTTAAGGGGATCTGTCTTTTGCTCAATCTTTAAGTCACAGTAATGGTTTTTGTGTGACTGAGCTTCCTGATACTTGCACATTGCTGAAATAAACAGTGAAAAACAATTGTTTTCCCATAGTTGGTGATGCTGTCAGGGATTTTTTTTTCATTTATCAACAACACAGATATTTGTAGCTGTCTCTCATTACACTCAGCATACTCATTAATTATGAAACGAGTCATTCTCCGCTAGCAATTAGCAAAAATGAGAACGCTACATCTATAATTGCATCCTTGTGGATAACATTCTTCCTTAGATGGTGCTGAAAGAACAAATCTGTCCGAAATACAGACTTCAAATAAACCACTTGGATATAAATGTTCTTGACTGACCTGGCAGTGCACTATATCTCTGCCTGTGACTTCCTGCATTATTCACACAGCATCTCGGTGTCTCCTATTTATTCTTCTAATCAAGCAGTGGGACACAAACTGTATTTCATTTTACAAATCTGTGAAAAAAAACTGCCTGACTTACTTACATATAATTTAAAGTTGTTTGCCAGAGCTGCTCGCTTTCTTACTCAGCATTGAGATAATGTTTGTCCCCAACTACATATAAGTGTATTTGTGTGCTCTTGTGTTGTTGGACAGTCACACAGCAAATGATCTGGCACATGGCACATGGTTGAGCTGAAGGATAATTGCAGGATACATCTGGAAACATTCTTTCTGTCATCCATATGGTACTCCTGAATTCAGTCTAAACAAAATAATACTGTGCTGTATGGTGTGTTTTCATGATTTAGATTAAATGCTGAGGATACAAACAATAAGGTGTTCTCTAATGCAAGATTTTTAAAGTGTAAACATAACTATAAACTTAAAGTTAGCAAGTTAAAAGCCAAAAAGAGCAGACTAAAAAAAAAACTAACTGAAGTACTATTGTGCAGGAGCAAAACTAATTAAATTACAATAAAATATATACAGGAAATGTCTCTGGGTTGAGTCTTTATTAATTTGCTCAAATTTGATAACACAAAAAGTACAAGGAGGCATGGGTGTGTGTGGCTATTGTGACCGAGATGTCTGAAATTGCCTTCACAAAATATTGTGCCTGTATTCTAAAACCTTTTCTAAACATCTTAAATCTTGCCATCTTAAAAAAGCCCTAAAACTAAACCTGTTTTGCCAATCAATACTGAAAAGAAATGAACAAACCCACTATAGAGACTGAAAACTGAACAATATGAAATGTAAAATTAATTAAAAACATATAATAAAGCTGCTCCAAAGCCCCGTTCCCTCAGGACTGAGGTCAATTAAGTGTCATAGTGGTGTTGGAGGTGACAGCGGAGGTGATGATGGTCATTCCCTCTGGGAGATGGAATGACACTCCACAGCTGGATGCAGGTGTGGAGCAGCAGCAGCAGCAGTAGCAGCAGCAGCAGCCGTATCAGCAGTGTTGCAGCAGTGTTGCAGCAGTGTTGACAGCAGTGTTTACAGGGTTGTTTTGTAAAGGGGTAAGAGCACAAGCAGAGCAAAGCACCAGTCTTCATATGACCATTCTCTGACTAAGCACCCCAGACTGCAGAGGGGAATCATCAATCTAGAGAAATCAATGATGAACTGGGTTGAACAATCAATCTACCATATGTATGCCTGGCAGCAGTTACCGGGCACCAAACACTGACTGCAGGGGCAGCCTGATAACTAGTGGCATGTTCTACAGTATGTGAGAATCTTTTAGTACAAGCAGCAAATAACAAACTTTTGAAATGAAGCAGAGGTTTCTGGCATGTTGGTAAAGAATGAATCCTCATCCAAATTAAGCCAAATATAGCACAAGCAGGAATTTTCAGTTTTTTGCCTCGAGCTTCCCCTCAGTACGGATCAGTCACTTTCTTCTCACTGGCTTCATGTGTCAATTATCTACTGTGGTGGTGAGACGTGAGCTCATATTGAATTCATGTTTTTGCCTTAGGAAAACATATCTTGTTGCCTCTGTATGACCAAACATTGCTCAGACCTGTCATTTATGCAACATTGTGATTTTATTTTAAACAAAGCAGTTGCAGCAGAGTAAAGCAACAGTTCACCTGTGGAGCAGAATGCTTAAAGTCCTTCTACGGATACATTTTATGATTAATATTTAGTTTGACATTGTTTTTCTGCATAACAAGTGAAGGAAAGCTCTGAAAAGTTGCTGGAGGCATATGTACTCTTTGAAACTCAGACTGATGCTTAAACATGTATGAGACTCAGATGAGGAGTCTGTCGAGTGCCAAAATCGGCAACTAGCAGACGTGTCAAAATAGTAAGTGTGGTTAGCATCTTTTATTTATGCCGTTTGTCAGTTTGCTGGCTTGTAATTGGTCACAGTTGACTCTGAGCTTGTGGCTGTGCCGATACATACTTTCTTTCTTTTACTGACATGTCTGCTCTTTGCTGGGGGATTCAGGTTTTTGTGCTTATGATGGGCATTTGAGTTTGTGACGCATCCAACTAACCTGCCCAAGGTGTAAATAAATTGAAGATTTTAGGTAAGTGCACAGAAAAACACATTTTTAAAAATGAAGAATTTTAAACATCAGGTGAGCGACAGTGCCTATGTGGTAAAATTTAGTGAGTAAGTGGAGATCTGTACAGTAGTTGAACCAACAAACATATAAATCGATGTTCAGTTGCAAGAAAAGAAATGAAAGTAAGCGATTTTTAGGAAAAAGGGTTCTAATCTGAGAGAAAGAGATTCGAACAACCAATCTAAACAACATACTGATGAGATCCTACATGTTAGACTGGATGGGACATCAGACAGAGAAAAGCATCTCATCTTATGAACCATCTTTGAATGAGAAGTGAAAAAAAAAACTCCATTCAATAACACTCTGCATTGTTTTAACTCTACAGCATGACGGCGTACCTTATCTGTGAGGCTGAGGTCACAGCGACCCGTCTCCAGCAGCATACGGACGATGTGTTTGTGTCCGTGTTCGCTGGCGCACATCAGGGCCGTGGAGCCCTCGCGGTCCTGGGCATTTACATCCGCGCCGCAGCTCAGGAGCAGCTTCACCATGGCAACGCGGCCATGGCTCACAGCGAGCATGAGTGCTGTCTGGCCCGCCTGGAGAAAGAGTGAGAAATACAGAGGGTTAGACTGATACTCCAAGAGGGCAAGTATGAGGAGATAAAAGGTAAATGAAGAGAGATTGGGGTTGAAAAAGGAAAAGATGGATAGAGAAAGAACTATATAACTGGGAAAATATGTCCTGCAAGAAGATGAGTTTCTTACTCTTTTAATACACTACAGAGGAAGCAAAAAGTACATTGATACTTTAGAATGCTTTCCCATACTAACATGCTGCTCTGCCAATTCATACATCTTGTGTCTTTTGCACTTTAGATGCCTTTTCTGTAGAGAAATAGTAGTTGAAGTTAAGATGCATTTGTGTAAAGTGCAGCACTCATAAACATTTCCCAACATGCCCTAATTTCTCCAAATAATTTAATGAATTCCAACTCTTACAACTTCCTTGGCAACAATAACATACAATACATGAAACAGGTCACTGAAATAAACTTGAAATAAACTTAAATCAGTGCAGACATACAGTATGTATTACCTGTCTGGAGCAGGCATTGACGTCACCCAGTTTCAACAGTTGTTGGGCCACTTCCAGGTCATCAGGGCTCTCAGCCGCTGTCAGTGCAGCGAGCATCACTGGAGTATAGCCTGCCTTGTTCACATTGTCTGTCTCACATAGACCTAATTATACAAAAACAATGATTAACTAAGTTAAAGACAGCATTTTTAATGTAGTTTTGTGCTTTATTTAACCGTTATTTTTTGCTAAAATTGTGTTTCAGTATTTAAGCTCTATTATTTTACATGTAGCTGTGTTTGCGTTTGTGTATCTCACCAGTATCCAGCAGCAGCTTGACCACGGGGAAGTTTGAATGCGACACACTGTAGTGAAGGGCCATATTCCCATTTCCATCTGTTAAGTTCACTACATACGGCAGGAGAGTGGGCGTGGTCAAACCCACTTGTCGCAAGTATAATCTCACAGTATCTGCCTGCGAGTCTTTCTGACTGGAGACCCTGAACCACTCCTTGTAGAGCACCACTAAAACCTGACGCTGAGGAGGGAGGAAAGAGAGAAAAGATAAAAGTGAAAAAGCCGCCAGTGGCGGCATTTTTATTGTTCCCAGAACATATTTTTTACTGTTTGGGCTGTTGAGCAGCTTGCATTTCAGCTTGAGGAATGGCACTGTGAACCACATGGCACCACATTATTCTACTCATTGAAGTCAAAGAGCTCAGACAGAACATTACAAAAAAAGTGAAAAATCCTTTTTTTATTACCGTCTCAGAGACTAAATTTGGAAAGAGAAGCATCATTCTCCAGCATTAGAAGACAGGTTGGAGAAACCTATAGTTCACACAGTGTTAGGGCAGATCGAACATTAACCTTGTGGTCATTTATTTTTACAACAACCAAAGAAATTCTTACCATTTCTTTATCTGGGGATGAAACTTCTTCCATGCGGTCTTTTACGTAGACACATGCGTCTATAAAGCTCTCGTCAACTTTCACCCTGGAAACAAAGACAAGACGACACTATGAGGAGCAGTTTATCTATGAATCATCCTAGATAACCTTATAAGTATTTTGAGCTGAGAACTTTCAATAGCACCATAAGTGTCTGCCGTCAAGAAATCATCCAAATTTAACCCAGCACTTTCCACATCTGCTCTTACAATTGCTTTTATCTTTTGTTTTTCTGGTGTTTTTTTCAGGTTTAATGTGGAAATACCATCAAGTCTGCATAACATATGGCCAAGAACTGGCTACTTTGGTTCTTGTGCAAATTGTGTCTGGGATGGAAACAAAGGGAGAAGATGCCTTGTGGGCCTCTGCAGCGTACAAACACATCAGTCAGCAGCCTGACACATTGATGGCACATGCAAACCTCGATGGTAACAGTTTACACTGATTCACTGCCGAATAATGTCCACCAAGTGCTCAGACTGCTCATCTATCACGCAGTCATATTGTTCATCTAAGAAGTCCTTAGCCTGAGTGGATGACACTCTTACGGTGCACCTTGTTATAGCCATAAAACACACACATGTACAAGCACACACACTTGGACATGATCAGACAGGCGCTGAGTGATGAGTTAATATAAGTCCTGTCTTCTCCCAGCGGCCCCATCTAAAGTCTGGTCCCGGGGCCCACAGCCATGTCCACATACCTGAGAAACATGATCAGTCAGTGACTTTGTGGACAAAACTACTGCTTATTTGCTTTTTTATCCCAGACCTCTGATACTCGAGGGAGTGAAGAGTGTCTGTGTGTCTGTCTTAGGCCTCTATTAGGCTCAGAACAGCTTATGCACAAGTGTGCAGATGCAGTTTGTGTGTACTTGCATAAAGCTTTCTGTACATTAAAATGTGTGTGTGTGTCTGTGGAAACAGGTGTGCATCTAGTATGTATGAAACAGAGGCTTATATGTGTAAGTGGGGCAGTGAGTCCATGCGAGATATTAAATGCTAAGCAGTCTGAGTGAGAATGAGAGCGTTTTAATTGGATTTGTGTGTGTGTGTGTGCGCGCGCGTTTGCCAGGCCCACTGTACATTGAAGTATCATTCAGCACCTGTACTAGACAAAGTATGTGGGCTGTGGCTGGACACAAAACAAAGCAGTCCCTTGTACTCACAAGACATCACACACGCTGTGACCTTTTTCGGATGAACTGCGCTTTAATTATCTCCATTGCTTTAGCTGTGCTTACATTCTTTCATTTTCTTAATGAAAAAATCTACCAGGGAGAAGATCCACTATGTTTCATTACTGAACATGACATTTTTCTGTGCAGTTGCCATGTTAATTATCCTCATTCATTCAAGTGGAGAGCACGGATCATAGTGAGAAGAGCATTTGCAGTTTGGATAGCTTTGCTAAGTCATTTTACAAAAAAGAGACTTCACCTTTCTCAACTTGACCACATATATTCTCTACTATCAATCATCTCTACCAGAAAATGAAAGTAATCCATGCAGACGAATCATAGTTCATTATAGTTCATAACCAGTGGGCTCTGCAGATATGGCATGGCCCTGAATGAACAACTATGAATGAAGCTTTCTTGTAAACCTCACCCTTCAGCTTGTTCTTCCAGGAACTCCTCTGGATCCAGCAGGCCTCTTTCCACCTTCTTCTCTGCAGCTGCAGCACCTCCTCCCTCAGCTGAGACCTCTTCATCCTTCTGTTGGGTCTCTGCTCCCTCCTCAGGCTTTTCTGCTGCCTCAGGCCCTGTCTCCTTCTCTAACTCTGGTTCTGAGCTGTCTTCCTCCTCCTCCTCCTCCTCCTCCTCCTCCTCCACTTTCGGCTTCTCATCTCCACTGGACTCTTCACTGGATGTGGTTTCATAGCTTGAGGACACAAAATGACAAATAGGCACCAGCTCAACTTTCATACAGCATACCATACTGCAGGTGATAGACCTTACCTAAAAAAAAGTGAAAACTACTTCCTGGTTTAACATTCATCTTTAAAATATGCAGGACAGACAAAATAAATTTGGCTTGTGAATACTTAACTCTTGTTTCTTCACTAAAAGTAAGATTTTGTATTAAAATTAGACGTATAAAGAAGAAGCCACATCAATGAAATACCTAAGCCTATGAAGACTCATATGAAGGCAGTACTGTCAACATAGTCAAGGCTCGATAAATACAAACAGGTCAGTCACTGCTAAATGTCAAATGAAACATGAAAAAGATGTTTGTATAAAACAACCTTGGCCCACACAACCAAAACATCCTTCAAACAGTTGAACGTATACATGGAAAAATCTATAGGTGTGTTTGCACACTCGCATATGGCACCTTGAACAAAACACAACCTTGTCCAGTGAGGAAAGACTGATGATACATTTAGAGCTGTGGAGGTTCTGGTGTGTGTGTGTGTGTGTGTGTTTGTGTACACGTGTTTGTGTGTGTGTGTGTGTGTGTGTGATCATTGGGGTGTATCATGAAGGGACCTCTGTGAGGCCAATGATCAGATAAGTCTCATATTGAATGCCACTGATTCATGCTTATTTGCAGACATGCACACACTCACACACACATACACGTGCACACACCAATGCACCACACCACAAGAGGCGTTCAGGGGCCACACAGCATTCCCTAGATTCCAGAGAAGCTCAAGGGAATGCTAAGATAGGTTAGACCATCCATAGAGAAGAAGTACAAACAGCAGCCCACTTCCTGGTGTGGGCAGAAGCCTAAAGATAGTCAAAGAAAATATTGTTGTCTGACATGTTTGTCTTATTATAAAAACAGCGTCTGCTCAATTCTGTCCTGCATGGAGGTAAAAACTGAAGGAGACAGACTAGACAGGAACCAGCTTATAATACTTGTGTGTTTGTGAAGGAGCAGATTCTTACATTTCTGCGATAATAAATTATTTTATCATTCTAAAACAAGGAGGAACAAAATAGACTTTACAACAGCTGACAAAATAAAGCAAAGGCAAGGAAGTCATAAACCAGCGAGGGGAATGTAAGGACACAAATGCAGGAATGAAACAAATCTCCTAATGGCAGCTTTTTCCCTAATATGTAGGAGGCAATGCAACCAATGCAAAATGAAAGTAATAAAAATAATATGGAACACAAGAGAAATAAAAAAAACAATTCACTATTAGATGTGTGCAAGCACCCGAAAATAACTTGTTTCACTATTTTATTGATTCATATAAAGCTAGTCTTGCATCAGCCTTATCTCCAAGGTGCTGTGTCAGTGCTGTGAGTGCTCAGGGGGAAAAATCTGGCTTGTCTGCAATTCTTAAAAACAAATCACAACCATCTTGGGAGATGCATCTATTTTGGGGACAGAATCTGATCCTGACAAGGTTAACCAGCCTTTGTTTTAGGACTAGACTCTTGTTTAAAAGTTGAGGCTTCAATTAAATCACACCTGCATTGGTTATGGTAATCCACAGTATTGATGTAAGTCAAATTACAGACACATGAGTGTGTGTGTGTATGTGTGTGTTTACTGGTGCTTCATGTTATAAAAACAGCAGCCGACAGCTAAGTGAATCAGATGAGCTGTAAAGAAATCGTCCAGCCTTGAAACACCTTTTGGTCTTCCAGCTTCCAGCAACTACCACCTGCTTATTAAAATTCATCTGCTTTTTTTGGGGCACACACACACACACACACACACACACACACACACACACATATCTAGCATCGACAAATACTGACATAAGCACACTTGAGTGAAGCCCTGTGGAATCATCAATACTGACAAAAACATGAACACACATCACATCACGTACGACACATTCATACACACACACATTCAGACTCCCAGTGGCAGCAGCGAGGTCAAATTCAGGGCAGTGGGTCTTTAAATGAACCTTGGTGACTGACAGCATGAAGCAGATGTTTGAGACACAGCTGGACTCTGTTTACAGTCACTAAGGTCAAACTCAAGGGGACAATGGGAAAAGCTGACAGACTCAGCTTTATGCAAAATACTGCGTCATTCACAAACAGACAGTCCACTAGTGTGATCTGTATACCTACGACTTTCATCCATACTAAGTTTTTTTGAGACAGATAGTAGAACAGATTAGGATTGGGACATTTCTGCTTTACAAAACTTTATGGCATGACAAAAATTTAAGGATAAACACATATTCACTTGACTAGGATTCTCCGTGATAATAATGACCACAATATTTCCACTGAGGCTTTTATGAGCAAATTATTTGAGCCTTTTTGAAATAACTTAGCAGGCTGTAAATCACTTTTAAATTAATTGCAAACTATACTTGTTTTATCTTCTGATTTTTGTGTTTTTGCTCTTCAAGCAGTACCAAGCCCTGGTAACACTTAAACACTCTGCGTCACAGGATTACCTGGAGTCATCTCCCACAGGTTTTTGGCTAACTGGCTAATCTGACTAAAGAGACTTTGAAGAGTGTTAATAGATCTACATTAAATCAGACAACTCTAAAAACTGAAGATCTGTTTGAATGTCAGATTGTATTTTGATTTAAGGTATTTTTTACAGTTATTCTGCAATGAAGTCTGCAAAGAAAACTTAAGGGTTGATTTTCCTGTGAGAAATAAAAGAGTTACAAAACATGCATGACAACACAAATAAAACAGCATGAAAACACGCTGCAGCCCACAGAAAGATATCAATCACATATTTGGATGCTGATTAAAAAGATGATTTTACCCTCCATTCACCCCAACAAACTTCAGGTTTTTCTTGGCTCCCTTGCTCCCCTGTTTGTCAGCAACACCATTTTTCTTCATAATAGATTTGAGACCTGGTGAAGAGGAGGACAGAGAGAGGGGGAGAAAGAGAGATGAAAAAGAAAAATACAGGACTGTTATAAGAAGCATTAGGCCTTTGTGGAATTTGAGTGTGTAAATATTTGTGAGTTGTCTGCATGTGTTTACGCACAAGGCAGAAAAAACCTCATATTTAGTCTGATTTCTGACATTTTCTCCCATCTAAACCCAAAATGCAGATCATTGTTTGCCAGTGGATTAGTGGTTTGCTGGGAAATATTGAGTTTGTGGATATTAACCAGTATTGATCCTTCAGCTATGACAATTTAGCCATTGCTAGATGCATGATCTGATACTTTCATTTGCAGTCAATGGGTGCATGAATATAACAACCAACTTGCAAACTGGTGTCCAATTTAAGAAAATAAAACTGTATTTACGAGCACAGAGAGGGATCCAACTCTACAGTAATCCTAACTAAACGCCTACGGGAGATATTAGACTGACATGTTAAACCTCCAGTAACGTTTCCAAGACTTCTTTGTTACAAGCTGTATGGCAGTTACTGTAATAACATGCTCCAAACTTTAAAAGCATCTGTTGATGCATTTTTGTAGATTAAACTAAATATCCTTGAGTCATATAAAACATTCCCTTAAACCTAAATAAATATTTCATCTTTTGAACATAAAGGAATGAACAGTTTCTAGAGGAGTGGCGTATTTTTCTTCACCATGTGAATCCAACAAAACAAAAACAAATCAAAACAAATCAAAACAGCTGAGTCAACAGCTAAAGCAAGCTATAAATAAGCTATAAGTTTAAGAGCTGAGAAAAAGCAATACATTAAACTGACACTGGTAGCTCAGGAGATTACAGATTGTTGGCACATGCCGGCTGCTTTTCCTTGCACAAGTGTATGTATGTCTCCCTGCTTGTTTCAGATTGCACTCCTGTGTGCCAGCGTGCCACTCAAAGTATGTGTGTCTCTTCAAAACATTTTTAGCCTGGATGATGTTGAAGAACATCTGGATGTAATTACAAACGAGTATAGCTCATCAAATAGTTTAAAATCCCCGTGTTGGCAGAGGAAGGGGAAGCTAAGGGGCCCCATCTGTATACCTCATACAAAGATAACAATAAACGTGTGAATAACGCCACTTTGTCAAAAAATGAATTGTCTTAATGGGACTGTTTGACAAAAATTGATAAAATGAGCTAATTAAATATTTAAGGAGTACACAAGTATGACAAGATGTCAGACAAAAAATTGGGTTTGTTATTGGACACTAAAGCTCTTAAAAATCTACTTGATCTACTTGACTGCGTATTCTTGTTATTTTGGTTCTACAAAAATGGAAATCAGGACCACCCAAAGTAGTTCTAGGTCAAGATTATAGGCCTTAATGACAACGTACAACCTTGACATTTTCAGGCCGACTTGCGTATGTAACTACCCAACAATTGATTCTGCATGAGCTCCTTTGCTGACTCCCCTTGGCTCTAAGCCCGGTAAGGCTGTTTTAGATGAGCCTGACAGCAGACATGGCGCAGAGGCTCTGTAATGTTTTATGCAAGGACATAAGGATGTGGCTTTGAGCCAAAAACCACCAGCTGAAAAGATCCCAGTGACCACCATCTAAGAAGAGGAGAACGCTTTTAAACCCAGTATCTCTTAGAAGATTGCAGCAGGGAAAGGGGAGGTCTGGAACATATTTGGAATTTAAAACACAACCTCTTCGCCATTTTCTAATAAATAAAACAATGGTGTAATTTAACCTTCCCCCACTGTGTCAGAGACACTCATTTCACTCACCCATACAAATCTCTAAAGCTCAACACGAGCCTCTAATGAAGGGGATGAGTGAGAGTTCTCACAGCAACGGCAGAGGTTTCTGTTTCAAATACTTGTAGACGTAAAACAGAGATGTAGTGTGAAGTTAAAGAAGTCGAGCTGGGAATCTCAGATGTCAAAAGTGAAGAAAGCAACCACAAATAGTAACAATCTTGGGAGAATATACATATATAATATATCCAGGCAGGCACGCACACACACATGCATACACACACAACTCATAAAATCACTCTTGTGTTCTGTACTCCCTACACTGAACTTAAAATGAACTCTGAACATAAAATATGTGTTTGATAGCAGAGATTCTGTACTGCAGCTCCTGGGCAAGATACAGAACAGCGAGGCAACAAGAAAGAGAAGAGAGGCATCACCCGTTTTATATGTGTGAGTGTGTGAGCGTGTGTGCTTAAGTGTCATGCGTATTTGACTGTAATTACAGTAAGTGCTAGTGTACAGAGTGTGTGTATGTACACTGCCCTTTATGAATGTGTGTGTGTGTGTGTGCTAGTCTTAAATGTTTGAAGCACTGCATGTATACTTAATATACTCTTGGAGGTCACTGAACCGTGATATTTCACCAGTGCTTAATAACATATGTGGGCTCACTCTGGTATATAAGAACCAATAACTAATGTATCTTTGAAACACAACATATTATTAAATATGAACTTTATCAACAATATGAACATGCAAAATGTGCAATTGATGACTAAGAACATAGAATAATTATGCAGTTAACAGTTTTTAGCAACACCATACTGTTACTTTCCCTTAAAATTGTAGCTTTGATGTTGTTTATTTTATAAAATACAGGAAAAAAGGTGTGTAAACAAACAGACAAAAATTATCAAGTGCAGCCCTGACCTCTAAAAAGTTAGAGCTTCATGACTGCTTGGCTGAGTATAAAATGTAAAAGTAACTACCTTGTAAAAGGTGTGCTAAGTTTTCTACAATTGATTTCTTTTACCTGAGGCCATGGACCTATCAATCACCCCCTTGTATCTTAAAAAAGTTAAGAAATACATTTTCACTCCTAGTAGCAAGGAGTCAGGCACACAATAAGCATCTGCTGATAAAAGTTGTGGTACTATTGATAGAAGAGCCAAAAAACAGGGTTTGACAGCACATCAGTGGAGTATTTCTAAATAATGGAGTAGTGTGTGTTCAGGTTGCAGTAAGAAGAAACTACAGTCACTTAGAAGCAGACCAGATTGTTGTAAACACACCTCTTTGTTGTCAGGTTGGTTGTAAGATGGGAGTCTTAACATCAGTTGTGTGCTGGTATGCATCTACCTCAAACACTGCAGAGCTCTATACAAGTGAGACCACAGAAATCTGTCAAACCATTGTGGGAATGTTTGGCTGCTCCTGCATTCAGTCTTTTTCAAGGGAGTGAGATTATGATGGGAAATTAATATTCAAGGCAACTGAGTTGTGCATTTACACATTAATCATAAAGTTTCTTGGCAAAGGTCAAAAGTAACATGTTGTAATTAAGTAGCAGGCAGAGCAGTGGTGGTGAAATTAGCATTTCGGTTTAAACCAGGGGTTTCCAACTCAACCGCGGGCTTACCTTGTTCTTGCTGTTTGCTGGCAGCAGCAGCTTTCTGGCCCGGTGAGTAGAAGGCAGAGAGGACGCTGAGGGAGCTGACCAGTTGACTTTGAATAGAGCTCATTTTGGAGGGACCTGGCTTCCCTGCTGGTTTTCTTGTTGTTGCTGCAGGGGCGGCTTTTCCCGCAGGCTTGGCTGGCGCTCCTTTGACTGCCTCTGCTTTTTTCCCTGCTGTCTGTTTCTGTGCGCTCTGGCTCTCCTGCTGGCTGGCCGTCTGTTGAGTTCCAGAGCTGCTCCCCAGCTGTGCCCACTGCTCCCCCAGAAGCCCTGTTAAGCGGGTTACGACTTGGCCCAAAGCCGCAGGCGACGTTGGTGACTCACTGGAGCCTCTGCGAGCGTCGCCTGCGTCCCGACTTGAGGCTTGAGCTTCACTTGAGCCCCGACGCTGGGCTGCTTCACTGGAGCCTCTGCGCAGAGAATGTGTTTTACCTTCGTCTTTGTGTGGGGGCTGAGTCTCACTGGAGCTTCTACGAGAACCCTGAGACTGAGGCTGTGTGTCACATGAACCCTGGCGAGTTGTGCGGGCCTGGGCTTCTCCTGAGCCACGGACAGGAGCTTGTGATGCACCGGCTCCCTTCTGTGACACTTTCAACTCTTTGGAGTCCCGTTGAGTTTGAGATTGGGCTTGACTTGATTTGGACCTGGTTGTGACTTCACCGGAACTTGAAGATGGGCCCTGAGTCTGAAGTTGTGATGGAGGTTGTTTCTCACTAGACTCCCCAGAAGGCCTTTTTGCTGGGGTGTGGCCCTCAACCTGAGGCTGAGATGGAGCAGGCTGTTTTTTCTGTGAGTCAGAGAGCTGTGTTGGGGTTTGGGCCTTGAGCTGAGGTAGACCCTGTTCCTGGGTTTTTGTCTGGGGTTGAGACTGTTGGGCTTGAGTTTCACTGGATCCCCTGCGAGGTCGTACAGGTGCAGGCTGAAGTTGAAGTGATGTTGGCTGTGCCTGCTCTGCTGAGAGCTTCCGGCCTCTCTGAGGTCGGACAGGAGCTGCTGTTTTCACAGCTGCACTCTCTACTGTTACTACAACCGTGTCAGTCACTACAGTTTCTTTGATTGTTGCACACACAATCTCACCTCCTTCTGTTTCTTTCTTCTCTACAGTCTCCAGTGCAATCTGTTCTGTTTCAACTATTTCTGTTACTTCACTCTTTGAAGGTATAATTTCTTTCATTTCTAACTCCTTCTTTTCTGTAGCTGTTTCAATCTTAGATTCTGTAGTTTCTCCTGCTATGACCAGTGGACCGACACGACCTTCATCCTGACTTACAACATCTGAAACTACTGTTTGTTCAACTCTGCTTTCTATTACTGGGGTTGAACTCTCTGTGACAGCTTTCACAACTACACTTTCACTTTCTTTACTCTCTTCTTGAGCTTTTTCCTCTTTATCATCCACTCCTTCACTAACCACAGTATTTAGTTCTTCTACCCTTTCACTGCCTGCACTTTCTCTGACTGGACTCTCTGCTTGTGCAGCTCTGGCTGGATTGTTATCAAGGCGTCTGTTCGTCTCTGTCTCAGTCTGCTGGTCCATCCTCTGTGCTTCCTCTGTCTCTGTCACCCTGTCTACAGTGTCCACTCTCTCTGTCTCTGTCCCCCGGTCTACACTGCTGGCCCTCGGCCTCCGCGGATGGTCTGTCACAGTCTCTCCCTCTGTTTCTGTGACTTGGTTTACCCTTTCTGCTACGGGTGTCTCAGTCGTTTGATCCTGAGTGGTAATCCTCTCAGTTACCGTGCCCCGTTCCATGCTGTTGGCTCTTGGTCTTGGTGGGCTCACAGCAGCCACCTCTGCTTCTATCTCTGTCACCTGTTCATGTGTGTCAGTGTTACTCCTGTCTGTTTCTCGATCTGTGCTTACAGTCTTTGGCTCTGGAACACACACTTCAATGCAGATTTTATCCGTGTCTGTTCCCTGATCTATTGTTCCAGGCGATTCCGTCTCCGTCTCTTGGTTGGCAAAATCTACTCTCTCCGTCTCTGTCCCTGTGTCTATGCTCTCTCTCCTTGACCTGCTGTGTGCTTCTGCAACAGTCACCTCTGCCCTCATTTCCTCACTTAGCTGTAGTATCCTCTCCTCTTTCACCTTATTCTGCTCAATCTGTTCTTTTAGAAGAGAATTGGTTCTATCCAACTCTTGGCTTGTTTCAGTAAGTTTAGCCTCTAATATCATGAGCTTCTCCTGCAGCTTCTGCATACTGTCTGGGTCCACAAGTTGTCCTGCTTTCGCTGCATTACCATTTTGATTACTGCTAGTCTCTGCATCTTTTATAGCCACCATAAGTGATGTTAATTCTGGTCCGGCGATGTTCTCTGATAGCTTTTGCACTGCTTGCTCCAGTGGACTCACAAATGTCTCTTTTTGTTTGTCTGATTTTTCTGATGGGGGTGTTTGTCTCTCCCTTGATTCTTGTTCTGATAATACAATTGTTCCTACATGTGCTGAGGAACCCTTGACAGTTTCCTGATTTATTTCCCTCTCTTTCTGTAACACTTCCTTTTTTTCTGTCACACTTTGTTTCTCTTTCCCTGTCAACACCTGTGCTTGTGCTGTGGGTGGAGTCGTCAAAGCTAAAGTGAGTCCTTCAGTGGGTCTGTGTCCATGTGGCTGAGTGTGTGTCCCAGAAACACTCGGCTCTATGGTAGATGATGATGTGGAAACCTGGACTTGGGCTTGGGCTTGGGCTTGGGCTTGGGCTTGGGCTTGGGCTTGGGCCTGGGCCTGGGCCTGGGCTTGGAGCTGAAGCAGTAGTTTCTCCCTCTCCTCTCTTAGTGAGCAGATCTGAGCCTTTAGTTCTGGGATGGTTTTTACCTGCTCTTCCAGCTCTCTGACCCGCTTCAGTGCTACTGTGATCTGCTGGTGAAGCCCTGTCCGATCCTGGGGAACACACCGTCTCTCTGTAATGTCTGGTGAAGCACGGAACATGTTCTCCGTTGAGCCGCTCTCGGGTGTCCCCACATTCCGGTCTGGACTGCTTGAATCAGACCCTTTCCGTTGCTGCAGTGTGATGGGCATGCTTGATGCTCTGAGCAGGTTTGGTCGACTTTGAAACCCAACAGTTTTTTCATCTCCATCCCGGACACCAGCTCCTATTTCATCTCTGGGTTTAGCTGAAATGTAGCTGGTTCCCGGACTAGTCGCCCCTCTGCTGCTCTGGCTGGTACTCCCCCCTTCACTTGCCCTGAAGTCAAAAATCTGTTGGACCTCTGTCACCCGTGATTTAGGCTTGGGCCCGAGGGTGGATGTCCCTGACCATGCGCTCTCCTTCTCCTTTGGGGCAAGTCTGGCTCCATGCCCAGGAAGGCTGAAATTTCTGGGCAGGGTGCTAAATTTAGGTGGACCCTTGACCCTGCGTTGAATGTGGACCCTTTTGATGGTATTGCCTTTTTCAATATCGTCAACATATTTGAGGAAGTCCAGGTCCAGGTGAAAGCCATAGGGAGTTTCCACTGAGTAGGGCAGCTGCTTCCTCTGAACACCACCCTCACTGACTTTGGTCTGAAAGCCGTTGGCTGTAAGGAAATTAACATGAAAATTAATCAAGCTACTATGAATTATGACATTGACAATAATGATAGCATAAATTTCTTAACTAAACTGTATTTACATGTGCAATTGCCTAATAAAATGAACATGAACCAGACAACAGATTCTCATCAGCATTATTATTCCTTCTCACCCACAAGGACAGACAGTACAGGCTGTACTGTGCTGCACACATATTGCTTCATTATGTAAAACCATATCACTTACTGGGAAGTAATTATAATGCAGTGACTGTGCCACAACAAACTAATCAGCATGCGAAATGCTTCTAATGCTGTGTCAACTTACGAGACGTGGAAGCTTATCACCTGAAAAATATGAACCCTTTGCTGCTTTTGGCCCCACAAAAGAACAGGGAGATGAATGTTTTACCTTTATTGTCGATGTTGTACTATGTGAAATCAATCTGACTGCGCTGCACACTTAGTGTTTTTATAGCTGGTGAAAAATCTGATTTGTGGCATAGCAAGATAAAAGCAAGAGGATTGTTTGTTTAAAGGCAGGCTGAAGACACTCACCACTTTTCTTGTCCATCATGGGAAGCAGAGTTTTCAGTCATCGACTTGTGTTTGCCTCAGTGGGAGCTGGCAGCCTGGATGAAACAGAAATGAGAGAAGTGTGTGAAAAGCTGAAATATTATCCATGATCTCCTTCTGAACAGAGCTCAATTCCCCATTCTGCCTTGTAAAATTTTTTTATAGGGGAAGACAGATTTGTAAAATCAAATTAAAGAAGGAAAACAGTTTCTGGTCCTTGTGGGTAAGGTACCAGAAACTGTGCTGCTTGAAACATGGAAACCTGTTTTTTTTAAGAGTTACTCATCTTCTATGATTTATTCTTTGTTTTCCCTCACTATTTCCAGAGCATCAACTGTGATAAGACACCATCTTCGAGCCTCTCTGAAACAGTATTTAAGTAAACCCAGCAAGATGCTTAAAATGCATGCAATACTACTTTAATGACACAACACAAGACAAAACATTTTTATGACAAATTGTTGCCTTTATTTTGTTATTATCAACAGATGGTTGTTTTTAGGAGAGGAATGGCTTTCAGTTATTAGGATATATTCAGCTAAGACTTAAAATGAACTTAAAGGGTAAGTATGCAGTTATTTATTGTGTAGTCTCATACACTAAAGACAGCATTATTCATTTATACAAAGCAACACCAAATATTAATAGCAAAAGAGAAGAAAAATGCAGTCTTGTTGCATCCATTAACTTAATTTGTCTTGCAACAAAGCTGTTTAAAGTCAATAGAACCCTAGAAGAGCCTGGACTGGAACACATTTTGCTTGGTGCCACTTTGGATAATTTGTTCCACTTGAAGAAGCCAAGAAACAAGAGCTACTTGCCCAATTTTTCACAATGAGCTTACTGAAGACCAGAGGAAACTGAGATGGAAAACAATCCAGCAAGGAGAGTCAAAAACTTTTAAGGGCTTAAAGCTTCCGAATAAAATATCCAATACTAATAATGAAAGCCAGGCCGGGCCATTTGTCCAGATTCAAGTGAGCTGCACAGTACAAATCCGTTTAATAGGCACTTACTCTAAGCCCTGACAGCCAAAAATCAACTTAAAGGTTATTTGGTTAATAGTCACACTCCGCACTCCATGCGAGTGTGTGTCAGTGGAGAATATATGCGTTATACAGGAGACATAGCAAATAAGTGCCTGAAGGTCTGGTTTTATTAAAAAGCTAAAACTTAAACTTAAATAAGTGAGGCAATATTAGAGGTGTAAATTAGCATTTTCATTATTTTTAGTGGGTGGTCTACCTCAGTATATGCAGCTCATGTGCTAGAGCAGATTCTACATATTGAGATTTTTTTTTTACACCAGACTTTCATGCATTGTAATTTATTATGCCCTTGGGTTACAAGTTACTGCGGATGCTATAAAAATACTGTACGTTGCTATGTTTTAATACAAATAGTTAATAATGAAACAGGAGAGGGTATTTTGCTTTAATAGTGCTTCCTCTGTCATATCTCATTTCCTCTCCTATTTTGATACTGTTGTTCGAATCAGAGATAAAGGTCTTTTGGGAATATGGAAACACTGCCTTAAAAGATGCAATTTCCTATTTAAAAAAAATTGACTACTTTAATGTCTCAAAGAAAAGAGACCTGCAGCTCCAAACACTTTACACAACCTCCGCCTGTGACGCTGCAAAAAATGTCTATTGCATTAAGACTCGACAAACCAGCTGGCATTACTTCTGTAGATAATTTTCTAGTTTCTAATCAAGTTTTCAACTCACTTTGTCCCAAATTGTATTTCAAAAGTCATCAAAAGCCTATTGCTTGTGACAGAGAAACTACTGTTATTGATGAGACTTTAGTTAAATTGCATTAAGACATCCATTGTGGCACATTTAGAAATGTTTGTGTGCTTGCACAGTGCAATACTAAACTGATACACAGTGCTGTGGAGTAAGTACAGAGTCCCGGCCACAGGGTGGGCCATGCGTTGTGCAGTGCTTAGTAGGGACATACTGCAAGGCAAGCATTACATGAGCTGGCAATGTAATCAATCAAACTGACAGTCAGTCCACCCAGGGACCCAAACCGAACCTGTCACAGGCTCTGTCTGGCCCCTGCATCATCTTTATAGATGGAGCCTCATTTATGAAAAGAATTGGTGACCTGCGGCAGAATTGTTGTCTCTGTTACAGATGAACAGATATACACACACTCACACACACTTAGAGGAAAGAGAGAGACACACACACATACACACACAGATCAACTGACTGACAGCCTCTGCACAGGATCTGACACCATGTGATTGCTACCATGGCAACCATTCCACTACTTGTGCATGTCCCAGAAGTGAGGAGAGCACAGGCATCCCTGACTTCTCCTGATGCTGAGTGCGACTCAGATCGGCTCACTGTCCTTAAGGCTTAATTAGCCGATATGGGAGCAGAAGAATGCAGCTCATAATTGCTGAGTGAAGAACAGGCAGACCCCACTGGCAATTACACACAGTGGGCAGGCAACAAAAACGCTGCTTAATTAGATCGTTACTGAAACAGAGAGATGGAGGTAGAGTGGGAGAGAATGGGGAAGGGACAGACGGTGGGGGAGGGAACAAAAGGGGTGAGGAGAGAAGAAACAGTAGAAACGGGGTGGAGAATACAAAGGAAAAGGGGACGATTGATTGCTTAAGTTTGGCAGACGAGTGTGACAGAAAGTGCTAAGGAGGAGAGAACTGTCATGAAAGATGATGCTGCCACATAAACTGCCACAGAAACAATCAGCGACTTGACAGAACTGCTAAGAATTTCCCTAATGAGAGACTCCACCTGACCTTCCCACGGTGCAGATGTGGGAATTCTTTAAAGTTTCCTCTTTTTAATTAAAGTCACTCTTAATCCTTTTGTGGCTAATGAAAGCCTCAGAGCAAAAGAAAACTTATGCTGTATTTGGTGAGTTTCAGCAGAGTAATATGAATGATTATCATAAATCATAAGCTATGATATCAGTTTATTGACTTTCACTGAGAAGGCAAAAGTTTGTATGTGCACCCAGTACAAGTGCATCATGGTGAGATTATCCATGTTAGGTTAGTGATTAAATATTGGAAGCCCAATGTTACACTGATGATGCACAATCCAAGCTGGATTACAGTTAAAATGTCTATGAGCCAAAAGCTCATAAATGCTATACTAATCCAAATTGATAGCATTTGCTTCAGGCTGCGCTAAAGCTAAAACGATGCCATGGGTATGTGTGTCCAAAGCTGTGTTTGCGAGTGTCAGGACCAATTTACTCACTCTCTTTGTCATTGTTTGTTTTTGTGTGCGCGCTTACATTCCTTACAGCGTGTAGGTTTATGTGTGTCTGGTTGAGTCACTATGTTGAACAGGAAGCACGCTCCAAGTCCCACACACGCACATAACCCCTTAAAGGACATGCAACGATCTCTCAACACCAATCCAATGAAAGAAACAGCTGGTCGACAGGCGACGACATCAGTAATGTGGAGCCCGGAAGACAGGAGTGACGAGAGTACATTAAATAAGCTCGTACTGACAGCCAAGTGTTTTCATATGTCATCAGTCTGGAAACGTCAACCACAGTTATATTGTTTTCTCACAAGAGCATTTCAGAACAAAGACTCAATGCTGTATTGTAAAATGTCAATGGGGAAGAACTGCAATTTCAAATGTTTTGAAGTTTCTGCAAAAACAGCCTTTAACTATAAAAATTAAGGTCACACTGACTGCCAAGCTTTCCAAATTATACATACACCAGCTCTGGCATTCTCACATACACACCAGACAAACACACATACACAGAAAATTACTGCTGACCCAACCTTCCAAGAAGGAGGGGGGAAGCATTAATTGAATGTCATGGGTCATTACATTGAAGTGCCTGTGTACAGGAGATTGAATTAGTCTGATACACTGACACAGAGCAGGCTTAGATAGAAGACAGGCCAACAGGAAATAAGATTGGAGAGCGCAAGCAGGGGACAGGAGGTGGGCGTTTGGGAGAGAGAAAGTGAAAATGAGGCAGAGGTGGGAGTGGCAGCTGTTAACAATCATATCTCAGACATGCAGAGCAGCTTTGCCGTTATGTTTCCCTCTGTTCCAGTGCTCCTTCTGTCATTTTCTGTCCCTTACACTTTCATTAAAAAAAAAACCACTGATGCATGAATGCATTAGGATCTTTTGTACGCACACTGAAGCACAGAGTACCGGCTGCAGCTGCAGCTCTAAAGGTTCATCAGTCATGTGAAAGCAGCAGTGGGAAGCTGCAAGCGGCATTAGAGGACAGAGAAACAGGCAAGACAGCAGCAGTAGTAACACAGAGGTCCCAGGTCCTTATCACAGCACTGACATGGGACCAGCTATCTCTGTTTACTTTCATATGACCCTGAGAATTAAGCCAGGACAACTTTCAGCCTGAGAGTTCAAGCTGGAGCACATGTGCAGACAAACAGATAAGCACATATCAATGCACATACAAAGGACTGAAGGCCTTCTGCAGCACATTTTTACAGCTGTGCAGTTTCAACACGGCAGCAAAAAAGTGGGATCTAACAGGGCACTGAAGTCAAAGAATACTTTTCACCTCAATCTGGGTGTTAAAAATGTACACTGTCAATATTTAAAACCATTTGAAAACATGATCAAATTTAACGCTGGTGGAAAAAAAAAAAAAAGAAAAAGACATATGGTTGTTGAAAGCCAATCAGATCCAAACTGTGATTGTTCTGTCTGTGAGGAACCTCGGCCTTTACACTGCCACAGGGAAGTGGTTACCTGCGGGTATTTGCCTTTGAGTTGGTTTGTTGCTGCCTTTGTGTTATCCGGGTCACCTGCTGTGACTGTGACTGCATTAAATGGGCCAGAAGGAGGTGTCACACTAAATGAAAAAAACAATTAGCATGTGTAAATTTGGTGCTTTGGATTACACAAGCTTATGCTACATATCTCTGCACTCCACAAAGTGCAGTTTGTGCTGTGCTGTTTTTATATCTTTAAAGCGACTATGTATTATTTGGGGAACACAGCATTACTTATACAAATTGAGCTCATCAACAATAAGATGTCCCATTGCTCCGATGAAAATACTTGCTGCTACAGACTTACTTGGTCCTGTTTGAGTAGTCACTCATGGGAGCCAAAATCAGCTAATGTTAGTGAATATTAACGCATCACATTATGAAAAATATATCATAAAAATATCACTTTTTTAAGAGGTTACAATAAATATGCTATCTGTTATCCATTTTGTGCTCATCTGCATCCCATTACACAGACACTCCCCACGATATAAGTGCCAGAAAGGGACACAGCTGATGGTGCAATTAGTTCAATCAGCTGAGTTGCAGGTGTGGATGACAATTTTCCATAATGACGAGCTACAGCGCAAAGATGGTCGAGAGCAGCAAACTGGGAATATTAGAGGGAACTGACTGACAAGATCACTGAGAACTGGCGAGATCTAAAGATTACTGAACCAGATCGAGTGGAGGATGCTGTTCGCATCCAGATCATCAGGATAAAACTTGGAGACATTATCAGATATTTTCAGTCCTAAGTCTGTGTGTGCTCTGCGGGAGCAGATCAATCCCTCTGCTCTGCAAGAGCTATTTGAGCACAGTCTGGTCCATTCCATATCTCAAATTATTTGTCTATGTATAGTGCAGTATAACAGAGCTGCACTGCATCTTCTGGGCCAATTTTCCTTTAATCTTTTTCACTTTAGCTCTGTCAGATCCATTCTAGTTCATCGTCCAGACTGATTCATTTCTAATACAGTATGATCTTGTCTAGTCCAGTGTGACAATGCCCATATTCAGAAGAGGCCATATTGTTCCCTTTGTGCGATACAACATCTGGGTTTCGACCCCAGAGACAAAATCACAGAGGGAGCTTCTGTCAATAGGCTTCATTAGACAGTGGCAAAATCACCCCGCAGGGCTGCAGTGAGGAGGCAACTGTTTTATCATAGGTCCTTTTAAACTGCTTTTTCTGTGAGGAACTGCAAATTAAAACCATGGGTTTGCACCGGATGATTTAAAAGAGAACCCGTCTTTAAGCATAACATCAATATCTTGTCACTATAGTTAGCAGATGGTGTCTTCAGAGTAGAAAAGGGGGGGAAATATGAGAAAAAAGGAAGCCGTGAAGCTAGTTATCTCCAATCTTTTGCAGTTCATCAGTTATTTTTAGAATTCAAAGAAGACCAAAAACAAATTGTTTAAGTTCAGCGAAAAAATCCCCAAAAAACTATCAATGTTGCTTTAGTTTGGCTTACAATAAACAGTATGATCAGGTTTGGACTAATAAAAGGAAATCATTTTTGTTCCACACAAGAAAAACAAAGAATACAAATGGCACAAACTGGTGGCTTTTAAGTCTTCGAAGTCATCTTTTATCTATTATTCAGCTGCAGTTGCAAGCTTCCTTTGCCTCTGTGTTCAAAAATTCTTGAAAGAAAATCAAACACTAAAGAGCCCAAGGATTCCACTTACATTCATAAAGATGACTAAGTTGCACAGGATGCATGTGGCGGATGACCTCCAGCGAATCTTTCTGTTCAACTTGGAAGGTTCTGCTAATGCTGCCGCCAAATAGTAGTGTACTGTTGCTTTGAAGACATTTGATTGATATACTGAAAGAAATTATAAACCTTGAGGACATCATCTGAATGGATTTCCTGTCTTTTCTGAGCGAAAAGTTCAGGAAAACACACAGCTGAGTTTTTTGGTGGTTGAGAGCAATAGCAATAGTCTACTAAGTTTAAGAGTACAGAAAGTAAAGAACACCATGTTATTTATTAGATGGTGCAATGTTTCACTGTCCACAAAAAAAGAACCTGCAAGTTACTGTAAGCTGTGAAAAAGGGAGAGAAACAGACTAAAGCATCTGCTTGGCATCGAATTGATCAGCCTTGTATGTACAACCATGCAGTCAGCATGTACAGACTGCGCATCAACAAACATACTAGATGCTATCTACTTTCAAACAGAACCTTCTTTGTATCTATTTAACTACAGTTTAACACTGATTTAACTGTATTTCATAATTGGTTACCTGCTGCCAGAGGTGGTAATTCCTTTACAGCAGCACTCAGACCTTCAATCAAATCACTATTTTACACACAGTCATATGACGCTTGTACTATGTGATCGGCTATTTTTGAGTACAAAGTGATTGACCAGAGGAGGGGAGGTGTAAGACAGAGTTTTTAATATCACTGCAATGCAACAGTATTTTCTCCTTATGCACTGTCTCACACAGTTTCAAATGCATTTTATTTTGAAGAGTGTTTTCAAGAAGCTCTTTTTGACAGTGGAGAAGGTGTGGATGACAGTTTACCCAAAAAAATAAAAAAAGCCATTTCAACTTATCTGCATTAGTATGAACATGACGTTAGCAATACCAACCCGCTCCTGCCTCGGTGTCATCTGTCAAAAAACAGATAACCCTTTCACCATGCCCTCCCTGCATCTGTTTTCTTATATATCGTTCCATCTCTTTATCCCTTCATACACAGAATGAGAGCATTTTCTTTTTTCAGACGGTTCTCCTCATGCCTTAGTGGTATTCCAGCACAAGGAGCAGCTGCCTGCTTTCATTAGCTCTAAAGGAAGTGACACACCATCTATTATTCATGGGAGCACACAGCCAACCCCTTCTAGCTGCAGCTATGTTAGCATTATGGCTATTTCCACTCATGGAAGTTAATGACAGTGGTAAAGTAACTGCTACCGCTAATTAGCATGTGGGCTATCTGACTATGCCTATGTCAACACCAGCAGATGTTAAAAGATGATGAAAGGGATGGCGACAGGAGATAAGATGAGCAGTTGGAGACAGGTGGCAGAGTACGTTAAAGAGGAAGGATGAGCAGACAGAGAGAGAGAGAGAGAGGAAAAGAAAGAGGAAAGAAAGTGAATGGAATGGATTGCAGGACTTAGAGAAGAAAAAGAAAGAAGAGATATGGCAGGAAAGAGGACAAGGAAAGAGAAGGTGTGCTGTATGTTTCAATGGAGGAGTAGATCACTTACAGTGCTGCCATGTTGCATTTCATCCCCTTCCACTCACTATGACAGGTAGGAACAACTCACACACACACAAACACCAAACATGTATAAAATATTCAAATGTACGATATAAGCAAGTTTGAGCCGATTAGTTAACACACTCTCATGGAAACATGAGTTATAAATAAATCTGAGTCCTCCTGCTCATTAATTACCACCTCTACTGACAGCCAAAATAGACACACACACATACATTCACATCCCATTAAGATTCTAACGCGGTCTGGCAAACATGAAATAAGACATTTTTGTGTATCCAAGTACACACAAACATGCATGAAAACACAATTTATCCCCCCCACCCCCCCCACACACAGTCACACAGCTCCTGGTGATAAAGAGCCTGCCTGACACCAATGGAGTGTGAAGCCAGGCAGGCGATGGCAGTGCAGCACAGTCTGCAGAGCTGGCAGGGCCACTCTGGAAAGAAATCAACACTTATAAATTCACACTCGATTGATCTTAGCATGATGACGGCCTTCCAGCTCGGCTTCTGCAAGCACACACACAGCTAAAACACACACACACATCTACTGTAGGAAAGTACATATCACACATGTAACATGCACATCCAGTACTGTCTATAGAAAAAAAAAAAGTAGCAGCTCAATACTCATTACACCGTGTTGCATGTGTGTGTGTTTGTGAACAGCAGAATGCATGCATGTGTGTTGCCTGATTGTCATCCCGCTCACTTATTTCTCCAGCATTGTGTCAGCTGCCAAAGCTGTGTGAGGGGCGCTAACACTCTGAACAATCAAAACACACCACACTGCCCCTCTCTTACACATGTACATACACACACACATTTCTACAAACACATGGCTCTGTTTTTTCTCTCTTTCACAGCCTTTCTCACACATCCCTGGCAAAAACATGTGACCTGTGTTCTACCCGGCAAAAAATAGACCAGAAAAGAGGGAGTGAGAAAAAGGAGAAATGAGGTGGAGCAGATCAAAGCTGAGAAGATGAGTAATGTGAGGTATAATTAATAGAATTATGGCAGATGAAAACAGGGAAATAGAAGGATCAAATTGTCCATGTTGAAGAAAACAGTTATAAAACAGTGGACATAGGCAATGAGGACACAGGCAAGCAAGAGAGAGAGAGAGAAAAACTGGAGGAGGATGAGTCAAAAAAAGAAGTTAATTCTCATGAGGTTGTTTGCCTCTCACCTGCCATACAGCTCCTTTCACCTCCTGTCCTTCCTGTTTCTGTTTCTGAGTGCTAGTGACCCTGTCTCTTATGTCTCAGCAGAGAAAGAAAGAAAAAAACACACAGAAAAAAAAGAGGGAGGAAGGGTGGGAGAGGGGTGGAGGTGTTGGCAGAGATGGCTATGGGGGGGTGGAGGGAGGAGAAGAGAAGAGAAGGTTAAAGCAGTATGGCTCTCTCACCGTGATAGATCCATCAACCTAAAACATAAATTGGCTCAGTGGAGAAAATACGTATGTGACGATAGCTGAGCAACTTCAAGCGTGCAGATGTATGTGTGTGTGTGTGTTTGCCTGTGTGTGTAAACCTCAAGATTTCTTTAAGTGCTAATGACCACAAGGGAGAAATGAGGCAGAGTAGTCCAGTGTGTGTGTGTGTTTGTGTTTGGGTTTGTGTGTATGCAAATAATTTGTGCTCAGATCCCTGTTCATTCATGCATCCCTCGGTGTGTGCACGCATGTGTGTTTCTGTGGTATGTGTGTGCGTGTGAGTGTGTGTGTGTGTGTGTGTGTGTGTGTGTGTGTGTGTGTGTGTGTGTGTGTGTGTGTGTTTAGCCTGACGCACGAGGCCTGCCCTACAGTGAACTCCCACTATGCACCAGCCTAATTATTACTGGAGGGCTTAAAGTCAACCCCTGCTGTGCTGCCACAGCGCCACATGTGGCCTGCTGTAACCAGGTCGAGCCCCACGCCGGATCAAAAATGCTTTTCAGTAACATCAGACAAGCATCGCTGACGTATCATCTCCGAAGAATCATTAAATAAGTAAACCCCCAAGTTAGCTCTGTCCAACTTAATGACAGAAAACTGTCTAATGAGTAAACTCTGGCTAATCCAGCTGACTCTGTAGTGCAAATGAGGTAAAAAATTAACAGCCTTTAAAAAAAGGCCAACTGCCAAGGCTAATGGTTCCTATCTCTTATCTCTCTCCTGCACTGATCCCTCAGACCACCAATGCTAATTTCCCTCTTAGCGAGTGTGTGGAACACATTCTTAAAGCAAACATCCACCATTAAACAGCTCAGCAGCAAAGCACACAACATCTGTGAAATATAGCCTCCAAACTTTGGCTTGACATTCCATGTAAGTGCACAGAAATATACGAAGCACATGAAATATTCATATGGGTATTTTCATAGCCGCGGTGATGCCAGGGATCTAAATCACACCAGTCGTCTTGGCAGGTTTTTTTTTCTTTTTCAGGCTAGTGGGTTTATTTTATGAAGCAGTGGATGGAGAAGTGTTGACTCTCTCACTGCTGATTGCCTAACTGCTAATCTGTGTTTTAATTGTGTCATAAATCACTTTGTTTACTTTGATGATGCTGTTTGTGATGACTAAATAAGTAGAAGGCAAACAGAACATTTGAGAGGGTCTGTGAGTGTGTAAGGGAGACAAATTGTTATGCATATTTGCTCATAAAAGGAACCACACATAGAAAAAATATACAATATACAGAGAATAGACATGACTATACAGTACTGACACTTTTTCCATTATGCAATTATGAAAAATATGGCCTTTCAGACATAAACAGAAATTATATTTAACTTCAGATTTGGGTTTCAAGGGCCTTTCAGTGTGTTTGTTCTAGTAACTGATGTCCATTATACAAACCTCGTACCTTTTGTATTTTAAAACTAATAATAGAAGACATGATTTTCCTTCCTAAGAGGGTTGACTTACACAGATGGTCTTTGTCAAACATAAACTCAGACAATGTTCACATCTTCTGTGGTTAAATCCTCCACCCTTGCTATACGTCCAACACACTACATAAAATCAGCTCACATCCTTTCATCTAAAGCATCGGACTGAAAGAGGGTGTAATGTGGCCTTGAGGGGTTAAGCTTCCCTCTTGCTGATCACATGAACCGTCTCCTGTCAGGAGGGATCAGATCCCACCTCACAACCTGAGGACTTTTAGAGTCTCACTCCTCTCTTGTCTTTCCTCTGTTTGTCGAGCTTAGACATTGTTGGTCCATCCTGCTTGTTTTTATGTTGAGAAATATAAAAAATGAAATGTCAAAACGGAGTTCACTGAAACAAAATAAACAATTGGGAGTGAGTTGCTGCCTCAAGTTCAAGTATCCTTTTGGCTTGTTCTTAACTGAGAGTTAGGAGGGAGTCTGAAATTGAATGGTGAGTTGGGCCCACAAGGCAATACAGGGTATCAGCTGACCTTTTCAGTCATGATGGGGGGATTCCCATGCCCACATGACCCTGACACCTGTGGGGAAATAGTTCCTTAAAAATTCTAATGAGGTTAAAGTGTGATACCTGAAACAAACTGGTATTTAAGTCCTGTATTCTGAAGACATCTGCAGGTAAAAATGTTAGTGGAGTTCTTCTTAACTGCGTTGGTCATCACAGAGAGGCTGGAGAAGCAGTAATCTATACAATTTTGGAATAACAATTCACACTTTCAGACTTGCTGAACTTGCTGAAATGACCTGTTCTGTTTTTCTCTGAAGCAAAGTCTCTGCCATCATCACTTCGGCTCCAAGAAAAGGTGTGGGGGTCACAGAATGGACTGTCAGGTTGCTGCTGATGGCAGAGACCTTAGCAGACTGAACCTTGGCTCCAGAGCCCTTTTGCTCTCCACATCTGAAATAGTGCTGTACACTGGCAGGCAAATATTCCTGTGTGCTACATACAATATGTAACAAATTATATCATCATATATCAGTGATCTCTCTGCCTCAGTGTGGGTAAAAACACACAGTTAAAATGTTAAAATAGCAACAGGCGGTGGTATGCAAAGTCTGGCACCACATGATTCTGCAAATGTATGTGTTTGAATGTGTCTGGCTGTGTGTAAGTGTGAAAAAATCTAAAACTGTTTTTGCTGCTGCATTCCACAGTTCATAAACATATAGTTTAGCATAACAGCTCGGAGTCATATGAGTGTTTTTCTAGCTGTGGGAGTTAAAAAGAAACCCTGTGCAAAGGAAATTGTTTGTATTATGCAGCATACAATTATTACTAATGGCTTGAGGACACAGCCAGGCGCTGCAGTCATCACTCACTCATTTTTCAGCTCACCTCGAATCAGGTTACATTATCAATGTTTTGACTTTGCATGTTTTTAAATGATCAAAGTTCTAAAAATATCACCTTTTTTATTACACTGAACAGAATAAAGTCCCGCTAATTATTTTAATTGCCTGCTATGAGATTTTGTGTGCTATCATTACAGTTCTGGAACACACAGCTTGAGACTTAAGTCTTGCAACACACAATTATCTGTGCAAATGTAGTTTGCAGAATGTCTGTTTGTGTGTGAGAGAGTGAGCGAGTGGTTGCAAGTGTGAAAAAAAAACACTTTTACTGGCAAAGTTCATAGTTTTTAAATAACTAAAAATCCAACAGTTAAAACCTTCTGCAAAAAAACTCCCCTTCATATGAACTAAATACACAACAAACGGTAGAAAATGTTATAGGACTCTCAAATGTAAAATTTTATCATAGATACCTTCTGTTTTGTCTTTGCATTGACAAAAAGAAAGAGAGAAAGAAAGTTTGTTTCCAAACCGAATGCAACTGGTTATATTTTGAACTATAACACAGTTCAGGGTTGGGTTTTAAGATATGAAAGATGAACTGGGAGGACATTTAAAGAGACTAGTTGAACTCAGGCATGTGTGTTCAAGAAGCTAAAGTAACACATTGTTGGATGGATGGATAGTCGAAACAAAAAATGCGGTGCTGCTCAAATTCAGAGACATCTCTTATGGGAACTGTCTTCATCCAGTTCTAGTAAAATATAATCATTCATAAATGAAACCAAATGCCTTGCTCGAAGATTCAGAACATTTCAGTTAAATCCTATGTTGCAATACATCAATTCAAAGGCTTGCCATTTTCCATAGTTTTTCAGCGTGCCTTATTTATCAAGGAAAAATACTGTATATGTTTTAAACACACACTCTTTTTTCAAGATTTATAATATTTAGTAAATATGTCGGCTCACCACAACTTTCAAACTGATTTCAATCTAAGCAGGGATCATTTTTCCAGTGTTTGAAATGTATGTTGTGGGACCACATATGTGTAATCTAAGCCATAAATCAGTGCTTGGATACACACACACAGTATCAACTATCTCTTACTGGAAGTAAGAAAACTCCAGCTCAAGACCATATATAGTCTAGACTAACCTTGCACCGCTGCCTGACGATATCATTGGCCATCAACCCCCCCACGACAAAAAATATGTGGGCTGCATTTTTTCTTTGTTTTCACTGCTCTGTTTTTTCATCCCTTCAAGGAAGATGCATATACAGACACAGAGGCCAGGATAACACTTGACACACTTTGACAAGTAAGCCCGCACATTCTCCTGTGATGAGATTTTAGCCTGTGCAAGCCCCTCTCCCCAAGAAATCCTCTCATGGGTTTAAATTTTCAGTTATGTGTGTCCCACGATGGGAATGGGATAAAAGTCATATCCCAAGGTATTAACACTAAACACTTCTCACAGGTTCTCATCAGCAGTTCAACAAAGCACAGCTTTTGCCATTTTGGCTGTTGATTGAAAAGTTCATCTGAATTCCCAGCCACCAAGAGCCTGTACTGAGAAACCCACAAAAAATGTTGACGGTATATGTTACTCCAATCCGCAATATGTAAAATTTGTGCATTCCAAATATAAAATATTATATTTTAACTATAATGCTGAAATAGTTTTGATTAAATGTAAGCTGTATTTTCTCATTCAGAGCTAGCAGGACATGGTGGTGGCATGAAAACTAGGTGTGCCAAGCAGCAGACAAGGTTTTTATTTCTTTATTCTAACCAAGTATGTTTTTGCAACTAAACTTGACCTGACCTTAAACACAGTAATGTAAAGTTTCCATGTGATAAAAGTGAAGAAATGCCAATTTTTTAGTGTATATGTGTTTTATAAAATAAATTAATGAATAAAATATATAAAATGCCAACAACAATTCCGGAAATTGGGTTGAGAAAACAACAAACTATCCACTAGAAAACAACTGAGAATTCTTGTGATGAAGATTTTTTTATATCTACACTTCAGGATGCAAAACGACTCAGAACAAATTAAACAGTGTCGTCATCTCAACACTAAATCAACTCATTTCAGGTTGCACCCCTCTTAGGAAATGCTTGAAGCACTGAGCAAACTCTTTAAGTTCAAGTGTATCAACAAATATCCATTACTAAGATGGGAAAAACAGCAAATCAAGCTATGACCGTGATTTTCCACTTAAAACATGTGTTTGTGTAAATATATATATGTGTGTGTGTGTGTGTATGTGGCTGGAAAAGGGCTGGCAGACATCCTGAGGAAGGCCAGCAGCTGATAAGGCCTTCAAGCAGGGAAAAGACTGTTTATACGTTGAAAGAGACGCCCACAGAGCTGACCACAGTGCACACCTCAGTGCTCAAGTGGAAAGGACCTGAGCTGTGGTGAGAGCTGTGTGTGCTGGTGTTCACGCATGAGAACCAAGGAGGCAGGGAGACAGCAAGAGAGGGAGATGCTGTTTCTCCTTACAGATAGAAGATGGCTGATTAAAATCTATAACTTACAGCCTTTTCTTGTGTGTTTTCTTGCCAGTTTAACATGCGGTAGTGACAAAATGTATTGTAAAAGTACTGACGTGTGCTTCCCTCTGCTTTTCCTCTGAAACCAACAGGGATACAGCACGTCTTACTTCAGTGATGTCTTATTCTCCAGCTCTTTCTCTATTATACATGTAAGTGGAGTCAATATATGCATGTGCAGGCTAACAGAGAGGGAAAAGGTAAAGGAAATACACAGAGTGGACACAATAAAGAGAAACAATTCTAGTTTCAGCAACATTCCTCCTCTCTGTGCCCCTTTCGTTCTTATTCATTGTGACTTGCACAGATGCTTTCCTTTGTATTCCACTGTGTCACATATTCCTGGTTGTGCTGTCATTTCAGACTCTCACCGGAGCTCCCAAAGAGTCAATATAACCCACAAATTCTACTAAACGTGACAATGTGTCATCCTCAATGCCACAGAGCAGCTTGTTTTGAAGGAGGAGCAGAGGAGAAATACATCTGTACTATAGTTAACAGTGTGCATAACAACAGCTTTGGTGCTTTTCCTCTTAGTGCAAAAATGTAAACAAGAGCTAAGCTCAAACAAACAGAAACTACAGTAGCAAACTACAGCCAGGACCTTAAAATAATTTGCTTTTTGGATAAATGTTGTCACTCTGAAAACACTGCAGACAAGTGAGTATGATTGTTTATGTGGATTTTCATTCATTATATGAATTTCTTTTAATTTGAGTCAATAAACCATGAAACAACTGAATCGATTTCATGTCTTGTTGGTTCACTGGACAATGGAGAAGATGAAAATGTGCACCAGTTGTCAGGAATTTAATCTGGGCAATTTCTGAGCTTGCACGTTTTCATCAGGTGTGAAACAGGAAGCTCGGACACAATATGATCAGCTTGTATTGATTTCGGAGGAAGCACATTACCAGTGGCTGATGGCAGGAGTGGAACTTCAGCATTAGTTTCTTATTGTCTGTCTCTCCATCTAAATAAGATCCGTTTTTATTTATCAACCAGTGTCAGCCAATCTTATATCAGTCTCAATTATTCTAAGGTGGTGATTTGGTTTTAGAAAAAACTTAGATAAAAACATAAAATAAAAAGAGAATGCACAGGCCAAGGATAATGAGATTTGAGGGAAGACAGAGATAGAGAAAAGAGGAGAGAGTTTCATCATTAAGTGTTGGTGAAGCCTGGCAAAGCAATAACCCGATTGTGGCTTTTGTCTGCTCTCTCCCACAGACAGCCTCTTCCTGGACGGCTGAACTCTGCTGACCTGTGGGGGCGAGAGACTACACAGACTACAGGCTGGGCTCTAATATCACTAATAATCACTACAGCCAAGGAACAACCGCTAGAAAACACAGAGGCAGTGGAACAAGTAGAGAGCTGGTGTTTATGGGCCTGTAATTTTATCTGTGTTTTACTGTCTTTATAGGAGCGCAGTGCATCTCGTATTTCCTCTTTGCTGTGTTTATTCCTGACCATGAATCAACCCTGAAGCCGCTGAGGCCTGAACAATGACCAGAGAAGACAGCCAGAGTGTCTCACCCACCGGTCTATATGGGGAGAGCTGTAAACTTTGCATGTAAACAAGTGCAATGATATGTAAGCAACAATGGGAAGCTGCGGGCCTGAAGTGCAGCCTAAAATAGTCCTGCTGTAGATTACCACCATATGATGATAATATAAAATCAGCCAAGCTGATTGAGTGCTGATAATTAACAATCTAAAGCAGCTGTAAAATCTTTCCACATTGATTTTTTTTCCATTATTACATGCAAAGAAACCAGCAGCTCTCAGAAAGGCAGCTTCAATCTAAAAATAATAATATATAAGTCACAATAATATAAGTTCAAATAAGAGGGTGAAGGAGTTTCACAAAAAAATTCCTTCATGTTTTTTTCTGCTAATTTCCTTTACATTTGTCTAACTGTTTGCAGGCACATCTGTACTCACTCTGTGCCACACTGTACAATTGGAAAACATCTGTATTAACCAGGAGGTTGCCTCGGTTCTACCCACAAAGGCAATTTGTTGAGTCTGACAGGAAGCTACATGGGGGCACAACCTTGTCTGAACATTTCCCATGAATCTCTCCTTAAATACAGTGAAAATGGAGGTGGGAAGTGATGCATTGTGGGCAGGAGGTGTGTCGCACTTAAAGAGTTTTATCATTTCGGTTAGTCTCAATGCTTGAAGAATGACGCATTTTGAGTGACAAAAACTTGACAGATAGGACAAAAAAAAAAGTGCCTTAATCATAGAAAAAAGAAGCTTAAAGAAAATAAGAGAGGGATGTATACTCATCTCACAGCCTGCAATACTCCTACTCTAGATTACTGAATACTGTTCACACAAAGCAGAGCCATCTTTATCTGCCCTAAGGGAGTCCTTTGTGTGAGTGTAATGTTCTCCTTTGAGTTAAAAAGGGAAAATCACAAGATAGCGTGTACATAAATCTTCATAATTCAAACAAAACACTAGAATTTTTAAAAACTGAGGCCACATGTTGAGAATGACTTTGGGGATTTGCATAATTGCTGATAACAATGGAGATAATTTCTTTGGGTAAATAAACTGGCTTTTGTGTTGAATTTGTTCCTGGTCTACATCCAGTTAAATGTAAACAAAAAGAATGTGGACTCGGGCTTGTATTACCACCAAGTTTTTTTATTGTCATTAAAGTTTTGAGGAGAGGGGAGACATAGGAGAAAGGGATGTAGATGGAGGCCGCGTTGGTGACGCAGCCAACTGAGCTTGAGCTACTTATGAAAGTAAGAGTTCAAGTTTGGCCCTTTTCGTGCGTCACAGCCACCCTCTAATCTCTACTGACACTCTACATTGTTCCCTATCGCAAAAAGTCTGAGTGTCAAACTCATCTGGAAGATGAAGTGCGACCAAAGGGCAAAGGTTTGTTTACTGGCTTGTTCTCATAGAGCAACACCTGCCTACAGCCATAAAGAGGAGAGTCAGGTCTAAACACTCTTTTATTCAGCCTCCTTCTCTCTCCACATGTATTTCACTCTGTGCTTTTCTGCTCCTCTTCTTTCATCAGTTGAAAGAAAATGTTAGGAGAAGAGAGTGACAGGGTGATGATAGGAGGTAAGAAAATCTAGACATGGTTGAAAAACAAGAGGAGAATCCAGGAATATCAAGCAGCTGACAAACAAGGAGTCAAAAATGGATCATAGCACGATAACTGTTTTACAATTTACTTTTATTAACCTGTTTCTGTGTCAACTGCTTCAAAACAAATGGAGTTGCAGACAGTTACGAGACAAGAGGTGAAGATACGAATACGTCTTTTGTAAAAAAAAAAAAAGCTAACTATGACTTTACCAATCAAGCTAACAAGCTTGCAGATTTTTCTGAGACTGACCCTGTCAATAAGTCAATAATGCATTTAATTATGTACAGTCCCTCTGATTCTGTAAGGAAATAAAGCCAAATCCAAACAGACAAAGCACAAAAATCTAATTTGATTGACTAGAACCATCATGTTCTTCACTTACAGCTTGGAGTTGTTATATTGAAGAAAACATTGTAGTCGGTCTTGGACTTTTATTTTAGAGTCAAAGGTATTGTGAATTTCTGATGACAACAATACCTCCTACTTGACAAAAAAGACTAGTGGAGTACCAATAAATCACAGGCAAAATGGCTGCAAAGACAATACTGCTAGCAGTTACAACTTGACTAAATGAAATTCAATACCAACTCTAAAGAAATCAGTTTAGATAAGGTAACACAATCCAAACACTGTCTGGTTTTACTTGTTAACAAACTGCTACTGTATGTAACACAACAAAGGGACATTCATGCTTGCCATAGGCCAAAAATTTTGGAACAATTTGTGAACAATCCAGGTTGGAATATCAAGATGTTTTTATCTGTTCCTCCCATCCTGCAAATACTGTGTAAAAAGCAGAGACAACTAACCTAAAAAGTTGTCCCTCAATCCTTGAGCTTCTAAGACTATCTCACAGATGTGCAGGTGAACTTTACTGTGCCACTTTCTGATGTGATCCTGCCTTTAATCACAGCAGAAGAGCAATTAGTACATTTTCAGAGAGGAGGAAAGTAGATTGGATGGTTATCAGTCAGATGAGAATACAGAAGAAAAAAGGGGAAATGAAAGGAGCTTGAAGAGAAGTGAAATTAATCAAAGTGAAGAGAGGAGATGAGGGGACAGGGCAGAGCCATGATAGAGATGAGGGCATGTTGATTATTGGACATGCCTGCAGACAGTTTGGACCCCACATAAATCATTAGCTTGGGTGCCAGCATAGGATATTTTTTATTTTCTAGAGGATTTTAAAGAGGCTTTGGAGCACATTTCCATTCATTTCAGTGATGGGAGTGCTGCTTTCAAGCACATTTTGTCTTTCAGATCACGTCCAAGCCGTTGTTTTTAATTAACCAAAGTTTTTTTTGTTTTTTTTTTTAAGTGCTTTTGATCTTGCGTTGTAAGCGTTTTCGGTGGGCCATCGCTCAGCCCTGCTGCAAAATGTTGCTACATGAATTTCATATTGACAGCAGTGTATTTTGTTTGCCCCCGAGATGCCGGAGAGATGCTGGAGAGAGGCTGTGACTGCTGCGCATCCATCTGTCTGTCTGTCAGCTGCCGAGCAAGAGTGGGTGGATGCAGCTTCTCCAACACAAACAAGAGGATACATAAAATAGCACCATGTAACCCACATTCACTGCAGCTTGACTGCATACGGCACGTGCACAAATGAGAGGTATACACACACACACACACACACACACACACACAGATGTTGAGGATCTGGGACACGCTCAGTTTAACATTATTTCAACCTCCCCACCCCCCACTTCTTTTCACCGCAGCTGAATACCAAAATCTTGTCGACCCCAAATCTATCAAAACAATATGTCATACAGGGGGGGCTCCTGCTTCTGTGGAGCCAAACCCCCATTCAACTCACCTCATTCTGTCTTTCACTTCCCTAATAAAAGCCCTCCATCTCTGCAGTAACCATGGGGTGAGCTGGGAATGAGTAAGTAACCCTAAATTCCTATTAGAGAACAGACCGAAGGCTTTATCTGCTCTTAAAGGCACACAGAGAGGAGAAGATTAAGAGATAGAGACAATGGTAAAGTTAAGAGCCTCTAATGTTTATGTGGAAAATTTGGAGCACTCCCAGTTTTCTGATGCCAAAGCAAACATTTCGCTGTGTAGACAAGGGTCTCAGACAATGGCTTGCCGTATGTTTGGCCATGAACATGACAGGGTCTGTTTGCCAAGCATGCTTGATATGCATACCTATCCTGTTAGATAAAGATGTAGGGTCTGAAGCATACTGACCATTTCCAAACATGTGTTATAGTCAGTGGAATGTGGCTGATGTGCCACCTTAAATGTTTGCTCTAACAATATGGTATGTGATTTGATAAGATAACATGAAGTTAGATCATTCCACATGCATGTATAATGGATGAAAATGATTGCTGTGGGGGAGTTGAGTCATTGCAGAATCAAAAAGCAAACAAGGACATGGAGCTGTTTACCACAGTGGGTTTCCATTTGAACTAGAATTACTGCCTGCCTTGTTTACATCTATCTGTCCGGACTCAGTATACGTAGTGAAGACTCTGAATAACTAACAAAAAATATATTAAGTGTAATTTTTGTTGAAATAGATGGTATCACTGTATGTAAAAGTATGACTCCAGAGATTAATTTCAAGTGAGAAACATGCTGTCTTCACTTCCAGTCTATTTTTGCAGAGGAATAAAGAGGACAAGAAAAGAGCTCCATCACATGCTGCAACTACAGTGCTTCAAATATGGATGTTGCTGGAAAACAGCTGCAAAATCTAAAACAAAGATGCTTTTCACACATTCAACTCAGCTGCACAGATGATCTAAACACTCAGCGCAGTTTCAAGGTGAACTCCCAAGATTAGTGTCAATAATTCATTATATAGTCACAGTCTCCCATTCTGTTCTTGAGTTATGGCATCAAATAATGGCAAAAGAAATGTTTTTGCAGATTACTGTGATGTCACAGGGAAAATGACTTTTTTCTCCATAATTTGGTGAACTTTTGAGTTAAGGTCAGCCGGTGTTTCTGTAAAAATCTAATCAGTCATCCATTCCCTCCTGCTGTTTCTGATATATTGCGATCACAAGAGTGGGACAATCATCTATATGTGCATATGGACAGACATCTTGCTTTCATGACGCCCCTCGGCTGTGGCCAGAGCAGAGGCCCAAAACTTAGTTTAAATGAAATGTGCAACAATCCTAAAGAAACATAGAGATGAGAGTGTTGGATAATTGAATAATACTATAAATTTGTAATGCTGTCATCACTTATAATTAATCCAACTTCATTTCTGCTGACCTTCTCAGAGTTTGAGTCATTGGAACTGATGGCCAGTCAGACACACAGTGACTCAGAATGACTCCATTGTCTGACGATGGGTTTGATGACCAGCTGTAGTTTATTTATATGAGATATGACATCCTCGACAACTGTGTCTAGGATAGTAAAAAACAAGAGATAGACATTTAAATGCAGACATACTGTATCTAAGGCATTAAAAAATCCATATTATTTAAAGTAATTACTTCCTTTTAATAATATTTCCCTCCCTTAGGTGGATTTGTGGCCTCATTTTAATCTTAAAAGACTGAAAATGATTGTTTTTTAAGTTTGCACATAAATTCTTTGCATAAAACTTATTTTATTATGAAGACTTATGAGCTTAAATTCACCTGTAAAACACAGATTGTGTTCAACATCTGAAAGGCAGCCTTTGGAAAACAAGGTTATTTGTGGATTTTGGCATTCATCCATCCTGACTCCACAGAGACACTCAGCCAATTGGTATCCTCATTTTGAGTCTGTTTATTTTCTGTTACTGACTCATTTTCTAAACCTGTTCCTGACATTTGATTTGTAAGTAATGCTGATCTAACACTGGCTATTACTGCACTTGCTTGATTTCAAAACCTTCATATATTGACAAATCGGGGACCTTCCAAGCTTTTTTTTTTTCTGACTTCAGTGAATTTAGGAGATTAACTGTGCCTCCACTGAGACGTATTTGCCAAGATATCATTTTTGAAAATGTAAACAGATTTCAGACAAGCACCCCTTTTGTAATTTAACATCCAGGTAGGAACCCCAACTCTGTGTTTGGCTCGAGTGTAAACAAGTTGTACTCCTCTCTTCCTCTCACTCTCTCGGTGGTATTAAGCATGAAAAGCTGTTTGGGTACAAACTCTTTCCCAACCAGCCGGCTGCGCCTTTGATGTACTATTTTTCCTCAACTCGTTAGTCAGCTCCCACTTTTTTAATCATCAGCCCGTTTTTGCTTCGCCGTGAGCGAAATCCAAAAATCTGAAAAGAAAACATCTCAGCCTGTGTCATGTAGCATGAAATATGATAATGTATGTAAGAGAAACATTTTCTCAGGGCAAAAATTGATTTTCCACTCGGGTGCTACTGTGGCATAATCCATAACTTTTGCATCTTGAGGAACTGAAATGAAAAAGCTGTTCATCAGTCGTCTGTGGCTGTTTAGGTGGACCTCGTATTTAAAATTCTTCACATTGATGTTTGTTTAATTAGCACTTTTAGACATGTAGAGGAGACTAAACACTCATTTACTTGACTATAATTAATAGGTTAAAAGGAGGTGTCTTCAGTTAGTTGATGTAGCAAAACCTTCAATCACAAGATGGTGAATGAATGGACAGTAAGTGTGTAGCTGCACTTCCACACCGTTGCAGACATCCTGAGGGCAGGTGTGAATGAGAGTCTGGAACAGCAACTATTAAACACTGAACCAGTGCCAGAATGATTAACATATTACAGCAACAGGAGACGGGATTCAATTCAGGATGATTGATGAGGTTATCAAAAAGCAGAGATTCAGACTATAAAACAAGTTCTTTTTTTTGTTTTTTGTATTTTTGCTCTTTGTTTTTTTAAAAAGGGTGCCAAAACACAAATTCCAAAGTGGTGTTTGTGAGTGACTGTGCATGTTTATGAGACAGATGTAATATGGAGGTGCTTTTAATTTTAGTCCAGTAAAAACACAAGATGAAAGTGCAACTTTTAAGGGTATTCATCTGGGCTGTCTCTTATTCTTTTGACAAAGTGAGCAGGTCTGGCATGATGTTAAGGCCATTTTTCAACCAGTTAAAAGACAGCAAACTGCATAAAATCCCATTTTGAGGAGGAATAAATAAAGTTTACAAGTGACACTGGATCAGAGATGGAGCAGCAGGAAGAAGTGAGGTAATTTCAGCTTTTGGCTTTCCCTATTGTACCACTCAAAAAGGCACTTTCACAGCTGCATAAACTAAAAGTTAAATTACATTTGACTTTTTTACTTACTTCTGAATTTTTTACCTCTGAGAAATAAGAAAATAAAAGGATTAACAAGGATTTTCTTGGAAAACACACTAATCCCATCAACAATTTAAGTTAAAAAACGTTTTTTTTTTTGCCTTCAAATGGATGGTGTTTTAAGAACATTATCTTTAAATAAATAAATAACTTAATGTACTGTTGACATTGGGGGGCTTCATAAAATGGAGTATTTTAAAGCTGTTAAAAGAAACAGTGTGACATTAAACAAGTGTTTTCATTTATTTGCCTGATCCGACCTTCTCTGATGACTGCTTGAACATACACAGACTTTGCTTGATTGACCTTTTGTCTATTTGTTTGGTGCATCTTTTAATTGTGCCTTTGTCAGTTTTTATTACAGCATAATCAGACCAAAGCTGACTAGCATGGTGTGGCAAACAGCAGCAAATCAGCATGGGTAACGAGGCATGATGTTAACGCCCGTCCACCCGCCAAATACAGACAGTTACTCATTAGTCATTCTTACTCGCCACTTTGATATCAATGCTTTTGTTTTGAGTCATTCTAAACAGGGCATCGTGGGAGCAGGCTGTAAACTTACAGAACAAACTGTCAAAATGACCACAAATCAAAGTTTCACTGTGCGTTTCACTCGATGTGAAGCAGAGCAGCACAGTTCGGAGTGATGACTGTCAGACTGTCAACAGGGCTGAAACCTGTCTTGCATTGACTGTTAGACTCGTGCAACTGACACGCTTCATATGCCACATGTCCGTTTTCTCTAAATACAAATTAATAACTGATCATAGTATGAAAGAGGATGGTGACAGAGACTCAGAGTCAGTGGCTCTTCTGGTCTTTTCTCTCTTCTCTCATCATGCAGGCAACAGTGACAATGAGTTACTATGGTTACAGGGAACAAAAAAAAAAGGAAAAAATAGGATGAATATATTTATAGGCAGTAACTTTGGTTTATAGCTTCTAACATAGAAGTAAAAATAAAACTATGAGATTAATCCCCTTTAATCCTTTTGCTACAATATAACCCACCTCCCTCTTTCTGAGTTGCCTGGATTCTTGACCTGAATTCAGTGACACCTTTAAACCTGGTTCCTGCCCTGCCTCACATAAGAAATCTTTTAGGGTGTTTTTGCACCAAATTAGCTCTGGTGCTAAAATCAGTTCTAATCAGGATTCTTTGGAACTTGATGCTTTCAAGCGAAGCAGTCTGTATTTTTAGTGGAACCACTGTGATGAAAGATACATCATCAATATTCTGCAGTACACAATGAACAGTGACCTGTCGAACTTGGCAGGTCCACTTTGGTTTCCATTTCAGGTCAATAAAAATCCTCTAATTTTTAGTTCCACCTTTTGATTCTGGACCAATTTACTTCAGGTCCAAATGTTCAAAATTAGATATGCAAAACAATACAGAACAAGTCCCATGTCGGTGAAAAAGGCCTATTAGCGTCTCCCTGAGTTATTTTTACCACACTGTACAATAATGTGTTCAACATCTTCTGAAATTTCACCACTTCCAAAAAAAAAATTACAGACTGTTTCCCATTAAATATTGAGCCAGTGTCCAATCCTTAGCTGTGTAAAGATCCCCTCTTCTCTCCAATTACAACATCCTCCGTTTAACTGCAGCACATGATCAGACTTGGCATTCTGTGTTAATGTCACCCTCGTTTATTGTTTGAGTCCTGTTCCGTCTCTGGACTGAAACGCTACACTTGCACCCTTTTTATTAAGCAACTGAGTTTGATGACCCCACATAGCTGCTTTGCTCTTTCGAGTCTTGACCCTGAGCAGACGTCTAATTAGGCAGAATAAATGAAAACACCTGAGCAGGTCTGCAGGGCCTTTAAATGGGTCACACTTGGCTGCACAGGTGTTGCTTGCTGAGCTAATTGCTGATTCAGACTAAAATTGCAAGAGAGGGGAATGGGACAAAGACAAGATGCCAGTGTAAAAAAAAAAAAGGAGAAAAAAATTTCCCTGATGTATCTCTCATCACATTTTGCAGACAACTCACTTATTCTGCGGTCTAATACTATTGTCTTCTTTCTGTCTGACAGTCTCCCTCTGTGCCTCCTGCTCTCCTCTCTCCCCGATCCTTCATTTCTATCGCAACTCCTCATCTCTTCTTTTGTCCTGTTAAAGCTCACTGTCCAGCGCAGAGTGCCTTTCTGCTCTTCCAAAGGATTGCAGTTAAACCTTTCAAAGCATTCACTTAATCTTATAATTATAGTTTAATTGTTTCATACTCATTTGATTGTACAGAGGCACTGGGCATTACAAGCACATACGTGGTGTAGTTACACCACCGAGGTGCCCAATTATTTTGTGTTCTAGCTGGTTTAAGCTTTAAGCCAATTTATCTCCTAGTCACAGCTACAAGAAGAGGAGGGGAAAGTATTGATCAGGGCTCTTCTTAACACCAGTGAGTGAGACAGCTGTCTAGCATAACTACTGGTATTAATAGGCTGGAAGATGTTGAGAGTCTCTTTGCACTAGTTCAGCTGTTTATATTGTGTTTGCAAGGACACTACACAAATGAAAAGCAGCTCTTTACAGGCTATACATTGCATTGTGTTTGCATACTCAAACAACATAATTTAGTGCACTAATCTGAGTTTGATCCTAATTTAGGGATTCTTAGAGGTCGGACAGTTCGGCGGTTAAGTCCCATAAAATCCATCCATGATCCCCGAGCAGCTCATGAGTGAATACCATGTTAATGGAGACCACGATGCAAGTCATTAATTCCAAGGGCAGCTTTTATTCTGCTGTAAACCAAAGAGAGAGACAAACAGATAGCTCGAATGAGAGAGGAAAGAGGGTGTATTCCCAGAGCAGGGGGGAGATATCAAATGAAATCCGTCTCCCACTCCTCTCCTTGCAGCCTCCTACTCTTTCCTTCAAGGAGAAATGAAACAAAGGAAAAGGAAGGGTTGCCAAGGTCACTTTCATTCTCTCCTTCTCTCCCCCTGTTACTCATTCACACCCAATCAACTCATAGATGATTATTCTCAGAGGACAGGGTATAGACATCATTTCCGCTGATGATGGGAGACCTGTGCTTAATTATTCACTGCAGTGGTCATGTGATTCATCTCTGGGTTGTTCACAAACACACATGCCCACGCGTGCACACACACACATGCACTCTAAAAACACTCATGAGGATACTCTGTTGCTTTATTCAGAGCAACATGATTGATTTTAAGCATCAGACGTGTCAGTGTCAAATGAAAAGAGATGCCTCTGAAGGACCAGAGTCAAAAAATTCTGTCAACACACATGCTGGGTGAGATGGTTGACTCTATATTAAAAGTATACATGTACATTTTGTACATTCAGTACATTTTGCACTGTTTTGCAAATGTATGCTACAGTACATATAAAGTAATCAAACTGATGTTCAAAGTAATATGTTTTGTACTGTTATGCATTACAAAAGATAAAACAAATCATGTTATACGTTTTTTGCCCCCAACACATGGTTTTAGCTAAACATAGATCTGCTACAGCATTACTACTGCTGTAGCACCACTACTGATGTTGTTCTATATAAGTTTAATAGTGTTACATCAAGTTTTTAATTAAGAGGCTTTCTCTAAACCCCAGATGATTTTTGTGGAGCAATTATGTAAAGTAGACTTTAGTTTCTCTGCCATCAGTTTACTGCAAACCAAGTTAGCCATTATGCTAGTTCTCTGAGGATAATGAGGCTCCTCCTCATGTTATTTGATCTCTTTCTGAATTGTATCACTGAATTTATTGTTCTGCATGTTTTCGAAGTTGCATAGATGTTTCAACTTAAATTAAACAAAAACAACTTCTGTCCTCAATCTTTATTTAAGGTGTGTTAACTTGTTCCACAGATTACCTGCACACCTGAACATAGTTAGGGTTGAGGAGTGTAAAAAAAAAAAACTCTGGCAAGCTTGCTCAGAGTTATTAATATGAACAATTAAAATTCAAAGGACAATAATCTGAAATGACCCTTCAAGATGATGTTTAATGATAATGCCAGAAGTTAATCAAAAGTCAATGTTATTACCTGTCTTAATTTCAGGTTTAATATGGCTCAATATAGCTGGACTGTAATTACACACAGAAAACACACTGTATGCACATGCCACACACATGAATCACCTGGATCACACACAAAGTAGTCTGCATAATTAATATCAGCGACAAAGATGTCAATACAAAGACAGTTGCAGATGGTGGACCCTGAATGCAACATCAACATGCATACTTGAACACATATTTTGAAGGTTGTAGTAAAAACTTCATGATGCAGTTTTTACTGTGTGTTTTTGGTAGATAATTGTTTAAAAAAAAGCTGACTGACAGTGGTACAATGGAGCCTAATATGTTAAATAAATCTCACATTGTTCCTCACTCCCTAATTCTTTTTCCATCTGAGGAAAAAAGCCTTTGTCCTCCAGTCCCTCCTCACTCACCTAAATGGCACAGATATCCATATCAGCCAGACTAAACCACAGTGAGAGAGAGCAGACCGATCAAAGAAAAGACCGCTCTTCCAGCATCATTTGTTTTCACAGCTTCCTAAATTACCGGTTTCTTGAAATAGGCTTGAACTGAGATAAGACGGGTGTGTTTAGGTTCTCTGTGAGACAAAGGGGGACGATTCCAAAGTGTCACAGATGCACTATTTATGTCTCTGTCACACACTCATTGTTACACCCTAAGACTCACATGTGCACACATTTACACAGGCAACAAGCCTTTTCTGTATTTTGTGGGATTATAACAGAATACCATCTGAGAGAAAATAGCCTGTTTTGCTGTATTTGTAACTAAAAATACACAAGTTGGAACTCATTTTTCAAGTAAATCTAACAACAAAAGAGAGCAGAGTCAGCTTGAGACTCCTCATAAAACTCTGGATTGAGACAATGATTTAGTAACTCTCTTACAAGGTTGCAACACTGCTTCACTGAAGCTGAATCCCATGTGGAAATCCTGCAACAGCGACATAAACATTGAGGTACCCCCCATTGATGTCCCACATCCTGAAGGGATGTTTTGAAGCCTGCCATCTTCTCAGTTTTTGGAGTGCACTGAACTGGGAAATATGTGGATCTAACAAAAATGCCTCCATATCTAAAAGAAAATCCTTACTGACTTGGTATTTTGAGAGAGGAGGTGGATGCAAAGAAAGTTTCATTGAAGCCAGCGCCTAGAGGCCATTAAAAGAACTGCAGCTTAAGGCACGTATGCTTTGGCTTCTACATTCAACCTCTTTGACTTCAACTTCTGCAGAAAAAGAGACCATAAATACCAGTTTCATAACACTCTACAGAGGAAGACCCCAGTCAGAGGAGGACACAGACACTGGGTCAGTCAACTGCACATTCACACACTATGACAGCCAGAAAATCCAAATGGAAAGAACACAATATGTTTTGGCCTGAAGGCAGCTAATTTAAAAACACAGACTTTGTTCGAGGAGCAGAGAGGAGTCTTAAACAAAGGGTTGGCTGGCTGACTGCAGGAAGACAAACTGCTTCGAGGCAGTTCAGATGTTTATAAAAAGATGTAGATAAAAGAAGAGTAAAATTGGATATGAGAGGGACATTTCATGCTTTAATTGCACTGAAGTAAATATACAACTAATAAAGAGACATGATGCCACAAATTTGTCTGATCCCTTGTGCAACCTATCAATGCCGACATACAGAGGGTGAGAGACACAAAATATACCTGCTTTAGTCATGATAACCTAGATGTAAAATGTACCGTCTACATGCCCAATGAGAAGGCGGTTCTTAGAATTTAAATCAAAGTTCTGGCAGATGGGGAGAAAACAGAAGTCACATTGATTTCCAAAAAGAAGCGATGGCAGAAGGCACTCAAGCTGAAATGGGAAAAGAACAGGCTACGGTCTGTAAAAACTTGGCTGTTTTCAGGCAACCCTCTGTGCTGGCTAGAAGCGTGTGCTCTTGCACGTGCCAATGATTTGAATGTCATTTGCTCTGAGATATTCTGAACTCCAAAAGATCAAGATTATTCAGATGAGCAAAGCTTCCTTTTATATGTCACCGATGGTGATTTCAGTCATTCTAGCATGGTTTTAATGTAACTCCAAATGGCCAAGAAGCTGATGATGAAGGAGAAGGTTTGGCTGCACATGGTTGCTTTCACACATACTGGACAGTTAAACATTCATCCAGTTGCAGACTTATACACCTGGGTGCTGCCCTGCACAGCCACACAATGGGCAGCTTTACTGGTGCTGCTGGGATCTGAGTTCCCAGCTCAGGGGCATCTCAGTGGCATTTGATGAGGCAGGACAGAGCTTTACTTATTTCCTACTTGACTAGCACTTCTCTCCTGTTGAGATAAAACCACAGAAGTGTATTCTGAATGGTTTTCTGTTTGTGAAGAGTGTGCTGTGAGGTCATGATCATGAGGTTCAGGGAAGAGAAACCACTGACAGGAAACTCACAGAATGAGGGATTATGGGAGCTGGTCACCTCACTGGGATTTCCCTTCTCCTCAAAGGACTATGGCTGTGTCTCTCCGCAGCTGATGGAATAAAGCCATGCTTGTTTCCTGCTTCTCTTATTTTAGCTCCTAAACTAAACGCACACTTGGCCTTTTCTCTAACCTGTCTGTTGCTTAATGCATCACTTTCTCTCACCACTGTGGCCACAGCAGCATGACAACTTCATGCTGTTACTCTTCTCATTCCCTTTTCACACTGCATTGCTAACCTAGGAAATACATGAGTTGGCTGTCAACCTGCCAGAGTTGTAAAAGTCACTTTCAAATTACAGCTTTGCAAGCTAAAAAAATGAGGTTGCTTCCTCCTGCAGCTGAGAGGACTCGAGTCAGTGCTGAGTGCCTTTTCTGGACCTTCACACTTGTCAAGAAGAAGAGAATAAGTGAAGGGGACAGGGGAGTCAACGGAGATTGAATCTCAAAACACGAGGGGCAACAAGAAAAAATATTTAAATGAATAAATAAAAAGGATGAAAACTTTCAAGATCACCCTTTCTACTATAGCCCAAAATTGCCTATTAGTACCAGCTCCCAGTGAGACTACATTAAACAAAATTCAATCAGGCTGCACAGCAAGAAATTAATTGATTATTCGTTTAGCTTCTAAAAATGTCAAACAATGATAAGTGCCCATCACAGCCCCCCCATAGCCCAGAGTAAAATCTTCCAATTACTCTGTGCAAGCATGAAAAAACCCATAGGTATTTAGTTTATAATGATGCGTAATAATGAGAAGCAAGTAAATCTTAACAAGTTAGAGAGACTGTGTCAAGCAAGTGTGAAGTATTTATACACAATGAAGGACTTTTATCATGATCTGTCTAAAGAAACTATGGGTCAGTATATTAATGTGACTTGTTAGGACACTGCCACATGCTACAGCTATCTGTGATTGTAAATATCAGCTGTTAGCTCATTTCACTCGGTCAACCTTCATAAGTTAAAAGGACTGTTAGAATGTAAAGTCTTATAAAACATAGCAAACTAACCTCTTGTTTGGCTACATCCGCCAGCTAATGGCTTTGCCATCAACAACTCTTGATGTACAAAGTGGTATTATGAGACATGACTGGGGTTAGCTTATTAGCATGCTGACCTGGTAATCTGTTCCTTAAGAGAAGATGAACAACATGCCACACATAAAAATGGTGCAGAACTTCAATTGACTAGTGAGGGTGACTGATGTAAATAATAAAGAATGACAAAAATCCATTAATATGCATTGAACCACCAATCTAACCATCCATCCATCTACTTAAACCCCCTCATGCTGTTAGAGGTCTTGAGGTGAATAAATGCAACGGATCAGCATATCAATAAGAAAACTGTGCTGTATGTTTACGTTGAAGTCACCTTGAGGGAAACGTCCTTCAAATCAAACCATCCTCCTCTTTTCATAATGCTGATGTTAGAAAACCATCTGTTACTTTATAGCCTCTTACTACAGTACACTGTGAGTGACACGGGGGAAAAAAAACAAAGTCCAAAAGTTTAATCTGCTCGCCTCTCCATTTAAAGCACTGAGTTACATTTAGACCACAGTCAAGAGGTTGAGAGAGCAGATGGCCTGAGTCGTACAGTGCAGATGGCTTACGATGAGCTCTGTCTATGTGTGAGGCCACAGAGTCTGAATGAGACATTCAGAAAATGATTCAGAGAAAGAGACCAAAGAAAAACCTCAAAAGCGATTATGGAGAAAGTGTTAAACAAGTGTAACATATGAGGATGATTTCAGCACGATTCAAAAAGAAAAAAACAGGTCAAAGAGTGAGCAGCTAAAGCCTCACAGGCCTTCTGTATCATTAAGATAATAACATATGGGTGTATAAAATCACCAGTACACACGCTTAAAAAGCCTCCATATGTTATCATGCAAAATATGGCCTAATGAGGGCTTTTCTTCTCCTCGATGAGCAGAAAATAGCAGCAGAATCAGGCTTGACTACATCTCTGCCGCTTCATCTCGACACCAGCATGCATCATCTCATATCTTTACTCAATATTATTCTCTCAAAATTGATTTACTTTCCTGCTCCCTGCTTTGTCTGCCAGGGTAAGATGTCATCACTTGAGTAGCTATTATGAAATCATAAAATAAAAGGAAGAAAGGAAGAAAATACATACAACTAGTACAAGTAAGATAAAAATGACTAAGAGGATATAATTTAAGAAATAACTCTACAAAATCAGCCAGTATTTTTTTGAGATTATTGTGTGATGCTGAAGACCTTTCTCTTCTAATTGCTAGCTTTCACACTTTATCTTAGTTATTCTCAGGCTATCCACTGTAGCCCTTTTTATAAAGAAAAAACAGTTGAGAAAATAATATGAAAAGACCAAGATCTTATGTTATGGGCCGCTGTGTTCCCATACCCAAAGCTAAACCACAGAGTGGCCACAAAACTCACCATAATCACATTTTAATCTCCCTCAGAACATGACGAATGCATTACATCTGAATTTACCCAGACCATGGATGTGTTATATCAATCAAAAATAAATAGCCTCCTTCCTCTTTTGGGCTGCAGGCCAGTTCCCATACTGCAAGCTATCGCACAGAGACTCCACTGAGCTCAGAGGGTTTTTTTTTTTTCTACTTGATAATGCCTGAGTAACTAGTTGAGCTCACTTCCACACTGTCAGTGCCCCACATGCACAAATGTTCCCATGAAACACACATCTGGCAAAGAAGCAGAAGAAACCATCCATGGATGCCAACATACACCACTTTAACTGACACACTGCAACACCAGGCACACCTTAAATAGGTTATTTATTGTTGCCTCAGGCTGAAACTATGGGTTATTATTTTTTTATGGATTTATTTTTCATTTAGTCTATTTACAGTGTGAGGAAACAAAGAGAAATGCTTATCGTGGTTTCCAAATTGCTTGTTTTGTCTGGCTCACTATAAAAATATCAAGTGTTCAGTGTTGTAAAACAACAGCAGCAGGATTTCCGCTAAAAAGCTGCCAATCCTGCAGTTGCTGTAAACTAATAATACTATTAATAGTTTCAGCACTACTGATACTGCTTTGTCAGCAGTAATATTGATTTTACTGTGTTTATTGACAGAGTTCTAATGCTTCTTGATTCCATCTTAAACATCAAAATGTCAGCCTTTTCTGATTCAAACTGATCTGTTATTCTATATCAGTATTCGAATCACTGACAAAAAGGCAGTAGGCAGATCCCAGGTTAAAGCCAGTCAGAAAACTCCAAACTCTCATGGACATCAGACAACAAATATGACACAGTAGTGATTTTACTGGTCGAGATGCACTAACAGAGGTGTTAGATGCAACAATAAAAATCAGCCAAACTTGGACTGATACAGCCAAACACGTCTACCACTTTTCATGTTAAAAAGTGATTTATACACTAAAAACCCCAAAGTAAATATTAAAAAATAAAAAAAGATCCTTGTTATTGCTCAGTATTTGCTGAAATCAATTACACCTACTTTTTGCTATTTTGTTTCAGTGTTCTAAACTCAGAAGTAAAATTTGTACATCATGTTGACTACAATGCAATGCAATGAAAAAAGAGGTTTTCAGAGATTGCTTGGCTAAAAAGATCTGCAGTGCTTTGCATTTAGTGGATGTGTAAAGTTATGTAGCTTTTTTATGAGTTATGCACCTGACAGCGATGGTGTAAATTTATGATGATCAAAGAGAGCGGACTGTTTAAAATAAAATATTGTCCCTGACTGTAAATACTGCATGTTCATATTGCAGTGAATAAGCAAACAACAGAGGGATTCTGGACACAGTGTCTCTCTATGTGAACGACAGATTACATGACAGCTCGAGTGTTCATTCCCCGTCCTCTCCATCTCCTCTTGACCTTTTCTAAGAAGCAACAGTCAAAGGAAGACAATAACAAATGGGGAAGAAGGGATAAGATGGAGAGAGCGCAGAGAGTGTGAATGTGACTGACGATGCTCTTTGTTTTTGTTTTTGTTTATGTGTGTAAGACAGAGGCTGGTGGGGGGAGAGGCTGTTTGCTGTGTGAGGGTGCCGGCCACACATGTCACATCAGGAGGCATGATTATCCACCAGGATTACACTTTAATCAATCTAAAGCACTAGTCCCTGTCTGCCACTGTGTTAATCCTATCAAAGGAGGGCTCTTTCTGCCTGTCAGCTTATCCTCTTCCCATTCACCACCATGTTAAACACCCCCACAAAGCTGAATGTCAAGAGTCAACTGGGTTTTGGTGTGGAGACGTCAGGCCCCCCTACGGGCAGCGCTGCACTCAATCCACCAATAATTCATTCAATATCAAGAAGCTGCAGGGGGGAATTTTTCCACTGATGAGAAAATTTAATTGTGGCAATAAATTTAAGTGTTAACAGTAATCACAGAAGTAACTTTTACATTTATAGATGGCTGCAGTTGTAATTGGCTTTCTACTTTAGAATGCATAGTAAAAGGAGTTTATCTATAGAAAAGAGTAAAACCATTAGTGGACTTATCAGTTTGTCTAAATTAATGCCAAATATTCTTTCATCCAGGATTCTTTGCTGTTTTTTCACTGTTTTATATCATTCTAGACTTAAAATCTTTGGTTTGAGACTTTTGGCTGGAAAAATTAAATCTTTATATTTTGCCATGGGCTTTTGGATCCAGAAATTTTCCACAAATTATGAACCAAGTTTGTCGGGAAAAACATGCAAATATGGGGGAATATACACGCAACCAACTACCATCTGCAATAAAGTCGAAATTATGGGTTTCTTGCTTAGTAATGAACTTGTCCTTGTTATTTAAAGACATGCACTCAACACACACACACATACACACACACACATACACACACACAACGACAGAATATGTTCTCAATTTGATTAATTACATTTGATAAATTACATATTTTTTTAATTTAGAAAGTCCTTTGATCTAGGAAACTCTAAACCATATTAATCATTTTCCATTCCATTTCATTTTCCTGGAAAATTTGAACTGCTTAAAACAGACTCAGAGTCAGAGAGCAAGACAAACACACAGGACTGCATTCATTCATTCAGTTCAATACCCGCCACTACATTAGGAGACGTGTGTGTGTTTGTCTTTATATACTGTACCTGTGTGTCTATGATGAAAACCCCATTGAGGCAACTTTCATCTCTTCTCTCCCAGCCTCACTCTCACACTGCTCTGATGAATGGATGGATGGATGGATGGAAAGAAGAAGGGACTGAAGGAAGAACAGAAAGAGAAAGATTTGAAAGGAAAAGAGAGGAGAAGAGAATTCACTGAAGGACAGAGGTACGTAAAATGGAAGAAGCGTAGCTTACAAGACCTCAGGATAAAAATAACCTAAGAGCCAGGAAGAGATAGACAATCTATTTTTCTCCTTTCCATCCATTTGTGCATGCATGTGTGTGTGTGTGTGTGTGTGTGTGTGCGTGTGTGTGTGCATAGTTTGAAAGCTCAGAGGGAGGATAAGGGGAGAGAATCATGTTTTCAGCATCGAAGACAAGGGATGAAACACAAACACCTAATGTACATAAGACAGTTTACCTTATGCAAAGATACAAACTCACCATAAATCCACTGCAAATAAAAGACACAGATGTGCAGGTTGTCCGGAAATCCTGCATCTTTTTTACTGTAAATAAACAGATGGCCTCCTACGACGATATGCCAGATAAGTGTGCAAAACAGCAAGACAATCAGATAAAGACAAGACAGGACTGGACCTAGAACAGGCATACTAAGCAACTCCCCCCCCCTCCCCATCTGCTTGATTTTGGTGACAAATTGGGTTTGTTACTCAGGCTAGTTATTTCTCCCCATGTTAAACCACAGTTGGCACAGTCGTCCTCACTGAAATGGGCTGGGACAAATCTGGGGCTCTGGGTTGCGGCCAAATTGTTGCATTGCATAGAGAGGTCTGAAGCGGCTTAGTCAGCTGCATACAATGCACAGCGGTGGCATCGTGACACAGAAAAACAAAGCGTCAGTGGGTCACTGTTGGTTAGTGCTTGTGCCATGATGCAGGCTGGCAAAGCATGTGATGGCATTAGCTATCCACTGAGAGACGGTGTGACCACACAGCAGGAGCAAAGTGTGATGTACTCGGGTCATCAGGCACTGTGGCTGTTTTTCTAATTTAAATGCTTTTTTCTTTTAGTTTTGCAATAAACAGTGCAGTCATTTGGTATTAGTTTAGCTCTACAGTCAAAGGATTTAAAAGGGAACAATGGCTGGCTGGTTTATCAGTTTTAATGGTGTTCGAGAGAAGCCTCCCTTACTTTTTTTTTTATAGTTCCTCATTGTGCTAGAGCAAAGAGTAACATAACAAAAAAATCTATGTCACAGATGGTACTGTACATTTAAAGAATAAATACCGTGGAACAAGACTGCAGAGTCTGCAGACATACTTGCAGCTGTCTGTGGTTGGATCTAGGCACCGCAGTTCTATGAGCAAAGTGCTCACATGATCGCAATAACAATGCAAACATGCTAATGTTTAGTAGATTAAAACAATCACCATCATAGTTTAGTCTATGAGCATGCTAATTAACTCTGCAAATTAGCACTTGACACAAAATACAACAGAGGCTGATCATAATGGTGTAAGAGGAAAAGGCAAGGGATCGCCAAAATAAGATTATTCAAATGTCAATTCAATAAATACATACTGAGATGTTTTACTGGGTAAGTAAAAAAATTTGACCTGCTAACGGACCAAGAAGAAAATTTAGGGAGTCGTGAAAGTCGTTGTAAGTCATCCTCAAAAATATCCATGTTTGGTTTTCATCCAGTAGCTGTTGACATATTTCAGTCAGGATAATTGTGAACCCAGCAACATTGCCATCCCAGGAAGCCTAGCATGACTTAAAGAATGAACGTAAAGAGTAAAGCTGAATAACACAAGAAAAAATGTTAAGTTATAAATATAGAAACATGCACAAAACTAAACTCAGCCAAGAATAAGAATAAAAGCCCCAAAGTAACAACTTTGCGATTGAATACTTATGAAATGCTGAGATAAATACACAAATGCATGCAGCTCTTTTCATTCTATAAATCCATGTTACAGTTCACCTGGCTCTCTGCATAGCTGTTCATGGATTGCACAGGGCTGCAACTAAAATCCACTTAGAGTTATATGTTTATTATTTACTGTTCATTATTTACTTACTGTTTATTGCTGAGTGCATGTCCTGCATTTTTTCTGCCTGCACTGCATGCATCCATAAGCACTATAAAACTGCCACTTATGGTACCTCTGCACCCTCGCCATGAAAATCTAAAATATTTATTACACTTGATGGCTAAAATAATTCACACTGACAGTTGACCAAGCAGACTAATTTGAACAGGAAGGCCCTCTCTGTCTGTTGTAAATGTGCGGTACAACCAGAGATCATAGCGGTGAGGAAACTAATTTGCTCTGAGGCTTGGTCTGGCCTCAGATGAGACTTTCATTACAACACTAATGTTGTTAAAGAAATATGAGTGCAATGAAATGAAATACACACCAAAGAGTGAGTATACTGGTGCCACTGAAACTCTAATTTAAGATGTGAATAAATCAAGATGCAGATTCTGCTCCCTCACTCGCTCCTCTCTCACCTATCACCTCTGCCTCCTCTCATCTTCTTCCCCTCTTGATTTTTTTTCTCTTCCTTTTGAGCCTCAATGTTTCTTTCTCCTTCCTCTCCTTCCTCCATCTCTCTGCATCTGATTTGCTGGATGCAAAAAAGAGATGCCTCAGTGTTTCAGGAACCCGCTGCCGAGTGACAGAAATATCTGATCGGGAGGCAGAACTGCAGGCAGAGAGATAGATAGTGGAGAAAAAAAACATGGCCTCTGGAATGCTTTTGCTCTCATTATCTCTCTCCTTCTCTTACTCATTCATGCCTTTACTCCTTTAATGTCTCTCTATCAGGCCTTCCTATAGCCGCCATAAGAGAGGTGAGCTGAAAGGAGGTCTCTGTCCCCCTCCACCCTTAATCCCTTCCCCCTTCAGTCCTACTCAGTCCTTCCTTTTTTGTCTCAAATCTCACTGCTTCATCTATTCCTCTCCCTACCTCACTCCTTTCCTTATCCCTTCATTCACTGCTTCATCCTTAAAATAAAGCACATTATCATTCCTCTGTTTCTTCTTTCAATACCTTTTTTTCTCTCACTGTGGCCATCCCTCGGATGCAGCGTACAGTAAACACCCCACGGGATCCTATCTGTCTAGCAAAATGCTTTCTAGCAGTAGGATGAAAGGCATGCAGCACTGACTCGAAATCAGGGGGCTATCTGTTATCTGATTGGCTGACATGGAGAGCTGTCTGTGGATTTTAGTTACCGGGGAGAACAGGGAGATAATGGCACCGTGTCAGCAACTTCTGGAGCTGCAGGGGCCAGACGGAGATAGAAGTAGATAAGATGTCCAGTCATGGAGAGGTATGTGTTTGTCACAGGTTTGGTAGGGTTGCTGAAAACTTGAACTTAGCCTTTTTTTTTCTTTGTAAGCACATTTTTGAAACCATCCTATTAACAGTATATTCAGAATTTTTATTATAAATCCACAGAAATAATGTCTTTCTCATAAATAACTAAAATAATGTGCCTCCTCCTTCTGTTGTTATTGTTGTAAAAATAGTAAAATCAAAGAAACGTTTCAAAAATGCATTTTAAAACCCAAACTGTTTGAGAGCTCTTTGCTGGATGTGTTAAAGGTGCATGAGAGGAAAAGAAATATAGCAAAAAGCTCATAACAAGTCATATGGTGCATAGTTTGTTATAATTAAAAAAAAAAACTCTATTTGAACATGTTAATAATTTCTTTAGGAAACACAAAAGTAAGAGCAAAATAATACCATTAAGCAACACAGTACAGAAATAAATGTACATGTGAGGAAATCATCCCAAGGCAGATTTAAAAATATTAACCAAATTACAAACATAAAATCACATTTTTAAAAGCAGTTTTGCCACAAAGATACCTTAGTTCAGGGTAAAGATTTCAAAATGAGGACTGGCTGTGATCATTTGCTCGACTGACAGTCAGAAGAGGCCTAACAGATGATACAATCCTGTTGATTGGACTCATTCATGGTGGGTGTGCCAGTTCAAGTGCTGCAATCTGCTCTGTTTGTGTCACAGTGACACCTGCGCCTCCTTTCCCTCTCTCGCTCAATCTCTCTCTCTCTCTCTCTCTCTCCTCTTATGCCTCTGACTCTTTTTTGGATGAAAGTAACAAGTAGTCAGAAGCTGCCTCCTACAGAGGACATAAGGTGGATTTGGAGATACTGAGGGCTGCAAAAGATGCATCAGAGGCCACATTTTTATGTTTGCTGGGAGGAGGAGGGCCTTGTCAACCTATTCCGATGTGTCAGTTCTTGAAATGCACACTTAAATAGGGGCAGTTACTGAATAAGATGCATTAACTGTAGAGATAGTTTTGTATCTTTTCAGGTATTGTCACTTTCATTTGCCTAATCTTTCTGATTTCAGTCAATTTCACCTTCTTTGCCTGCCTTTTACCTGTTGCCTGCCAACTGTGCAGGTTCTGCCTGCCAAGTCTGCTGTGTTTGTTTGCCTGATCCTGCTCGCATATCACCACCCGAGAGTGTCACCCTCGGTACACTGCCTTTTCACTAACATTTGGATCCTATTACGAGTTTGCAACAAAACCAAATTATGAGCTAATGTCACACTGCTTTTATATGTGAAAGCACAAAGAATGCTTCATGCTAAATACATTTAAATGATTTTTTCTCTGCAGAAACATTTATGCTACAAATTGTATTCAACACACCTTTTCATTGAAGCTTCTGGTTTATGAAATTTATTAATTGTGTTACTTTTTTGTCAGTTTTTGCTTCTTAGACAGTATGACTTCAGCTTTACCTGTCTGGCAAACTTTCATTTGCTGGCTCCAGTACTGGTTAATTAAGCATTCAGTACTGGGAGAAAGTATTGTCCACAACTGTGTTACGTGCACTGGCAAACATTCTGAAATACACAAGTGGCCGCCTGGTCCCTGGTGGGAAACAATTGTTTTAGCAGCTTTAAACAAGAAGCTGTGTGAAAGTGAAAAGCAAAAACACACGCTCACAGGTGGAGGAGCGGACAGGGTTCAAGGCTCATTAAATCCCAATCAGGCAGCAGCTCAACTCAGGCCAAACACTCAGCAAGTCACACGAGAACGGTTCTGCCTAAGACACACACACACAAATACACACATAACCTGGTACCTTACAAGCAGCAGTATGTGTGTGCGTGTGTGTGCGTGTGTGCATGTTATACTGAATACCTTTGCAGTGTATTTTCCCCCTTTTATAGCCCAAGCACACACACAGTCATATGCTGCAGTGAGGCATTCATCTGTTGATCTACATTCCTGAGCTTCATGCAACCATTAGTGCAAGCTATCTCACCACAGTTAGTTTGAAAGATGGGAAGAACATCAAACAAGCTTGATGCACACTCACACACACGCACGCACACAAACGCGCTCTTAACTCCCTTTACTCGCTCTTAGTCGTCTCGTCTTTTTTTTTCTCCTCTCTTTTCATCTTTGTTTTCTATCTGCTTCCCGTGTGCTCTTCCTTACTTCCATCACTTCAAATGTGTGTGCTTTAACCTCTGGGAAAGAAATAACTACCTTAGAAACAACAGAGGTGTGTGTTTGTATGTGTGTGCGTGTGCAAGTGTGTTTGTGTGGAAAAAGAGAGAGAGAGAGAGAGAGAAGAGAGTGCACCGTAAAGCGATTTTCTCTTTGCCTTGCAGATGGGAGACATAAAACTTTCATTAGAAAAAATGAGTTGTCAGATAGACAAAGCATGTGTTCAGGTTGTCCTGGGAGTGAGTTTGGGGGTTTTTGGAGTAAGAGAAAGACATCAGTCAGTACACACAGGTGCAGGGAGGCCAACAAAGAGGAAAAGTAATTAAATTGAAATGCAAATACAATTCAGATACAAAGAAAGCACATACAAACCCATACACAAGAAAAAATTAATACATTGTAGTAAAATCTTAAGCCACAAATAGCTCACACAATCACAAATGACCTTCATATGAATGGTGCCAGAGCATAAATATATTCTAAGAGGATGAAAAATGAATTTTAGATGTGAAGCAGCTAATGAAAGCAGCTTTCTTGTGACTCATTTAAATAAGAAATCTTCACACATAAACACACACACACACACACAAGGGTAATCCTGTATGCCACGAATCAGGCTTGCATCTCAGTAATATCGAAAGTCAGCAAACTTTTCCAAAACCCAGGTTTTATTGCTTGAATCTAACCAAACTGTGACTTCTTTAAAATATTGAATACCTTTTTAAAACTATGACCACTTCAAAACCACATAACACACACACACACACTGAACAATAAGGTACACACTTTTGACTTGTCTACATCTGTAATCTCCACTGCCGCTGCTGTTGTGTCTCTTCTTGCATACTGGAAGCACAAGTCTGCTATAATGCAGCTCTGCCCTTTAGATAATATTGGTTGTGCCTGATTTGAAATGTTGGCAGCAACTTGTCTGTGTTTCTGTATTCACTGTATGAATCCTGTTCGTTTTCTTTTCATCACACATTTTACAACTCTCCTTAGAAATATGTCTCAAGGCATCTTTGACTTGCTCTACCAGCTGCTTGGCGGATGTCACTTCTCCCTCCTGTCAGTCCATTCATGCAATTTTCATGCAGCATTTAAGATTCACAGCAGTGGTTACTTGTTGGTTAGTTATATGTTACGAGTAGACACATAAAACAGAAATTGGTCAGATATCTCAGGTCTGCAACAGTTATTTGTAATATCCTTTTTTTTCCCATGCAACTGTCCAAACCCCGAAGACTGTCTCTCTGTTTCTTCATTCAGCCATGTGTCCAGTTTCCTGGATCCTCACATTACTATTTTCCATCCATCCATCAATCAATGGACTTTCCTTATTCATCACACATGGCCTGACTGCCCCAACCCTTTACCTGCTCTGTTGTTGTTTGGCTTTTCGAACCCACCTCCTCTCCTGCATTTCATGTCCTCATCAGACTATGAGTAAAGTAAAATCCTGTGGTGATGAAATATCACAGCGTTGTGCACAAACGTAGAAAGTCCATGTTATCTCAAACATGCAAACACTACAATTAGTGTTTGTCCATGTTATCTCAAACATGCAAACACTACAAACAAGGTCCCAAAACTCCAGATATCTCCACCGATTGTGTCAGGAGGGGCATATTATGGATAAACTGTCCCAAAACTCCTGAGGTCTGAGCCCTGCTTTAAACAGCCCATTCCCACTCAGACTTGCTTCGTTGCTATGTTTGTCCTTGCTTTGTGCTGTTGTGTTGGCACTCTGCTTTGCCTTTTCTTATATTTTGCTTTTCTTTTTTATATTTTGAAAACTGGGGCATAAGTCAGCAAAATAATAAAAGACTTAAAAGACTCTTACTGTTTCAGCTCTATGTATCTACATATCTCTTCCATCCTTTTAATTTTGATTACACTGTTAAACAGTCTCAACCTCTGACCAAACTTAAGATGTATAGTCTTAACTTTGTGACCTGTCTATGGAAAAAGAAAAGAAAAGAAAAAGGAGAGAAGGAAAGAAATGAACAGAGAAGAAAAAAGGAAGGGAAGGAAAAGAAAAGAAAGAAAAGGGAAGGTAAAGAAAGGATAAGACAGAAAAGAAAAAGAGATATCTTTCATCTTTTTGCACCAATCAGGTCTTTGCAAACCACACACTTGGTCTGATATATCTGTGAGATCTGTCAAACGTCTCACAGCTGACTGCCACAGTGACTATCAACCCTGAAAAGTCCTTTCCAACCTCAAAATTGTGGTTTACTCCACAATCTCTCCTTGTCACGTCTTGTTAGCAGCAGCAGTGGGAGGCAATGCAAATAATAGACCATCATCACTGAGTTTGAGCGTAGGTGTGTTTAAGTTTTTGTGCAACTGAGTCAGCGAGTGAACATGGAACAGACTTATAAAGTATGTTTGATAATTGAGGTCTCAGCTCTGGTCTTGACGCCTTCTGTAAGCAAACGCTGCAACAGAGTGGAGACTGGGGAGTGGCGATAATGAACCTCTGGAGAAAACCTATAATCAGACCCTGCAGGTGGATGCTGAGGGAAAAGAGGGACCGGTAATGCCGGCCGGCAGTGCTTGCCAACTAAGCAATAATGCAGCATAGGAAAAGATCACAGCAAGAGAATGTGCATAAATAGTCCTCCTTATTGCAAACTGCGCAATGTTATAAAAGTGCATGGTGTATAAAAAATGTTTCAGGTCCGTAAACTGTGTCATATTTGAGTTTAGAAGTGGAACTCAAGCAGTCTGCCACAAAGACAACACTCTGAAAAACTTCACAAGGAGAACATCCCACTGCACCACAGTCAATATATTTATACACCCACAAGTATCTTCAATATTCAAATATGCACTCAGGAAGCCAAAGGTTATTTCAGGTTCAAGACACACAAAAGCCTCCCACAAGCACAACCACACACATTCGTACACACACACACAACCAATAAGTCTTAAACTTTTCACAGGGAGTGGTCACTTCCAACCACACTCAGGCAGGAAGTTCCTACCTCCTGCAGCCAGCCAATTACAACGCAGAATTCAACGATGAACGTTCCATCGAGGAAGTCACATGTTGTCCTCTGCACTTTCGACTCCTCTCACGACAGACTCTGTTTTTTCCTGCATGTCAATGCCAGGAACCCATAAAGGAGCAGTGGTGGGGATACGAGATGGGGAAACAATGCAGGGATGGACCCAGCCATTGTTCCTCAGCACTGCTCCTTGAGAGATGTCCGGTTGTGGTACTTTGCTTCTGGCAAAGCTGTGATGCGGAACCATGTTTTTAAATTTTACCTGAAACCTTGCTGTATAAATCTTAGCTATGATCTTAATTCACTGGAAACTGCATTGTGACCCTTATCTTTGAAGGGACCATAACATGTTTCAGCTCACTGACTGCAAATCTTAAATATAATCTGGAAAAGTAAAGGTTAAAAAGCAAAAGGTTACTTTAAATGCTCCCTTGTTGTGTAATACTTAGTGATGTTATTCTTTGGTATTTAAGGAAATGCCAGCAGCTGAGATTTGAGAGTGTGCTAAAATAACAGTTATTATAATTTCAATCATTCTCCTTTCTTTCAATTAGCATTTTGAACTTTTTCACAAGGGCATATTTTCAAAAGTCTCTGTTGGTGATGGCATTATGATGAAATTATAATGCAATGATAAAGTTGAGTAGGTAGTTCATGAAAATTCTTTGTGTGCTTTTGAAAATGGTTGGCAGCAGTGTGAAATATACCCAGTTAATAACTGATTGTCTAAACATGCAAAACCAGTGATGAAGAGAGTAAAAACAAGCTTTTGTCCCTTAACAAACTAGAAACTAGAGAACAAGGAAAAGCCTCACATTTGTATTGTTCCTCCATAGTTCGCCTCAGCTATGACCTACAGCCCACCTCAGTGACCCTTGTCCAGCTAAACTCTCCCACTCGTGCATCCACCATGGAAATTCCACAAAAACACAAACATACTTTCGGTGAGTATGATAACAATGCAAAACTATGCACATCATAACCCACTCTGCTCTTCAAGAGTGCAAGTCACAAGATCTTGCATGTTGTTAATCTTTGAAGTGTGCAATGAATACCTACCCCTTTCTGTTATTTTAACAAGAGATGGAAACACTTTTAGATCTCAGTGGGAGACACTGGTAATGTTCTGATAAAGAGGTGAAAGAAAAGTTTTCACACAAGAAATATTAATATTATCTCTTTCTTCACAATAAGAAAATAGGAGAAATGCAGTTTTCTGTAGCTGCTGGATCTTTAAGGCTGATTTAATCACTCAGTGAAAGCCTTTGTATTTCTTCCTTGTCAGTGTTCATAAGCAAGATGGTAGAAAAAACTCAATTTTTACTATTAGCTGCAATAAAACTGAAAAAATATGGGGCTGTATCCTCAGACCTTGCCTGCACACAGTCCTAACCAGCACAAAGCAACTCACCTGCAGTGATCCACGGTGGCCTTTAAAGTGACACAACACACACTGTTTGTTTATATGTTGTGTTTAAAAGCTTTGTAACCTAGTAGTCAAAGGAAGGATGGTGATCATTAGAAATATATTTCTCCTGTAGCCCAACACAACCAAGCCTAAAGGCATAATGCAAAAACAAAGAGATGAATCAATGACACGTATATAATAATAACACAGTAATGTTTACCATGGTACGGGTTCAAACTCAATTTTAATTGGCTGCAGAGCGGCTATTAGTTCCTGATAAACAACACCTAGTTCCAGGGAAACTGTCTGATCACAGTTCTAAATTAATGTGCTATGATGAATGGCCATGGCAAAGGGAACACAAACAAAGCCTTATTTTACTATTTACTGCAGCAAGCTATATTTAATTACAACACTGAGATATCCCAACATTTTTTGAAACATATTTGGAGAAAATGACAACTTTGATGACTGGTACACAATGGTGGAGAAAGAGAAAGTGAATAGAGAGAGAGGAGAAACAGCAATAGGCCCTAACAAAGTTAACAAAGGCTGTGGACACCATGATATTAGAAATAAATTAAATGCCGAAAGGATCAAATATCTTGTTTACACCACTGAGGGGAGTCTCCTGTGCCTCACCCTCTGAACATCACAGGAGACTGTAACACAAGCTTCAAGAAATACACTGCCTCTTTGAACCCACTGATACTTTGTATCATATAAGTGATCATCTTACATCCCATCAGCTATTCAACCCCTCACTTCAACTGCTTTAGGCAGGCCTGTCGTTTGTTTGTAAAAATCCTGATATTTTCTTGAGTATAGTGACGTAGCTGGGTAGCTAGCTTGTCTTGTTGTTAAACTTGATGTCACATCATATTGAATTTTTAACTGAAATCAATGTTATTGGCTTTGAAACTTGCTAGCATAACATTACCTTTCTGGAACATAGATGAGCCAAACACTTAAAAGGAGCTGAGTGGACTAGAAATATCTCCCACTGCTAAATCATATCTACTGTCATCCTATTTACTGGAGTAGTAAACATCTTTTCTATAGCATTAGAATTTAAGAACTTGTGATTTTCTTTATTATTATTTTAATTGGAAAACACATGAAAAAAAAACTTAGGTCCTATTTTTTTAATTGGCAGGGAGTCCATCTTATAGTTTGGACAATAGTCAGATGTTTCTGGCCTCCACAGCATGTGTTATCTCCTGGTAATGGACACCTCATCAAGCATTATCCTGTGATGTGATGACAGTGCAGCTCATTGACAGATGAGCTACACTGGACTGTCACAAAGATGCTGCAGGTTACAAGAGAGAAATGCCATCATCAGTAGTCAGTTATTGATCTGCTCTTTTCAGGAAACTAAATTAAAGAAGAAGAATGTGCAGTGAACACATATGCCACCACAAAGGAGCAATTTATTCATTCAGAATGACTGGAAATCAATCTTAACCTACACAAAAGTAGTTAAACACTGTAGACAGATGAGGTGATGTGTCAGTTGTTCATCTAAATGGCAAAATGACTTAATTTTTTTTTGCAAACAACTTAAACTGATAGTTCAGGTGGGTCCAGGGTCTGTAGTAAAACTATGCTGTGTGCAGATCCAAGCCAGCTGACGTCCCCTTAAAACACAAAATGTGCTTTCAGGGCAGAGAAAAGAAATCTGCCTACCTTGGCAGTGACTTCAATGCTGGCTGGCCACTTTTCAAAAATTGGGCTGGATCAACTTCAGCCACAACAAACACATGAGTTGTCAGGGGGCCGACGTGCTGATGTCTGAAAACTGCTCATTTTGTCTGCGGTAAATGAGGTTTGACAATCTCTATGGATTCATACATCACTATTCTCATACTTAAATGCCTTTTCTTTATATCTTTAAACCTTCTTTGCTATGGTCCCCATGTCTGAAATAAAGTTAAGTAGCACTGGATTGAAATAAATGTGTTTTGAATGTATTCATCAGTGTTAGATAACCCAATGACTTAGCTAGCTTAGAGTATTTCTTCTCTCACTACCACACACCCACAGGAGACCATCTGAGGACCACAGAGGCACTTTATCTGAACTTTTGCAAAGTGCCAATGTTTTCTAAAGTCGTGCTGTCTGTGGGAAGCTGGTTTGCAGAGCAGATGTGCTGTGGGCACGAAGTACACACCACACACATACACACATATACGCACACACACACCTCTGGCCAAGTGTGAATTCACCCTTCTGCTGACACTGACAGGAAAGAACATACCTCTAGCTTTAGGATACCAACATGCTGAGAGAGAGAGAGACAGAGAGAGAGCTGTGAAAGCATGGCACATCTGAGAAATAGTGTGTCAACAGAGAATGAGATTAGTAGTGCTATCCCTAGGCGTTCGCTCAGCTAGTGTGTGTGTGCGTGCCTGCATGTGTGTGTATGTGCAAGTATGCTGACTCCTGGCTCTCATGTATCTGTGTGTGTTCTCAGCGAGGGGCTTTTGGCTTCTTTGACTGACACAGCCAGAGAGTTTAGGGAGTCCCTCTCCCTCCCACAGCACAGCTAAGAAGCCCGAAAGCTCCTTAACCAAGAGCTGCCACTTGCTCATCTATCTGCAAAGATAAAAAAAACAATAAAACAATCTAACCTTCTTTGCCCTGCTTGGCTCAATCTCAAGCACACATATATGGAAGCTCTCACACACCCTTATACAGATTCTTCCTTTCCTGGCTTTGTTTTGCGTCTTTTGAAGTGGATTATTTGGTTTGGTTTGAAACTGAACATCTCATTTCCTTTAAGTAATCAAGAGCACACACACACTTGTGCACAAACACACTCACACTGTGTGGGCCAACAAATGCATTTACAGGTTCAGAGAAGCCTTAGGAGGAGTCAGTGGATGTTAAAGTCTGGAGAATATGAACCACATGGGAGCACCGGGCGTTCGGCCAGTCGAGACAGAGCGCAGACTGGCATCGATTGGCACCGGCTAACTTCATACACACACACACAAACCCACACGCACACACACACATAAGCAACACATGCTGCTGCCCATCTTAGCTTTCATTTGGAGAAAAAAACAACCTGCTCACACTACTATAGAAATGCCAGCCACACAAACACACACACACACACTGCAATGTTTGTGTGAAGGAATCGTGTCATGTGCCATGTGGTTTGTACAGTGTTGTTTTTTTAGCTAGCAGCTATCTTTATAATAAAGGATTCGTGTAATTAGCACCACAAACTCAGAAAACAAGACCATTGAAGTGTGTGTTTATATTCAGTGTGTATTGTGACAGTATAGTATGTATAGCTGTTCAGAGTGAAGGTAGTGCTTTACTGTACTTTGCATTGCACAAGAGCAGCCATCCCAAGATGCTCCCTGGAGTGGCCACAGATTCTGGGTGGGCCTAGAGCATGTGTGTGCATGTGTGTGTGTGTGTGTGTGTGTGTGTGTGTGTGTGTGTTGGAGGGGTGGGTTTCAGTGTTTCTGTGCCTGAATACACTCCACTTTCCATCAGATTAGTCTGCTAAGCTTTTCCAATAAAATTCCACTTAATTCTTGGTTCCTGATGGTCTTGTTTTCACTGCAAGATCAAACTGGGCTATTTTACAGTTCAGGAGATTAATTTTACACCATACAATGTTGTTAATTTTTGTTCTTCCTTTTTTAGGTAATTTGATCAGAGATGTGTGCTTACACTCGCACAATGAAAATGCTAACATGCTGATTTTAGCAGGTACAATGTTAACAATGTTTACCAGCTCCATTTAGTATGTCAGCATGGTGATATTTACTAATTAGCAATAAACACAGTGAGACTGAGGTTGATAAAAATGTTGCTATTTTTTGCATGTTGTTTTTTAATTGTTCATAAACCAAAGTATTAGAAAGAACTTGATATGCTGATAATTAAAGAGAAAAGTCAGGAGATCGCTAAGATCATTACAACTTATCCTGATATTCCATGGCAATTCATCCCAAAGCTGTTGGGATACTTCACAGCAAAAGACAAAGTGAAAACCAAAAAAGTAAACCTGCTGGTGGCGCAAGAGAATGAATTAGGTGATCAACCAAAGTCAGCGGGATTCATCCTCTGAGGACCAAGAGTGACTGTGCTAAATTTTGCACTAATCCGTCCAGCAGTTGTTGAGATCTTTCAGTTTGGACCAAATTTGTTGAAAGATTAACTGATTGATGTCATCTTTCCTGGATAATTCCTGGTCCAACTGTTCTGAGTCTGTATGCGTAAAAATAAACTTTATTTGTTTCTGCACAGGACACTGTTTGTGCTTTATACTGAGAGAGCTCTGGAAATAGACTATTTTGGAAAAAATCACAATATATCGCCTTGCTTGTAGTATCCCAATATATTTCAATATAATATATCAACACCTCTGTAGAGGATATGTATCGTATCACCAGACTCTTGCCAATAAACTGTGACCCTACTCTATCTTGAAATGTGTTCAGCAAAATGGGCAAGATTTGGAATTTCAAACCCTTTTCAGATCGCTCAGAATAGCCTAAAAAATTCATGGGTGGCACGCTTGTTTTTTTCATTTCCTGAAAAGCTGACATGTCATCAGTACATGTTTCCATCAGACAGTGTCTATTTGCAGATCACACATCATGACATCGATACTGTGAATACATCTTACAGCCGGCAGCATGTGAGCTGGTATGACTCACCTCTCTGCACCTCCAAGGCAAATCACATGGACACAGACCCACACTCACACACACAAACATAAACACACGCAGTGGGGGACTGTACACTAATGCGGGTCAGTCATGTCTCGGAGGACAGTGTGCAGTAGCATGTGTGTGTTTGTGTGAATAACAATGTGCCCTTTAACCTGAGCATGAATGGAGAGTTCTTAATTTGAGTGAATGCAGCATAAAACACACACGCACACACAATGTGACACCCTGTAAACATGCCCTGTGTAACAAGAACGCTTTGCCTTTCTAATGTTGTGTAGCTGCGGTTAGCCAACCAACCATGGCCAATGCTCTGTGGCAGGCGAGCAGAGCAATGACCAAGACTAACTGTGAATACATGGAGGCTAGAAAAAAACAGAGATAGAAAGGGACAGGGAGGCTTTGCATTGGAGGGAGAGGTAGAAAAGGAGGCAAAGCAAAGATGCAGAGTGAACGCATGCAGATCGCTGCAAAGCAACCATGCAAAAGTTACATATATGATCAATCTAAACAACAATTATTGCTTGATATATCATTTGTGCTCCATCCGTTGCCTGGCTAGAGTACTTTCTACAGTATGTGTGTATTGTAACCACATGCATATGTGCACGTGTCAGACTCCACCTGAAAGACATTAGTCAGGCCAGATGGGAGTTTAACTGAAACCTGGCTCAGCTACAAAATGCTTCAGAGAAAAGGATCAACTGGTATGGAGAGATGTAAAAGACAAACAAACAGCCCGAAAGAGAAAAAAATAAGTCCAGAAATATGTCCATGCATGCCTCACTTCCAGCATCTGATTACCACAGAAATGCAGAAGATCCCAAAGCTCAGGAAATACACAGAGAAAGACAATTAAAAACTGCAGTAACCACAACACAGATGGAGTGTATACAAATGTCTTCTGGTTTGAAAATGCATATTCAATTCCAAAAACTTAATTAAAACTGAAAATAGTGCACCAGAGAGCAGTAAATAAATAGTAATAGAATGAATGAATATGATAAATCAATAACTGACAGAGTACACTTTTAAAAATAGAGTAGGAGAGGAGAGGATTACTGAAGAGGCACATAAGAAATAAGCTCAAATAACAGCTGAAAAAGGAAGAATGAGAGCATAGCACTGAAATAAAAAGACTGGAATAGTCACAAGTGCAGACCACCTTTAATCTTCCCTTACCTCAGCAGTCGGTGTGGTACCCTTTGGGACAGAGAAACGTAGTGGGGGTAAAAACTTCAACTTCAACAGCACTGCTACAGATCTCCACTTTCTAGCTCTTTCCAAGGTCTCTATCAGCCCAAATGAAAACTCTTCAGTCCACTAGGACAGTGTTCTGTCTACCTGCGTGGGTTTGTGTAAATGTATCCTAGACGGTGTTGAATCGTGGTGAGTGAAATGAGAATACTACGCTAGAGGGCAGACAGACTGACTGAAACAGGAGAGCAGGGAGAGTAGAGAGCAGACTGAGTAGGATGGGAGAGTTACTGCTTCCTAACATCAGAGCGGCTGGGCTGGATACACCCACCTCCTCAGGATGCATCAAATGGGAGTCACCCTGATGCTCTTAAATATGCACGGAGAGAGAGAGAGAGAGAGAGAGAGAGAGTGACAAATCCCATGTGCAGTCTGAGATCTGATCTGATACATGCATGTATGCATGCAAGGCTATGCACACATGCATGAACTCACGATGGATTTCATTAACCCCCTTTTTACTCACACACACAGACTTACACTCTCACCCACAGCTCTCTCAAATAAACAGAGCCTATGTGAGATATCTGCTGGGAAAGTAAATAAACTTGCTGGTGAGAAAGCAAAGAAATAAAAGCCTTGGTGGTAGAAAAAGGCCAGTTAATTGGTTGGCTGATTAATCAGGATGATTATCATGTATTTTGAAATAGCTGCTATTGGCAGATGTCTGCGCTTACAGGACTGATAAACAGAAAAGGTCTGTAGAAATACCTGTATGTGGCAATGTGGCATTTTTTTCCGTTAGGGTTGATAAGGTGGTTAGAAAGTTAGTTTGGATTTTACAGTGACTCTCATGCATAATTCTGCAAGCATTTGCTTAATTTTCTTCTGTCACCATTTAATATATAACCAAATTTCTCTCATTTATAAGCAAATCTATTCTAAAACTGTTACTGCCTACATTAAGTATATCATGTTACAATCTGTTAAATAATACCTTTCAATGAAGTTGCTTCTTGCACACTGTCTTGGCTCTCTCTTAAATACCAGTCACATATTGATATCTCCAGTATAATCTAATGTATTTTTCCATTTCATTAATTAATCATAATTCCATCTAAAGCAACATGTTACTGGCTTAGATAGCCATGTTGCCTGCATTAGACTGTGATGTTTATGAATGATCGAATTATACTTGATGTTTATGGAATGATCGAATTATACTTGATTTTGTTTTAATATTGGCTTCATACTTTGGCCATCAGCTGGACTGCTCTCTAAACATCTGCATGAGTATGCACCACTGCAAAACCTAAAATAGTACCAATAGACTACCCAATGCCAAAAACCGCCCTTAATGAAGGGAATTTGGTGCTGACAATAGTTTTTTTAAGTCACAGAACTGGTAACTTAATCAGTTAATGCAAGGCTTATCAACTTGTGGGTCTGGACTGTAGCATCATATTTATTGTGCAAGTAAACAAGTGGTATCAATCTTCTCATCTAACTAAGCATAGTTCCCAAAATGTTGAACCCTCTTCTTTTGACATCTATTTATCAAAAAAAGGAAATGACTGGGAAAATAACTGGTACAGCCCTTACAAAATGGTAATACATGTGTTTGCATGGAACTGGTGTGATTACGGGTTTTATAGTTTTGTTATGCCTCACTGGACTGCAAGAAGGGGCAAAAAAATCAGGAGGAAAAAAATCTTGGAGGTAAACTGACGTAGACCTCAGGACATGCTTCTCATTCTTGGAGTGCACCGTAGCCTGTCGCTCAACATGCTTTAATTTTCTCTCCAGTATTCCCCTCCTGGGAGCGAAGGTGGGTGAAAGGTGGGGGAGTTGGGGGTGGGGGTGGGGGGGTCATGTCATGGGCCAGGGCTTTGAGCTGCCACACCACCCACCTCTGCTGCTCCGGCCATAAGAGCTCTGTGCCTCCTGGGACAAAGCCTTCCTTGATAAAGACCAATTCCATTTCAGTGCATGGAGAATGGCCCTCATTACTAAAACAGTTTAGGGGTTAAATTCTTGTGGGATTGCCCATTAGGGGGCAATATCTCTGTGATGCTTGCACTTCAGTCGGGCCAGTTTGTCCAAATTCAACAGAGTGGATGTTTTTCTTCTTGTTTTTCTTTTAGTCAGTGGATTCATGTCCTCTGAAAATGGAGAAAGCCTCTCACAAGCATAGAACCACATTTACAGAGAGTACAAATGTCCTCCACCATTTCATTAATAATGTAGTGTAATAGCCAATCAAAAACAAGGCCTTGTGCTGATTTCACAGTGAAGAATATAACTCAGGTGGCAGGATCTGTCTTGTTTGGAAAACAGGTGAAATTGCTCCCTTTGAGATAATGATGTTATCAAGAGGTGATGAGGGAAGTGAAAGACAGTAATCCCTCCTTATAAATCCCCTTGGTTATGCTTTCGATGGGATGTGAAGAGAACATAACACCAACCCACCAACCCTCCTTATTACATCTAGATAAATCTATAATGAAACTCAGATCATTAGACAGTGATTACACATCATATTTAAGGTTTAAAGGTAATTTCAGCCCAATTTATATGAGGTACAGGTTTCTGTCACATTCATTTAGGGAAGAAATGCAGAACAGATGATTGTGTATATACGAATTCTGTGGATGTTTTGAATATTTGCATTTTGCAGCTCCTTCACTATCTCATCTGGGAAGGCTACGTCCCCACAGGAAGTACCGTACCTCCGAAGTACTCAGCATCCACTACTGTATCAGTATCCTTACTCCAACATCACTTGATTACCAAGCCTGAAAATAATTAGAGTGGATTCTGGAAGGTGAAGCTGAGTAGCTCATGATCATCGATACATCTTTGCTGCTGACCAAGCAGCCACTCTGCAGCAGCAGCAGCAGCAGCCGGTCGTCCTGCATGCACAGTCTACCGTCGTATTGACAAATGCCTTTACTTGCCGAATGCTGGAGGAAAACGACACACCTGGCTTTTCGTATTTTGCACCACATTCAGGTGTTGGGATCCTCTCCGTTAAATAAAAACGCACGCCAGCAACACTCTACACATACCCCTGTTTAAATAAACACTACAACTGATACAATTAAGCCAGAAAAAAAAAGATAATGTAGGCCACTCTCGCGATAGGCCTTTCAAGCAGACTTTGGTTTATCAGTTCAAGCAGAAACCTGAGAAATCGTAAATAGTATCTTACCGTGAAATTCGTTGAAGAATAGCCTCTACTGACTGTCGGATGAGGAGATGCTCCAGTAGAAGTGAGAATGATGCTGGACAGTTCGACCTCTTTTTCCACGGACAATGTTGCCCCCTGCTGGCCACAGGTGGATACTGCCCGAAACGATCGTTTCTTATAGTTGATGTGAAGAAACGGCTGTTGCATATTCATATAAAGGGTATGTCCTTCTTAATTACGTTTAAGAGCAAATTTTAAACTATAACTGTCTGTGTAAAAATATCCTAAAAATCATTTTAGGTTGAATTCCGCAAGAAAAATAACTGTGAAGTTACACTAAATACAGCTACACTTCCGTTTGCGATGTTCTAAATAAAAAGCCGAAAATCCAGCACAGGGATAAAAATGATGTTACCAACGAGGTACAGAAAAATGCTTTCATTTTTATTTAAATTCTTTTTGCTATGCTGTGTCCCATTAGTCCTGGTTGGTATTGTGGTGTCAAGTTATTGCCTCTGATTGTGTGTTTAATTTTGAATACTGGTTTAGTAATTTATGTCGTAAATAAAATACTTAATTGTTTTGTGCCTTTTTTTTAAAAAAAAAAAAAAGACCATTGTTACTCTGTAAATCAGAGTTGCAGCAAACATAGGCCCACCCCTTTCTTTGCACATTGCTTAAGCCAATATATTACGTTCAGTGTCAAAATCATAAAAAAAATCGTAAATAAAACTACGTAAGCCAGTTATGTTGGTCCCAGATTGGTTTGATGTTTTGTCAACACAATACCTGCTCAATATTCAACTAAATGACATGAAAAAAGACACCCAAATGTTATCTAGGCCTGTAATAAGCAATACAAATGATTCCATAAACAACAGTAACAATTTTGTGTTTAAATATAACTTTTCAATATAACACAATAATAAAAAAACAAGTACTCATAAGAGCATATATCCAGTGCAATTATGATACTTTTTTTTTCTTTTACTATTCAGCCATCTGCCTGACAAAAAGGGAGAAAGAAAAGGCACACCAAAGGACGGCTCAAATAAGAAATATCAAAACCCACGGTTTGTTTAACTTGCTAAACTGCAAAAAGTCAACAAAGGGAGAGAGTACATCATAATACAATCCCATGCTATCAGAAAGCCAAATAAAAAAATGTTGTTTTAATGGTACAAGGACAGAGGCGCCGGATTTGTAAAAATAACAAGTTTATTTATACACAGGCTGTGGATGTGATGAAATTCATATTTACCAGCAGAATGATTAAAATTATGTAAATAAAAGTTGTGCTGATTGACTGAATGATAAGAACAGTTTATGAGCATATATTTAAATAAGCCTTTACTTTCATTTTATTCTATTTAAAAAACAGACAAACTGGTTAAACCAGTCCGAATCATTTCCTTAATAATGAAAACACTCCAACCCGGCAACACTCAATCAATCTTTAATTTACTGCCTTTACAAATGTTTTCGTGATGGTGTATTTGTAGCTTAATTTAACTCAGCGTTAAAATCAATTAGACATATCATATAGTATTTACTTTCACCCAACCATTTATTTGCTTTCTCATTGTGGAAGGTACAAGAAACCTCTTTTGTCGGTATTATTCTATCCCTCTTGACGTAGCTTTACAAAAGGACTACAAAAATGGTTTCCTAAACAGGTCAGAGGGGCCTAAATTGAATGGGTGACTTAATCTAAGCCTGACATCTGGAATGCAAGTCTCTTTGGTCATATTATTTTAAAGAAGTAGATTCACATTTATAAGGACTACCTTCACGTCTGAAATGCGTCAGTGGTGGCCGTTATTCGGAGATTTTCGTCGGAAGTGGTGATGTCGTTCCGGTGTTTGACCGGCGGTGAAGCAGCCAGCGGGTCTTCAGGCAGGAAAAAGCGCCAACTTCTGCTGCACCGTCTGAATCGCCGAACACTCCAAATGGCTAGAAGACCGGATTTTCTGTGAAATATATCTAACTTTGACTTGGAATGACACATTCAGGTAAGCGTAAAAACGCATGTTGGTATTTTAAGAGCTGGTTTTCTTTCACTAAGTGAACTGTTAAAAACGGCATGTTGCCTGTTTCTCTCCTCCCACTTCTCCACCGCACCGCACCGTTTTGACCCAATTTTGTCGCTGTGTTGCCCTCAAAGTGCTCAACAGCACCGGTTTATTGTCTGCCGTTTGCTTCGCCGAAATAGCTGCTTCTTAAGGCTAAGAGATAACAGTTGCTAAGGATGCTAACGGCTCTTTTTGAAAAGTTGTTGGGGACAAGTTAAACAAGAGGAGCACCAGTAAGTTAGCGTTAGCCAGCTAACACGTTATATAATGCGTCGTTCAGCCGGTAACTGGGTTGGTTTAAATAAACAAGAGCTTCCCACAGCAACTTAATCAAGCTGTTTTGACAGTCGTTGTATAAGTGCGCAGTTTCAACTCAGTACGTAGTTACTTTTGGTATCGTTGAACTCCGGTGGCGCCCACTGAAGCCAAATGTTGTGTTTCTCTTTCTTTCCAGTGAGGTGCGCTGTTGCATCTTAGTAGGAAAAAGAAATAACCCCCCAAGGTGTGGGAACAAAGATGCCAGGCCTGCAGGGTGAAAGTGTGGTGGCGGCGGCGGGGAGTCCCATCAAGAAGAGTAAACTGTCTCTGAAGTTTCTCCAGAAGAAGGAGACGAAACGGGCTCTGGATTTCTCTGAAGCGCAAGGAGATGAGCTCAAAACGGCTGAACCACAGGAGCCTGAGGCAGGGTGGGTAACTGCTGTCAGTGTGTGTTTTATTTGGGGTCATGCAGAGTTCAAAACACTGCTTTTTTACAATGTTACCTTGTCTTAAACGGTCTGCCTGGCTTGTATGTTTTTGGAAACAGTGCACCCTGCAGCATAACCAGACATTCTCACCCGGTTCTCAAATTTTAGTCCTTTTATTGTGCTGATTTTATAGTTTGTGTGAGGGCAGGATAATGAAAGTTTGGGCAAAGATGCATTTTCACATCTAGTTTGTAATGTATCCTCATTTTCCCTTAATGATTGCTTCTTTATGCTTTAAAGTAAATATCGATAAAGGGTGATCTTGTTTACAAAAACTCTTTCACTTTGGAAAATTTTACTTTATAATTGATTGGCTCCTAGTGGAATCTTGTTGTCATGATCCAATAATATTGTGATTTTACAGCTTGTCAGCTTTCAAAGTTTATGAAACTGAGCCATCTATAAACCAGAACTAGTCATTTTGGAAAGTCTGGTTGTATACAAGTTTTGAATTTAGTTTTATGTAATATAGAACAATGGATAATGATTGCAGCTATAGTGCCAAGCCCAGTGAAACTGCAAGAAACAAACAAGGGACTACGAGCTGATGTTGGTTTTCACTTTTAATTTGAAACTCTGCTTTCTTCTCTGCTGTTCAGCAGCTGTGATCAGGTGGTGCCTGGTCCCTCTCCATGTCCAGCCTCACCTGGGCTGCTTCTGCCATGTGAGAAGAGAGAGAACTTGGTGCCATTTGTGGGTCTCAACAACTTGGGCAACACCTGCTATTTGAACAGTGTGTTACAGGTGGGGGAGACAGAATGGATACACATCTCTTATGCCAGTTAGTTACCAAAAACATGTATATACAGTAATACATCTGTTTATGAAGGAAACAGACAAAGGAAACTAAACCTCTGTGTTTGGTCTTTGTTCATATTTGCAGTTCCTTTATCAAAGCACCAGCATTTACAAGTTGTCTACACTGATAATTATAATTCACTTATCTTACTGACCTCAATTGTAATCATGATGTTTTTTCAGTGTGTGTCTTCATAATAAAACAAGTCACAACATAAAACCATAACGACGGTCATATCCTGCTTGATTATAAAGTAACTTACCAGGAAATCATTTGTGTAGGAAATAAAATAAGAGTTTAACACTGCAGACTGTTACCCTTAAGTGTTTGGCTCACTCTACAGACCAGTGTGTTCTTTAGCTGATGTAGAACAGATAAACCCTGGAGATAAGTGGCTGCTCCACAGCATTCTCTGTCCTCCTGACTGCGACATACTCTGCGTTCAGATCAGATCCTTTCACTGGATTATCTGTATTGACGGTGTTTGGATATAAGAGAGAAGAGACAGGAAGGCTATGAGAGTTTAGTTGCACATTCAGGCGCTTCTTTAATCTGCCAGTAACACCTGTTCAAACACAGTCTGCAGCCATGAGGTCATATTTCAGCTCCTGTTTGGAAAAAGAAATAATTTCCCCTTGGAGGGGAAATAACATACAACATACAGAGGGGCAACTGTTGCTGTTGTAGTAGTAGCAGCAGTACTTTTCCTTTGGTAACACGAAGTAACCTTATGAAGGATGCTGGCAGAAAGCTTTTTACTTCTGTTAAAATTGTGTAGTCTTGAAAAGGGTTAAAAAGATTCAATCCATTTCCTAAACGCATGCTATAGAAGTTTTTTTTTCTTTCTTTCTTTTTTTTTAAATTTCACTTACACTGAAGTTTAAAATAACCAACCCTGCCTGCCCTTATGTCTTCCAGTGATCTTACATTAGACTAAAAAAATAAAATAATGTCCAGATAGTTTCATTTAGGAAGAGTATTCGGGTTTTCAATGGAGACAGATTTTTGTAAAGAGGTTAGTAATGACTAATCTTTTTGATGTCTCATTTCTCCTGCAGGTGCTCTACTACTGCCCAGGCTTCAGTGAAGGCATAAAGAAACTGTACAACTTGTCTAAAAGAAAAGAAAAGTCCAAGGAAGAAACTGAGAAAAATGAAGAGGTAAGTACAATTTTTAAAAAAAAAAAATTCAAAGAATTTAAACTTTCTATTATGTCCAGACCCTCTAAATTGATTTTATAAAATAGACAAAATTCAAAGATCTTTTTTTTTAATTGTTTTTTAATTTTACTGTTTTTTCCTGCCTCCACATTCTTAGCAGTCAGAGGTTGTGACTGAGGTTTTGCCGGCTCAAATTGAACTCCTGGGGAGCTTCAACAGTCTGATAACTTCAGTGGAGCAGCTACAGTCTGGCTTCCTGCTGAACCCTGACAGCTTCAGTGACGGTGAACTGGCAACACCACCCCGCAAAGTACTCCACACACTCAGGTAATGTTATTTTGAATAATAGATGGTGCTCAAATGACTGTCTAAGTCATAGATTGCATGCAATGCATTTAAACAGTACAAGGTACAGTCATAACCTTTTGTGGCTGTTCCTGTTGTGCATATCTCATGTGCTGTAGCAGGTTTATGCAATAACTTCTGTGAGTAATTATTTCCAGGTTACATTGCTTGATCATCAGCACCTGACTATATGCCCATTTGTGATTTCCTGACTATTTAGCAGAAACAGCAGAGTTTTGAACCACAAACTACAAACTCTGCAACGGTGACAGCAGAAATAATTTAATATACATGAGTTTACCTTTTAGCAGGAGGCAGCAGTGCTAACTACTGAGCTGCAGTGTTGCATAATACAATTTAAATACAGTTTTGTAATTCAATACCCAAGTAAATTACATTACTGAGTTTGTATTGAAATGAAAATCACCAGCTAACATCTCCTCAGGGAGTACAAAGCTGTGCAGCAAAACCTGTGAATGAATATATGAACACATTGCTATGATAAATATATGCATTTTTTTATGATTTAATTTGATGTAGTTGAATAAATTTATTAGACTCTTAAAAGCTAAATAAATCTCTAATTTGTTAAAGATGTTCAATCTAAACTGACATGTCAAATGTACATTTTGGCTTTGCTAGCAATGACTAAAACAGCTAAAGAAAAGCAGCACATATTTTCATGTTGAAACCCTGCAAATGTTCAACATCATTCATTATTTTCCTGTCAGTAAACTAACTGGGACAATTCTACGTGTGTTACAGGCAGCTGAACCCCATGTATGAAGGCTATCTTCAGCATGATGCCCAGGAGGTGCTGCAGTGCATCCTGGGATATATTCAAGAAGCTTGTGACACCATCAAGAAAGAGCAGGAGTTGGACAAGGAGGACAATAATATAAGTGATGTTAAAACTGAGAGTGATGTCTGTTTGGGTTCCAGCAGCCCATCAACAGAGTCCCAAATTCCATCAGAAGAGGACGGCCAAGTCAGTGGCAAGAGGAAGAGTGACACTGAGGTGGGAAATGCCAAAAAGAAGCCAAAATCTGTCAAGTCCAAGAAATCTGATGCAGAAGAAGAAAAAAGAGATAAACCCCTCACTCGCTCCAAAAGGAGGTCCTCCAGTGACATCGCAATAGACAGCCACCAAGACAAAGACAGAGAGGGCGAGGCAGAAGATGAAGGGACCAAAAAACTTAATAGGGTGGAGGAAGGGGGGAGTGACGGTGAAGGGAAAGGTGAGAAGACATCTAAAGAGGCAGATGGAAAAAGAAAGAAGAAGGCTAGGCTGAGCTGGCTGAAACCTTCTGGGAAACAACCAAGTATATTCTCCAAGTTCCGCAGTGTGGGGAAGATCAGCAGCATGACTACAAAGAGCCAAAACAAGCCAAAGCAGGAGAACGGCCTGACAGACGGCCACGACAAGAACGACAAGATCAGTGAGGAGAGCTCACCACAAAACAAGGAGGCAGTGAAACCTCAAGGTATGAGATTATTACTGTATGAGAGATGGGACATGATGCAGCATACTAGGAGAGAAATCATGAACTTAGTTATAATCTGGGGGGCTTTCAGCTAGTTGCAGGCAATGATGATAATAGAATTGATAAATATCGAAGTCATACCCTGAGAAGTTGGTAAATAATGAAAAAGAGAGAGTTATTTAAGTTATGTTCTTTTTAATTTCTTAATCTCACTCATACAAAATATTAGATAACATTGCCATGTCTGTCTGTGTTTCTGTTAGATTCAGGCGGCCTGGATCTGACAACACGCTTGTTCCAGGGCCAACTGGTTCTGAGGACTCGCTGTCTGGAGTGTGAGAGCTTCACAGAGAGGAGAGAAGACTTCCAGGACATCAGTGTCCCGGTGCTGGACGACCAGCCCAGCAGCCCTGATGACCTCTCTGAGGGTGAGGAGTCTTATAATGAAAAACAAGTCTCCTCTCCATGAGTTGCTGACAGCTTTCATTGTACAAAAACAATTTGAGTAATAATTTGAAATAACTGCATACTTCAAACAGAATTAATAATTGTTCCAGTTTTTTATGGTTTTTATTACAATGTCACCATCTGCAAAATAAAAGTAAAGGGCGACCTTATCCTGGATACCTTAAGCACATTTAAATGACTTAAAATATTGTGTCATTAACGTGCACACCCCTTCTCTTCCAGACTACGACACAGATGAAAGGTAATAATTAAATTTCTGATCTCTTTCTTCCCTGTAGTCTCACCTGATTGTAAACCAGAGCTGAAGACACTGAAATGGGCCATCGGTCAGTTTGCTTCAGTGGAGCGCATCGCAGGGGAGGACAAATACTTCTGTGAGACTTGTCATCATTACACCGAGGCTGAGAGAAGTCTGCTGTTTGACAAAACCCCTGAAGTCATCACCATTCACCTGAAGCGCTTCTCTGCCAACAGTTTAGAGTGAGTTGATGCATCTTAAATGACTTTCTTTCAAAATACTGTTGATTCACTCCTGTCCTGCTGTTCACTAATGGTAACAACAGCATGGGCAAATTTGTCACTTTGTTTCAATGTAAAACAAGGCTAATGATTGTGTAGTGGGTTGAATAACTTTCTTTCTTTCTTTTCTCTGAGGATGGAAAAGGTTTTGATATTTGACTTTTTTCCCCAAAAACTACAGATTAATTTTTGATAGGAATAAAAAAAAGTCAAATTTTGATGTGTCTCTTACTCCCTGCATCTCCTGCAATTTATCTCAACACTAGAAGAACCTGCTGTGAAAAAATAAAGATCACATGTTGATGCATTTTCTGAAAAACTGATTGGGCCTTCATAAGCGTTTGGTAGAAACAGGTTAT
>JAPZDV010000021.1:7841686-7866766 GCA_029814665.1 Acanthurus lineatus | reverse complement strand
AATGGTTGTGTAGTGGGTTTGCTAACTTTCTTTATTTTCTCTGAGGATGGAAAAGGTTTTGATATATGACTTGTTTGTCGCCCAAAAATACAGATACAATTTTGAGAAGAATAAAAAAGTCAAATTTTGATGTTTCTCTTACTCCCTACATCTCCTGCAATTTATCTCAACACTAGAAGAACCTGCTGTGAAAAAATAAAGATCACATGTTGATGCATTTGCTGAAAAACTGATTGGGCCTTCATAAGCATTTGGTAGAAACAGGTTATTTGGCACAAATGGATGAAACAGTCTGTTTAAGTACAGTTTATTTTTTAAATGATCATGATTTGTCCTCTTGAAAAAAGTGACATGATCCTTTCATAATCTTCAAACAGATGTTGAGTCATCACTGTCATTGCTCCCCCTAGGTTGGACCCGTATGCAGGTCTGTCCAAAGTGAACACCCCCTTGCAGACCCCTTTAACCCTGGGTCTAGAGGAGTGGTGCACTCAGCCCTCATCGGCAAAGAGTCAGCGCTATCAGCTGTTTGCGGTGGTCATGCACAGCGGCGTCACCATCAGCAGCGGCCACTACACATCTTTTGTCCGCATGTCTGATCTGAAAGATGTCAAGCTCTGGCTGCAGGACAAAAAAGTATCTGAGAAAGAGGAGGAAGAGCAGGATAGTAAAGAGAAAACGCAGGTGAAAGATGAAGTGCTGGACTATGATGATGGAGAGGTGTCTTTTAGCCTGAGTGCAAGGAAAGGTGCCAGTTTGGCAAGCGGCAAAACAGGGGGGAAGAAGCTGTCAGAGGGTGGGGTTGGACTCTTGGGGGGACAGAGGAGTTTGTCAAGCTGTGACCTTGGGAGCAGCAGCAGCAGCGCACACGCAGAGAAAGCAGCCAGCAGTGGACTGACAGAAGGTCCAAAACGGCGAAAAACCATCAACAGCCTGGGCCAAAATCCTGAAGCAGGACTGAAAAAAGAGCCTGGAGCAGGAGAGGAGCCATCGATTACATCTGTCAGAGGTGTGGAGGCCACCGAGCAGCAGGCTTTAAACAACCTCCTCGAATATGAGGGCAAATGGCTGCTGTTTGATGACTCTGAGGTGCGTTTGTTTGAGGAGGAGGATTTCCTGAGAGCCTGCTCCCCTGAGACGTTCTCCTCATCTACACCTTACCTGCTGTTCTACAGGAGGATGCTCGACCCGGGACACTAACATAAACTCAAGAACTGCTGTTGACTCAGGGGGTTGTTCCAACCAGGCGTTGTGGCAGCTGAGCACCAAGGCTGAGAACAGTTTTTGGGGGTTTTTTTGTTGTTATATTGGGGGGAAAAAAAATCAGTGCCAAAAATACTATGACTGATATATCGGCACATGAACTGCTGACACTTTTCACCCTGGAAACCTGCACTGCAACAGTCTGCTCTCACTTTGGGCCAAAAGCTGTTCAGACCTCACTGACCAGGACAGATAAACAGGGATACTCTTCATGCCAGGAAGACCTGAGACGTTTTTGGGAGAATGTGACTCTCCCCTCTGTAAAACCGTGGCCTGTTTTTTTTTTAAGTTCCTTGGACACTGGCTTTGATACTTTTCTTGTCATTGTCTTAAAAACGCCCTGTTTCAGATGTTTTCTCTGTTATTGATTTTGTATGGTTCCTTTTTACAAATTGGAGAAGCACTTTTCAACTAAAATTTGTGTAAATGCACAATTCTGAAAATGTTTTTTTTTAACTGATTACTTTTCTATAATTCTTCAATTTGCATTTACTGGAGACTGTCAGTGCTGTTAAATAGATTATGCAACTAAGCCAAATAACAGCCAAATAAGACACAAATCCTTTTCACTTGCAAAGTAATTCAGGATATGCTTCACATGGTGAGAGATACATTGCAGGTTTTTCCTCCTGCTGTATTTACTGTAGTTTTGAAGCTTTTACCCATTTCTCATATTCACTCTTAAGAGTTTTGCACTGATTATTTGTTTTGTTGTTTTTACATAAAGCTATTTGTACATCAAAAGCCTAAATTGATGCAATCTATGCATGAAAAATTTTGGATGATTTATAACATTTACAATAATGGCATATTTTTACATAAAACACTCAAAGTTAAGTATTTAATATATACTGAACACGGTTCTGTTAATACTCAGTGACAGGACTTAAGGTGCCAACTCAGTGTGATGACAAAATTCATTTCTTCAGTAAGCAAACAGATTATTTAGATTTGTTTAGAAAGGTCAAAAAGTATCTTTTTAAAATCTAATTCTGTGTTTCTAACAATTTGCTTCTCTGAACATATAAATCTTGTTAAAGTTCCAACAAAGAAACAATTAAACAAGCCCAAAACACAACTTGAGTGGGCACAGGGACAAATTTCTAAGATTAAAACAGGTTTAAAAGTGAGCAGGCTTAATATTACTAGTGCAGCCAATCTTTCAAGGCACATTTGGCCTTTTCTTGCCATCTTCATACCTGCATACTTTAAATGTTGGCAGTTTATATTGATTGTGTATAAAAAAAAGTGGCTGTGACCATCACACAACTATATGCTTTGACTTCAAATAAATCAGCATCCTACTGCAGTTCAATTTCTACTGGTATTAGGCTCATAAAGTCATTTGTATTTTTGCAGACAACTGAAGAGATTTGACCCCAAAAAACTGAATTCACAGCATTTCCTTTCAAAATGCTTCAGCCAAAACTTTCACTTATGAATCCGTCCCTGCTCGAAAAAATGACTTTCCTATTCATCAAGCAGTACATATGTTGTGTGCATATTCAGTGTTTTGTATAATATGACATAACTTCTGCAGGTAAAAAATATGCTCTGAAGGTATTCTGCCTTTGTAGTTTAAAATACTCAGTAAAGATGACTGTTAATCTCAGGTTCAGCAGAGTGTTTATGAATTAATTCATGGTTTCAGGGATCCAATCTGTTATTAAGCTTCTCAGTGATTAACCGTAATGGACCATATTCAACTATCTCACTATATGTCATAAGTACCCAGGAATGTTCCAAACAAGTCTTGGAGTTCAAGTGCTTACAGATCTGGTGTGAAATCTTGTTACTGAAGCCCAATAAAGTTTGTCTCTTATAAACTGTACCTCATTCCAACTGTAGTTATGTTAATTTTGGCACATTAATACTACAAGCAATAAAGTTTTTACCTTCACACGTCCACAAAGCTGATCCTGTTCATTGTTGCCATCATTGTGGCGATGCCCTTGTTCACATTCTACTCATTTGCTGTCACCAACACAATAATCCTACGTAAACATAAAAGTAATATTGCCAAAAGTATTCGCTCACCCGTCCAAATTATTGAAATCAGGTGTTCCAATCACTTCCATGGCCACAGGTGTATAAAGTCAAGCACCTAGGCATGCAGACTGTTTCTACAAGCATTTGTGAAAGAATGGGTTGCTCTCAGGAGCTCAGTGAATTCCAGCGTGGTACTGTGATAGGATGCCACCTGTGCAACAAGTCCAATCGTGAAATTTTCTCGCTCCTAAATATTCTACAGTCAACTGTCAGTAGTTTAACAACAAAGTGGAAAGCGATTGGGAACAACAGCAACTCAGCCATGAAGTGGTAGGCCACGTAACATGACGGAGCGGGGTCAACGGATGCTGAGGTGCATAGTGCGCAGAGGTCGCCAACTTTCTGCAGTCAATTGCTATAGACCTCCAAACTTCATGTGGCCTTCAGATAAGGTCAAGAACAGTGTGTAGAGAGCTTCATGGAATGGGTTTCCATGGCTGAGCAGCTGCATTCAAGCCATACATCACAAAGTGCAATACAAAGCATCGGATGCAGTGGTGTAAAGCATGCAGCAGTGGAGACACGTTCTCTGGAGTGACGAATCGTGCTTCTCCATCTTGCAATCTGATGGACAAGTCTGGGTTTGGTGGGTTGCCAGGAGAGTGGTATTTGTCTGCATTGTGCCAAGTGTAAAGTTGGGTGGAGGGGGGATAATGGTGTGGGGTTGTTTTTCAGGGGCTGGGCTTGGCCCCTTAGTTCCAGTGAAAGGAACTCTGAACGCTTCAGCATACCAAGAGATTTTGGATGATTCCATGCTCCCAATGTCAAAAATTCCCATAAACACACTCCTAAACCTTGTGGAAAGCCTCCCCAGAAGAGTTGAAGCTGTTATAGCTGCAAAGGGTGGACCGACGTCATATTAAACCCTATGGATTAAGAATGGGATGTCACTTAAGTTCATATGCAAGTCAAGGCTGGTGAGCGAATACTTTTGGCAATACAGTGTACATTAGGAAGCAAGAAAATTATCATCATACACCAACTGAACATTAAAATATTTATTTAGTAAAATATTTAAAATAAAACAAAACTACATAAAATTATACAAGGATGTTTAAAAGTACCTAACTTTAAAACATTCTTTAAACTAAAAATGATAATAAAGCATCATGATAAATAATGGTACCATTTTTTTCATCCCCCCGTTTTGAAATACATAAACTTTCAAGTTGTAAAATGCATTGCTACACCGTAATAAAAAAAGTGCACACATGAAATTGAATACATTTTTGACACTTAGTACATAATTAAATAGACACCTTGACTTTTAAAATTGTACCTTTTCGAAGAACATGATTTTTGGCGCTAGAAGTAACTAATAGAGGGACCTCAGCTTTGCTCATTTTTAGTGGCTTGTTTATGTTTATGTCCATCAGACTCTTCTGTTTCACAAGTGTGGGCTAACATTTACCTTTTTTTTTTAATGGTTGCATAGGGACAAATATAGAAATTTGTTCCCTTGTGTGACTAATGGCCAGTAAAGAGAAATTCTAAACGCCAAGGTATCTCTTTAATCATTAAGATCCACTTGTTCGTTCCTCTGATTGCGGGTAACAGTTTGTCTGTAAACAACTTAAGACACTGGAATGACGTACCAAGCTGCAACACGTTTTGTCCTTCTTTTTTCGCACACTCTCTGAAACACTGGCCAACTTTGAAGACACTCCTATTTACACTCAAATAAATTAATATTGCAATTTCTGTTACATGTGTGCGGATGTGTGTGTGCCTGTATTTTTCTCTTCATCTTCAAATTTCAAGCTTGCGGAGGCTCATTCTGCTGAAGGAATCTCTGGAAATCAGAAAAGAGAGTTTTTATTAACACAAGAATCATCTGATTTTTTATTAATGAACTAGTCAGTGATTCATATTTCTTGACTTCAAAAAATATCAGGTATATAGGCTACGAGTGCTCATTGGTCAGCAGCAAAGATGCATTTTCATCCCATAATGTGAAACTCTTGGTTTGCTGAGGATGTTCATTAAGCTTATGGTCCTTGCTTTTAGATTTGCTGTTATTAGAACATAAATATACTGCAATGGAGTAACATTTTTAAAGAAAACTTCTATAATATTTATCTTTCTTCCTGGATACCAGTGCTCTAAAAACTGCCTGTGTGCAGAAATGTAATTAACAAATGGGGACTGTATGTGATGACACAAACACAGGACACAGACACTTAAACAGCATAGAAAGTCCCAAACTACCTTGTCAAGCTGTCCGTTTGCTGCATGATTTTTTACAGAAGCACAAAAAAAGGAAAAAGAAAAAACAAGAAAAAAAAGGAAAAAAGAATTAAGCATCCAAAACATGTCATCTCCACTCACACTTGCCTTTCTGTCAAATTGTTGTTCACTCTCTCACAGAATGTTCAGCAGAATGTTCAGTCCTACCTGTGTGAGTTGACCTGCAGCACTGGTTTATAAAGCTGAGGGATCTTTCTGTTGATGAGGGGCTGCAGCGCCTCCTTCAGGCGGTGATAATTCCTCTCCAGCTCCCTCTGATACTCCTTCTGGTCTGGACCAATCAGGCTCTTATTCTTACGCAGGGCATCTTCACACCTTTGGAGGAAAAGTTTGTCAAATACTGCCATGTGCATTCTGTCATGCACTTAGTAATATTTGAAAGCTCCAACAGTAAACAAAACTTAATACTTAAGATTGTTCAAGGTTTATTTGGGCATTTTATGATGTTAAGGTTGGTATCTGTAAGCACAATTCATGGATCACTTTTTAGCTTAAAGAGTGAAAAAAAAGCATAAGGCCTGATCACATAACTTTAAAAATTCAAGCATCCTTTGTATGTAATCATAAGATTATTTCCTAATCATTTCCAGATTCAGATCCTGTGACTGTGAGGTTGTTTTAGTGGAATTTTGTGCCTCCATATGATATATTTTGTCACTTGGACAGATTTCCAACACAATGTACATGTTCTCAGGTATGTGACTTATCCACAGTACTTACCTCTTAGTGAAGTCTTTGAAGCAGAGCCGTAGCTTATTGTGGTGTCTGTACAGTTTGGGGTCACTGGGAATCTCTGACAAGAACACCTGAGCCACCTCCAAAGGACCCTGAGAAAAAACAGATATGATTATCCATTTCCAGCTTTACTCAACATTAGAAATTCTGGCACCTTTCAAAGCAGATGCAATGTACTGATGCAAATACACACAAACTGTACCTGGTTAACAGTTGTGCCTACAGATCCCTGTAGGACCATCTGCAGCATCTTTGCATCAGCAGGATCCTGGTGGGTGGCGAAGGCCAGCTCCTGAGTCTTTTTCTGCATGTCCTCTATTGCCACCTCGATGGGTGTGGATATAATCTGGAAAAGACAAAGACATGAGAGGTTTTAGTGATCGGGGCACACAGCAAGATTTGGATGAAAACAGTCCCCTTTTTATTGCCATCTAATCTCCAGATATTATCCTTGCACAAGTGGAGACAAGCTACTGAATGTTTTGGACTGTCCATCTTTATCAATAGTTTGATTGGATCAAAAGAAACCGAACTAGTGTTTAAAAAAGTTATTAACTTAAAAAATAACAGGTTTCTGCGGATGTTTTCTGTGAACTATTTGCAAACTGTTCACCCACCTCCTCCTTGTGGATGATGTTGATGCGTGTCTTGATGTAAGGGAAAGCATGGGAGGTGGTGAGGATGGTCTTGCGTTTGAACTGTTCGTGCAGGTCACCGTGGGCCCGCCCATCCAATGTGAAGGGAGTGCAGTAGACAAAACGCCGCAAGTTATAGTTCTTGTCAAAGTAAGTGATGCGATCCTTCATCTCGTACGTGTCAAAGTATGGCTCCACATATGTGATCTGGATGAAGGCCTGCAGAGTAAGAATAAACAATATTTTTGATTTGATAAGTTTTTAGATTCTGCAGAGACTGAAAGTTTGAATACAGTCCTTCTACACTGCGTTCACAAACTGATCTCTCTTCATTTAACAAAGTGTGGGAATGCACACTCTGCTCATCACTGGCCTTATTTGGGTCCAACTTGCACTTGTCTACAGGATTGGAGTCCTTAATGACTTCTACCTGGTCCTCTCCAAATCGCTCCCCATAGAAACCCTGAGAAGTAGCATAACAGAGCCTCATTAGATTCCTGACAGCAGACTAAAGGCGCAGATAGCGAAAAGATGAATTCAAGAATCACAGTATGCTAAGGTGTGATGGTGGTATTTTACCTCTAGCCTGTGGGAGATTTCTGCCAGCTTTGTTATGGCAGGCTCTTTGTACACAAACTCTTGCTCGTCTAAGTCGCCAAATTTTGAGCCGTAAAATCCGACTCTGAAGTACGTACCAAACATCCTCTTTCCATCCTGGGTGCAGAGAAAGAGAAATATTAGTGCTGAGAACAAATAAAAATCAAAATTCATATAAGACTGCGTTTATTTTGATCCAGACACTAGAAAACCATCACAATAAATAATCATCATTTGATCAAATAAGCCATCATCCAAATCAGAAACCTGACTGAGAATCTGTGTAAACCCTACACACCCACAATGGTTTTTTTTGTTTTTCTACACTAATGCAAAATCCATTCAACAATCCAGATATGATTGTGTATTTCACAGGTGTAAAAAACACAAGAATTATTTTTTTTACTTTATTTAAAGAAATAATAGCTGAAAATGCAACAGGCAGTTCCATAATCGTTCAGCAATCTGCAAACGTGGCTAATGTAGACAAAACTGTAAGTCAACGAAATGTCATGATGTTACTAATAGTTCACTGTGTTCCAGTCTATACAAGTGTGTACCTAAGTGGTTTGGAATAAAGTGTCGATGGAAGCCCGTGTCAGACAGAAAGCAATCAACCTCAAGATTATCATCCACACATTCAGTCAACGGTAACCACATATTACATCTGTTGCAGAAGTTTTTATGAGCTTGTTTAACAGCTTTTTCGTCACTACAAGTTCACCAAGGACAGGCAAGTGCAGTGGTTCACCTCAAGGTAGCAGGCAAAGGCCAAAAGATCAACAAAGAGTAGAGATGCAACAATCCAGTTCTTTTGGTTCTGTTACAATTCTGGTGTCTGTATTTCGATATCTACCAACCTTGATATTAATACTAAAGTAAGACAGTGTTGAGTGAGCTGCTGTAAGAAGCTCACTCAGATGCAGACTGTCTCATACATACATCATACATTACAGCAGGTTCACGGTCCAACACAAGCACTGGCTGCATGTCCAACTAATAAAATTCTGAAGACAAAACTATACATTGACTAGTGTTTATTTTTGTAAACTGTCTAAATAATAACTATAAATCAATTTATACCACATTTTGGACATTTTTTGAACGTTAATCAACCTGTCAGCACTATGCTTACATGTCATTAACAAGTATGAACAAACTCCTAAATAAGTTTATTCAATTAATAAAAAACTTTGAAAAATGTACAGCTCTGGCTTTTTGTAAGAACATATTTTCTTTAATTTTCATTTTGCCTGTTTTGAGAAAAGTAGGTCAAGCTCAAAGACTGAAGCAACACAGAAGGCTGTGATAAATGAACCTCAATAAGCCACCAGAATTATGAGCAGAAAAAGATAAAAGAAACCCTGAGAAAAGAGTCTCTGTGGAACAAAAACGGCTGTGACTACTTCCAACTGATGCCTGGAACCAACCGACCTGTCACCGTATTAATGCTCAGTGACAGGAAAACGGCATTCAAGTCCAGAAATTCATTTTTTGTTCTGCACAGACCAACCAGAGAGCATCGTCACATTTGAGCGTCTTAGCCTCTAAACATTCATCTAAACCTTCTTCTTAACTGCAAGATGGGGCAAGTATTAAAAATCTGTTATGAACTTTACTGCAACTACTGATTTAAAAAGAAATGTAAACAGAACTTTAAGAGGCCCTGAAAACTAAGAAACTTACCACAAGACATAATTAAGTAAAGTGGGAAGGAAGGGTCGGCAACCAGGGAAATCAAAAAGGAGAAAACAGAACAAATTTTAATGAGGATTGGGTTCCTCCAGAGAATTACAACACAACACAAACTAACAAACAACAAAAAAATGATTGATCATTGATTTTAGAAACAACATAAAGTCATTGTGGAAGATCGAGACCATGCACAGGCAAATAGAAATGAGAAAGACAAAGTGAGAAAACAAAGATCAACCACCTTCAAAAGCAAAACATGCACTCTCTGTGCATTTCCAGATGGAACACAGTGTTTTTTCCATTTCATGCAACAAACCATGAAAACTCAGGGGTTAATACTGTTAACAAAAGAATGAATGGAAAAAAAAATCAGGGGTCGATTTAGTTTTAACTATTAAAAGAAAGGGCAAGATTAAGAACTAATTCAAATCTAATGGTATAAATCAAGTATTCCTGGGATTACTGTGAGTGGAACCCTCTTGGAAAAAAAACCTGACTGCCTCAGAAATTTGGTTCCAGTTTCGACCCAGTACAAGTCTGCAGCACCTCATGTTTAAAAGGCTCATTTAATGCTATGTAGACAGAATGACCAATCGCTGAAGCAGGAAGGCTAACAGACACCCTTGGAGTGGAAACAGTGCACTGAAATCGAGCCCTGTGGTTGAAGATGAGATGAGGATGAAGTGTGACAGCAGATGGTAAATGAGTGTGTTCTGACTGACACACCAGCAGACAGACAGAAGATGAGGACAGGGAGGGTGTGGATTGTGCAGGTGATGCATTCGCTGAGACTTTTGTCAGTAGTGTCACACACTGTGGCTCCCATGCACAGCCTGCCAACACTGTAACGTTATAAAAACACACTCCTCTTGCACATTAAGAGAAGAAAGGAGAGAGGAAAATGGTGAAGGTGTTGCTGCTAGTACAGCAAGTGTCCCCAGCAGGGGGGCAGACAGTTGAAATTGTCTGCAGATGTTAATGGACTGGATGTATGTAACAAAGCAAAGAAAGCACCTTAATGCCCACGGCTAGCAAATAAGAAGATGAGAGTGAATAAAATAACAACACAAGAAGATAAACAACATGAGCAGGGCCAAGCAGGAACCGTTTAGCCACCTACCTCCCAGCCAGTACTCTGTGTGACAAAAAGAATACAGGACAAGTGAACGACAACACACATACAACCCCCATACACCGTGTGGATCATTCACACACAAAGAGATGTTATAGCAAGGAGAACTGACTCTTTGAAGCTTATCCAGGTTACTAACAGTCGAGCTGGAGAACACAGCAACTGACCTCAGGCAGAAATACATTTGAATGATTCGAGGATAGTTATTTGTCACAAAGTAAGTGTTTGCTTCGTGAGAGAAGTTGCTCTGCACGCCAGATGACTGTAAACTTTCCCACACTGTTAACTTGACATTATCATTATGAGTCACACAACTGGCCATTGAGAAAAACCACAACATGTTTTTTCTTCCCACGCCTCATGCATCCTTTTCACGAATATAAAGGAACATTCAAAGTATCTGACAGAGTATAAATAAATCAATCCACTGGAATTACAATGCAAAAGGATAAAAATCATGCAAAGCTGTGTGTGTCTGTGAAGCAGTTGGGAAACATGACTACAAATCTTTATTTGTAACATACAATTATACTCAGTGTAATGTTGTGAAATTGGTTCTCTGCATTTAACCCATCCCTGGAGAGCAGCGGGCAGCCACTGCACGATGCCTGGGGATCAAGTCAAGCTGTGTTTGGCATTTTTACTGTGTTTCATGTGTCTAAGACTGCAAAGGATCCAAAGTTTTGTGAGGAAATGTGGATAGAAAAACTTCCTTTTTTCTATTATGAAATCCTGCTGCTAAATGAGACAGCTGTAGTAAGTGTGACATAAATGCTCCAGTGCAAAACATATGTGACTTTCAGTGAGGTTTTTAAGTGCACATATTGACTCTATTCTGGATCCATATTTTTGAATTTACATGAAAACAAAATAATTCACCACAAAATTATGAAACCCAGATGTGATTTTTCTAATAGCATTATGTGGAAATACTAACAAAAATCAATTCTGAGGCACAGTGACATTAAAAAAAAACACTCTCTCTTTTGGTTTTTGTATAAATCCAGGTGAGTCTTTGCAAATCAAGCTACTGGAGTTTAATGTGAAAGAGATCTACACTTTGTGTGTTTATGTGTGTGTGTGTGTTTGCGCATGTGTTTACCTGGTGTACAATTTTGCCAAAGGCTTCCTGTAGTTTACCATGAATGGTGGCTAGCTTCTTGGCATCCCTGTTGGCTTCATGGATAGGGATCAGTACCTTGTACACTTCATTGACTGCCTCATACATGCCCGCCTGGAGGAGAGATCAAGGCAAATGTCAGCAAGTGCAGTCATCCAAAAATATCTGCACCTCAGCATAAACTGTTGTCTAATCTAATAAAATATTTGGGATGATTATAACAACATGTTTTAAAATCATGTTACTGTCTGTTTAGCAACTCTTATTCCCTACTGCTGTTCTGAGTAGTGTTATTTCTTAAAACTTAATTGAATTTCAATAATAAATGTTAGTTAAAGATCACTGGTAAAATGCCTTCATCTGTTTAATAAAAGGAAAAGCTCCAAATTCTTGACTCTTGGCATGGTTTTCAACATCCGTTTATCTAATGATCCATCCATCCTTCTCCGGCTCTCACCATTGAGAAAGAGGCAGCAGCCTGCTCCAACAGTCCCACGAGGCCGATCTCAGTGAAGTATTTCCCTGAGCAAATGCCCTCCTCGTCTGGCGACACCACATCATCAGAGACTGCAGATTCCTCCAGCACGTTCGAGGAAATATTCTGTGCACATACACAAATATAGGAAAAACAATTCTATTGCAAATAGAGACATATACAGCATGTGCACACACATTACACACATCTTGTGCTCTTCTTACCTGGAAGGTGACACACCCCACAGGCAGATACTTGCGGTCCTCCAACATACTTAAGTACTCTGCAACCAGAGCAGCACTGTGCACCAGACACTGAGCAGCCTCAGCGTGGTTGTTCCTCTCTGAGTGTTTTCCTGCCATGTTCTGAAGCCACGTCAGCCGCAGGTCAGGTGATGTCTGGTAACCCTTAGCAATTCTGGAGATGGTCACAAAAGCAAAGACAAAAACACACACATGAAAGCACAAAAACAAATTAATGATGATCAGTGATGGCCAAAGGTACATAAACAGATTTTAAGTGATTAAAAGGTGGATTTTGTACCTGTACATGAGATCTATCAGCATCTCGGGATCTTCCTGATGCTCCTTCATTTTAACCGTGTCAGACAGGATCATGTGGAGGTTAAACACAAGGTCCTGGACCTGGGAAATAAAGAATGAAGTACTAATGTTACTTTTTCCTCAAACTTTATTTTACAGAAATCAAGGTCCAAAGTCCAAGTAAAATGAACAATAAGTTGTCATTTCACTCTGTAATGAACAATAACTAAACATTTTGACAGATGAATCAGTACCTGGTCTGGAAACGTGGTCTCCCTCAGCTCCAGGTCTTCCTCTGCGTAGGTGAGGATGGTCTTCAGAGAGCGACGCAGAAACTCTTCGTTAAAATTTTGAGAAGTTCCAACCAGCGAAGACAGAGACATGGTCACTTGCATCTTCACTCTTGCAAAGTTCTGGAAGATCAAACACAAAGAGAAGAGAGGTTTGAGCCAACAATATTTTGCCGGGCCTACTGGCTTTTGTGTGGCAGATATGTTGACTGAGAGAGTCTGAAGGAGCAGATGTTCCTTCTAGCTTGGAAGTAATTTTTAAAAAGGACTGTGAGTGAGTCTGCCTGTATTATAACAAAGGAAATTATGCATTCCTCAGTAATTGGGCCTAAATTGGATAGATGATTGCAGTATTTGGTTTTGTGCTGAACTGGGTGATGGGAAGCAAAATAAAAAGAGGAAAGAACCAATAAACCACCAGAAGAATATATCAGAGAACTGGCCAACCAGCAGTTAATGAGTTCTTCATAATGACTAACGTAATTATAATAGCAGTCCTTTTTAAAGTAATCAGAAGTAATCAATTTGAACAGTCTGTTCTCTGAACACAGGGAATTTCAGAAGAAATGGCTTAACAAGGCCTCTTAACACATGAGGGTCAATCAAAGATCATTTCGGAGGCATCTGTGGTGGTACAGGCAACAATACTTTTAACCATCACCAGTGATAAATAGCTCAACAAAAGTTTCGGGGTTCTTTCACAACTCATATTCCCATGTTCATGAACAAATGTTGCCATTGAAATAATAACATTTCAGGTTGTAAACCTTTACTTTTTTGTGTGTTGTACTCACATTGCCTATCTCGAAGTTTTGCCTCATGAGAAGGTACAGGGAGGCGCTGGCGTGGGCCCTTATGGTACTAATACTGCTACTGCAGCTCCTCAACAATCGCAAACACAGATCTGCACACTGCTCCGTTTCCTCCTCGAACAGTAACTCAGGAAACTACAAGAGCAGACAGAAACACACTTAAAATAAAAAATACAAGTATAAAGTCACTGAAAAATGATAAGGAGGACCTGAAATTAAGTATTTAAAAAAAAAAAGTCCTTAGTCTTACCTTGGACACCAGTGCCCTTTGTGTGGCAAAACAATGCTGGAGGTAGAGGGCGCTCTGGTTGCAGGCCATGCTGTGGAGGAGCACCTTTAGCACCCCACCCAGGATACTCTCCTTTGACTCTGTCACTGATACCGTCTGCAGAAAGAACAACACATACACAATTGTCATGGGAGCTTGTCTGGCTTATAACATGCTAAAATTTCAGACTACATAAATTAAAAAAAAGAGAACACATGTGTGTCATTTATGGGTAAAAGCATAAAGTCCTGTTAACTTGTATACCTGCACAATGATTTCCAAAGTATCAAGAATAATAATGTTGGCCTCTGTTGCAAGGTTTCCATCAATAAGTGCTTCATGTTCCAGTTCTGCTCTGGTCCTATAATCAAGAAGCCAAAACAAAATGTCAAAAATGGTTACTGCTTCCAAATTGCTCTTGATGACAATGTAGACCTGAAGGTTGCACGAGCTTGCAGCCACCATGTCATTCAAGCCTGAGTCAGGGTCACAGACATTAAAGATAGTATCTTATGCGGAAGATAAAGTAGAACTTAAGTCTTTATTTTCTCCAATAACTCTGATGGAAATGTCCTCTTTTATAAAACAATAGTATTGAGTTTAGAAAGCTGTTTATCTGTCAATTCTGAAGTTCATTTTACACTGCATGACATTTCTTCAACTGCATGGCACAGACCTCAAAGAGTTCAAATGATCCACAGAAACAATGCATGCTGATCCACATGGAGTTAGTCAAAACTGCTTGCTTCCCTCACAAAAGGGTTAAAAAGTTTAAAGGCATTAAGATGGCTGTTTCTAATTATTAAATTATAACTAAGTTCTCCATTCCTGGTCTACAGGGAAAGCACCAGTTATAAATATTCTATATCTACATTTCCTATAAAGGCTATGTTTGGTTATGAAATTAGAACTAGACTCGCTTTTAGTCAAAATGCATCTAAAATTTATATTTTACAAAAGAACAAATAATCTATGACAAACAGGAGCTATTTGCTACATTTGTCTTACTTTTTGCTTGCAGCAGAAACCAGGGAGACACATGTCAAGAGCCCCAAAACAAGAAGCACACTGGTTAAGAAGCAAGACAGACCCACTGCAACCACTACAACCCCAAGACAGACATTTGTTACCAGGACAGAGGGGCTGATAGGGGATGGGAGGGTTCAAGGGTCAGAACCAGGTTCAGGGGGTCTGTTGGTGCATTCATGTGCATGTATAAGTTTGGAAGTCAAAATGGGGAAGATATTAATTATTAAATGGGCGTTTCAGGGGCTGGAATAATTAACCTGGGTTCCCCTAAAAAATAATTAGCACATCAAAACTTATTTAGAGTCAAATCCATCAGGAGGAAATCTAATACAAACTACCATGTTTCCTCAAACAAAAGCTGGCTATCAAATAATAAGCCGTGTCTTAAATAATCGCTGGGGGGGTAGTCACCACAAACAAATAAAGGCTGGACCAAACTACAGACTGAGAGGAAAAGAGCAGATAAACTCTTCATAATGATTGTCCTATTATGTCCTTGCAAACTAAGCATAATGTACATTTCTATGCTTTAATTCAATAAATGTAACAATATAACCACGGGGTCTTGCGATGTAAAACCTTGCTAAGAGATGAAGGGTTTCTGTCCACTTTTCTGTCCACTGCAGAGTGTCTGCAGTTGAGGTGAATGAAGACTCTGACCGCTATTTGAGGAAATATGGTGATAAATTCATTTTTGTTTCCACCAAAACTACCTAACTGCCCACACACATGTAAATACACCATAAACGAGGAATTAAAGCAGAGAGGATTTTAAAGGAGCACACAGCAAATGTTGACCATACAATACCTGACTGATCTGTGACTCCTACATAAACACACAGCAACGTGAGAGAACAAATGGAAATTAATAGAAAACAAAGGCTGGAGCTAACTTTACAAAAAGAATACAAATTAAATTTTAAACCAAAAGGAAACAAAAAAAGCATAGCACTGTATCTACTGTTGCCATTTAACAGAATAAGTGATGCTCAAGTGGCATGAGACACAAAGCTATAGCTTTTTGAAAGAGTGCATGCAACACAAATCTCTAGTTACTGGACAAACAAGGAAATGTCAACACTTGGCAATTATATGTTACACAAGTTGGTTTCTGTTCCTATGTGAATCCTGCAAAGCATCTAGATAATAACAGTAAATACTTAACTGGTTTTGGCTGCATTTGTGATGGTTTGTATATGATACATGGTGGACTTGAGCTCAGATTTTGTAATTAGATTTTACTTCATGCTTCAACAAAGCACACAGCTTGTTACTTGATTGTTTTCTAACTTTCCGTTAACTGCATTTGTACATTTTAAGCAATCTGTGTGTTTGTTTAAAAACAGAGAACAAAAAATCAAACCAGTAAATAATCAGCTTGAGGTTTCTCTAGGGTATCTTTTAAGGTTATCTGTAACACATAAAAATAAAGGAAGTGGATTAAATGTTAGCAAGAGCGTACTTGTCCATCTTTTCACTGTTTTGTCTCCAGTGGGTCATGTCCTTTCTCCATCGAAGGTTCTCCTGACTGCCAAAAGCACTGCCAGATGGACTCCGCTCTATATGGTGGAAACAGGATTATTTACTTTTGATTGGAGGTGAAATTGGGAGTGTTTACACAGTAAAACGTGACTGAATTTGGCTGACTCTCTGAAACTGTGTGCATATTATTCAAAAGATACTGCTGTATGCTTGTTGTGTCTAGAAAGCAGCATATAGTATTTTCATGTGGTTTGTATTTCACTGTTTGTCTAAGACACAAGCATCTCCTTTGTATGGAAATTCTTGTTAGAGCATTATTTGGTATTGCTATATAAATGTGGTCTTACTTGCAATTTTTGTGCTTTCTAGACATGCAGTTGTGTGAGTGCACGTGTAAGCTGAGCATGAGCTGGAATATGTGCCCCCACCTAGCTGTCCCCGGCTGCGTCGCACCATCTCTTGTCTGGCCCCAATGCTACCCAGTATGGCCTCCTCCAGCTTGGCCTTCATGTCTTTAGACTTCTTAAAGGTCAGGCTATTCATTCGTTCAAACGCCTTCTTCCCCTGCATGGTGAACACAACATGGGCCTTGTATCCATGAGGCAGAACAGGGTGAACGGACGGACAGAGAACACAGCAGGAGGAAAGTTATTTGCATAGCACTCAGCAAGCAGGGCAGGTTAGTTGATTCAATGAAAATGTGCAAGCAAAAAAAAGCAAAAAGCAAACAGGTTGAAATTTACAGGAAGGAATAGATGATTACAGAAAGCAGAGAGTCCACATTCAGTGGCAAAAGCATATTAACTGCAAAGATTCTTAAGTTCTGCATAGAAGAGGACAGTACAGAATTTATATCCCACAGAAGATTTAAAACATTAAAATAATTTGAAAATGAAATTCCATGGCAAACTTATAGACTTAAGTTTGGGATAAGGTTGCTTTTTGTTTTCAATGCAATAATAATCTGCAACCCTCAAAGACCTAAAAAATTTTATCGCTCTAAAATGTTAAATAACCTTTGAACCACTACTGGAATCGACATGCATAATATATGTCTTGTTGTCTTTATAAATAGTTCTTTAAGATCATTTTCAATATTTACATTTTGTTGCATATTTGAGGTGTTTATTATACTAGCTTTTGTTAAGATGGGTTTTACCATTTTCATTGTTTTCTTTCAATGTCTATTATATTTCAAAGCTTAAAGTTACTTTTCTGTCCAAGTCATCAGAAGAAATTCTTCTGTAATGATTTATTAACCTACTTGAGGCTATGAATTTTTTTGGGCACATCTACACGGTAAATCTTGATTAAATGAAAACAGGATGCGCATGCTTTCACTAAAAACAGTCAGATAATGTTACAACAAATGGCTGTAATTTGATTGGGAAAGTTTAAATGTAGAGAAAATGTCATATGAAAGCCAAAAACATCCAAATTCATCTTTCTAAATACAAAAAACAAACTACCTCGGGTCTGTTCACAGTTAAAAAAGGACAAAAAGAAAGAGAACAAAAGCAACAAATTTTAACTTTGTTTTTAAAAAAATCTAGAAAATTCATCTAATCCCAGAGAAAGCAAATGTAAAATTGGGACTCTGAGTTCATTCACTATTGATGTCACCTTGTACTCGAAGCAGGAGACGCAGAGGTAAAGGAGATCCAGCAGGCGGTTGAGCTGGGACACAGACAGGTCTGTGAACCACTTCTGTAAGACCAGTTCATCAGCATTCTTCAGCACCCACAGCAGGCAGATGAGCAGACTGCGACTTGACTCGGCCGAGAAGCTACCATGCTGTCGACTCGCCTGGAGAGATGCACAAAGAATAATCAGCAGAGAGGAATAAATATTGTATTGACAAAAAGAATACAAAAGAGTTAGGATTAGAACCTCTTGAATGTTTAGCGATTTGTAAGAAATGGCAGTATCAACACTGACTCAGTAGATACAGGTTACGGTCAGGAACAGGAGCTTACCTGCGAGTTGAGCAAGAAGCTGCTAGGTCGGGACATCGGGGAGGCGGTGGAGGTGCCTGCTATTGCCATTGCAACAGTTTGGCTAATCAGGCTGTTACCTTCTCCCTCTACCTCCTCTCCACTGCTTCCTATCGCTGTCCCCTGTGGACAGCCTGGCCGACCCCACTGGTTATGGGACTCTAATGCATTGAGGTATTAAGAAAATTAACCAATTAACTGAAATTAGAGACAGTACAGGAATAAGAAATTTTGGACTATAGTTCCTATTGTGGTATTTGAAAAAACGTGTTATGGGGTGTAATCAAGAGGAATGGAAAAGGGGTCAAAGTCAATGACAGAGAAGACCTCTATGGGCTGATCTCACCACTTATGGACACATGAAAGTAACAGCTGTTTGTGTACCCAGTCTGTACTTTAAATAAGGTAACATTTATAGTGAATATATCACACTGGAGTGTTGGGAATATAATTTAGTTCAATTTAAGAATGAATCACCATTTTTCAAGAGTAAAATTAGAACCAGTCTCACAAAGGCCAAATTTTCACTCAGAACACCAAACTATATAACATGAGATTAACTGACTCTGGAATTACTACTAACATTTAAACATTTATGAACAGCCATTTAAAAAAAATCTCAAGGTCTAGGGAGGGCAGAATCACGAAAGCATTTAAGTGGAGGGAAAGAGAATGTGAGAGGGATGAACTGGGGTTAGAGATCAGTTAGTATGTTATGTTGTTGTCTCAACCATTATGCAAGAAGGAACACAAGTCTGCTAAATTGATGATCTGTGCCAGATTACTGCATGACTCATTCTCAACAGTTTCAGTCAAATAAAGAACATACCTGGCAGACTAAGTGAAACAACAAAAATACAACCAGAAAATACTCTTTGTTACTCTATGTACTCTACTCAAAGTAGCACCTAATTTTTACCTGTAAAGTCATGGAGCTGTGGTAGTGTTTCCATGACGATGCCAATGAGAGGTAGGTAGAGCATGGCAACTCGGGCTTTGACCTCAGGATCAGCATAGCGTGGGTCAGAGTCGTGGCTGGACAGGAGGTTATGAACAACACTCACCACTTTCTTATGCAGGCCAAACATCCTGCAGTGAAACAATGTAAAAGACAAAATTAAGAACAAAAGAAGGAACAAAATGACACCCTATATACAAAATCTAAAAATACTGAGTGAAATACTAAATGTATCTATAGTTAGTCAAACAACAAATACTACTGTTAAAAAATGAGAGTGTGTGCTTGATAAAGCAGCAGCAGAGCTGCAGCAGGGAGCAACAGGATTCAGATTTCCCTCTTTACATGATAAGCACTATGAGAATTGATCAGCATGACTAGTAGAGGAAGGGTATCAAAGAAAACTTTGTCTGATGTAGGTGACAGCATCTGGAGGCAACACTTCTAATCTACACACATATCCTCAAGATGACAACAAGTGTGAGGCTGCAGCAGTGAGAGATTTAAGTAAGCACTCTACACATACTGAGCGTCATCATTTAGTCTTGTAAAATTTCTGGTGTAATTGTTACCAATTGCATTGTCAGGATTTTACTAGTGGAGAAAAAAATTTCTCTGTAGCTTCACCAGTGTGAATCCAAAGCATACTAACCCCTCATTTTCTGGGTCCAGTATTACAGACAGTTCAGACAGAACCAGTCCGGCCAGATAGTGTTGCTCTCTGAAGGGAACAGACAGCTCGAACATATTGGCTATCTTTTGGTCCTGGACATGTGTGGAGAACCCAGAACTCTGTGGAATTAGAGAGAGAACAACATCTACACATGTAAGACCATTTAGATTTTGTTTGCTTTCTTAAGCTGTAGATGAAACAAACCAGTAGTCTTATATGCCTTGTGTGAGTGTTAGAGCATTTTTGTTAGGGGCTAATGGAAACTTGACAAGACAGTTAACTACTACTAAGATTTACTTTAACTTTTTTAATGTGTTTGCTCTAAGTTGCTTAAAAATCACAAAGATGTTAAGTTTGCAGGGTTTTTTTTTTAAGTTTACATAAACCACTTTTTGTCTGACCTGTGAGGTTGCTGAAGACACAGAGGGGGAGGGCGATGCAGGCGGGGTAAGCAGACTGCAGGGCAGGTTGAGGGTGACATAGTGTTCGTGGCTACAGACAATTCTCAAGAAATCAAGTCTCAAAGACTCTAGGGTTGGGTTCTGCAGTGTGTAAAGCTTTGTGGACACCTGGAAAGAAAAATAGGACACATTATTGAATACTTTCAAAGAATATTCTAAGTTTACTCAATCATCTATCAGACAATATACAAAACAATTCTAGTCATCTGGTCTGAAATGATACATTTATAAATGCAACCCTCTCTTCTTTATATCGATGTATGCATTTAGGATAATACACCAGTTAAGAGCGCTTGCCTTATAGTTACCCAAATAGGAAGTATATGCTATCAAAAGAGCAGATATTCCATCACAAATGAGTTCTTAATATATACATTCTAATGGCACAAGTACAGCTAAATTGTTAAATTCATGGTAATTATTTATATAACACCTGACTTTAAATAATATCTGGCGGATGCTTCCAATATCTGGCAGATGCTTCCAAAAGACACTCATAATAAAAAAAGATCCTAATTTGTTTGTGGGAGCCATAAAAATCAGTTTACATACTTCCCATAGTTCTAATGTTTTGAAGCTAAAAGTTACATCTTGGTTTGCTTTTCTCTTCATTTATACTGATCCTGCTAAGATTTTTATGCTTTAGCATGAGAAAAATATACCAATAAAAGAAACGTATGACATGTTTAGTAAAAAGGCATTTACCTGTTTCCAGTACGCTCTGATCAGAGTGAAAACAAAGCCTCGATCCATGACTGACAGCAGATCATTGAGGAAGAAGGCCAGACTAGTGTTTAGTCTCTCCACCAACTCTAGGTCCTGATTGGATGAGATATATTTATTTTGAAAGATTCCAGATTTGATAGTTCAAACACAATATCTGCTTTGTTCAACTGTACAAAGCAGCAGTTGTTAACCATTTCGAACAATTTTGGTGTGGGGGGGGTATAAAGAATTTTTGACTTCAGAAGGCAAAGACACTGAAAAAGTTTGAGAACCACTGGTTTAAAGTGAATGAAACAGGCAAAAAGAATAATAGAGGACATCCTCTGTAGCATCTTATAAAAGCTAAAACATAATAAAGCTAAAAGAATACACAAAGTGTTCAAAATATTGCCAGATACAGTATAATCTTTTTCATGTAACTTTGAAACACTTAACCAGGCTGTTATTTACCTTCTGGAAGCGAGACACGATGTCACCCGCGATGGTGCTGACCAGGGCTGTAATATCATCCATGAAGCGCTCTGGGAAACGGTTCTTCCTGGGTGACTCTAAACGGTCAGTAAAGTACAGGTGGTGGATAATGCTCTTTACCTGAGGTACAGAATACAGAAATATTGTCAGAGAAAAGTACTTAGCTGCAGTGATTGACATAAACTGCTGGAGACATACATCAAAGTCATCTGTTTCAGGTTTTTTAGGTGTAGTGAATCGGTTTCCTACCATGAGTTCAAAGAAAAACCAGGCCTGTTGTAGAGCGCCCTCCCTGACGCTTCCACTGCTCACCACCCACTGGAGCGCCAACTCCTCGTGAAAGAGCTACAATAGGAGAGCAAAAAACAGAGACAAGGAAGTGGAGAAGGAAGGACAGAGAGAGAGGCAATAAAGCCAGATGGAGAGAATGTGAGGCACAAGAGAAAAGTATCACAGTGCATCATATAACAAAATAAAATAAAATACAACTAGGTTTGCATGGTTTGAAAATATTATTCAATGAATGTACTGTTAACGGGATTCCAAAGCGTTTTGCTCAATGGTATACATGACATGAATGAAAAGTGAAACGGGTTTAGTTAAAAATAACAAGCAGCCTAACATTGTTTTCGTTATATGAAGGAAGAATACAATCCAGAAGAGCTCCTGTGCCCACAACACTAAAAAGTTACTTAAGAAAAAATTTTTAAAAAGTAAAATTTTTTACTTCTGAAAAGTTATGAAAAATGCACTTTTGTCACAGCTGTAAACCGTTTGCATGCAGAGGTTTTTTACATTGAGAGAGAAATTATTCTTCTCCGTTCTTTAAGTACTATGCATTATTGACCAGCATTTTACTTAAGTGTGTGTTTTTGTACAATACCAACATCCAGCACACTCTGGCTAACACACTGACTCTTGTCCAGAGTTTGGCAAGTCTTCCTTACGTTTGGCGATGTATTATTAAGACTATGAAGGGGCAAGACTGGATAAAATTGAAATTTTGAACTGGATCATTATGATAATAAATATTGTTTGAGATCTAACTACAGAATTACTCATTTTGCTAATCTCCTTCAGATTTTATGTGTATTTACTAGGGACTTAATTCTTACATCTTAAAAGTAATCAGTATTGACAACTGAGTATTGCTCAGCATAGACAACCAAGCAGAATCTATGTGCTGCAAAAGAGTGAACTGCAGTTGAGGCTTAGAGGTAAAGAGCAAGTAAACAGACCTCGTATTAAGAATATATGAGAAAATTAATTTTACTAATTACTACAAATTGTATTACTACTAATTACATTTCTGGTACAGTAACTCCTGTGTAGTTATACTGACTGAAAGACAAACTGTGTTGCACTTTCTCAAAGAAAACCTAACACACATGCATTTAATCCCTGAGTGAAAAGTGCACACTAAAAGGAGACTTCCCAGACTAAGTTAGCCAGGCAGCGTTAGCCAGAATACAACCACATGTCACATCAAAAACTCCTTGACACATTCGGAACAAGAGGCAGATCGGTGACATTCAGCATTCAACAAGACTGCACAATCACCAAATACAACATCAACCAATCCAGAGGCACACATTCACAGACAAGACAGGTGAGAAGGCGAGTAAAGAGGTGGGTGGGGTTGGCTCCTCCCCCAGTGCAAGTGGCTCTACCTTTTTTGTGGGCAACCGTCCTGTTAAAGTTTGCAAGAAACTGGCGCTCTCAGTGTGCGAAGACATGCGATTGCCACAGCGCTCCATGGCCTATGGGTGGGATGAATGGAATGGTGACAACAAGGTTAGTGGAGGAGCAACGGAAGTGTGGGGTTGCACCTTTTTCCTCAGCACACAGGGAAAATGTGTCTGCTGGGTCACACACCCCCACAGACACATGCACACATTTGTGATCTCTTACACACGTTTGTCATACATGAAGATACAAAACAATTAGACACAGGACAGGGCCACAACATTTGACAGTGTTGTACCCATAGTCTGAAACAGTCAGATACACAAAAAGCCCTAAAGGAGGGTTGCAAAATGACTGCATAAAAGATTGTGACGTCAAGTGAAGACATGTTTTGGTTTTCCTTTCCTCAATGTCACAGCCTTTGCTTAATAAGGTGCTATTTTGCATCCCTCCAGGTGAATCTAATACTTGAGAGATGTAAAATGGTATAACAGAAAAAACATCCTTGAGTTACATAGGTATAACTACTAGTGAGTGGTAACATATCGTTCCATCCTAAAATAAATGCTAATAATGTATGTGCTCTGTCAGTGGTAATGGTACAATCTAGCTGTACTCTTATTATTAACACATGTATAATTAGTCTGATCTTGGCTTAAAATGAATATTATGATGTAATAATTAGTGACAAACATAAGCATATGTAATGACAACTTAAAATGACAGAGAACGTAACATGGCATGAAGCTTACAAAGACGTCACACATGAGAACAGACCCACACTCACACACACAGATACACCATGCTCCAGTGACAAAGTGAATGCTATGTGATGTAACTAGAAAGTCATGCAGGGATACTAGCTGTGAGTAAAGACTATGAAGTTGAAGCAGAAAGAATGAATGTGTTAGAGGCAGACAAGAAATTAATTAAGTGATAAATGAAAAAAATGTGAAAAAAAATCTAATCTGCTGATAAAAGTGATTTCTAACACTACTCTTTTTCTCTACTACTCCAGCAATCATCTGTGACATACACACAGATGAAAAGTTAAAAGTGTGTCTCGGTTGGGGGTTTAATGATAACTGACTACAATAAACTCAAATCAGCAGGAAAGCTTGACATATATGAAGGGAGGCCAACAATGTTCAAGGAATTGCTGCCACGAGTAGCTGATACTAGCACTAAAATATCTGGATTACGACTATGTGTTTTTTTATGCAAGTGCTGAGAAAAAGGGAGGTGTTAGATGTAATAAGTAAACAGAGATGAGACCTAAAACTCTAGCATGATAGACAGAGGGTCATGGAGGCGACTGTGACTCCTATGTATGGTCATGGGAGGGTTGTGATTTCAAGTTTACCAGAATACTGCAATATTCTGAAGTTTTGGTCTTTCATGCCTTTGTGCTACACTTGTCATGTTGTACATGCTTTAAAAATCTCTCTAGTTTGGAGAAACTCGGATAGCTCATATCCATAGTGATGTGTCTTAAAACCTCTGGGAGTTGTTTCACAGTAATTTGAGTCTATAAATGAAAGATGGGATCATGACAACAGGCATACAAATGTTTAACTTATAGTACTCATTTGGAAGGGTTGGGATTATCCCAACTCTCATCTTTCCTTTAGCAACTAAAAGCAAAGTACACAAATAAACCAAAACTCTAGATATCTAAGTATCCTTTCAAGGTGAATAGGGTGAGTATTTTTTTTTTTGTAGTGAGTAAAGAGGAGGACG
>JAPZDV010000021.1:7802614-7834588 GCA_029814665.1 Acanthurus lineatus | reverse complement strand
ATAAAAAATATTTTTTTAATAGAGCTCTAATTTGTGTGTGTGTGTGCGTGTGTGTGTATATATATATATATATATATATATATATATATATATATATATTAAGAGGTTGTAAAGCCATGTGAGAATGAATTTCAATTGTTTGTCTATGTATTTACCCAGAGCATATTAGTTAGCATTAACACAGCCGTACAATAATGTGGTGCTGTTACATGGCAAAGCTTTGACTTGAAGCGATGCTCCTATCAAATGACCTCAAATGACACTATATTATCTTTATCACTCACTTTACCATCAGATTGTCAAAGACATCAGTTGTTAACATAAAAATAGTATAACTAGAATGGCTGAGTAGATTAACAAATTCAAGAAAAAAAAAAGTTCTTTTGTTTCATAATATCTCATTCTGGCATACCGGCATTGCATTGTTTGGGTCCTCTCCATTCATAAATTGCACTTTGACTGTGATGTTGCGGGCAGAGCCTTGGCGGTTGGCGAAGTTAAGACTCTGTGGGTTTACATACAGCAGATTCCTAAAAGTTGGACATTTACATAGACACAAACACAAGAAAAAAGGGCACATTGTAAATGATCTTATTTGAGTAACTGCACCAAAGAAACATGAAAATCCATTTAACTCTTAGTTTAATGGGTAACATACACAAGAAGGGCATCTGAAGCAAAACATTATGTATGACATTAATTTAATAGTTTGAAAAATGTATGAGCATTTTTGTAGAACCACATGGATGATACATTTGTGTCATAAACTAAGAAGGATATGTATTGATATGTATATACTTGTTTTTAACTCTATCTAAGGTGATATAATAAACAGTGAAGTGAAAAGTGAAGTAAAAACTTGGATTTTCCATCTCATGCATTTTAGATAGAAGGATGAGTAGAAGTAGAGTAGAAGTATTACTATATAACTACAGTTCATGGCCTTAACTATAATAACTATTACAGAAATAAAAGAGTGAGTTCTCAACCATACATCTGTTAGTACTGCATAGGAACAGATATAAAAGGATATATAAGAAAATACAATACAAACTTAATGACAACATACATTTCCCTTAACTGTGTGGAATTAAACCTATGACCTCCCACTCTGTTATCTGAGCCAAGTGTCTTTAAAAGTGCTTGACCTATTTGGTGAGCACAGTTACATCAGATTCCGTGAACTGATAAACTTAAAAGGGCAAGGCCACCATGGTAGGCAAAACATCCTATACAGGAGGCTTGGCCCATCAGTAACCATGGGAGGTGCAGCAAGTTAAAAATCACAAACAACATTTTGTAGAAAGGTGAGAGTACAGTGGGAGGGGAGTTTGACTCACTGTAGAAGGCCATTATCTTCCTAAAAAGGGCAGCTATTGATTTGAGAAGTGCCATGAGAGCCTTTTATTCCTCTCAACCACAGAAAGCAAAGTTCTTGAAATTAACAAAAAAAACAATTTTGCATGATAACACCAACACATTTTTTAAACTACAAAATGAACCCCTCTTTACAAACTTGACAGCACTAGAGATAAAGTGATGGCCATCAAGGGACTAACTGTCATGTAGGTTATTCAAGTTACATAACATAACAGCAAACTTTCTATTGGCAGAAAATCAATGGTGGGCTCTGGATGATTCTCTCTCAATACTTAACAGCTAAAAGATATTCATTTTTTATAATGTTTTAAAATACTGAATGTAGCTGAGGAAATTCAAAAATCCTTTACATTGCTGTCAGCAGAGGAAAACTGCTTTACTCTAAAAAACACTAATAACTATACTTTTGGTAAGGGGAAGAGGTCTCATAGTAGAAAGTGCAAAGTAACCTGGGATCATCTAACAAACCACAATGACGTAGTCAAGTCTGTGGGGGATGACCCCACAGAGACAACAGCTGGAACCACAACTGACAAAGCAGCGTGGGAATCTCCCTGGTCTATCAATGAGACTTTCCTCCTTCCCTTCATCTATTATTCCCTAAACAACTAGCATGTCCTAATAAAGATAAAACCATATGAAAAAAAAAATCATTATGCTATTATTTAACAAAAATCATAATTGCGGTATGAGTCACAATGCAAGCGGAAATTGCGGTATGAGTCCTGATTTTAGAGGGTCTGTAACCAAACCAACATGTTCTTTTATGTCTGGAGAAAAGATTTGTATGCCTGGCATCTTTTTAGACCACAGTTCTTCATTCTTAATGGTTTGTTTGTATCTTTATCAAGACATTGTAGCTTATGTGATTTGGATATTGCACTTGGCCATGATGATATTTCAAAAGCTTTTTGGTAAATTGTTCAGCCCTAACTCTAGAAATTATAACTGAACTGAGGTAGATCTTAAATTCATCTTTTGATGAACAAAGAACGGGTTGGTGATAGGGTGGGAATATAGAGCTGACTTGGAGAGCAGTCCTCTCAAAAAGGTGTAATGGTATAACAAGTAACTGATCGTATACACAATAAAACCCAGTATAGCTATAGATACTGCAGTATTGACAGTAAAAAAAAAAGCGCAATTAAAATTAATTACTTGAAGTTAAAATGCACACAAAACAAACACTGCAATGGACAGTAAACATCTACTATTTCAACTGACTGCTGAGGTTGTCCAGTATCATGTTTTAAATTTGTTGAGTGAAAGCTCTACTGCAAAACTAAACTTGTGCATGAACATGGCAGCTCTAAGGGGCCCCAGCAAGCCATGTTAGGTTCAAACCCCTAACCCTCTTGCTGTTAAGCCACAGTGCTTACCACTGCGCCGGCATAAAGGATAATGAGTATCATTACCAGCTTATGCTGAACAAGCAAATTCCTGGCACATTCACTCAGTCGGTGGCAAAATTTCTCTTATTCATAAGACCCTTGTTTCCAGCTCTATTCACATGGAAAAAGTAGAGGTCCCTCATTACTATGAAATGAGGTAATCCATTCCTACAGCCACAAACTACTAGTGAGAGGTCATTAAGATTACTCTGTGGCATTTCAAGGTGCACTGCAACACCCAGTGGACTAAAAAAAGTTATTCTTAGTAACCAAAGCTAATCAGGGCAAAGGGCCAAATATCCAAGCAATTCCTGCTATTTCTGATTACTTAAATTTTCTATAATGCTATATAAATTATTACATATGCCAAACACTAAATATACACTTAAACAACAATAACAAATAGTAAATTAACAGCTTAGTTATATGTGTGTTTGTATCTATGTCTGTTACTGTCACACTATGTTCTTGGTTTTTATGCACCGGTCGCACTTTAGTTTTATGTCATATGTGGTGTATCGTAATGGTTGTGCTTTATTATTACGTTGTATGTGTTTTATATGTTTCAAAAAAATGAAGTAGTGTCCAATCTAACGTATACAGAAACCAAATATCACCAGCCTCGGTCATTTGGCCGTTAAAGTTCTACTCTATTATTTAATTCCAAAAGAGTGGCACAGGAAGCAGGGATATTTTTACTGATAAAGGCCTGTATAAACATAAACAGAATTGGGTCTTGATTGACCAAAAATACACTGACTTCATTACATAACTATTCTTTGGTCTGGAAGGCCTTTCTACACCACAGAACAGGAATAGCTTACTTTAGAGGTTAGAACCCGCACAGCACTGGATGCTAAAATTAAACATTTTCTTATTTTAATTAAATACTACACCAAGTTATTTCACTTATTGGGTCTTCCTCCCCATCTTGCTTGATATTGACATTTTTTTTAACAAATTGCTAGTCTACAGGTGAAACAACTTACTGAGAGTTTCTTATAAAAACTGTTTTTACAACAGGATTTGGTTTACAAAAATAATCATTGAAAAACTGCAAGCAAATCGGTAAACTATATATCCTCCATTTAATGTCTGATAGTATTTTAAAATATCACATGAAAAATTAGGAAAAAAATGACAAGGCATAGCAATAAAACTGGTACGATGAGTACACACTGTCCAAACTCTCAGACATCACTCATGCCAAGGATCTCACCCCTGGCACAGATGACAGCCTCACTCCCCTCCCCACGTTTAGAGGGAAGATGAGAGAGAGAGTGGCTGATGCTAGGCTGATTCAGCAGGATGCTAAATCAAACGCCAGAGCATTAATTACACACAGTATTATCAATCAGGGCAAAGTGTGCGCAGGATTATATGGTTTGAGATTGATCAGACTGGTGATCCATCAAAAACCTGTGATGGCCATTGTTGGCTTTCTGCTGATCAGCTAAAGCTCCGCACCACAGATGGAGATCAGGGAAGGGTGTGGTATAGAGAGGGGATTGGGGTTAAATGGGTAGTAGAGAAGGGGGGGTTGTATATGTCACTTGCTCACTGCTGTGATTTGTTTGTTCAGGAGTGGGAGGGCTGGAGGGGGATTTGGGAGGAGGCAGGGTACACAGCTAAAATATAGTAGGGTTTAATGATCAGCTAACCCCCCACCCCCTACCCCCTACCCCAACCCCCCCGACTGAGAGAGCAGTATATAACACAACAGCCTGCTGCTCTCACATCATTTGAAAAGCAAGGAAGTCCAGGTTACAGGCAGAGGGAGATAAAAGACTTTCGAGAAGAGTACGAAGTCTAGGAAAGGAAAAGGAGTGAAGCACTGTGTTAGAAATACTCCACAATCCAGGACTGGACAAGAAAGTTATTATGAAGCTTTTTTGCCTTTTGCTGCTGCTAGCTAGTTCCACTGCAGCCCCCCCTCTGGAGCCATCAGGTACAGAAGAGTATCCCACTGTGCCCTCCCATGTCTTATCAATGGAACCAAGCCCAACCGAAGCGAAATCTCGCTTTGCCATGCTGGATGATGTTCGTTTACTTGCAAACGGCTTGCTTCAGCTGGGCCAGAGTTTACGAGAGTTTGTTCACAAGACCAAAGGCCAAATTAACGACATCTTCCAAAAGTTGAATATATTTGACCGCTCTTTTTACCAGCTCTCAGTGGTCACATCAGAGATCAAGGAGGAAGAGGAGGAGCTGAAAAAGACCACCACCTTCTTAAAGACTAACAATGAGGAAATCAAGAACCTGTCAATGGAAATCAACTCTAAGATCAACAACATTCTGCAGGAGCGTACACAGCTGCAGAGCAAGGTGGGGAGTCTCGAGGAAAGGCTGAAAGGACTGTCGCAGAGCATGATCCCTGTTGACCAGCTGAGTGAAATCACAGCTCTCAAGGTAAGCAGCCGAAACACGTTCATCAAGTGCATTGCAAATGTAAATGTTTCTGTCAATCAAGTTAACTGCTGTATTAATAACAATAATGATAATAAACTATGTGTCTTTGACATTTAAAAAATTCTGCTACACTTACATATTAAAATGCAGTATGTAGGAAATATGACCTACAGAACTGTTCAAATTTAACTGATAACAAAATAAACTGTGCATGACCTAAAGTCTCTTGGTTTTTGTTTATTTACTGATAAAAGCAATACTGTTTATTATTATTATAAAAAATTGCATTAGTATCATCTACCTGTATCAGTTAGTTCAACTTAAATGACTCAACAACTACTCTGTTCAATGTTATATACAAACGTGAAGGTTTAATGAAAACATTATGGTTCTAAAATTATATTTTCAGGAGGTAATTGAAGCACAAGAGAAAACAATCACCAATCTTTTGAAAGCTGTGAAGGAGCAGCATGATCAGCTTGACAACCAGAAAATCAAGATTAAAAATCTGGAGGACAAGGTAGACAACTGCTGAACAATCTTTCACTACATTTTGTCTTTACATACACAACAATTGTTCTCTTTGAAATGATTTATACTTAGAACTATCTGTGTATCTATGAAAATTCTGCTTTACATAAGAAAAGACATGAATACAGAAAGGAAAACTGCTTTTTCCTGGGTTGACACTAATATTAAAATTGTGCATTAATTAACATTCACTTGCAGATAAACTACGACAGCTTTCAAGATACAAGTGATAAGCCAGTGGATTCAGATAGTGCAGCTACGAATATATTTGACTACCTGACAGCAAACTCATCTGGCCATGACATAAGTGGTAATATTATTTCAAATGTGTTATCATTTATTCAAAGTGTTGATTAGGATATGATATGGCTTAAAATAAAAGGAGAATGCAATAGTTTGGGGAAATCTGGATGCATTTTAATATTGTTTATTGTGTTTCAGACCTCCCCATGGACTGCAGTGAGTTGTTTCACAAAGGAGAAACAAACAGTGGGATCTATGTTGTCCAGCCAAACCAATCTGAGCCGTTTAATGTTTACTGTGAGATGGCTTCAGGTGGGTGAGACACATGCAATCTGCGAAATGCAAATTGCAAACTTTCCATAAGTCTGAGGCACTGACATGGAGCATTGGGCATGGAATAAAAAAACTAAAGGTTTTAAAAAAGACAACAGGAACGGGTTTTTCAAAAAGACAGACAAAACAAAGGATATCCCATTCACATTATCTATGATAAGGATGCTTCCTGTTTCTTCTGTAAACTTTTGTGTAGCTTGCAACAGAGACTTGACCTGATATAGATTTGTAATCTATTTTACAGATGGGGTTTCAACTGTCATTCAACGCCGGGTTGATGGTTCAGTGGATTTTGACCAGTCATGGAACAAGTACGAGAAAGGTTTTGGTGATATGGAAAGTGAGTACCTTGATCATTCACCAATACCATGTATAATTTAATTAATACTTTTCTTTCTTGTAATAAATGCACATAAGTTAACTGCCCTTCAAAGGGAAAAAACATTTATGATTAAGTCGCACACACTTCAATAAGTACCTTTCACTGACTAAATGAAGTTTTCCTGGTAATATTAAGATGGTGAACAACTTTTTTTTCCCCATGAGATATACTAACAAGAAAAAAAAAATGACTTGTGTGATATGCAGAAGACTTCTGGTTGGGCTTAAAGAAGATCCACAGCTTTGCAAAGCAGGGAGTTTACATCCTACGAATTGATATGGAGGACTGGAAGGAAGAGAGGCACTGGGCTGAATATCGCTTTTCATTAGAGGGTCCTGCCAAGGACTACACCCTTCATGTCAGCCACATCTCTAGTGACCTGCCTGATGCCATGACCAACACTACTGGCATGAGGTTCTCAACAAAGGACAGGAATAATGACAGCCACCGAAACACCAACTGCGCTCGCAATTACACAGGTAATCTGTTTTACAGACTGATTCAGTTCAAGGACCACATAGTGACCTGGTTCTCCACAGAGCCATAATTAATGAGAAGCATTGCAGATATTTCTGCTATTTTCAGCACTCAAATGCGAGTTGTTTATAAGTATAAAACACTAAGGCAAAGAGAGAAATTTTGTAAAAAACAACAGATTTTGTTAACATAACTCATATGTCCCTTATCTTAACCCTTTGGCAGGTGGTTGGTGGTTCAATGCCTGTGGAGAGACAAACCTTAATGGGAAGTATTTGTGGTTAAGGGCTAAAGGACGCTCAATGAGAAGAAGGGGCATTTACTGGAGGCCTGGCACAGGGCCCTCATATTTCCTCAAGATGACCAAGATCACACTACGACCAGCTCCTTCGACTTAGCGCCTCAACTGAACCCCACAAATCATATTCTGCTCATCAACAATATTCACACATTCTCTAACAAAACCACTGGCATTTTTCACATACACTTATGTGTCTAACGTGCAAAAAAGTTCCATAGATGGTGAACTATAACATCAAAGACATTTATTATGTCTGCGATATCAAATACTTGGTCTGTCAACCACATTAAGCTGATTGCTTCCTGACATCGTTTCAGGCTAGTGTGAGCTGTTTTGACAGTCAAGAGTGTCACAAGCTACAGTATGCTGAACAGCTCCAATAGTCACATTTCCACCTTGAACACTTTAAGTATTGTACTCTTAAAACCTTGAGCAACACATACAATAATGTAGCTTAACTGTTGATCTGTTTTGCATTTCCAATGCAAACCGTACTCTCACGCTAAACACATACTCACTACGAACACATTTTTCATATTCTTTCCTTTTGGTTGTTTTTTATTACAACAACAGGATTAGCTATTTTTGAGAAAAGGCTGCAGGCAGCAAAAAAAAAGGCTGTTGAAAAAAAAAGGTAAGTTGTGAAATCAGTCATCAGAGCACAGACAGCCAGATGACTCTGGTTGCTCTGATCTTCATTGACCATTTAACTGCCTCAACTTTTTAGAGTTAAGTACTTCATGATATAAAAAAATGGGACCAATTATAGTGGTTCTCTTTGAACCATGTTCAACTTTTGATCATGGAAACACTAAAATAACTGTTTAAATGTGCACTGAACTGAACTAAACTGAACCAGGCGGTCAGGTGGAAACGGGGCTAATGATGCAACAATGTCACACAGGTCATTAACCTAATCCAGCAGGAACAGAAGGACTGTCATTATGCAACATTTGCAATCACTTGCAAAACGGACATATTGATCCACATCAGCAACCTGATTCACTGCTGGGTGAAAAAAGTGCACACAATGCTGCGGTAGAAAGAAAACTATGAGAAAGAGATTGCTTGACTATTGTTTCAGTGAACGTACATGTATTTTAAAGATTCTATGTCAGCTATTTAAAATGTATTTTATCTTTGTGATGCAAAACTGTTGCATGTGTTCAGGAGCTACTAGCATCATACTACCTGTTACTGCATAAAGCATGGGAATTGTGCAAAAAAAAGTTAATCTCCAACATCTTCCAAAGTTACCACACCCGTGAATATATTTAATTACTGCCTATCTCCTGGTATTTTACACTGCTTTATCCCTAGTTTCATGTAGAAAAATCTACAAAGCGGGGGCACATCAGTAGTAAAATACAGTTCTAATTACTGCAAATCTAAGGTTTTGGCTGCACACTGATAAGTTTTTGCCTCTGTTTGTACTATGTTTTTTTTTTGTACTCTGTAAAGTATTTATGCAATGTTCACAATTTTCTGTTGCTGGTATTGTAAGAAAAACACCATCTCAACATTTATCCTATGCTGAGTCATATTGACTCTTGTCCATTATCCAGACACAGCTAACTGTACTGTAAATGTGCCTCATACAAGCAAATCACACTGTCAAGTAAATATGTGCTCCAATAAATCCAATATTTGTAACAACATTATAAAATCATAACCCATGATCTAATTTTACTACATTTTTTTATAGCGTGATCTCTAATTTTGTATCGAATCAAACAAAATTTCAGTGAAAAAAACTAAAGCATAACACTGACTAGATATTATTTTAGAATAACATGCAAGATAAGGTAGTAACAACAGTTATTATCAGCAAGACAATATATTTCCCTATTAATGTACTTTGCATGCTGCCATGTTGCTTTCCTGCATACCCTCAGTAATATCTAAGGTCGTTCAAAGTATAAGACAGTGGTTTATTCGTTTAGCTCAGGCCTTTTTCCCACTGCTCGTAGCGTATGAAAAAAAATTTGAATTTGAGCATTTTTCAACCACTTTTGAGATACCTTCGCCAAACTTCTTTAAATATCCAGGGTCTAGTAATAACTTAAAAACTAATACTATAATTCCTTCATTACCACAGTGCTCAATGTATGTTGTCACTATATTTATTTTACAGGCTGGTCATATTAACTTTGATTATGATTATTAAATGTTTCGTAGTTTTGATGTCAAGAAACAACAAACAAATATGAAAGTAACTTTAGTTTCAAATAAACAGATTTCTTGTTTTGCAAACAACACCAGACAATTCTGAAGAAACACCGGATAACTGTATGTTAAAATTCAAGCATTTTCCAAGGTGTGTACTAAAAATTAACCATACTCCTAACTATGAAAGCAAAACGGTTGAAATAAAGCATTTTACAAAAACATTCAAGACTGGGAACCCTGAGTAAAGCTTTGTAACCTGTATTAATAATCATGTTGAAGGACCTCAGAGAGCATATTAGGTGTATACTTAAAAGAGGAAGTGGTGAGGAATAAGAATATGAAACAGTAAGACTCCCAGAACACTTGTGATCCTAGAAGGACATCTTTTTACCACACAATCATTAAAAAAGAAGATTCAGAGGAAAAAAATGCAACATCATGATTTCCTTTCACTCAGATTTGCTGGCTCTCTGCAGTGGATCAATTATCTCTAGTATTTATTAACCTACAGTAGAAAGAAAACTGGTTATCTGCAGACAAACAAGGCCAGGTAAGGAGACCACGTCAGCAACAACATACAGCAATGAGAACATTTCTCCAAGTGACCTTGACAAAAATAGCACTTGTTCAGATGAAATATTTACACAGTCCACTGGCAGACAGGAGATGAACATTAACAAGCCAGTGTCAGAAATCACTGTGCAAAGTTTGAACAGATGTGTGCTGACTTCTAAAGGTTGACCATGTGTTTAGGCTTTCATTTAGGTCATTGTCTTTCACAGACTAAATTTAATGTAACTAAATTTTCCTACATTCACCTATATTTTCTGACAAGCAATCAGTGCAACCCTCAAAAAAAAGAAAAAAGGAAAAAACAGTAGTTGCAAGTTGCTGTATCCTCTATCTAATCCTTAGATATCTTAATACTTTTCAAAATAGCAGCTGTTTAGGAAGTTTTTTATGGGAATGTTAACATTTACCCCATGAGGCGTCAGGATCCAACTTCCAGGCAACATAAACTGGCTACATTTAAATGCACACCAGTTATTTACAACAATTGTTGCTTTAAATATGGTAAAAATAAATAAATAAATGAATGAATGAATGAATGAATGAATGAATGAATGATACTTATTCATTCATTATATTTATTTATTTTAAATGAGTATACTCTCCAAACAAAATTGACTTCACAGAAAAACAAGAAATAAAGCTCAGTTTAATACACTCAAGTGTTTTTCTCTGTACCTGTATGTGGTGTTTGGCACATAGACGTCCCGAGCAGGAAACTCCAGGATCTCCCTGGTGGGGCGAACTCTGCTGTCTGGGTAAGGTTTAACTTGAAGGAGGTCAGGGGTCAAGCAGTAGTGGGGGTTCTCAGGAGCTGGAGAAATGTCCAACTTCAACTGGGCTGTGATGATAGTCACAGAGGGCAGAATGGGAAGGGAGTGAGCACACATGGAGGTACAGGAATAGAGAAAGGAATACTCTCGTTCATGGTTTATATCTTCGAATTTTAAAGTAATTTAAGAAATAATGGTGCCAATCGGACACGATTCAGGTTAACAACTACCAAGACTTGAAAAGATACTTAATCCATATTTGTACCTGTGATGGGTCTAAGTCTCCTCAGAACTGAAGAAGGTCTTCTCATATCAGCTAAGAATTTGTACAAGTCCTCATCACTCAGTCTGTCTCCTTCCTAGATGACATATGGGCAGTATAATATTTAAGCCTATTAAATTAACAACTGTAAACAGAATTGAACAGTGTATGATAATCTAAAAGACAATTGTTTTATGTTTGTGTGACACAAGAGGTGCATAAAATGCATGGACTTTAGACTTGTGTATGTGTAGTATATGTGACCTGTTTAAAGAAGTTTGTGATGGTAAGTGTTGCTGGTCTAAAGCCTGTTAGACTGCATGATTCATCTCCACTGGTGGTTCTTTCCAAGGAACGCCTTCCCATGATGCTTGAGTTCCTCCGTTCTGACCATGAGCCTTTTCTCTCTGTAAAAAAGTAATAAAAATAGTAAAATCTTTGAGTCGGTTAATTGACAGCTTTTTCTTTTTTGGGAATACAGGCCCAAGATAATCCTGTAATTCAGTCCCATGAGACAGAGTATACCCATATTTCTGATGTGCCAAGCAACAAAAAGGCAGCCACCAGCATCAAAGATAACTTGTGAGGTTAAAGATTAAACAAACATGGAAGGTCAAATTCAAAATAACACACAAAGGATCAATATGGCTGGATACTTTGAATGTTGTGCGCTTTGTTTAAATTTGCCTTTCTAACTCTTTGTTGTTGGAAAGTTGTTTTCAGATAAAGATATGGATAAAGTGTGGTAATATATTGACATGCCCACGAGCCTCGTGCATGACTAGAGTGCTGCTGTCACAGTCTCTGCCCCCTGATAACGAAGCCTTTATGTGACATTGAGGCTGTGAGTGGTTAGAAAAATAAAAGCTTAAACCAAGGTTCTTTATGTCTCCATACCGTGACTGAAAACAACTTGATACTGAGATTTATATATGTATATTCTTTGTGTACGGTTTCACTCTAAAAGGCTAAATTAAAAGCGGAATGTCAGACCTGAGAGGCTCATCTCCAACTCTGTATCTCTTTCAAGACTGCCAGCACTGTTCACAATGTTCATCAGGTGGATGGCGGTCCAGGCAAAGGGCATGCGGTAGCGACCAAGACGTTGGCAGAACTGTTCTGACTGGCTGCGTAGTTTCTCCAGCTTCTCTTTATTCTACAATTAAAATACATGGTTTTTTTAAGTTAAGTGATTTATGTAATGAATAAAAACTAAATAACCTACACTTAACTTACTCATTCATTAAAACAGGATCGTACACAGAGCGACATCAATGTAATAAAAGTAGAACCACTGCCAGGAACAAGGATGTAGATTTCAAACAGAACATTTGACTAATATAATGAGTACAAGAGAACAATTTTTTTAATCTTATGTGTTATTAACACAGTGTATTAGCATTAATATAATATACCTGAGACTAATCATTTAACACCTCATTACCACTGATCATACCTTGGCAGCGTCTGACTCTTTGAAGACCATGTAGGGTTCAGCACACTCTCCAATATCACCTTGCTGCAGTACCTTTTCAAGCTGGGGACAAGACACACACTTTCAGTCCCCAACCTAACACACCATGAGAAGTGCTTGTACAATAAAATAAGTATGAATCAAAAGTTAAACCCACAAGTATTTTTCATGGCTCGTGTTATGTGTTTTGCTGCCATAAAGGAAATACTATGTGTAAAAAATGTCTGAAGTGTTGCACGACTCTTTCTTTTCACTGCAAAAGTAAACCAAGAAAAAAATCATCTGTTCTTGTTACCTTTACAAAAGAAAAGGCTTCAATAATAAGGACTTTATCTTTGGGACTACAATTATCTTAGGGAAAAAGCAGGACTCTTTTTTTTAAATCTTAAAAAAGGTGTTAGAACTACAATAGGGTACTTTTGCCTATTTAACATTTACAACTTGACAAGACAGGGGAAATTAAACAAAAATTGTCTGACCTTGATGACAAGAAAGACATCCTGGGAGGGGTAGGTGATGGAGAATATGGCAGAGCGTGCCAGCGTGGAGATGGCTGCTGTCTGAATGTGCGGCCGCAGCATCCCCTTTGTCTGCTCAGAGTTGAGGTCGAAAAAAAAGTTCTCTGATATCTGAGGGACAAATTCAGACGGACACGTAGGTTAATAAAGCATGATCACGACATATATGTCATTCTATGGCCACAGTATGACAAGCATTATAATTTAATAATAATTCTTGGGAGAACGACTGTGTTACTGCAACCTGATTTCTTTCTTATAGTGGCTGACAGACATGGTAACATTTCAGTGACAAATGACCCACTTGTAAACTAATGGAGCCATTGTGCAAGGCAATATATATGAGACATCTACCTAGTCAACTGCTACCCTCTAGTGTTTGTAAGCCACAGTGGAGATGAAAGAACCAGCACTGGATGGTCCTCAGATAGATATGTAGTTCGGGTATATGATTTAACTGCATTCCCAAAAGCATAACAGGGCCACAACATAAAATTTTATAGTCCACTCATCAAATTCGTTTTGGTCTTTCAACAATTTTAATGGTTTGAGAAGTGACCCAACAACTCAGGGCTGAGGAGGCACTGAAGAAAGCATAACAGCTTACCTTTTTCTTTTCCTTGACATCATATAAGGCCAAACTAGCAAATATGGGTTCAATTTCGATTTCAAACCTTCAAGGGGAAAGAAAAAAGAGTGGGTCAGCAGAAAGCAGCAGTTAAATAAAAGAGCTAAAAGGCTTTTTTTCTTAAAAAAAAAAGGCTATCCACCACTTACTTCAAGGACAAGCACTTGACGAGTAGCCTCTGGCCAAAGTGTTCTTTAGGTACCTCAGGCACACAGTGGCGCTCAATGGGCTCCTCCTACACATTTGCACAGAAGACAGCATACATAGTCAATGAAAATTATCAAAGCAACTTGAAATTTGTATGTTCATGCTGTGATTAAAAACAGAAAATTCTTAATTCATTCAAATTTATCATTACAAAGAAAATTACTGACACCCTGAACACTGGTTTTAATACCAAGGGAAGTGTTCATTGGCTTGCTCAGACTGAAAAAACCCACAAAACATTTACAAAGTTTTCTTTACAGATGTAATGATGACCAGCAGGTGGTTCCAGCATGTGTCTGGGTAAAAGAATGAACTCTACCTCATCAAGGGCGGGGTGAAGAGCAAAGAGTTCCCGATGGCGATTGGCCTTGCGCTGCTCTTCGTTGTGCCTATCAATCTCCTCATTGGGGGCACGGTCAAGGAGGTGAGGCAGGAGGGCATCGGGGAGGGAGTTCTTCAAGTCAAAAATGCTGCAGGCCCAGCTGCCGCGTGGGGTGTCATCTATGGACATCGACCGCCGCTTTAAATCATCCTGTAGGACAAGCCGCAACAAAGTGTGTCACAGGCACACTCGCTCACTTCCACAGCATTTCAGTAAACTCCTGTATCTGAATTTATATGGTTCTAAAAACATCTTTGAAATAGCAATCAAATATTTTCTAGATTAGATAAAAAATGAAGACAAATCAATTATTTTTTACGACTGAATGATTTTGTCTGAATTATTTTGTACCTGGTCATCCTGGTAGCTGCTGTTGTCTGGCATCTCATCAGCCTCAAACACTTGTTTGGGAAGGCCTTTCTGACGCTCCTTCTGCTTGTCCAGAGTGTTGGGGTTAAAGCCTGTACCAAGTTTGTGGTATCTGGGAGAGCAAGCAATGAATTAGGACACTGTCATTAACTTGTTCTTATGCTTAACACAGTCAAAATTTTTCAAATATAATCCCCATTTTCACATGGTGGAGTCTTACTTTCTGTTGACGATAGCCCAGTCTTCTGTGTAGGATCTAACACAGTCTCTCACATGAGGATCAGTGTCCCTGCAGCCAGACAGACTCAATCAATCAAAAGAGCTTTATATTAATAGGAACAGTGAGACTCAGTGAATGCATTTGTCTAAGTGAAAAAAGATGACAGGCTACTAAACTGATGTCCCTTAATCTTTCCCATATCACACATTGCAACAAACACCTGCAGTGTTTGTGCCACCTCTTAAGAAATATAATGAGCCAGAGCAACACTAAGTAACCACATCAAGCCCACAGGTCTTTTATCTTTATACATATACTGCAACTTTTACAGGAAAAGAAAACAGCAGTAATGAAGTCTAGCAGATTCATTACATTAAAGAAATACACACTCTGCTTTATCTCACAAAGCAAGTTTATCAACTTATCAGCACCACTTTGCATACTTAGAAAAAAGTCACCTTTTCCCGAGTCATTTTAACCTCCAAAAGGCCAAAAAAAATTTTAAAAATAATCATATTTGAAAAAAATACTGATAGAAGCTTACACAAAAACACCATTGTTATTTTTTTTAGATAGGATGCTGATTTAATGATTGATAAGATAATATAAATATATGAAACTTCCTGTGTGCAGTATGTAATGCAATGCTGCAAGAAAAGCTCATGACCATGTGGCATACGACTCATATTTTAATTGAATTAATTTAGTGTGTTCTTTATTCAAGTTTTTAAATGTTTCTAATTACAAAAATATGAACTTTGATTTAATAATCAGTCTTTAACAGTGATTATATGGATAGGCCGATTAAAAAATGAATCCAGCTATTGTCCAGTTTATATAAATAATTTGCTTTAGAAACATGCAATATTTAAAATGCTCTAATAAGTAAAAACCTAACATGGTCACCTAAAACACAGTGTGAGACTGTACTTAACTCCACACCTGTTACTACCTAATACAGTATTTTAATCACACAGCAGCCTTACCCTTCCTCTGGGACAGCTTGTGCCACTGTGCGACACTCCCTGGGTGTGTAAATGACCTCAATATCATCTGGGGGAAACTCAATCAGATCTCTCAGGGGACCTGACTCAACGATGGGAGGGTGAGTGATAAGGTACTCCTCAAAATCCACTGGCTCCACTGCCTCTGTGAGGGGAACCTGGTAATAAAGGAAGGAGAGATCAGTGGGATGGGAGAGTTAATTAGCTGTTAAGCCATAATCAGCCGTTCAGTTCTCCTGTCAGTACCTCTTCTTTGTTTCAACTGTACATAAATGTCTTGGTAAAATCATTAAGTCACTTTTTTTCAGTAAAGGCTTATGGGGATTGATTACCCATACAGCCTCTGAGGAAAGTAGCAGTTATGAGTTATTGGTCAAGCTTTGTTTCAGCAGGTTCAGTTTAAGTCTGAGTGTGTGTGTCCATGTTTGTCAGTCCCACTCTCCGTCTTGAGGAATTTGAACACAAATACTGTTCAGAGTTTAATTAAAAGCCAACTGTGGCCTAATTAAGCAGAAGAGGGGGAGTATTTGCTGGTGTTCTGGCTCAGCGCTACTGACAGTCAACTGATGCTATCTCTTTAACAAACATGCTTTCTGGCGACATATACTTGTAACCCTCATGACCCTAACTGCAGTAGCGAGTGGATGTGGTGAACAGGCCAGTAAATGGTTATCCCTTGTGGTATTTAGCAAGACATAAATAACACTTTAGCCATTTAAATAACTACCAACTTCACACAAAATGTCCTAGGTTGTAATTCAGTGTTACACTAAGACCAGTGTCAGCAGGTCTATTGTTAAAATACCGTGTTTACTTTATAATGCATGTCTATAATTGAGCCTACTTCTCCATCCTCGTAAATTTGCAAATGTTAAGCTAAGATAAAAAAATCTACAGTTGTGCAGTAAGGAATACCAGTAAAAAAGTAACAAAAATCTAAAGCATAGCAAATACCAGAAATCATACCCCACTGAGCAATAGGCTTTGTTAAATTGTTTTATGTATGTGAGTTAATCAAATGTAAACTTAACTTTATTGATAGCTCATATGTTTGTTTTACAGACATAGCAAACACCAGAATTATATCTGGCCAAAAGTGAAAAATTAAACATTTAAGAGCACAACACAAGCACTGAAAATTAGGCTGGATGTTCTGAGAAAAAGCAGTTGCAGCAGCTGTCACACTAGAATTCTGATCCAATAAAGACTGTCAGCATTATTTTAATTTCAACAGTCTTTCAGACTACTCACTGTGTTGCTTGCTGTGGTCCCGACATTAAGGTTTTTAAAGAGTTGTGGGGAGCCCCCATACTGGCCAGCTATCTGCTTCCTGACCTCTGCTGCCACAGTCCTGCAAAAAGAGGAGAATCAGAAGAGGAAAAGTGTGAATACAGTCATGCATGATTTATGATCCACAAACAAGACCTAGTTGGCTCAATTGTAATTAGGGCTGAGGATCGCAGAGAAAGTAATAACAAAATGCCACAGCAACATTTTGTCATCAAAAACAATAATAAGATTGGCATACATGTGATTCTGCAATAAACAATACTGAAAGGCAGTGGGCTATTATTGATAATGATTAATGCTGCAAGTCGCTCTTGTATTACATCATCTTATACCTGTGCAAGTGGGGAGGAAATTATCATAATCAAATGGTAAAATTAAGCAGCATATTATTCAGGTGGTATCTCCATTCCCATAGCCTGATGGTGAAGGTACACACCCTACAAGTGCTATGTCAGAGGTTTGATTCCAGTCAGACATGTCATACCCTTTTCTCTTCCATCGTTTCCTGTCTCTTTCTACAATGTGTAACTGTCAAATAGAAACAAAATGCCAACAACTTAATATTTAAGAAATCTGAGATGTCGAATGTGTGCCGAAACAGGAGGAAACATCTGAAAGTGCAAAGGGGGGGATAAAAAAGATCAAACTTTTATTTCTGAGAACATGAAGAGCAACCACTTTATTAAAAAGTGAATTATTTAATGCAATAATATTGTATTTTAGGATTTTAACGCAATGTGACAGTTGGTGTCTGATGAGACTTCATGCTGTTCAACTAAAATAAATTTGAATTGTAGAAACATGTCTTCATACCTCCGGATTTTGCAAATTTCCGCTTCAGTCCCTTAAGCTATCAGAGATGAGGCTGACTAACATTGACCATTACACTTCTTTTCCTTTTAAGAATTTCTCTCTGCATCTCTACTCATAGTCTTACTATTTCGTCTCAGAAAGCATTAAAATATTACACCCAGACAAAGAGGAAAGAAATAAAAACCTCCGGACCCCAGTGGTCAGCACAAAGCCCTTGGTGTACAACTGATACACAGGTCCTTTAAATCACAGCAACCATCACAACCACTCTGAGACCTTTGCCTTGAACAAAACAACAACGCAGCAAGTAGCCCAAAGTGACACAAACAAATAACAATTAGAACCAAGGGTAAGGCTTGACATTGAAGACTCAAGGTTCACAGGTAACACAGAGACAACAGATTAACTGTTGTATCCTATAAATGAATGTTTTTCATTCCTTTCTTTTTATGAACAACAAGCTGTCCCATTTCCCTGTCTCTCTCTGTTCTCCAATCTGTAAGCGAATCACAATAACTACTGTAGTTTGAATATTACCTTAAACTCTAAACAATGATTCAATGATGATATTCAAGGATTAGGTGGGATACAATCAGCAGGGCTGCAAAACCCCCTAAAACCAGCTACTGCAGTGCTGAGATCATCACTGCTCCAACAAAAACACCGTATACAAGCAGAAACGGTCTTTATCACCCAAAACAAAAAGTAAAATGAAAGCTGCATAGTCTAACCTGCCAGCTCAAGATAGCATGATAATGTTCTGTAGTAGGGATCCAATGGCCTCTGCAGTTAAGTCTTGTCGCCACTGAAGAAAGTCGGAAGCACTGAACCAACAAACACATTCCACAGTTCTCCCCAATGCCTCTTACCAGATCTTTACTTAGCACTGGTCACAGCACAGAGGAATAACTTGATTACTCAAACAGCCTCTGTGGCTATCACTTCAAGATGGCAACAATATTTACCCAGAGGAACAAATACTAAACTGGTGGCACTGGTAGATTATAATAAGCAGGCAATTCCACTGAGACATGTGGTTTAAACTCCTAGCCAAAGCCACTGGCAATTTTAGTCACAACATTTGCCTAAACATGTGACATGAGCTAACTCATTTTCATTACTTAAAAGTCAGCATGCGTAAGATATATACAAAGAAACACTTTTTCACCACTAAATTAATAACATGAGCTGGGTAAACAGTTTTCACATGAGTCTGAAAAATAGTACACAATTCTTTAACCCTTATTTATCAAGTTGCATTGAGACGCCAACTGAACAGATAGCAAACATACAACATCACAAAGACACTGTGATACAACAGTTAGCAAACAGATGCATCCTTTATGAAGATTTAATGTTCATTATTGCGTGTCAGATAATTTTTGCCTCATCTTTATGTGACATTTTGAGGCCATAGTCTGTAACAATGCAGTAGTAGTGACAATATATTTTAAGCTGCATATGATTTCACTGTTTATCTGCATCTGTATCAGGAATCTCTCTCTCTCAGTCTGTGTGAACAACTAACCAGGAGGTAAGACATATCCATAGAAATAATTATGAAATTCCAATATTTTGTTGCAATTTTCCTTTATGGTTGTTGGATCACACTATATTAAAAGAGCATACTCAAACACAAACTAAGAAATGAGCTTTTAGCATGATCATGGTAGCTGCAACTTTTAAGTCTATCCATTGTCTTTTTAATTTTTGACCTAAAGTTAAATAAAAAGCGCACAACTAGATTCATTTTATTAATACGAGTAATTAAAAAAAGTGTTATTTTTTATATAGCTGTGGGAGATAACTGTCTGGTTTTACCGAAACTCTCTCTCTATCTACCTACCAATCCTTCAATCCATCTATCGCCTTGGATGATGGTATTTGACAGCGAGCACAAAGCTCTTTGTTAAAGAGATTACTTTGATCTGTCTAAGGGGCGGGGAGCAGATTATAATATCGCTATCTGATAGCTGCCGAGGGAGGCTTTTGTTTCTAGTCATACTGTACTACAAATATCTACTTTCTCCTATCAATGCGTTACTACTTAGAACCTAACTCTACAAAGTTCAGTCACATCTCTACCAGAGCCAGTTGTACCTAGCGGCTCATCGTTAGCTACTGCGGGCAATATGGCTAGCTAACTGTCCAAAATTAACGGTTTTTTAATGAACGATAACTCCCTTTTGCTACGGATAATTACTGAAAACCTAACTCCTTTTGCCAGAATATATGTATTACAACGGTATTACATCTCATTCCTTTGTTAGCATTCAGAAAAAAAGACACCAGTCGCTGTCTGTCTGGGTGGGTCTGAGCATCTTTGCTGATATGGCTAACGTTAACGAGCGGCTAGCTCGGAGCAGCAAGGCTGTTCTGGTAGCTGGGCCTCCTTCACAGGGGTTCCCTCAGCAGTGGTCTGGGGCGACCTACATATAAGCGTAAAAGTGCTCGGTGTGCCTTTAACAAGCTTGATTGGGGGTCTCGAGTCTTTACCTGCTAATTTTCTGGGCGAAGGCGCGGCGTTCAGCCATGGCAGTGGCCGCTGATGTGCTTTCACGAAATTCCCAGGCAGGCGACTGCAGGCAGACTCCGCTTTCCACTCACTCACTACGGCCACAGGGAAAACGGGAGAATGGGATCATTACCGTAATGACTACAATGATGTGCAATGGAACACACCCAAAGAAAAGCCCCTGCGCACTGTATTATGAGAAGTAAACGGAGAACACATCAACCGCTGTACAGAACATACAGCACTATATTCAATCACTTACTAAAATTTGGAAAATGTGTAAAGGGCAACATTTTTTCATTGTTACCGTCCATTTATTCTCTTTAGACTACCCCAGCAAACATACTCAGTGCAAACAGCAGTTTCCAATCAGTAAATTTTGGTAAAGGCTGTCAATTGAATTTTAAACTTCGTGATTTTAGCTGGAATATTTGACATGCACAAGACAAAATTTATAAAACATTTAATCTTTATAGACGTTGCAAAATGAACACAATGTAGAGGGAAAAGTCAAAGTGTGCATAAACGCATTTTTTTATTTAAACACATTTTCCCACTTTCAGTCGATAATAAAAAAATGAATCAATCTCCTTTTCGAAATCCCTAGATTCTAAAAACGACTTGAAAAATAATTAAACCGTGTTAGCATAATTGTATCACCTTAAATTTTGTAATATCCACACGTGTAAAGGAGAAATCGATTTGTTGTCACCATAATGGGTCGGTCACATAAATAGGGAAAGCTTGTAGATGATCATCAACACATCATTGCTATAACAGCGATGACCAGGGAAAAATCAAGTAATGTGGTGAAGGTGATTTAGTGGCGCCTATGGCTTTTATTTGTCGCCTTGTATTTATACAAGAAGCAGCGCTCGGTTTGTTTCAGAGACGCACCAAAACAAGCGGAGTATTCATCCACAACAGCGCGGGTGGAGCAAGAAAGGCTTAAACGCCGCCCGCTCAGGCCACTTTGATAAATAAATCAAGCTTTCGAGACCTTCTCCTGCCTTCTCACAGACGGAAACACCGTTTGTCACGTGACTTGACTCCCTTTACTTCCTCCATGTAAACATTGGCGATAACAGTACGGCGCTCAGTAATCATGGGCGACACGATATGTTTGAAATTATCAGTGTAACACAATGTGACGGTTGAACTTTTGAACGGAACTTCACAGCGGGTGTATGCGGAAGAACACCTGAATCGAGAAAGCTCCAAGGTAACGACTTGCTCAATTCAGTCTGTGTTTTAATGTAACTTTGCACCGTGAAGTGACTGTTGGATTATGTGACTGTGTGTGTGTTTCCTCTGTGCACCAGAGTTTAAAGGCTGTGTGGGAATGGGTTCCATCCCAATCTGGTCTAAATGGAGAATAAAGGGAGCGACGAGGTGGAAAAATTGAAGACAAAGTTCTTGTCAGTGTGGCACAATGTGAAGTACAGTAAGTAATTTGCTTGAGGCCAGTATACACATGCACACACACACAAAGACCAGAACCCAAGCTAAGTCCTCTCTGTCTACTTCGTTTCTAATGCTTTCATGCATCACTGCTGTGCTGTTTCGACCTGTCCCCACAGTCCACAATCTTATTTTCTTTACTGCGTTTGAATCAGGTTAACTGCCCTGGAATCGGTACGAGTAAAATGTGAGGAGAACAAAAGTATCATGTAGTGCAGAAACGAGAGACTGCACAAATAAAAACAAGCATCAGAATTCAGTGAGACAAGGACGTACTGCTGTTGAGTCAGCCCTTTAAATAGTTCTCTGTCATACTATCCACGCTGGCTTGTGTGCCACATTATATTCTTTTAGCTCACTAAGAGTAAAGTTTCTGTTAACCTAGTTATCTGTCCTTTATGTTTCAGAGGGTAAACAATAACATTAGTACTTCAGTGGGCAAGAATCTTTGGAGCGACCCAGAACATTGAATGATTAGTGTTGTAAAGTAGGTGTGCCAGTTAACTGGGTAAATAGAACAACTCAGAGTATGTGTTTTCTCATGTTAAACCCAACCATAATGTTGTCTTTTTTTAATTGTGTATCTTAGGTTGGGCTTTGAAAACAAAGACCTCATTCAGTCGAAATTCCCCTGTGCTTCTCCTTGGAAAATGTTACCATTTTAAGGCTGAGGGTATGGTGTACACACATGAACAAATCTCATTATAATATAAAAAAAACATTTACACAATGAGTGCATTTCCTGTAATGGCATTTACATGAAAAACAAAGGCCTGAAACACATACATTTCCAGGCATTCATATCTATTATTATTCTAACAGCCATGAGGGCTGTGGTAAGGATTTAATCACAGAGTAAAACAGTTGCATCACCAAAACACTAAACAATCATGACAAGGATGACAATGCACTAAGCCACCAGTATTGACTGATTTGTTGTCATACAAACACTTTGCACACTGATAACTTAAAATCACAAAAAATCAGGTGGTAAACAGTGGGATAACATTTCACTTGTGTCTTGTCTTTTATCGCATGTTACAGTTCAAGCAAAACAAACAAAGATGCTCACCATGCACATATCTGCCCTGACATGAGACACAAGTCTATATATTATGTTCAAAACCAAAATAGTAAAACTATCAAAGAACATGTCGTAAACCAGTAGATTTATCATCTACACAAGAAACTAGATGTCAGTGTCACAGCAAATCAGTCACATGTAAATTGTTTGCTTCAGATGACACCAGTTCAGCAGAAGCCTGCTGTGAGCTCTCTGATGAGGACTTCATCATGGGGAATGTGGAGGCTTTCCGCAAGGATTTTGCATCCAGATTGTGGCTCACCTACAGGGAGGAGTTTCCTCCCCTTCCTGGCTCCACGCTCACCTCTGACTGCGGCTGGGGCTGCATGCTCAGAGCCGGGCAGATGATGCTGGCTCAGGCACTTATTCTGCACTTCTTGGGCAGAGGTGAGTGGAGTTTTGGTACCACACCTGAGTTACGGTGAAACCCCTTTGATTTAACAAGAAGTATGAAAAGTTTGGACAAAAGTTGCTAAAGAGGAGTTTGATCCTTTTGAGTCACAATTGAAGCATGTGGTTTTCTGAAATATAATCAAAAGGACAGGGGAGAATATTTTTGTACTATACAAAACAGTGTTAATTTTTCTCTGGGTTTACTCTCATAATTTCAAACTTTTTGTGAAAGGCTGGATTTGTTCTAATATCTCAGGCCTCTATCATCTCATATCGTTGCATTGACTTCTTTTAAGACTTTGAACCAGACTAAACTTTTGACAAGGGATCAAACTGGCAGTATCAAGGTATTGCTTCATCCTATGGCATCATAACCTCAAACAAAGGGCTGATCTAAAATAATTGCCAGCGACAGAGCTTGGACAAACACCTGTTATATATCGTGCATGCTAGGTAAACGTAATGTTCATTTCCAGCACCTTAATTTTAAAAAATAAAGCAGTATAAACATGTTATTTTCATGTTTTGGATTTCTAATTTCAAATGTTAATGTACAATTTGTATTTAATAACTACTGTTGACTGGGAATTGAGGTGGCCAATATGGCAGACATTTGGAGGGTGTTTCTGCTAGGCAGCCACCAGGTGTTTGTTTTTGTACTTAAATGTGAAGATGGGCATTGATAGGTACAACAGAAGTTGTCATTTATAATAAAAAAAACTAAAGATGTAAAGAAAAAACATAAAGAAGGTTGTACAGATAGTTTTTGAATAGGTCACATACATTTGAAGTGCACTGCAACTGCAACTTCATTTATTTAATTTCACTTAAGTTTTTTTTTTCTATGCAGAAAGGCAGACTTTTAGTCCCTTTTCAGAGTTTCCTAATTCTCTGTAAAAGTGAAAGTTTAATTTAGTTGATGCAAGGCATTTAAAATGAGTGAATTCCTCATATCTTTCTCAGATCTATTGTCTCTGAAGTGTCCTAGACTTTATGGGTCCACATAATGAGATGACTGCCAGTTTAATGCAGTCATTTAGAAAACAATATTTAAAACTTGTTCTTCTGTCAAATCTAAAATATGTCACTAATGAAATATTTCTCTATAAAATGACTAATGGCCACTTAAATATATTTATTGATCAATTTCACTTTGATTCACTTTTAGATCAAGGTCATTTTGTTAATGCCTTAGACTCTACTCTGGTCCATTTTATAGCCGGGGCCACTCCCTTTCTCTCCGCCTTCAGCTCCCACCCTGTTTGTAAGGCTAAGGCACCGTTAAAGTGAAATACTGGGACAATCAAACTTATAATTGAACAGAATGACACCAATTCTGTTACTGAAGAGCACAATGTTCTGTCTGTTTAAGACGAAACCTTTAATTTCACAAGTTCTCAAAGACTTTTCGTTCCCAATGGTGATGCTGTAAATGGAACTTTGATGTGTTGAATGAAAGGGTTCAGAGATCCTCACTAACAGCTGGTCTAATAGGTTCCTCTCTGTTTTTTCCATTAGTGAGATCAGGCTTTGAAATTATATAAGCTTTTCTTGTGCAACAAAATTTTGATTTGTTTATCTGTTTTCTGCATTGTCACGTCACATTTGTTTTCCACATTTGTTTTCCACATTTGATTTCTTTCAATATATCTTTTATGTCTCATCTCTAAAAGTATTCAATTGTATTAACAGTGTGGAAAACATGGCAGACACATATTTTTTGAGAGATTCTTGATTTAAAATTAGTAATATTTATTCTTCTCAGACCTACATAAATTCATTTGTCTTATTCGTTGATTTCTTGCTTTATGCTTTCATAATCTACCATAGATATTCCAAGATTTTGCTGAGAAACATGTTCAATAATTATATTTAAAGTTTGTATCCACAGAAATAAAGGATACTTATCTTTCCACGCATAACCAGTGGTTTAGGGAATATAGTTCTCAAGCTTGATAAAATTTGTTCAGTTAGCCACAACCAAAGTAACATGTGCATCTACAGCTGTCTTCAATGCATTATTTATTCCTCCACAGACTGGACCTGGTCAGAAGCACTGGCACTCCAGCCTTTGGACACTGAGACATGGACTGCCACTGCAGCCAAGCGTCTGGTGGCCTCCCTGGAGGCTTCTTTGCAAGGGACCCCTGGGCCCTCACATCATGAATCACCACCCATGCACCAAACTCAGCCCCTGGGGTCTGCAGAGGAGGCGGATGCACATTTGAAAGAGATGTACCACCGCACTCTGGTATCCTGGTTTGGGGACAGCCCCTCTGCTCAGTTAGGCCTCCACAGGCTGGTTCGCTTGGGCCTGACAATGGGGAAGCAGGCAGGAGACTGGTATGGGCCTGCTGTGGTGGCACATATCCTCAAGTAAGTTAAATTGTGGTTCCTTCAAAATCAAAACCTTTTAAGTGTTTCATATATACCCCACTTGATCTTATAATTATTTTTAACTCCTCAGGGCAAAATATATGTTTTTTTGCTGATTCAAATAATTTTTTCATACTTTTTACTTTTTTCATAAGGAAGAAAAAAAACAAAGAACAAAATTTAACATTTGTGTGTAATTAGGCAAACAAACTTTTACATTGGAGAAGCCGTAAGCAACATAAGCAACATATTTTTATTTTTACTTAAGGAATTCTCACTGTAACAAAATTGTAATAATTAATTTTCAATCAACAAAACAATGATTACCTTAATACTGTTCATGTATTGATGTTTTTGTTGATCTTATTTACCTGGTATTTTATAAAATGAATATTAAGAATCTGAGTAAACAGAAAGATGGTGGTGAAACATTTTGATTAAAAGAAAAAAAAATTTACAGAACAAGCAATATTTTTATAATTGTGTGTGTGTGCGCGTGTGTGTGTGTGTGTGTTTGTTTTTTAAAGTGTTTTAAGAAGCTCAAGTTGCATAAACAGCTAGTAGGTCAAAAAATTAATGGCAATAAACCAGGAACCACGTCAGTCGTCACTCTCAGTGCTGTGTGTTTGTGTCATTCGTTCAAATACACTATTCTGATCCAACACTAGTTAATTTATTAATGTTAAATTATTAATATCATAAGTTGATGGTAGTGGTGCTTACTCAGCATTAGCTCTCCTGTAAACTTTAACAACCTCTCTGTCTGCTCCCTCTGTCTCTCCTCCATCTCCCTCTTAGGAAAGCTGTCGAGGAAGCGATGGACCCTGGCTTGGCGGGTATAACTGCTTATGTCTCCCAGGACTGCACAGGTGTGAAAGATGAGCCTGCTGTTGATAAAACAGGATACTGGGCACAATGCCCATACTGACCCTTCTTTTCCACCATTCCTCTGTCGCTGGGAGACTATGGGGCTGCTCACAATTGTGATGGGAAGCTCAGCTAGCACATCCACCAAAAAAAAATCTAGAACGTCCTGTTCCAGCCTCTTCTTACACCTAAAACATGGGTTTTAATTAATTTAATAGCCAGAAAGAAGAGAGCTGGAGCAAGAGTGAACACTGTGGTGTGTTAGGGTTTTGATATTAGAGAGAAAATGGAGTGAATTTAACTTGTGCCTTTCCAGAGTGATTACAATTAAATCCTACATAGATGCTGTTTTCTTCATCTCCAAATGTAACAATTTAGTAGTTTTATATTACAATTAATTACATCTGTTAATGTTTTTGTTGGGCAGAAAAAAACAAGGTGACTGGAGACTTTACCATGATCTCTGAATATCTGTTATGGATTATTTACACTCTATTCTGGCTCATTAGAGATTAAACCATTTAATAATTAATTGTAAAACCTACTGACAATGAATTTATAATTAAAATAAATTTTTGTTGCAGCCCAAATGAAACTCAAATTCATAATTGGGATGGTTTTTAGACTGTGTTTAGACAGAGCAAAAATTAAATGAAACTAATTTTCAGAAGGATGGATTAAACAAAAAAGTCACAGCAAAAAAAGAATATTTGCCAAAATTTAATTGAAAAAAAGTCATGATTTGAAAAGAAGACAGATGAAGAGTTTGTCGTTCATACTGTGAAATATTTCATGATTAAATGATAGTTATACCTATTAAAAACTTGTACTGGCATATGGATAAAATCCGCCTAGATTTTGACAATTTTGCAGACATGTTGAGACACAAGAACTTTGTAACTCAGGCAAAATTACACTCAGTCACAGCCATCAGACTTCAATAACTTGCACTGTCAACAAAAAGACAAGACTGAGAGTGTGATGAGCATAGAATGACTGATGGATTAACAGATAAACAACACAGACATAGAGACAGACTAAAGACCCTTATCTGACCTTTGTGTTATTGATCCTCCATAGTGTACAGTGCTGATGTCATCGATAGCCACAGGACACCAAGACCAGGGCAGGCCTCCCCTTCCCCACAGAACGACCAACCAGCATCTGCCTCCACCCTGCCAGACGACCGAGCCGTCATCATCCTCATCCCTGTGAGGCTGGGAAGTGAGAAGACAAACCCTGAGTATTTTAATGTTGCAAAGGTGAGTGACACATGTAGACCAGAGTTAATTTTTAGAACTCTCTTTTAGTCAATCTTTTGGTGTTTCAGAAGGTTTTAGACATACGCTTACAGTGATAAATAAGTAAGAATAATTCTCATACTGTAAAATGGGATGCGGTCACCTGGCGAAAGGAGAGTTTAAAAGTTTAAAATATTTGTTTCACTGTCATTGAAAAATAGTGTGTGGCAAACAAAGTGAAAGTATTTAGGCTCCAGTCAGATGTACTTTGTATTTCTCTGTCCCTCTCTCTGCATTTAGAGCATACTGAGTCTGGAGTACTGCATAGGCATCATCGGAGGGAAGCCCAAACAGGCCTGCTACTTTGTAGGATTTCAAGGTTAGTGTTAGCGTAATACAAAACAGAAAAAGAGACACAGAGAGAGGTTGGTGTGAATAGCAGATTATTTTGCATAATATACCCTTCTCATGTGAGGAGACTAAGTACGTTAATGTATTCCTGTTTGCGTGAGGAAAACGGAGAGGAGTGGAGATGGAAGCAAGTGAAGCAGGGCTTACTTTATTCTCTGTGACCCATCAAAGCCTCACCCATTTATCACAAGTAAACCTCCCAAGTTGTGAGCAGTAATTGATTTCCATAGGAGGCATGCATTAAATTTTATCTAGGGCCCCAAAGTGAGCCACTCTTCATCACCTTCAAGAACCAGGAGGAACCTTCAGTTGTACATCTTTGCAGTCAATATTTACGCATTTACATTTTACCAATTTGAAATACAGTGGTGGATGATGTCTAAATGACAAGCAATACATTCTCCTTGCCAAGTCGCAGCTCGGTGCAGCATTTATCATATGCAAATGGTCGAATATAATTGCGTGTTTGTAAAAGTAATTCCCCCACACAAAAATTAAATGACAACCTCTTTTTCGTGGGTGTAACGAATGTGCTTGTACAAACGCATCTGATTATGCAGAATTTAATCCACCCTGGTGGATATTAAAAAGCAACAACCTTCTGGGAGGCATATTTGACGCACACAAGCCTAACAGTAGGCCAAGCGGGTGACTTTGAGCTGCTCTGCATAGAAATTGAAGAGAAGCGCGTTTTTGTAATAATCCGATGTTTTTGAATAACTTGTCTTTTGTTTTGTCCTTGCAGATGACAGCTTGATTTACATGGACCCTCATTACTGTCAGTCTTTTGTGGATGTCAGCACCAGCGATTTCCCTCTCCAGGTAATGTGAAATTACACAGACGAGCTGACTGGAGCCCTAGTAACGTGAATTTAATAGTTTCTGTTAGTACTTAAGGGTATGAATCTTAAAGCAGCCCTCGGACCAATTACTGAGTCCCTATCTGCTGATGTATTTGCTGCACAGATGTGTGAAGCTGCCACTTAAGAGAAATACGACAAATACCAGATTAGGTACTGTGAGCCTGAATATTTCAGGACCCATACATAAAAATCAGCACACAGCACTGTATAGCAACTTTGTTTTATGCTTTTGCATGCAGTGGTATGCAATGTGACAACACACCCGAGTTGTAAATTTATGGATACTGTGACAGCAGATAAATAGGATTTCATTCATCAAATGATGCAGAATATGTCTCATTCACGGTTGATGCTGTCACGGAGTGTATGCATGCCCTGCAGTTGTTGTACATTATCTGGCCTTTCAGCTTGATGAACATTTTCTGGTGTAACTTTTGGTCTTTTTTTGTCTAGTCTTATCACTGCCCCTCACCAAAGAAGATGCCTTTCAGCAAGATGGACCCAAGCTGCACCATAGGTTTCTACTCCAGAAATGTTCAAGACTATGAGAGAATCAGACAAGAGCTGTCTAAGGTAGGGAATACTACGGCCATAACACAGGACACCTTAAAAATCACTATACTATTGCAAACATTTGATCATATTATTTTTTTTTTTTATGCTATTAGAATTTGTAGTAGTAGTAAAAGCAACAGCAGTAGTAGTACTAGTAGAATTTGTAGTAGTAGTAATAGTAATAGTAATAGTGATAACTATGTTTTTGCCCTGAAAATATGTGGTCAGAAGGATAAATGTTGACCACTAGGTGGCACCATTTAGCCATGAATCTGGCAGAGTTCTTACTTCTTCAAACCACTTAAACCATGCTGGGGAGATGCTGTAAACCAGAGTTCCCTTTTTAAATCCATCTTGCCTCTGCTGAGGAGACTCTTTATAGATTATATTGATATTGGTATGCTGTAATTTTCCTGGCTGCAACATTAGAACAAATAAGGGTTAGAGATGATACCCCTTGTTAGGCTAAGTGATGAAATTCAAACCAAACTGTGATGAAAGCATTGTATGGAACTAGTACCAGTCTTAAACACAGGTCTGTTCTTGTTGTTCCAGGTGCTGCAGCCATCAGGGAAGGAGAAATACCCAGCATTCACTTTCGTGCAAGGTCATGGCAGAGATTACGACCTGTCGGCCAGCCTCACCCAGGAGAAGAGAGAATGGCCTTTCATCCGTGACCCACGGAGGACGGTCACCACTGCAGGGGACTTTGTGCTGCTTTGACAGCCCTGTTTTTTAAGACCACTGACAGGGAACTTCTTCTTCTAATGAACTGAGCTGCTTGATTATCCAAGCCTCACGTCTAAGCCTATGGTGACACTGAAGGTTATGGAACATTTTGTGGACTACAATAATTCAGTGGATAAGTCCTGGAAACTTAGTTGCAGATTCATTTTTGCCAACTAGTTTGACTTGTGTTTATTGTCCAGCAACGCTGGTTTCTGATTTTCTAACAGCCTTGGGTCATTGTTTCTGGTATTCAGCCTATTTTGAAGACTTTTTTTCTTCAAGAGAAGATGAACAGCCAGGGGAACACTATTTGTTTTGCACCATTATTTGTAATTTTATAGTCTTAAGACAAGCTGTTGACAGGGACTATATCAGCACAACAGATTTCAGGAGATTTGGTGTCCGATTTTTGGGGGCCTGAAATTGTCTCTTAGAGGGCTTTGCTAATAATGATCATTAGGTCCAGTTCAGCACTTGAATGTTGCCATGCTCTCGAGGCCAACAATGTCATAGTGCAGCAGTCACTATGACTAATCAGTGTTGACTCACTTAACTCACTTAAGGCTAAACCTATGGTATTTTTTAAGGGTGATTTTCATTGGCTTAAGAGGAGTATAAGGGCTCTCTGAAAATCAAGCACACTAACTTTTCCAGGCTTTCCTGTTGAAACATTTAATCAAACAAGAGGACTTCTCCACCCCTCTAAAACACCTCAATAACAGAGGAATAAGTGGACTTATGCTTTGAAGGACAACTGCCAAATTTCCTTTTTATTTATTCACACCAGAGCTCATTTCCCTCTGTGAGCAATAATGCATGATGATGTTGTGTGATTATGATTGTTTGCCATCCTTACAGTGTTTTTGAGTTCTATTAATTTTGAGTGAGTTATGCATCATAGTGCAAGTGACCAGTGGTGATGGAGGGGTTTTTGTCAAAGGGTTAATGTCATGTGCTACATCTCAGTAAAAACTTACTGCTGCAAATGATCCTTTCCGATAAAATTCCACAGTGGTGAAGGATTTGCTGCATTTGTCAAAAAAATTTAAAACAACAGCTGTAAAGTAAAAACATGAAAAACACTTGTAAGAAAGATTTGGGGAATAATAGTAAAAATATATGATAGTTGAATTATTTATAGAATTTAACCTTACCACATTTGAATTCAGAGACATATTGCGTTAGTGCTCCAAATTAATATTGTCTGTATACGCTGTGTGCAAATGCCTTTTTTCTGATTTTTCGAACATTTCATGTTGTCTTTCTTACCATAATTTTTACTGGGGGGGGGGGGGGGGGGGGGGGGGGGGGGGGGGGGGGGGGGGGGGGGGGGGGGGGGGGGGGGGGGGGGGG
>JAPZDV010000021.1:7775073-7802514 GCA_029814665.1 Acanthurus lineatus | reverse complement strand
AACACTTAAAACAAGTAGGTGTGAAGGAGTATACAAGAACATGTGATACTACAGAGTTTGATCATGCACTTTGATTCTTCACTTCAAAAACACTGAAATATTCTGAACCATTTTCATGTGCTTTCTTGCATTGCAACACCTGCACATCTGCAAAGTTGAAAAGTGTTTTTAACACTACCAGGCAAAAAAAAAAAAGTTTATTAAAGTCAAAATATTTGCTTATCCTAATCGATTTGTTTCTGGGTCCACTTGAAGAATTTGAGGCAACTCTGGCAAAATAATATTAAAAAAAATATTTTCTTCATTTCAGTGCTTGATACAAATCTCAGTGGTGTGTTGAAATGTATTCAATCCCTTTCTCTCCCAGTCAAATGCAGTAGATTAAAACTAATCGTACGTGCTAACCATCTCTACAGCCCATTAACCAGGGACCGGAAAAAATGTGACCCAGTGACACTGGCGGCAATTGTGTTCCTCTGTGGAGGAAAAGAAAATATCCTTGTGTGCAAAGCTCTGTTACCATGGATAATCTGTGTGTTGCCCCCTTAGTTTGAGCTATGCCTGACTGTTTTCCTGTACAATACAAATTCTTGTATTATGATGAGCCTTGCTTTTTAAAGGAAGGAACTGTCCCTTCTCTGGGGGAGCCAGGGCAAGGGTGAGGATGGATGGACAGAGAGGAAGAAGAATCCCTCATCTGTTCTCCTCTCTACCATGGAGAAGCAATGGCAAAACACATAAAGGCATCATTTAGATCCCCTGTCTGATCTCAGTGTTCGTCCATGTCTTTTTTCTTTTTCTGTCGACGGCTGACCGGCTGTGTGGACAGAGCGGGAACATCAAGTATGCAGAAGCAAAGGAGCGGCAACATTCTCCGACTTTGGAGGATGGAAAGGAAGAGGAAGGGTTGAATGGGCAGGAGGGAGGGGATGGGACATTTGGGGATTTTTGTGAGAAACATGAAAGAGCGTTTGTGCTGGGGGGCATGCAGCACTCTGAGGGTTGACTGTGTTCTCCATGTATTTACAGGGGGATGTATGAATATTTGATTAATGAGTCACAGGCTCGGGGGAAATGCAATAAGCGAGCGGTGGCTTTACAAAGCAAGCCCATCACACGCGCACACACAAACACATAGACCATACCCTCCCATTTAGCGCAGCTGCCTAAAGTGTCATTGACATTGCAGATTCCTGAAAATCTAATCTGCAGCCGAGCAAATTCCTCACAAAGAGGGAGTCCATGAGAGTCATTCCACTGTTCCACAGATGGATAGATGGATGGGGAGTGTGTGAGGGGCAGGGGGGTTACACGAAAAGGCTCAGAAATGCTTGATAAAAATTTTCATTTGGAGTCATCCACAGAGGGAAATTGCATGTGGTATGCAGTCTTTTGAGGGACCAACATTGAACTGGAACAAGTTAGACCCTTAAATACTTTGTGCATGAACATAATACATGTGACCAGGTTTCACCCCAGTGACTTCACTGGGACAACTAGACCTTTGGGACATTTTGCCCAAACCAGAATTTTAGTCTGAGAGCAGCCGTGTAAATCTTGATACCAAGGTAAGCTGTTTAAGGTGTTTAGGCTGATTTCTTAAATGTAACTTTAAAAAAAAAAAAAAAAAGAAAGAAAATTGAATGAAACAGAAAAATTCCAATCACATTTTCTTAGTTATATGTAAGAAGTAATAAAAGTTTTACGGTTTTGGATTTAGCCTGAAAAACAAGAACAATATGGATTGCTCATTAGAAGTGCATGTATGACAAGATTAATCATGTAATTCTACTGTAAAATTAATGGTATGGACATACATAATGTAAGAAGGTGCTTCTTAATGCGTTATCTTCCTTCCAGGCTTACGGAAGAAAGATACACATAAACCCACCACTCGGATGGGTGTCTCAAGTTTTCTGAGTCTCATGCACATAATGTCAGTGTAAAGATATTCTCAGCATCAGGATGATATAATCAAATTTGTAACATTTAGTTGCACTGAAGAAAATAACGGTGATACACCACAAAATGTTTTTTTTTTCTCAGGATCTCCTCCAGCCAAGATCACACCATGATGGATGAAAGTGAGAACATCCAGGAGAATTGGATTTAACAAAAAGGGAAAGACGTAGGAAAAAATTTAATATGCACCTACTCTGTGTGTGTGTGTGTGTGTGTGTGTGTGTGTGTATGTGTGTGTGTGCGTGTATATGTGAGTATATATGTGTGTGTCTATGTGAAAATTAAAGAGCTAAAAGTGAAGCGTCTGGTCTTTTCCATTCATAGGTAGTGCGTAAATTAATATGGATGAGTGTGTAGTTTACACATGTATGGCTTGTGTGTAAGTCATTTTAAATCTTAGGTGTCACACTCCCTCACTGTCTTCACACCAGGTGCAGGGGTGCTAGATTTATACCCAGTAGCCCTTGCCCACCCTTGTGGAATGCCATGCATCTTCAAACAGGTACTTCACTTTGAAATCTCATCTCGGCGTGATATCTCTAGGCGGCTAAATATATCCGGCACCCGGATCCCGCAGCCGTCGGAGCGTAAATACCGCCTGCGCTGCATCAGACTGCATTCAGAGTCTCGAGTCTGTCCACGCAACTGTCCACTTGTCTCCAGCCGTCTCCTTCTACCAACTCAGCCCCCATCTATCCTGTTCACAGGAGCTCCTGGAGAAGTGCTGAGGCATTGCATACCTCACACTTCTCTTCTGGGTTGAGGCCAGACAGACGTCACGATGCTGTGATTAATCAGCACCATACAGGACAGGAGCTGTAAGGGTGCTTCACCACGTGGACATGACCTACAGCACTAAGCAGGTCAGAGGTTCTTAAACTTTTTTCACCCCAGGATCAAACAAGAGAAACATATTTTAAGTACAGATAAAACTGCTTTTCTTCACATTTTCTTGTTTCACCGGTGCATATATATTTGTATCTAGTAACTGATGCACCATATTCCAACTAAAAATAGCAGCAAGAGGTCTTTGATGACTCATCCTTGGTCTCATATGTTCATTAGGTAACTTTGATAAAAATAACATTTTGCCATTTTTGCTGACAATACTGCTTTATCCTGACAGAAGTAAGTGAAACAGATATTCTGTGAAAATTAAATCAAGTCCCTCTGACTTCTTTTAGTGTTCTGAATGGCATCTGAAAGACTCAACGCCTAAAAAAACAACAAAAGCCAGTTTATTGTTGAGCTTTTCTCCCAGGGTTGTCAAATACAAACACTTTGGTTCCAGTGGCAAACCCACAACATCAGTAATTGACAACCAGGAAATAAGAGTCAACATTCATCTATTTTCCTCCAGAATCACCAACTACAACTTTTAATGATTCAGAAAAAATACAGTAGACTAAATTTGAAAATATAGTTGATTATTGTATTTTATTGTTTTACCAAACAGTTATTTGTAATGATAGTCATGGTTTGTTCTATGGCTCAGTTATTTCCCTTTTTATGTTGATAGTCTCCTCTTTGTTTTCTCACTTTCTGTCTTTATTTAATTTCCTGCCTGTTATTCTTTGTCCTGTGTTTGATAAGATAATTAGTTTTGTGTGTATTCAATTTAGGTGTTTTGCCTTTGTCTTCTGCCAGTTTGTCAGTTTCTGCTTCCCAGTCCTGTCTCTGTTCCTTGGTCCACTGTCAGATCCCCAGTCCTCTTGTTATTCCTGTTTTTTTCACAAGTTCTGTCGTGTGTTTCTGATGTTTTTATGTACCAAGTTTCTGTTACTTTTCTGAGCTGTTTTTCAGCTAGTCTTGTAAAGTTTGCTTTTTGCTTCCTTTACCTGCCATGTTTATTTTGCTTTTGGATCCTTTCTTTAAAATCTAACAATGATTCAAAAAAAAGATATTCACAAGTAATAAAATAACTTAACTAGGTTGTTAATGGCATATAAAACATATTTTTAGTAAGTTGTTTGCATGTTTAATGATTTCAAGAATATTTTTCAGACCTAACTCATTTGCTTGGACCACTGGGTTAGGTGATTTATTGATGTATAGATGGAGGGCTGGACTTTAGTACCTATGCATACACAAAATGGGTTCTAGTTATTATGACTGAGAAGGCCAAACTACTGTGAAATGCAACTTAAGAGCTTCTTGTCATCAAGGAGGATATTGATATAGTCACATACAATAATCTTTAACATCATAAACTTGCCTTTAGGACAGTAATCAGTTGAGACTTTTGGTTTTTAAAAAAATTCCTTCTGCCATCATTATTTCTTTTTTTGATTAAAAATTAACATGGAGAGATAACCAAAAAACAAAGCAAACATAACAATTAGACACGAGCTGAAAATTGTTCCTTACTTAACTTTGCTTAAATGAAATGGTTAGACTTTAAAGAGAGGACTAAATTTGCTTTTCACTGTGATTATTTTGCATCAGATTCTTTCTCTCCTCTCACTGAGAGGGTGCACCATGGCAGAGGCCCAAAGCAAAGTTCCTCTCCTTGTGTTGGCTAACCTCGTCCGGCTGCGACAACAAGAAGGGCACTGGAGTTAACATTTAGATAACGGATGTGTGTGCCGCTTTCGATTTCCATTCCTGGTGACAGGGAATCTTAGGAGCACATCACAGGTTGTGTTAGTGAATGCGTGTGTGTTGGGGGTGGGGGCACTTCTGTGTTTCCTGCATCTCAGGGGTGATGTGGAGGAACGCCGAAATTCCTCATTCTGCTGTCCTCTGAGGCATGGCCGGCCCTCTGTCAGCTTTTACTAACCAGATGCATCCGAAACACGCACCGAGGCTGAAGGCAGGGGATATTGCCTGCTGTGTAGCTGTCGACTTGTTTCTTATTGCATGCCTGTGTTGAGCATGGTGGCAAGTGTGCTGTCTGTGTGTGTGTGTGAATGGGAGGGTTGAGGTTAGTGGGGGTGTCAGTCTGTCTCTGTGTGTAAATGTGTGTGGAAGGACATGCTATGAATTTAGGAGTATGTATCATCCACCACATTTACACACCATAAGTCTTGGCTCTTACTGACTCTTGGATTGTAACTGGCATCAATCTCTGCATTGCTGTGTCCTTTAAGTTTTCATCTGCTTAGTATTTTCCTCTCTGCCTAATGACAGCAAGTGTGTATGTGTGTGATTGTGAATGAGTGTATGTGACAGAGAGAGATAACTTGATGGAGAAAAGTGAAAGAAAGCTGAGGGTTGTTTTGGCCTTTTTTTCCTTTTTGTGTGTGCATATGCCAATGTGTGTGTCTGGATGTGCATGTGTGTGTGTGTGTGTGTGTGTGTGTGTGTGTGAGTGAAAGATCTTCCCCATCCTGTAGATTTGTGTCTGTGTGTGATACTTTGCAATCTCATCTCCATCTAAGACTCCTGCAGGCCCTGTGCACCATTATCACGCAGTTGCAATAAAACCCACAGTAATTAAAGGGGATCTGGCTGTAATTGCCTCAGTGAATCAACTTAATCAGCACCTGTGCTCACAGTCAACCTAATGGTGCAATCTAACCTTTTAATGCCCCAGAAATTAGAATTGTAAAAAATTATACACCTGATAATCATTCAGTATTTTGAAACTCTTGAGTGGACAATGAGTGGACCATTGTCCAAGGCAAATATTAAAGTGGCAGTCTGCTGAGTGTGCATATAAGAGTGTGTGTGAGAGAGTGTGTGTGTGTGTGAATGAGTGTGAGAGAGAAAGAGAGAGAGAGAAAGAGAGGAAGATCTACAACTAAGCATTCATATTGGAATTGAAAAGATTAAATGATCAGTTAATTAACAAGAATTTGGCTACTTTTTTTTAACAATTTCAGGCTGTTTGTCTGCTATGATAGTAAACTGAATACATTTGTGTTTTGGACTGATGGTCAGCCATTTAAATATGTGAACTCAAGCTTTTGTAAACTGAGTTTAACTATCTTTTAATGCTTATTCAATAAAATGAAGAAAATAACCTGTACATTATTTAATAACTGAAAACAACTGAATAACTTGCTGCCCTAGCTAATATGTTGACAGTTGGTGCTTGACAGTTGCACATAAGGAGTGAGAATTTAAGGCTTGGTCACTCACTGAATGCCTGTTGTAAATAAAATGAATCTCACAGTACTGTTAGGACTCTTTCACACCAGCTTTCATGACTGCAAAATTACACTCTACAATCACTTCTACTGATAATGAATTTGCTTGCAGAAAAAAAGTAAATTCAAGCTGGGGCTAAATTCAAACATGCAATTTTTTACAAATTGCAAACCTTCTTGACAGAGCTGGTCTAAATAGGATGCAAGAACTCCAAAAACAATAAGGAGAAACTATTAGTGTTAACTGTGTAATAGCATTCACCTTTTTGTAAACCACTCTACCAAGAAAATGCTGCATGGTTTGTACTCAGTTGCAAAACAAGCTTGGATGGTATAAATACATTCCTTGAGTTACCTGTACTAACTATCCATAAGGGGGCTAACAGGGGGTTTGCCTTGTCACTATATTGTTTGAACATGTTTCATGAAGACACCATGACAAATTTCAGTGTGCCATTTCTGACACTTTCAGAAAAAAAGGAGAAAAGGAAATTTTTCACCATAAACATTGTGACTTTTACCATTAAAATAAAAACACAGGTTAGGCTAAAACATTGATGATTGGTTGCATTATTGAGCCATAAGCCTTAGTAAATGTTTTATCCATCTCTTGTTTATTTCCTGTTTTTATCTGCACCATCATTTTTAAAAAGGGAAACTTTAATGGCAAAAATCCGATAAAATAGGAAAAAATTATCACAGTAGATTGCAGTTATTTGGAAGCTATTAGAAGGTAAGGAGTTTAAGATGGGTCAGAGGCACAACCCATGAGGATAATCACTTAAATAGAGTCTATAGGGTATGGTAGCTGCAATGGGGTGCAAAGTGGGAGGGCATATAGTCTCACTGCACTAACTGTACGATGTCTGCATTTTAAAGGAGCTCACACGCAGATTATTTCCTACTCGATGACATTTACACTCAGTAACAGATAAAAATGTATAAAAAGTGTTATGCAACAACAGATGTAGACTTCAGTGTACACAGCATACATTAAAAAATACAATAACAACCACAAGAGAAAACACAGAAAACGACACAGCTAAAATCATGAATAAATTAGCACACCCATTACTCTCACGCTGCTGGGCCCAAGGCCTCATTGAAATATAGGTCTTTTCAACACATATACCTAATATACTAAAAAAGAACATTTAAAATGATTCAGTGGCTTGTGTGAACACATTAATTTTCAGTACTAAAAATATATTTTTAAGCAGGTCCTGGGCCCTACTTCTTTCTTGTGTGGAATGCATAATGGATTCCTATGTAATCCATTATGGCTGCGGAGGGAGCCAGAGATAAAGAGTCTTCAGCAGCAGCCACCCGGGGTTGTTCTTCTTTAAATGAAGTTTTAATAAAGAACGACTGAGAGGCTGTACAAGGTCAATTATCAGACTTCGCCCATCCTCTGATACTGTTCTCAGATCCCTGTGCTTAGTTAACCATAATAGCTGTCAGTCATAGCCTGCTGATCTACACGTAAAAACGTCAGACGCCCAGACGAAGGCTGAACCTATCTATCCAACGCCACTGTCGGTCCACGTTTACTGTTGACTATTTTTCGTCCTGACTGGCATATAAGGTCGCCACTGTCACAGACAGGCAAATCAGGAGAGCTGACTGTGCTCGATATTCATTTGTCAGCGCCCTTGTTGAGGGGGATATCTCTTTATGCATCAAGAATACGTTAAAAATCACTGGGGGGAGAGGTGGAGATATTAATTTCATCTGTCCGGGTGCTCGCACAGCGTTGAAAGTTGAAAGGCCCCCCGACCCATCTCAAAGAGTGAGGTGGATTTAATGTACCGGGTGCTTATGAATACACTTATGTATTCATTTGAGCAATAAACGCCGGGCAGGGTCCCACACAGAAAAACAAACTGCCTAGCTTCCGGCAGCCATTTTAATTAAATGCCATGGATTGTCAAATTTATCGATCCCCCCTCCCCTGACAAAAGCCTGAGGTATGTCCTGTGCCATTTCCATATCTTTCGCGGCGTCTCTGGCTAATGTGAGGTGAGGGATGGAAGGAGATGGAGGTCTGTTTGGCTAAATTGGGCTTGGCTCTCGCAGCGTGAAGCGAAGGGAGGGAGCAGGGTGTAAATGGATGTAGATAGGCTTAAAGAAGGTGGGGTGGAGGAGGTGGGGGTTGCACATGTCCTGAAGCGATAGCCTGGGTGCGGTACTGAGGCCTCATTCTTGCTCTCCCTCTCTCAGAGCAGATCTGTGTACAGATGGGTGTCTGACAGGCCTACAGCTGTTCTCCTAATTGTTCATTAAGTGTTCTATTGATTCCCTTATTTCGAGTACATGTGTCTTTCAGCCGCTGCTCTCCATGTGAAGTAGCGGACACACATGCCACACACACACACACACACACCCACACATACACATACACACACACGTACACACACATCCGGGCTGGGTGTTGAGATGACAGGGCCGGCTGATGCTGAGAATGTGAGCTGCCACTTCTAATCGAAGGCTCTTCTCTCCGCGGGGTCCGGCAGGGCCTGGAAAGCAGTGCCGCGCTTGACGCACTAGGCTTTTATTTTCCAAACTTTTAGCATCAATCAATTAAAGTGCTGGCAGCAGCATGGAAAAATGTTTAATTCCTCGTTAAGCAGGAGGCAGCCTCAGATTGCACCTGGCTGATATGGGAGCTTGTGTGAGTCTATTAGATCCTGATACTCTTGCCTGATTACTCGGGGAGAGTGCAAGCTTTATTTAGGCAGAAAATGATCAAGAAAGATAGTGAGGAGGAGATGAGAGGAGATGAGAGGACAAAGCAGGGGGAAAGGGTTTGCGATTCAACAGCACCATCATCCTGAAACCTGTTTTTTTATCAGTCACGATCATCTTCTATTGTGCATTACAGCATTCAGCGGGCGCAGCTCCCACCCTGATCCGCATTTAAACTGCAAGCAGAGACTGATAAACCATGCCAACACCAAGGTAAAAATTATTTAAACTCCCATAAGGAAAGGTGCATAACAGTGCCTAACTTCAGGTCATCCAGGGCTATCTACTAAATCCAACTGATGCAATAAAAGAACCAAATATAAGGTGGAAAAATGAGCCAAAACCTGAGGTTAGAGCAGCAGGCTCTCTCTGGCTCTGTGCTTTAAAGTGAAAGTATGCAGAGCACGTACAGGAAGGCAATTTATTTCAGCGCTTTTATGAATTTATAGAAAATGCAGCAAATAGAAAGGGTAGTGTTGTATGGACTGGTCAGTGCTAAAGGGAGAAAAATCACCAGACAAACTGTAACCATTTCTCTTTTTTCCCTTTTGTTCTTAGCCTCACAATTTGGCTTTCAAATTGGACTTAGCGCTTCAGTGAGTCAAGTCATATACTCCCAGCCCGGGTGGTCGTCTCCATTTCTTGGGCGAGGAAATTCTGTCGGCCCTCCCGCGTTGAGTGGAGTGATAATGTTCTCTGTAAAACACAATCAGTCACCTCCCTCTTTGCCTTTGTATAAGCCTCGAGGACCTCCAATCAATACTGGCTGGCTGGGTGACTTATCATCGCAGCCTGGCCACAGAGCTGAGCTGAGCTGAGCCGAGCGGGGCGGCAGACAGTGGGCTGCATCCTGATGCAGACGTGAGGTGATGCCTGTTGGTGACCTGTCTGCCAGGCGCTGACCAATTTGTTATGAGTCAACGTGGAGGAATATAGGGGGAAATTTTCATACAAAAGGTTTTAAGCAAGGAACTATAATTTATAAAAAATGAAATCAAACAAATCGCATTAATTTCTAGATTCTTTGTCAAAGCAGACTACAATTGTTGTCATGCTTTGACATTGTATTCCACATATTAACAGTGTTACCTATGTGATTTCTTTGGGAGCTTATAAAACAATTGTGGGGTTTAGTTCTGTAGGTATTTATGAGGAACTTTAAATTCATGATTCATTATAAAGTTGTTAAAGAGAAACAAACCCAGAAACTTTGAAACATTTGGGTGAACAACAATTTGTTTGGAGGACAAAACAAATATTGTGTAAAAGTGACAAGCTTACTGCCTATTCTATGTATTTTATGACCAGCTTACTAACAGCTTATGTTTTCTAGATTAACCATAAAATAGTATAGCACTTAGTCTTTACTGTAAATATAGGTACATGTGATTATGTGGTTTTTAAAATGTGTGCCTGTTTCCGACCTATTATCTGTGTTTATGGAGTGGTTCAATATTTGTCTATTATGTTGGAGTTTGGTGATACGGAGCTTTCAATGTAACACAAATACATTACTGTTATTATTATCACCGTAAAGTATGTGGGTTTATTCCTTTTGCACTGTGATCCCAGCACTGTTGTCTAGGTTCAGTTTCAGATTACAGGCACACAATGACAACACTATGTGAAAGCTGAGTTTTCAGTATCCACAGCAGATACACTACTATGCTTATTTATGGAAGCTGCAGTGTTAATGTTAGAGAGTTCTGTTTTAAACTTTTAACCCATCAAAATGACAGACAGTGAGACTGTCTAATGCATCTTTTGATTCAGAGTATATTGCCAACTTGTAAAAGCACTACAAAATGCTGCACTAAAAGACACACAGTATTAGACGAAGAAGACCACCTACTTTATGACCAACTTATACCTACAGAACAACTTGTATTATTATTTTCATGCATGAACAGCCCGTTGTAGGCCCTGTTAATAAACTCACATATCCTGTTGACATCTTGAGAGCTTTTCATGAGCAGCAGAACTTTAATCTGGCCAATACACAGAAACCCCATCTTGAAGGCCACAGAGGTTGATGTGTGGTCTTATACAATTGACTCTTGACCTTGCTTGCATCTGCAGTTTTGTGGCAATACTTTCAAGGCCTTTATTTAACACTAGCACTATTGTCTCTCAGTTTTTATATGATGGCCAAAGGCTATATGCTTAAGATACAGTAAAGAATAAGCAAGCTGCCTAAAATGCATGTGTAAATCTGTTGTCTATTGAGCAGTCACAAACAAGTTTATTTCACTCTCTGCATTACTCAAATTCCTCAGCTGTTATGATCAGATAACTGCATTTGGTTTCATTTATGATAGCTAGTGAAATAACTTCTCTGGTGTTTATCTTGATGGGGGAACATGTAAAAATTATACTGGCCAGCATACAAAATGCTCAGTTTACTTTTGCTGTATCTTTCTTTAACTAGACCAACCCCCCAAAAAATGCTCACAGATCCACCCTAATTATTCATTTAAGTGAATTTTTTTTCCAATTATGCCAAGCACATGTTGGAATCAGTGATCTGCAAATGTCTGCCTACCATTTGCTCTTTATTACAATGTGTGAAAACATTTTTTGTCTATAATCTTTGAAGGATTGTTATTCCTGAATACAAGTAAATCTGATTATTTTGCTTCTTTGAGATACTAAAATCTATAGATCAAAAACACACTGTTCAATGAACATATGGGTTGCAAAGCTTTGTATTAAGAAGTTAATATCAAAAATAATCATCTTTGTGGCACATTTAAAACAGTTACAAAATGCTTCACATAAAAGACAAGGATTGCAGTCTAAAACCCAATGTACATCGTACTCACATGTTATATAATTTCCATAATATGTACATACACAATCACAAGCATGACACAGGACAGAATATAGCATGAGACAAGGAGTAAACACAAGTACAGCAAAGTGGAGAGAATTTATGAAATGCTAACCTGTAAATGTAAGTTTTCTGTATTTTTTTTTTAAGTTTACTGATACCAGTTGTAAAGCAAATGCTAAAAATGTTAGAAAAACAACTGCAGTAGTTTACCTGTACAGGTGATTCACCGGCAGACTGAAGATGAACCAGCAGAAGTCTAAGCTGGCCAACTGTTTACTAACATTTCAGTTTCTATGACCCATCTATTACAACAGTGAAAAAGGGGGTTGGAGAGATGCTTTAAGTTTGATGATGTTTGCAGCCAAGCAGGCCTGTTAATGGCCTCTAATTGGCTTAGTGAAGAGAACATGTTGACATTTGCTATGTGTTCACAGTCCAGGGCCTCGCTTTAGCCATTATGCTAATTCAACCATTATATATCTGGGGGTATTAATGGGACTGACACAAGTGATGTTACAGGTAAAGGGCTGTGAAATGGTCTGTAAACAGAGGGAATTGATTCCAAGGCTGAGGCGATTGTCACCAGTCGGCACTGAGCCTAACAGCTACCTTCCTCCTCCCCCTTTTTTGCCTCCATTCATCCCTTCTCCTCCTCCCACGCTTGTCCAGTCTGTCAAATAGTCTCTGACAGCGTTCAACAGAGGCTGTCAGGGGCCATCAAAAAGGTACCCAAACACAGAGGGAAATGCCGTCTGTTTACAAAAATGAGACTAGATCAGGATCAATACGGTTTCCCCCTCTTGCCCAACACCAGAGCACATCCATCCACCTACACCATCACAGATGAGCCTCAGCATCAGCTCCACAACAAGGCCTGACTCCATGGTGAGCCAGATCCCTGTCATACTGAGGCTGGGCTTATTTTACAAAAGCATTGCTTTTGAAAGACTGGGATGGGTCTTACAGCTGATGCACAGATTTATTGTGAGATCAAGTGCAGGCAACACTTGATTTTGTTGAAAGACCAGATGTTTGACTAAGAAATTCTTATTTTGTTTGAAGGGAACAGACAGGCCGAATCAGGACATTTTAGAGAAAAGGTTTAACCATTCTGTTCCCAAGTGCATTCATATTGATGTTTGATAGCCTTCTGTTGCATTGATATGAAGCAGTAGAGGACAATCATAGACAATAAGCAGGTAAAAGATGACAGTTACTACCACTTCATAAGCAAAGCTCCTGTGCTTTTACAGCTCTAGTTTAAAATATATATATATTTATAAAATACATGTATAAAATAGACATATATTTACAGACATTGTAATATACTGTTTCTAGTGCTGTAACAAAAGATTATAATTACTGGTGAATCTGCAGGATTTTTCTCACTAATATTAGATATTGTTAAGGTCTATAAAAATAAAAAATGGCAAACAATTCCAGTTACAGTTTTCTAAACTGAAGGTGACATTGAAATGTTTGTGTTGTATGATCAACAACAAACCCAAAGACATTTAATTTACAGTCACATACAAATAAAATAAAAATGGAATAACAAGCCCTCAGCTAAGAGGATGAAACTAGGGAATGTTGTGTGTTTTAAGTTCTGCAGCTCTAACTGTAACATAAATTAAATTGATGATGTGATGAATGTGACTATGTGAACTTGTAAGTAAAAACTGTCTGAGTATTAAAATTTTTTATAACTTGTGTAGGATATTTATTAGGTGGAATTCCTATACTGTTCTTGTGACTACAGAAAAAAAAGAAGTGAGCTCTGAAAGCACATGCCTCAGCTAAGGCCAGCTTTTTTTAAGTCTGAATAGTCAAAATATGGTTGTACCTAGCTAAAGCGTCAGCACACCCTCAAAATCATAACTGAGGACCCACTACAGGTGTGTGGCATTGTCTGTTTGTGTAAAGATGCTGTGTGTTCCTGTATCTCGTTATTATTCATTTGCTGTATTCAGGGTGTTAGTGAAAAACGCAGGTATGTAGGGTATGAGGGTGTGAAGTCAGTCTGTGGGCCATGAACATAGCAAGTGTGGACGTGTTTATTTGTTCTATAGAATGTAACCAACATGAAAAAGAAATCAGAAAAAAGCATATTTGTCTGAATCACTGCTCTGTTGTCGCAATACCTCTACCTCCTCATTCACTGTCTAGCTTTCTCAAACACTGCTGCTCTTGAGCTTGAACAGAGAGGCCAGTCAGCAACAGAATCCTTTGTCCTTCATTCTGGGTAAATAAAAAAATAATTCCTGTCCAACCCCATGATTCAGATCTGCTCCAAAATATAATAGGTTTCCTTGATTTCATCAACCTTCCAAGTTACATTTAAAATATAGTGAGTGGTGGTCCTTTTAAACCAGCAAACACAACCAGCAAACAAAACCAGAAGCAGAACCTTCTTGGAGGAGATAATGAATAAAAAATCTGAACAATGGTTCCAAATAAAAGGTGTCAAACATGAATGAGACAGCTAATATTGGTACTGAAGTTTTCATTAACTGATATGTGCTCATACGTTGTTAAAAATGAAATCCTATGACCAAATTAAAATATTGTTTTATGCCTCATAAATAGTCTGGGAACCCAGAGCCTGGTTCATATCATTACTGAGGCTGCCTAACAGCTATCTTGTAACAACAGGGGGAGATGACCATTGCCTATCATGTTCATTTAACTGTGGATGTGTTCGCAGAGCAGAGAGCAGACTATAAAACCGGGCCTGCACTGCCACACAGTAATTGAATTACTCCACCATCCAACCTTGTATTCATTTACTGTTCTGAAATCTGCGGGTAATAGTGAAATGGGATGTTTTTCAATCCCATATTTTCAGTCAGCACGTTAAAAAAAAGGGTCCTTCAGAGTATATCTCTTTTAAAATAATGCTTTCCACAGCAGTATGGCTGTGTGTGGTTAAATCTGTCACTCTAGGTGCCTCGGTTAACATGGATATCAAATAACAGCCTGCTAACCAGATCTGTCAAAAACATGAGGCTAATAATTACATGCCTCTATATGGGGGTCGGGGAGGAGGCGCTGCATAATAAATCTGCTGTATTCATCCAGAGAAAATTCAGCCTCTTCACTTTTTTTTTCTTGATAGGGTTTGAATATGAAGCCCAGGCTAATAAAAGATTGGCCTGTCATAATGAATCAAGAAGGCCAGTGTCAGGTAGGTAGTGTGAGTCTATCCTCTCACATATCCATCTCTTGAACAAACCCCAGTGTGTCTACATGGCTGGAGAAAAGAGACCAGTCGACACCCTATTTAGGTCTCTCCACTGAAATTAACTTTAGGCCCAGGAGAGAAAGAGAGACAGTGTTTGGAGCAGCATGGCTTCATTTTCTCCCGCAGTGAGCACTGGGGCCCCAGAGGGACACCAAGACGGATTTGCATGCCACTCGCTATTCTCTGCTACCTGCTGCAAATTTATTATTGTGGCAAGTCAGCTTCCCCAACAGCAACTTGGAGGACTTTTCAAACCTAAATGGTATCTGCGGGCAGTCAGGAGACACATAGAAATCACAGACACACACACACACACCCTGTTTCTCTCTTTATCTCTCTCTCTCCTTCACACACACACACACACACACACATAGAGGAGGGGAAAAGCTGCATCAAAAAGTAATCATGGAGATCAGAATACAGCTGTCAACGGTGCCAAACAAAAAGTGATGCCTCTGATGAAGTGTTGGGCTGTTTCAGAAACAAAGGAACAGGTATCAACTTTTCACCCAAAGTTTGTTAGCTCGGCTAAAGAAACACAGTGGGGCGATCACTGTGGCTCTGCAGGTCAAGATCTGGTTTAAATATGTTTCTATGTACTCTTGGTCAAGACCATTTCTTTTTATCTAGCAGTATATCCTGTCCCTTTATCAGAAAGTCAAATTAATAAAAATGAAGAAATTTTATTAAAGCAGTCTGCTATTAGATCAGTAATGCAATATACAATTAGAATTAATTCAAGGCTGTTATGCTAATTTCATTCCAGATGAATCTGCTAATGTGATTTATAAAAATGGCCATTACAGATTTCTAAAGCTGATGGTGACATCTTCAAATGTCTGGTTTAATTGGCAAGCAGTCTCAAAGATATAGTAGTGATTCCTCACATTGAAGAAACCACTGCTAGAGCATGTTTTGAACTTTTACTCAAAAAAAAAACCTGAGAATGTTCCTGATAATCAAAAAATAACCATATTTTTTTTAACTGACTAACAAATTATTTGGCTAACCGTTTAAGCGCTAAAAAAACTGCTTTGAATTTACATTAATTTTTTTTTCATTTTAAATGATTAGATTTTAGCACAATTTTGAAATAAAAATTACACTGAAAAAGGATGCATTCACAATGAACTTTTAGAACAAACTTTGCAGATCAAGTTTTTTTATACAAGCTTTAAATAACAGGCACAAGCTACTAACCTAAAACTAGATTCCCTGGCTAGACATAATATCTAACATGTGGCTGTCAATCACTGTGGACTTAGAAGTACTGTGAAAGTGCTCAAGGTCAAAGACCTGTTAGAAGGTCATGACAGAGTGGGATAGAGAGATATGGCAGAGCCAGGGTCAGTGATGCCCATTACCTTTCCTTTGTCCCCTACAAATGAGTATCATTCACCTGATTATCTATTATCATGTTATTGGACGTAAATTTAACAAGCTGTTGAGAGCTCTGGAAAATCAATACCTTTTAAATGCTGTTTATGTGTGATTAACGGTTAATATCCTCACAAATTATTTAATATAATAAGGTCATTTGTCTTTCACATGAGCCCGGTAGCCTGCAAAGAATAATAGAATAATAAATGAGGACACTAGTGAAGAGGAGATTTCTGATGCTTTCCCCAGCTCCGTTTTATTACCCATATCCTCTTTACAGCTACAAAGCTGCACTATGGTTATTTTATGCAAGTCATAAAATTAGGCTGAGATGGAATTAGCAGACTCGGGGCTCTTTATAGGTCAAGCCGGTAGTTTATGAGCCCACGACTCCCTGGCACTATTGTCAGGAGGCTAGTTAGAGGGGTCTTTAAGCATGATTTAATATGTCCATGCCTTGGAAAATAGTTAAATAGCTAATTAAATGGAGGAGTTAATTTACATATTAATTGACCTTCCAGTAATATTTATATTGATACCTACATGAGGAGCCCTTGTCTTCATTGCCTTTCATCATAGTTAGTCTGAGCAAATATGGTGTAACTTTTTTTGTTTAAACTCAAGTTTCTTTTTATTGTCGCTGGAGAGGGGCTGTGTATTCCCCACCATGTCAGGCACACAGCTGGCTGGGGTTTTGTGTGTTGAGGACTCCTTTTGTTGTCAGATAATGGAGGAAGCACCATAAACAACGATGGGAAGTGGCCTGGGGGGCTTTGCAGGTTGGGTGGCTGGGGCAGTGTGTATAACTCTGTGTGTGCGTGGTGGAAGAAGGGGGGGGGGGGGTTGACAAAGGAGCTTGAGGAGGTGGAGGACAGTGTCTGTGTCAAAGCTGCTCTTAATTATATCTCTAATCACCAATCAGCTTGCCAACAGAACAGGAGCCGGGGGCCCGACATTAGCCCAACCTGTACAGAATTAGCACAACATTTCACCTGCAAAGCTTTCCAGCCGACACACTCAAACACACATGCACGCACACTCAGCTCAGCCAAGATGCCCCCTCAGAGAGAGCACGACATAAATCTGTTTGTTTGTTACTTTCCACACTGCCTATAATGCTCCATAAGAGATTTGTGCCACATTCTCTATGATAATAATCTATCGCACTAATGTGGCCCCTGCATGTTGCATTGTCATGCTGATGTCCGCATGGCCATCTAGGGGTAATGATGACACGGATCAGCGATGATAGATTGTAAGCACATTGTTTGTTTACGACGGGGGGCGCGTACGTTCTGTGTGCCGTGTTGTTAGCATGGTAAGTGTGTCTTACAGCCTATTATCAGGTTGATCATTTGTCACTAGCCTGTCTCCACTTTGTCTCCCACATTCTTTTTGGATAATGGCCCTTCAAATGGATCTGCATATGAGGCCTGCACTCAACAATAGCTTTTCTGAATGGGTCTTTTCAGGCCGTGTAAACTAGAAATGTGGCAACAAATAACCAACAGGAGGGTTTCTGGGATGGGTGAGTGCAGATAGAGAGATGAAGCATTGATACAACTTCTGGCAATTGTTTCCTGAATAAAATTTGAGTAGTTGAAAGACGCTTTTCCTATTAGAATCTCTCCATCTTAATATTTAAGATATTTTTCAAAACCAAATGAATTAAACACAAGTAATCCAGCAACCATCATTCCAGGTGTGAATAACTGATCCCGTAGATGGTATCTATCTTCCATTATGTGTCTTCCCATGGCCTCCTCTCCTGCTGGTTATTACAATATGGCTGCCAGCCTGAGCCCCCTAATCCAGCCACAGCCCAGCAGCTGCCCAGCAGACCCATGCAGCCATCAGCAACACCTCGGGGCCATTGGTGCTCATCACTCACAGGGGCTAAGTAGCCTGTCAGAAGGTGCTGTGGCTGCAAATTGAATATTGTTATGATCCATAGATTTTCTCATCAATGCATCGTTCATGTTGTAAACATGTTGATGTAAGACAGTGCAGCTTGTTAGAGAAAACTTTGCAAGCAACAACAAGCAGTTTTTATTTATCTCTTGCAATTTAAGCTGATAGCTGTGATACAGAGGTGCTCTTGCTTGTAAATTAACAACTTATTAAATAACATAACTCAAAGGATCTTTCATTAATCGATCAGTGAATCACCAGAAAATGACACTTTAACTACTTTAATGATCAGTTAATCACTTAAAACATTTTTCAAGAACACACCACCAACTTTTACCTCTTAAACTTTAAAAATTTGAAGGTTTTGATTGTCTTATGTAATTGCGCATTGAATATTTTTCCTCTATTTTCTTTATTTTGTATTATGTTGGAACAAGCAATAATTGAAAAATCCAAAACTAACTAGAAGAAAAATCAATAATGAAAAATAATCTTTACTTGAATCTCTATGAATATGAAGCATCAAATACATAACTGTAATGCTGCTGGCTGGCAGAGGTAGAAGAGTAAACAGACCAACAGCTGGTCACCTATAATTCCTCTTCTGCTCTGTGTCGTTTGTGTGGTGATTAGTGGCAAAGTGGCACTGTCCTCAGGACTCTGTCCAAGCTCCACTAGCAGTAGCCTTGATATCACCTCAGGTGCTGGCTGTTAGCTACTCAGAGGCTAAAAGCTAGCTAGAATCTCAGGGCCAGATAGCAGCACAGAGAGGAGCCTGGGAGATGTCAGCTGTGCAGTAACAATAATCCAGCCAGGCCTCTCCGCCCCATCCTGGGCCTCAGCCAGGGTCCAACATTGCAAACTGAATAAGTCTATAAAATGGGCACCTGCCACAAGACCCCACATGCATCACCAGTGCCAGAGTGGCGAGCACAATCGCCCAGCAGTCACGGGCAGTTGCCTGCTGATATATCAGATGCGATCCTCAGGAAGGTTCTCCGTGCCCCAGCCAAATGTTAAAGTTATTTGTTCTTGTCATTAAACTAAACTTTATTGTGACCCTCTCCTGCTGTTATTGCACTAGTAGCGATTCTCCCGGATTGGACTTTATCATTGAGACTGTCTATGAATCTCTGGGGCTTTGCCACTGCACTTCACTGAGCTATAATTCCTTGTTGCCCTTACAGTCAAGAGGGCCAGAGAAAGGGGAGAAGAAGAGACAAGAAGGAGGGAGGACCAAAGATTGAATATTACAGGAACAAGCATTTTACTCTTAAGTTATGAAGCCCTGATCTTGTACATGTACTTGGACAAGTACAATAAGCAAATACTACTTCCTTACTTATGACTACTTATGACTAGGATATACCTATTGACTCTAATATCAAGTTTAGGCAAAACATGTATTTGAAATTTTCTAAGGTGATAATTGTGTATGATAGTGGTTAATTTTTAATAATCTTAAAAATAACTCCATCAATTGTTTTCATTTCATTTTCAAGGATTTAAAAACTCATACCTGAGGAGACACAGAGTGGCCATAGAAACTGAATAAAATAGGCCAATGGTTTACTATATTAAGTGCACAAAATGCTAATGTGTGTGCACAATGTGCAATTTGTTCCCACAGTTAGGTTAATTCATATGATATTATATGCATACAGACAGCCAGCACAGCTCTCTGTGATTTGCCATGTTTGCTGACTAATAGATGGTTTTACTTGTAGCTTAAGTGCTAAAGTGCTAATGGAATTTGATGCACTGCAAATAGTATTAGCTAGTTAGACCAGTTAACTGGACAGTCCCAGTCCTGTTAGCTGGCTCTGCCTGAGATGAGAGCTCAGAGCATGGGGGTGTGTTGGTGCACATTTTAAAACACAGGAGCTTTGGACTACAGGGAGGAAAAAAATTAAGGATGTGGCGGTGACCCAGGCAGTCAAATGGATGCTGCTGGGTTTATTTCTTTTATGCAGTTTTACTAAAATCATGGAATTAAGTTATGAAGCCCTGAAGTTATTTAAGTTGTGTTTATGTACATTAATCAGTGATGCCTGGCATCCTTTTTGTTCCAACCCAACTTTTGTCCACTGGTCTCTTAAACTGTTCATCAAATGAACCATATTATTATTTTACAAGGTACAGTAGCTGACGCATGCTGTGAAGATTTTTATCGTACAAAGGGGTCATGGTTTCATCTCCAGTAGGCTGAAAAAGGATTGATCCATCCTGTTGCCCCTGCTCTCCATCCACTCTCTTGTGTGCATGAACCAACCAAAACATGGGAGCAGTTAATATCCCATGTGCATGCAATATTATTTCAAGTACTTGGTGTAGTCAAATATGTCCCTAAGATTTGTTTCTCCCTATAGCCACTCCAATGCTCTGTCCATACCTGTTCATGTACACCCTATTGTATTGTGTTGTCCTAGTCTGTTTCTGTTGTCTGTCTTGTACTTGTTGAGTCATAGTCCTTGTTTTTCTGATTTTTTAAATTTAGATTTGTCAGAGTTCAGGGTGCTGGTACAATATGTTTTATTTAAAGGATAGGATGTGTCTGTTTTTTTGTGTAAACCGAACTAGAAAGGAATGTACTCTGTACTCAGTCTGAGCACAGCTAAGATCCAACCCATTAATCAGTAAGCACACAGAGAGCCATTATTATTCTTCTTATTATGGAACTTTACATCAAAATTTTGGTTTTACTGTTTTAAGCTGATAGTGAGAAATGGAAAGTATGAATCCTCTTACCGATGTAATGAAAAGGGTTGTGATCCATGGGTGTTTGCTTTGCCTCAGTGTGCTTTATCGTTGACGATGAGGGTATCCCTCACTAGGTTTACACCATTTTCAGAATGTTTCATTACTCTCCACCTTCCACCTTCACTGACCCCGCATCTGCTGTTTAGGGAAGACATTCAAACCAATATTAGAAAGAAATATCTTGCAAAAAGTGTTTGTGGATCATTAAGAGGCTGCAACTGTTACAAAAACATTAGCATTTGTGACGTACATTGCAGACAAAAGGTGGCTGTTTTAACAGCCTGTGTATTTTCCAAAGGTTCTTGAAAGAGACAATGCGGTCATAGAAAATATAAACTGCAGATAAACGACATGACATAAAACTGCAGCCCATGTCCTGTCAAGCTCGGGTGGCTCTCCAAGCTCAAACTGCCTTAATTTTCACCTCCTGTGAATTGCGCCAACATCCTCTTTCTCCTCTGTCATGAAAAAAGGGATACTTTAGTGTGAATTAATAAGATGGTGTTATGCCTGGATTATGCCATTTTACATCTTTGTAGATAAATGTGTTGAGCATATGAAACTATCCACGGTAGCATGAGTAGTCTCTATTCAAATCCTTGGTTATCTTTCATTTGAATTTGTTAAAAAATATATAAATATATTTGATGCAGCGTGAAGGCACAAATTATATACTTTGAGAGACATTTTAGTCCAGTGCTTACCAGGCATATTTGGCCTGGTAACCTTGAAAACCACCAACTCGTCTCGGAAATTCCTTCTTTCCCAATGAGGTAAAAAGGGCAAGTTTTTGCTCTTTAAGATGGCGGTACATAACCCGTCCATGGAACATAAACGTGTCTGCCGGTTGGGGAAGATAGATGGAGGCCCACATGCCTGCCTTAATAAAAAGGTCTTTAAACCCTCGTCCAGATCTTCTTCCCAAGGAAGCATGATATTAAAGACAGGCAGGGAACTGGGCTTGGTAAACGTAATGGATCGGCAGAAAAGTTTAAAAGCACCAAGGGGGTAGGCCATTATGCAAAACAGGACTCGCACAAGTAATCTGCGCCCTGTCTCTTAGCTGCCAAAGACAAAGAACACATGCACAAAGAACTGATTGCTTCTTAAGAAGCTCCCCGCGCCGCCATGATGGATTCTGGTATTTTGACTGTTAATATGTTTGAATGAAAATTATTTATACATTTCTGTGAGGTTGAGCGCCTCTCCCTGTGATTACTGCGTGTGAAAATGAGAGCGGAGGAGCAGGAAATTTCCATGTCACAGAGGCCTGATGTATACTCAGATTATGGGCTGATTGCAGCTCAGATGAGCACTGCGTAGAATCGTGTGCCTGCGCCTGTGACAACTCCCCGTCCCTGACAAGGCCTCTTAGTTTTTCCAGTTATTGATGCATTCTGCATAAATGCAATCCATTGATGGTGTCTGCTAGCTGCGTAGGTATGGGGGCCACGCGGCTGCCAGTGTGTGTGTGTGGGGGTGTGTGTGTTTGTGTGAAGTGGAAGCGTGGTATTTAATACACTCGGAGGCAGGGAGGCGAGCAGCAAGAAGAGCATCTTGAATGTTTTTTATCCACCGCTGTTCAGAAGAGCTGATCAAAAGTGAATTTTGTTCAAGGGGAATCTGCATGTGTGATGATATTACCTGGGCAGATATTCATCAGACCCTCTGTGGATAGCAAGATGCAGAGAAGAGGAGCCAAAACAACAAGAGGAATTGGTGAAAAGAACACATGTAGGAGGTCATTGAAGGTGGGAGGCATGTGGAAGGGAGCAAATGGATTTAACACACATACATAGATGCATGTTGTTCTGCAATGCTACTTCAGTGCTGTAAAGACACTAAGTACAAATGTGAGGTACTTATACTAACCCTTCTCCTAAGTGCATATTGGTAATAATACATACTTAGTACACAGTAGCATTTTTTAAATAACATTTGTGATCAGACTTGCAGTGCAATACATTTGTTTTGAGTCACTGTTCGCTTTGCTTTGGTAAAGGATCTAAATTGTTCCTCTATCGTTTCTTGCTGTACTTCCTACCTTAACTTGTAAACATTGGAACTAAACTTTAAATAAATTTAAATGACTAACCTTGTCAAGAATGCAAGGTGTCTCCCCTCAGGTGACAATATGAAAAAATGTATCTCTCTCTCTCTCTCACACACACACACACACACACACTCATATGCACACTAAAGTGAGAGTTCACAGAGGGCGCAGACACAACAAATTGGAATCTCATCACTATTCTTGCAGCATCACTGATAAACTGATGCAGAGATATGACCAGAAAACCTCAGGATGTGAGTGAGCTCTAGTGTAATAATAATAAACTATACAATGTCTGAAACATAAAAAAAGACAAAAATGCTTTTTTCATCAACTTCAAGATTCAAAATTTTTGTTCTGCATATGTTTTTGTTTCACTAAAACTCTTACAAACATGGATGGATTTCCAAGATATTTCAAAGCAAATTTTCCATAACTTTCAATACCGAAAAGTTAAACTTTTTGAAAACAAGAGATGAACATCCAACAGTAACAAGGACTTACACTCTAATATTCGCCTCCAAGCTCAAATGCATAAAAATGATGGATAGATCCACTTACAGCACAACAATCCCCTGAGGACAATTACCACCGCTTTGGTAATTCTGCAATCATGGCACTTGATCATAGCTTATCGAGCTCCTTCATCCTCTTTTGGACGATATTCAAGAGAAACTTTTGGCTCCTCAGTTGAAGAAAGACTAACGAAAATATTTCACTTGCCAACTTTTTAAGCCAATGAAACCTCAGGTAGCATATATGCACTATTGCAGGGATAGTGGAGCAGTGCCACTTTGCAGTAAAAAGGACTAAGCATTATAGGAAGAAACAAATTGTCCCCCCTCGCCCCCTCCACACAGACACAGTCACAGACACACACTCATGCATGTACACATTCAGTCAGCGCCCCTGGGCATGAGTTCAGTTGTCCCTGGCTGTGTCTTTCTCTTTTGGGGCCTGATTTGAATACGAGCCTCGTTTTATGGAGGAAGGTAATTGGAAGTTGGTGATTTACTGCAGTGTATACATGGACTGCATCCAACAAAATATCTGGAAGCAGGGAATAATCGCTTTGTAGCCTGCTGCTGCATTTATCTGGACACAGGTATATTTTAACCACCGGGTGTTGACAGTGTTGACTATTAGCCGGCAAATAAATTATTCAGCACTTACAAGAGGGGAAAAAAATGGGAAAAATCTCCTTTCCATGGCTACAACAGGACAAAGCAGCGTGCAGTGGAGGAAAAAAAGAGGCAGTCATTTTTTCTTCAATTACAAAAGGCAAATATTTATTATTTATAAGTACTTGCCTTGTATGGGCTTAAATGTTATTTATGAACCTGTTGCATAGTGATTTCCAATGTAACTCATTATTTTTAGCTAGAGGGTGTTGTAAAGGAGCAAGGATATATTTAATGACACTCTGCTAGTCGGTGCAATTACACTGTAATCATTATGTAAAATGTCCTATTAATTAAACCAATTTCTGCTAGGGGAACATTCTTTTCTGCAGGGCCTGCGCCTCATCCTTCAGCCGCCTTGCTGCCTCATGTTTTTCACTGGGCCCCTATTATGTTGTGCCTTCACTGCATACATATTTATAAAAGAGATTTTCATTATCCCCAAGATCTGGAACCACTTTCAGATTAATAAATAGAACGTGCCACAGAGGTTTGAAAGGTAATTATATTTCTTTCCGATCATACAATTTTTTGGCTTTTTTTATTGCCATAGTGCTTGGTACATTTATAAGTTAGAGATTAGAGAAAGCTAAGTTACATATTGGTTTCTGTTTCAATAAGAACTTGTATTTTTAGAGGTTAGAATGCTCAATAAATGTATTAGAGAGTGATATATGACTTAATAGAAAACTCATTAATGCATTTGTAATTTATTAGAGGACACTCAGTGGAGAGTGACAGGACAAATGCACAATACGACAGAGATGTTGTATTAAAACATTTTCAAATCCAGCCAAGGTGTGTTTGTAGTAAAAATAGTGGAATTTATCCTAAAAGTTGCTATTCTTTAAAATGCAAGAGGCTACACAGAATTCTAAATTTGTCTCCCTTTAAGAAAATGTTGGTGCTAGCAATCATGGCAGGACAGAGTAGTTGACCCGTCTGGCTCTTTATCTGCTGCTCTGGCAGTCCTTATGTTGCTGTCGTGACCAGGGGTCATTGGCACTTCCAATGCTCTTCAGACACAATCTGTTTTCTTTACTTCTTGGCACAAAGGAAACGATTAAGAAAACAATTCAATAGAGAGCAAGAACACACTCACACATCTACATTGCAAATGGAGGCGCTCGGATGTTTGCTATTCAGAAAGCATCGGTTGGGATAGGCCCTCTTTGTGAGAGTGCTTATCCAAGAGATCCACTTCTGAATACAATCGTCAACCATCATGCTGTTGAGGGGATTTTGTGGCTATAATGCATAAAATTAGAAAATGATTCAGTTCAAGTGATTCAATGAGGAAATTTAAAACCACAAGTTCTATGAACAGTATTTCATTTACTGTTTTAAAAAAGCTGCATTATGAGAAACTGAATAAATAATCGAGCTTTTTAAACAAAGAAGGTACATTGTAACAACAGAAGGTGAGCTGTATTTAATACCAATCTACAATATTTAATTATCTTGTCCTTAGCAGACAAAAGGACACTACAGAATCATCTACACACATATTGCCCTTTTTTAAATGTTCAAATCCATAACTTAGCATTTGTACGATATGATGTTTACAAAGGAAAACATGAAAATTTTGCTGGTTTTGTACTTTTTTCTTACATCAAATTATTTTAAACTGCAGCTGTAGATTTACTCAACATTGGGAAATATTATCAATAGAGATATACGTATCTCAATCTCTGAGGCTCTATAAGGCTGAACAGATGGCAACAAACTCTCCAGGCATAACTACCTTGCAGATTTTCCCATGTAGATTGCCATGTGTCATGTGTCCATTCATAAAGTTGTTACAGATGACTCTCTTTGCATGTCAACCGGGTTTTGGCAGATGAAGCTGGGAGCACAATAGCCTGGCTCTTATCAGGAGTGAGGGCTAAAGCTCCTTGTGAGAGCATGACTAAAGTGCTGACAGTCTGAGCGGCTTACAAAACAGAGATGTTAAAGTCAAGACACCTGCTGCTAAATGGGAAGGCTGGATGGTGATGATGATGAACATGATGATGATGACTAAAAAAGAGAGAATATAAAAGAACGATGAGGTGTGATTGTAATGAAATTGGAAAGGGAGGAGGTGGTGATCGTTGTGAAGATTGGAGTGCTGAGTTATTTTGGGCAAACTGGTTCCAGAAGTAAGAGTGTCATTCATTTTCCCATAGCCTTTTAGAGACTGTTGCATGATAACACTTGAAGCAGTCCTAAGGTCTAATCTCCTGGTTGACTCATTTGTGGGAAATGAACAAAACTGTGTTTTGTTATATGATAACAAAGCTAAAGGTGCAACTAAAAAAAATTATGGAGAAATTAAATTTGTCACCAAGATGCATTTAATTCAATTAGCTTTGAATTCAGAGAAATTTAAGGATCACTTGTTCAGGAACAAATACACATTTGAATTCTCTGACAGTTTTAGTTTCATTTAACAACTATGGCACTATTTTATTTACAAAAACAAAACAAAAAAACATCTGTGATCTAAAAACATTAGATTCCCACAGACAGAGAAAGTAAAAATGAGCATTACTCACAGTTTAGTAATAAAAGTTAAGTCAGCTGACTTCACTTATGTCTCTGGAGTGGACAACATCTCAGCAGCCAACAGACTGGAATTGTTCTTGTCCCTTCTGCTTACATCACAGTTAGTTCTGTGGTCTGTTTTGTGCTGTGGGTCCCTCTGTAACTTTAACAAGTGCTGCCGAGTTTTATGAGTTTTGGTTGAACATCACTCAGTCCTGTGTAGCAAGCAGCTAACTTAACCAGGCTGTCTTTTCTTGGGCACACGCCCTGTGTGACCCCTGAGGTGTGATGTGTGTGCTGATGAGGAACACTTGGATCACAAAATTTCTGGTAATTCTGCGACTGTAAAGTTTTTCTGCTGCCATTTGTTACTCCTGTGTTTCGATTTAACAGCTAAAAAAACAAAAGCGCAGAGATTTGACAAAAAAGGTGCGAGTTCACTTAAGGTCTCCCCAACACATTATCTGAATTTGGTTCAATTTTTGGCACAAGTGAAACATAAACTAAAATTATTGGTTCACTGCTTTATTTCTAAATAAGATAACACTGAGGACATTATTTAAAGACAAAAAATAAATGGAATAGAGAATTGGGCAAAAACACTGTTAGAACCAGCAGATTCTCCTACTTTGCAACTCTATACACGATTAAAATCATATAGAATATTAAGTAAGTCATACATTTTTCAGAAAATATGTAAAGCATTTACACTGCATGTGTTTATTAAAAAAACACATGGACCAAAAGAATGAAAACAA
>JAPZDV010000021.1:7730398-7774973 GCA_029814665.1 Acanthurus lineatus | reverse complement strand
GCATGTGTTTATTAAAAAAACACATGGACAAAAAGAATGAAAACAAGATAATTTGCACAGTTTAACATAAATGGTGGACATTCATCCTCTCAGATGTTTTTGATTATTTGCAGCCTAAGCATGAATTCAAATACACCCACACACACACAGCCACACAGTCAGGTTTTTCCAATCTACATCAGCAGGTTAAGATTATTATCACACAGGCGAGAGGTGGCACCGTGATTCTTATCACAGGTATGAATTACAATATTTATATGGCGTGCTTTATTTGTTGCTGGCAGACGGATGGCAGTGTTGCGTTTTAATCCATTACGCTGCGGTGGGGTGTCAAATTAGGCCGCTTCATTAATACACTATCCACAAGCGAGAGAGAGAGAGAAAGAGGAGAGAATGAAAGTGGAGAAAAACAAAGGAGAAGAAGGAGGAGGGGGCAACTGTATATCAGGGAGAGATTATTATTATTCTGTCTCTCTCTGAGATGAGAGCAAATTATAAGAACATACACCTTCTTCATCTGTTTGGATAAGTGGGGGGTCGGCGGCTGATGGATGACTGTGTTTACAAATGAGGGTGACAATGTTAAGCAGAGGAGCAGTACATACATTTCCCACCAATAAGGCTCTGTCTGGTCACACACACTCACAGACGCACACACGCACACGCACACACACACACAAACACACATACAATGAAGAGGCAGACTGATGATAAGAGTCCCTTGGCTACCGGATTAGGCAATCTTCCCAACTGCCAGCAGATTGATAGAGTCACTGCTCACAGACGCAATTGCAACGGGGAGGAATAAAGTTTGGCCTGCTGGTATCATCTGTGCTTACTGCCAGCTTGGTATGAATCTCTGAGGAAGGATGACCTGCGAGCAAGACAAGGCACAGGACATTTACTTCTGTTTCTTTTGTATCCGTGCAGCTGTGATGGGCCACCGTAGTCAGATTAATGTCACAGCTACCATACAACAAAAAACATTTCTTGACTTCTCATTTATTATTTTATATATAGGTAAATATAGATATAAGATATATAAAAGTGCACAAATATTCTATTGATGATGCAAGGTTTTCCACTTTTGTATTGTTCTCTTTTTTGAGCTGAAAAGACTGGTTGAATGATTCGTGCACCGACAGCAAAATCCATCCTAAGCATAAGCAGATATGTATTTTATCAATCAATTAATCAATAAAATAATTTTTATAGTACACGTCAAAATTATCACATTCTATCCTCTCAAAAGTGATAATTTGCTGCTTTTCTTTTTCTTGTGATAGTTAAGTGAATAACTGTGGGGTTTTGGCTGTTGGTTAAAAAATATGATCTGCATTTCTAAAAAAATTCTGACATATTACAGATGAGTTCAAGTAATTTAAATTCTTTCTGCTTGCAGAGCATATATTCTCAGTTTGTTGAATATCAAAAAAGAAATTTTATTCCCAAATGTGCCCCTTAAAATTTCCTTTTGAGCTATTCAGCACTATCACGGTGGAATTACCTTGACTTAATGAAGAATAAATGAACTGGGATAATTACCCTATAATTACAGTAAGCTTCTGCTAACTTTAACATTGTTAGAGTGTTTACACATGTGTGCACTGCACAATTTGTGTTGTAATTTGATGTAATTGTCACATTCAATTAATTTTACATGACTTACAATCATAACTGCCGCTCTAATACACAATACCTCCTTTTCTTTATTAAGGATGATAGTTTTTATTTTTTCTATCTTGCAGATTAATGTGGATCTTCTTGCAGAAGACAACTTTTTAGTGTTTCCTGTGCCACAGATAAATTTTTTAACACCTTGCCCAACAAATATTGCAGATAGTTTCATCAACAGCCAGACTGGCTGAAATGAATGAATGGACCGAGTCAGTCAAGAGTCAGTCAATCGCTGGCGGGGAAGGAGGTTAAATGTCTGCATTAGAATGTGTTTGCCCCCCAAGCATGTTAAAGAGCCCTTCTCTCAGGATCCCCCATAATTCCACAGGCTTTAGCGTGTCATCTTTCTCCACGGTGTCACAGGAAATAGACTGATGAATCACTTCCTGATGTCACTGCGGTGGACTGGTGACAATCAGCGAAATGATAGTGTCTGCCTGCCTACACATATCTGTAATTGATAGCCCAAACCCCAAACACTCGTCTCTCTCCACTAGCTATGATGGAACATTGGATTGAAATCACTCCAGATGAGGTGGGGTCTGGGCCATTTGTTATTTACTTCTTGTCGCTTCACAACAGCCCCCCCACCCACCCACCCTCCCACCACCACCACCACCACCACCACCAAACCCCTTACCAACACCACCCTCCCTTCAACCCCCACCCCCACTCGCCCCTTGCCGCCAGAATTTTCACCACAAGAACACATTATGGTAATCAGACAGTATGTGTGTATAGGAATCAATCAACGGAGAAGCCCATCGTAAGAGTTATGACACGGCGAAGTCTGTTTGTAACTTTTGATTAATGGACAGATCTCCCCTGTTTTCTGCAGGACCGGTAGGTTCAACATGGATGAGGTTGGCTGCTTTTAGAACTTCAGTTTAAATGAAGACAAGCCTGTGCTTTTTGGGAAAAGGGGTTGCATCCTAGCAAACTAGGGTTTAACCTCTTTTCTTAACGACGTATGGCTGCATGGTGGTGATGGATGCCATATCAGATACCTCTCATCAGCGTTACAGCCACCTTGGCACTTCCTCTCTCCCTCCTGTACCTGCCATCCCTATGCCTGCCTGATTTATAAAGTTGTTATGGCAATTCACTCTAATGTTATTTCCTGCCACATAAATACATATATCTCAGGCAGCTATTATAAGGCCTGTAATGGAGGAGCATCAGGGCTGCTCTGGGGATCCTTTTAGGACATTTGGCAGGATGTTATTGGTTGCGTTGAGAGAGGAACCTGCGTTAGCATTAATCTGCAAGATGCAAGATAAAAGACTGTGGGGACTGTTTCATTATCATCAGACAGACTCTTCTTTCAACCTCTGCATTTCCCTTTTGTAAAAATGAAATTTCAATGCAATGTTTTTGCACTTTGAGTATATCTTTTGACCCTTTCATTGCTACAGTATCTCAGTGCAGCAGTTTAACTTTAGCAAATTTCTTATTTCAAGCATTTTTAAAAAAATAATGGATAGTAGAGATGACATGTAAAAAAGTGAAAGAAGAAAAGGATATAGTGCATCAAATTTAGTCTGGACTAAAACAACGTATGTTCTGAGAACATGATCAGCTACTTGGAGATCTCTCTTTCATGGATGCCCCGTCAGCTTATTTTTTAATCGTAAATAGGCAAGAGTTCATGGAAACCTTTTTTTTCTGTTCCAATTAATCACTCTTCCTATGAACAAACTTCTCCAAGTCTTAGGCCCATAGAGGTCTCCAGTATCTAATATTATTTCATCACTGTGTTAACATTTAAGTATGAGCAAACACAAATGAAAGAATCATTTTTCATCCTTTTGTAACTTCTTCAGATATTTAGGTTTGCAAATCCAAGGGGCAAATTGTTTGTGGAATCTCCATTATGCCCTTTTCTAATGTTGTCATTAGCAATCAGCTCACTGGGCAAACAGGCCGGCAGGAGGTGGAGGAAAATCATTTGAACCTTCAGCCTCGCCATGGATCTCCTGCCGCCAAGGGGGGTCAGGGGTGCCGGCCAGGGTGACAGCTTGGGTCAATACTCAGGAGCTGGTGGAGGATCATGCAGTGGGGAGGGAGGTAGGGGGAGTCGTATGGGGGGAGTTAGAGTGGGTCGCCCTCGCAGATCAACCAGCTTTAAGGTGAAGTCTGCAGAAATGTTGAGACGAAGAGGTGTGTGAGTGTGGTGGAAATTAAGGGGAGTGATAGTTGCTGACGGTGCCAGCTAAGCCAGGAGACACACACACACACACACACACACACACACATACACACACACACACACACAAAAGCTAATGACAGGCAGAGTGGAGGTATTGAAAGGTGTGACGGCCTTGTCAGGGAGTGTCCCACCCTGTCCTCTGCTGCCAACCAGCTCCCTCCCTCCGCCGCTCAGAGGGCATGGCACACCACACAAGACTGACACCTGAAATATTGAGTTATCGATACAGTGTCTCTGTGTGACAGCATGTGTGTGACAGCGAGTGTGCGTCATCGTACGAATGAGAGAGTTATTGATACGATGCCTCTGTAATGTGCGTGTCTTTATGTGTGTCTGTGACTTTTTTGCGTGTGCGGTGTCACTATATGTGTGATGGAGTTATTGATATTGCGCACTTGGACTCGAACCACCCATCGATTCCTGGAAACACAACACCTGCATGCTAGTCAGGTAAAAGCGGCATGCTTCAGAAACACGGCTGATAGGTTTGCTGGCAGAATCCAAAGTTTTCAGCAAAGACATCCAAGGACTTTGAATATCCATGGTCCTGAAACTACTCAATCAGCTAACATTATGGGGAGATTTTATATGTACACAATTGATGACATTTAGGTGATAACATTTGCGTGTGGGCAAAGAAAAATGAAGAGAAGGAAAGGGGAAAAAAAGTGCCAGGAGGTAATAGAAAAATCTAGAGGTATTATGTCAGGTACGGATGTGAGATATACAGACATTTTTTTTGCCAGTCCTATTTCAGCCAGACAGTAGGGGGCTATTTGGAATGGAGGAAAAGTAATAACCTCCATTTGTTCCCCCTTGTCCCTTGGCTTATGAAAAACGCCTTTACAACTTGCTTTGCCTTAACTGGGTTTTCTGGGAGATTTTGAAGTTTGGCAACTTGTCACTGGGATTGCAGCTGGTGGAAATATGATGTTCAGGTCATGGCTTTCTCTGCTAGTTCAATATGTTGCTGTGTGATTGAGGCAGGCTTGGCGAAGAGGATTTGGGCTATTAATAAAGCCCAGTGTGGTCTTGGGGCCAGCACATACTGTACTGCTGTTGCAAAAGAAAAGAGGTGGTGATTTTTTTTTTCTGTGAATAAAGCGGAACATCGTCTTTGATTTTGTTGGAGGCTGAATATATTTGATTAACGTTTACTTAAAAATATGTCAAATTGAACATGTTTTTTTTCCCCCCTTTTTTCTCTTTCGCTACGAGAGCAGCAGTATCTATGTGTTATTCCACATTCTGGTCTGGCTTTCCCTGAGCCCCCGGAGATCTCGGTCAGCCGGCTGAGCTCCCTGCTCCCCCTGTCTCCATCACTATCAATTGTCTTTGAACAGCTCCGATCATCACCTCAATTATCCGTTGTCCTGCCCACCTGATGGGTTTTTTGCCAACTATAACTTCTGTGTGGATGGACAGGGAATAATGACAGCTGAGGCCTGTGCTTGGGTAGCAGGGTGGAATACAAAAAAGGTGTATGGATGTAGATGTGGCTGAAAATTCAGCTTCTTCACCGCACACACGCACTGACAAAAAACACACTTACGAAAGACACACAAGCAGGAGAGAGCACACATACAGTCTTGCAGCTGCACAGACACTCAGGCAGAGATATTCACAGATGTTGATGCAAGCACAGACACACAAACCCCCTTTCCCACCTCCTGCTTTAGAAAAGCCATTTACTGACCGAGCGCCGAGGTGTCAGGCTCTAAAGTGAATCTAAGAACGTGCTTGATGTGTTCCCTCTCTCTCTCTCTCTCTCTCTTTCTGTCTCTCTCACTCTCTCTAAGGCTGCAAGAAACTCATTTACCCTGCAAATCCAAATACACGAGCAGAGTGGGAAAATGTATTCATACCACAGGTGATCTTATTATGGGCGCGGTAAACTGAGCAATGAGAACATCATCCACTGCAAATGACACCTAAACACATATCGACAAAGAAAAAAAAAGTAATATCATCTGCATAATCAGAGAAAAGCAGTCAGATATCATTGTCTGGCAAATGGAATGAATCGAAAAGTTCAGTGCCAGAGCATCGTGCTATTTATGCGCGATAGTGATTCCATTTAAAGTCAGCAAGGAATTTCCATGTTGTTAGTACTTGGGAAATAAGCGTGCTGTGGCTGTTTTAGCTATTAGCCAAGCAAAATACAGGGGAAAAACAATCTACTGCTGCATACAAATAGAGTTTACATGAAATTACCTACGTGATGAGGCACTGGAGCTGACACATGATCGCAACCCAATAAAGCATCCAACACATCAAATGCAATTATTATTTCACTATTACACCACTTTTTATTTCCATTGTCTACTCACAGCACTCATCTGTCTATCAGGTAATGAAACTACACACTGAGTAAAGTGTTTCTTTGCTTTTACTGCATCATTTTGGGTAATAGAGTTTTACTAGATCTAACCCAAGTCCAAACACTAACCCCAGCTGACCCCATTTTTGCACTTCATTCTAACATAAATATCATAAAATCAGATCGAGCATATATTTTTATCGTGTTTTACTGGAGCTGAAACATGAGTAATGTCATAGATTACACAATTGACATATAATTATTTGCAATTATTTTAATAATCGATACTTTTTTACCATTTTTTTTTCTTTGATGATTTGGACTTTTATTGGGAGAAACAGGCACTTTTAGGACCCCAATTTAGGCTTTGCAGAATGCAATGGAAACTTCTGACAATATTCTGACAGTTTAGGGAAGATGTAAGAAATAATTTGGGTACGGGGGGAATCTAAAGCCTAAGATAAAGACAAAAGCTAAGCCTAAGATGGGCGTGTATTTTATGTACAAGATGTATGAAGTACAGGTATAAGTGACAGCTGGCTTACTGTATTTATATTAAAAAAACATGTGAGAGCTTTAAATGATGATGATTTACTCAAAATGCTGGTAATGGTAATGCTATGCTATGACTGTATTTCTACAAAATATACAATGTTAGAAACATACCATCAATGTGGTGTTAAATGCTATTGGTGTACAACAACAGTTTCTCATCCTTCAGTTAAAATGGGCTGCTGAAATACTGTATGAACAGAACTTGAATTCTCTTCCCCTGCAGAGGTTATAGTTTTTCCTGATGGGAAATTATTATTCTGCATTGTCTCAGGGCCATCCAGCCAGATAGCTGAGCCATTAGCATTTTCCTCTTTGTTGCCATCTATAAACATTTTTGTTGTCCTGAAGGGTCATCTCTGTATTCTTCCATCTCTCCCTTCCGTCGTAATGAATGAGTGTAATTACCAGGCCTGATTGGTTGGAAGGTCATTGGGAATCCTGTAATTTTTCACTTATGTTAAGCTTGTGTTCGTGATGAATGTATCCAACCTTTCTGCATCCCTCCTTAGATTACTCTAGGCATAGAAATGCATCCACAAATTAAGCTGTTCATTGAACACTGCTCCTGGCCAGCCATGAGTAGGTTTATACAGATAAACAAATGGAAGGAGGTGGTGCAGTGGTTATATTGCATTTTTGTCTTTTTTTTTAAATCTTTTTCCAGCCGCACTTGACCATTGTTTTACATGTTGCATACACTATGGGACAGTATAGAGTAGAATTTAAAAATACATTATATCTTTGTTCCTCTGTGTTGACTGGATAATCAGTAAAAGTTGTGTCATGGTATTTCTCCTTCTGAGGATTGATATGACAATAATTAACAGATTCAGATGCAGTTTTGTGAGCATATGGCATGCGTTACAGTCCACTCTATATAATCCATAATTGCTGTGTTTTTTTATAAGATGCAAAACTTTCATTATCACCTTCAGACCATTGGAAATGTCTGAGGCCGTTCTTGTTTTTAATTTAATTGGGTTTCAAGATTTAAATTTTTTTTGCATTTTTTTGCTATTTTGTTAATAAGTACTAAAAAAAACTCAACAAACAGCAGATCTTGATGTACAATTTTTCTTTTCATCTTCTCCTCCTTTCTCTTCCTGTCTCCTATTCAAATATTTTTTTGATCTTCACATCTTTTTTTCCAAAGCAAGGGAAATATTTTCCCTAGACCTTCGACAACCACCTCTACCCTTCTCTGTTCATTTTCTCATTTTCCAAACTTTTCTTCCCCTCTCTTTGGACCTCTAATCTGAGTGTTTGGTTGAGGTTTCTCTTCTTTCGGTTGAATTAGTGGCCTGTCAGAGATGGTTCTGCTGCAGGGCGCTGGCAGCTGCCCCACTCACTCCACAGCCTATCAGCCTCACATTCAGCTGTCCATGAAGGAGGGATGGAAGGACGGAGGGATCATTGGACGGAGTGAGGGAGATCAGGCTTCAAAGGACCAAAGAATGGAGGGATGTAGTGATAAGAGAGTATAGAGAGATGGTTTCTTGATGGGAAGAGGGAGTGGAGATATATGGTTGAAGAATGGGGGGATGGAGTGGTGGAGTGTATCTGTTCAGGGGCCCTGTGGCTGAAAGCCAGGCAGTTTGAGTCAGTGGATGGGCGCAGAGGCTATATTCTCCTTGTCTTCTTCTCTTTCTTTGTTTCTTTCTCTCCTCCTGTTTCTCTTACAATTGCCTTCTTGGTGGACTCCTGGGCTTCTTTCTCTCTATCTCTCTTCTCTCTTTTCACTTTCTCTTTTCTCCCACAATCAGCTAGCTGACAGGCAGACTGGGGCCATGATGGACGATGCCCTCTCCGAGTCCGACAACATTTTCTCTCAGTCCCCGAAGCAAGATCGGGCAGCATCAGAGGTAGGCCAGCACTGGCCTCTTTCAGTGTTTGTGAGGTCCAATTGCTGTGCTCAGTCACCCCTCTCACGACCCTCATATCAGCTGCGCTGGGCTTGTGCAAACTGGAGCTGACCACACGGCCCCGTCTTCTCAAAATCTGCACACTGGCCATGCCACAACATTTAACCACATTTCTACTCTGTGACTTTTCTCTCTTTCTCTTAGTCACGGGAGCAAAGTAGAAATATGACATCATAAACAAAAGAAAAAAATTACATATAAGGACATTCAGACCTGTCAGAAAATACGATTACACCTCTCTATATGAAAATGCAGTCCTAATAAGTTATAAGAATAAAAACAATAACAACAATGACTAATAATAATAATAATACTAATAATAATAATAATAATAATAATAATAGATATTATTTATAAGAAATTATGAAAAATGACTGTAGTTTTGGGAAATTACTTAATTAAATAAATTCATTTCTAGATCACCAATAACATAACTAAATAAAAAATTGTATCCCTTAATTTGCCAGTAAACCTAATTAATCAAATAGATAATTTATCTGTTTTTGACAAAATAATCAATATGGTAAATATTTTATAAAATCAAAAAAAAATCTGTTTTTTTGAAAATTAGAGCATTTTCTGACTACAAGGTCTTCTGCAGCAAGAAAGAAAAAAACGGCCACAACTTAATTCAATCTCATTAATTTGATAATGTTTAATCAATGAGCCCCGTTGAGTTAAAAGGTCTAGTTCAAACATTGATTACCGTCTTTCAATTCTTCCTCAACAATAGGCTGTGGGAGGCAACTTATCATTAAATGCCTGAAGATGCTTTAATCTATGTTTCCAGAGGTATCTTTGCAGTGTAAAAATTGGAAGGGGGAGTGTAGTTTTATTATTGCTAAAATGCCAAGTTTTTCCCCTCCACACACACAGTGTTGGTACACCCCAGGCCACCCACCCCACCACCTTCTCAAACCCCTGGGCCCTCCATCCCCAGCTTTAATCCAATTTGTTCAGTCCCCCTGTCTTCTGCTGGCACAAAATTAAAGGCCTGCTCCCACAAAAACACCTTACATTTCCAAGGTATTGGCTGCCCTGCAAGACTAGAAACTTCATTTATTCTGGCTAACTTCTCAATTATCTTCCCAGTAGTGGAGACGTGTAAAAAGTACAAAAATCAATAGGATTCCATTCCCCTTGTATTGGAAAGGGGAAAATTAATGAGATAAGACACTCTCTTAATCAGAAATAAATGTTTTAATTCAGATAATGACATAGTTTTCCCTTGCAGAAGGATGACAAATGCCGAGGTGCTGTGAGACCCACCAAGAAGCCGTTTCAATTTTATTGTAAATATAAAAGGTATTGATCTGTGAGATGTACAAACCCTATTGCTTACAAAAGCCATTCAGGGGGACTGGGAAAACTATTAAGCGGCGGGTCAGAAATCAATAAACAACACTAAGAGGTGGCTGTGCCTGCCCTCTCTGGCAGATCTCTAGAAAGCCAAATGGCAGAGTTAGTGACAGGCGGCTCGGTGGCGGAGCAATGTTAAGGATGATAGGGTCAGCTGGTTAATGTGGCGAGGGCCCTGACAGGTCGGCAGCCCACCTCAGAGCTGGAGGCCTGACAAGCTGCCATTTAAACAGACACTGACTCATCAGCCTGTCGCTACAGTTAGTGTTTCACTGCGGTGGGCCTCCGCTGACAGGAGCCATTCGGCTGTTTCTCTCTTTCACTTGAATTCTTTCTCCTTTGCTTTCTTTCTCTCTATTCATCGTTTTCTCTTCTTCTTCTGCCGTGTGCTCTTATTTTCTCCTGGTCTGTTTATTTCTCCCTTTCTTTCTTGCTCTTTAAGCTGATCCTCTCCTCTCTTGATCAAGCATGCAGCAGTAGTTACATATGCATGTCTGCAGTCGGAATAAACCAGTGAGAGAGAACAAGCTGTTTGGATTTAGATTGCTCTAGCTTGAATGCATAAGTTCGGTGAATTGACAGTTGACAGTGTTGTCCTGCTTAAAAACACACTAATTAAATTAAAAATTTAAATTTGACTGTGAGCATTTTTTAACCTCTCAACCTTGTTTCTGCATGTCTAATAATTCTTTTCCCCACTGAATATGAATAAAATGACAAAAAACAAAAAAAATCTACATAAAGCATCTCTTTTTGAAGACCTGGACTTAAACAGCTATGTTTTAATGCTTTCTCTGTCATCAGTAAGAGTTTCAGTATGAAGTATGTCATGTTTCAAACAAAACATGGCTGTTTTCACTTAAGACTACAACAGAGAAACTGATCCATTTTAGATTTTCTAGAGTGTTTTGAAACTGCAAAACCTATGACAAACTTGTTTTCATACTGTATATTTGGCAAATCAAATTGAATCTGACAGAAGGATTCTGGAAAACCAATATGTACAGGTTATGCATGTGCCTAGTGAGAGAAAAGAGGATATGGTGGGCCTGAGGGATGGATTGGTGTTGATTTAAGAGCAGGAAAGAGAAAAAGTTTGGTTGCCTGTGCAGTAATTATGGGGAAAAGCAGGCCACCGACCAGCCAGTCAGGTCAGATGACTTAACCTCAGATCTATGCACTCCATTGGACTGTTGGAGGGTCAGGGCCCTCTGGCACCTCTCACACTGTGGGCCTTCACTGACATCAAAACCAGGTAACAGCACTAATGGGACCTGAACCATCTTATCAGTACTAAATTATGATATTATGTGTTTTAGGTGAGTGATGGGACAGATGAGACACTAACCTAAAGACGTATGTCAAGGTGTTTGAATTTAAAACTCCTCAGGAGCAGGTGACACGCTCTCGGCAGCTGAGCCACTGGGACACCAAAGCAAAGCTATCTTAACAAACATTGTAAATTGATAAATCATTGAAAGACGCAGAGGGACTGTATCTGCAGGGGGATGCTAAGCAGGCTTAGAGGGGATCAGTGTGTGAGTATTGCCATCTTCAGCAGGGGACATCCGCTACATCCGCCAGACAGATAGATAAATAAATCGAGGCGTATGCGTCTGTATACAAATGAGTGAGCCTGTAAAAGAGAGACAGAGAGCGAGGCTGGGAGTCTGAATAGGAAGGGGGGAAAAAAGGTATAGAAAGGGTTGTCAGAGAAAATCCCACGCCATCTCCCCCTGCGCTGGGACGACGATGATGAGATTTAGGAAGGGTCAACGGCACCTATCAGTGGGTGAAGTGTTTAGTAGGAGTGTTTCTCCACCCCCTCCTCCTGTAGTGTCATCCCGTGTCACTCTCATCTCCCCAGCCTGATGATGAGGGGGCTGGGGGGCCCGAGGTGCTGGCTCCCTCCTCGGGTTCGGGTCATCTGACCCCGCTGTGTAATTCCTGCCTAATGCCCCTCGTACGAACAAAGCCTGCATCCGTGGCACACTCAGACCCCACTTGACCCCCGCAGCCCAACACAATGCAATTGGCCGTGTCATTATATCAGGCCCGCTCTGTCCCATCTCTCCCTACATGCAACGCGGGACTGTATAAATTGATTTCCAGCTGCTGGTAAAGCACCTTTGCATCTCACCCACCAGCGTGGGGAAAATGAGAAAAAAAATGACAAGGCAGGAAAGGTCATCTGATATCTTAGATGATATCCAGGGAAAAATGGGTCTAAACAGTCATGGAAAAAATATTTATCTACAGCTCCATCTGAATTTCCATTTAACAGCAGCAGCAGCAGCAGCAGCATCTCTGCCTGAAGCAAAATGCTGTTTATCTGTAGTGGCTTTAGCAGAGTGGTACTACAAACTACATGCAAATTAAGCAGTAACATATTGTGAATAAATCTGACTGTAATTCTACCAAATATTTTTGTATGAATTTGAATTTAAATTACTGCCTTAAAGTATTTATTTTAAATACATGAAACAAGAGTCGTTCTTTGAGTTTACAAGCTTTAGACCGCCATCTCTGCATGTTTTCTACTTTATTATAACTGCTTATGACTCTTGCAGGTACAAACTTTTAACACTAGGCTGCTTGCTTTTCTTTTTGTTTTATAGCAGAACAAACTCCTCATTTTTCATGGCTCTGATCTATATGGTGACCGTGACTAGTCCATAACTCAGGCTAAAGAACACAGGCACTTTCCCCACTTTGTTGTCTCACCAAAGCGAAGACCTTGCACGGCATGGCACGGCGCAGCATGCGGCTAGGGGAGAGACAATTTATGATCCGGTGACACCAGCAGAGGGGGTGATTTATAGTTTAATTTGCTGTGGTAATGGACAGAGGATAATAACATGTAAAATATTAATCAATGTGTAGCAACAGCAGACATCATTTGCTAAGCTTGTTATCCGCTGCTCTGCCCCTGACAGTGAACAATTAAACTGACATGAGGAAAACAAGGCGTTGAGCAGGCATACATGTGCCAGGTCTATATTGGGGGGGGGTTCATAGTCTGGGTCAGGATTTGAGGGAAGGACATGGAAATAATAAATGTTGTTAGTTAGGGTTAACACTTGTTTTGATTTCTCAAGAAGTCTTGAGTGAAAAAATAAAAAAAATCTTAAGAATAATAATCCTTGTACTAAGGTACAATTTAAAGGAATGCTGTTATCACCAACAGTTAAAAATTTTTCTAGATGCAAGAAATTTCAAAATAAAATTAACAACATATAATTGTTTTGGAGTTAATATTCAAAGCAAAACGCCTGTGAGTTTGTTACCTATGTAAAACACAATTTGCTTCAAAGGCAGGAAACAAAACAATTTGTCTACAGGACTGCTAAGGGAACAAGCAGGCTATCTGAAATCATGTCCACCCGGTTGACCTTTTGTTTTGTGTGCCAGCGAAACACACAGTTGACAAATGAGCTCTTGGAGGTGCAAAGCCCAGTGTAGCAGTGTATTTTGAGTGATGTCTACATAATTAACGTGCAGTGGTTTAGCCTCAGTGATGAAGTGTGTGTATGATTAGGGCTGTTACGGGGATTCATCTAACCTTGTTGGAGCAGTTGGTGAGATAGTAATATCCCCTCTCTGCTATGGTTGGATGGGGCTGAATGATGGATTATAATTCGCTTTATGCTGCAACATCAGAAGGGGAGCTTGCTGGTGAAAACACAAATATTTTTGTACATAGAATGTGTTAAATAAAAGGTATAGTATATAATTTGTACAAGGATAATGTAGAAAAACTATTGTTTGGTGATAAATATATGCTCAAAAAAAAGAAATTGTTGGCAGAAAAAAAAATCCATAAAATTCTATAAAATTATATGATATAATAGCTTATCAGAATCAATCAGTATTTTGCTTACTGACAGCCTCTTTAGTTTTAACTGTTTTTGTAGCCAAAAAGCCTTGAGAAAAAATAAAAATAAAACACATAAAAAGTGTTTTTTCAATAATTATTATGGATTTATTAGTGAAATTAAGATTTGGTTTAAATATATTTTCCATTTAAAAGTAAACTTGTCAGCTACAGCATATTCTCTTCAACAGAACTGTGGATTCACAGCATGGAAGATAACACCTCTTTCTCTTTTATTCTCTATTCTCTTCCTCCTCTCTCTAGTACAATCCCTTTCACCCTGCTTTTTTTAGGTGTTTCTGATCCCCTCCTCTATGTGAAGGCTATTTGTGTGTGTGTGTGTGTGTGTGTGTGTGTGTGTGTGTGTGTGTGTGTGTGTGTGTGTGTGTGAATGAGGGTGGGGGTGGCGAACAATTTTTTGCGTTAGATGTATGTAAGGTCATAGCAGAAGATGAGCCTTGGACCACAAGACCGACTTAACAAGAAACCCCTCTCAAAAATTCAATTACAGTCTCATAGAAATTAATAAATCCCTTTTTTCTGTTGGTAGGAACCAAAATTTGTCAACCTGTCCATTTTTCCTGCATCTCCCCCTGACCCTGGTCAATTACATTGCTTGTAAATAGTTTTTATACATGTTCAAATAATTGCTCATCCTAATGTGCAGTGATCTGTATTCGTCATGCTCCGTGGCACCGAGCCCATCACTCGACTCCGCCACCCGGAGCCATTTTGCTGCCGTGGCTGTAAGTGAAATTGAAATTGAAGTTATAATTGATATCGGGGCCCATCACCATAATGGGTTCATCATAGCGCCATCTAAAATATTAATTTTCTAATTATGGATAAATGATCAGACAAGCTGAGCCGGCGCTGGCTGCGGAGCCCCTGGGAGCTGGAGCGATGCGGATGGGAGGACAGGGCCTTGTAAAGCCCACAAATCTTCTCTGATCCTCTCCCGCACAGCGCCCCGGCTCCATTCCCCCCATAATGGATAAATAATAGTTAAGAATCAGGCTGTTAAGCTCAATTTTCTCTCTTGCGCTCTCTCTTTCTTCCTCTCTCTTTTTATGTTTGTATGGGCTGCCAGTGCATTGTTGAGTGCACTGAGTGATCCTTTTTTTCCTGTTTTCTCTCCCTGCCTTCTGTCTTTGCAGAGCCTCCATCCTTTAACCAAATTCTAGCACACACAGGGCAGCTGTGTCAGAGGGGGGCCTGCAACACAATTTAATTGCAATCACTTACCAAACCAATGAGGCTACTTAACAATACATCTATTTGCACAGTACAAACCCATGATTGTCCCACACACACACTCACACATACACACAAAGGCAGACTTTCTAAGATATTTAAAGTATACGCGTTTAAATAGAAGACTGGAAAATTGCACAGTTACTTTCAAAATTCAATTTAATCATATACCCACAAAATTCCCATATTTATTCACAAATGCCGACTGGGTCATTAAAATTAACCTTTTCACTTGGCAGGTAGGAGGCAAGGGAAATGTCCTTTTTATGTGGTTATTTAGGTAGGACGGCACACACACATCCAGGAATTAAACATGCTTTGGCAGAACGTAAATTTCCGTTTTATGTGGCAATACTTTCTGCTAATTGTTTCCCTGCACCCTGATCCCATAATTAGGCCTTTACTGATTACCTAATTACCCAGCAGCAGAAGGGCAGGTTGACGGCAACATTTCAGCCATCGTTCAAAGGCTCATTATCCCTCTGAAAGTCACTCTCTCTATCTCTACCCCCCACCACCACCTCTAGTCCTCTCATTCCTCCTCTCCTTGCATCACCTGCTCTCCTCTCCTCAATGCACTGAGGGTAGCACAGAGGAGGTATAGTATGTAGACCACAACGCTCTGCCAACCCTCTGCATTTGTCAAGCTGTCCGTTACAGTGGCAAGTTTGCCACATCGCAACTGCCCCTCTGACAGCCAAGTTTATATTGCAATGGGAAGGCGCATGTTGAGGGGAGCTGGGTAGAGAGGAAAGGAGGGAGGGGGATGCAGTGGTAACTGGCAAAAAGGGGGACTGGGGGCAGGTAGAAGGGGGTGGAGAAACAGAAAGAGAGAGAGCTAAAGAGAGAATGAAAGAGGTAATTTATAGGTGGTGGGTTTGATTTGCACTGGCGCTCTTGTCTTTCGGCAAGATATATGTCAGGAGCGGCTTGGAGGAGGATGGAGGAGGGAGCAGTGAGGGGAGGATCCTGCTCAGGCTCTCCCACCGCCTTAGGCCCCTCTTGGGCTTGCTCAGGTGCACAGAGCCTTTTTCATTTCACTGCACAGTGGGGCCCCTAGACATGGCACTACTATGAGCCCCGGGGACACCCCCTGCGCTGCTCCTTCTCCTTTCTATCGTTCAATCCTTTTCCTTGTTTCCCTCAGCATCCCTAGGTCTCCATCTCACCCTCTTCCTCTCTCAACTCTCTCCTTTTCACCCCCTCCTTCTTCCTGGGACATCCCTTCCCAGCAGGGCGGGCCAGCAAACTAGGCACCGAGCACTTTTGTGTTGCCACAGCCATTTGACTCAATGCAGGACAACATGGTTAATCACTAATCCAATTTTGGGGGCCCTGCGTGTCAGCAGGGTAGGCTCTATGCTCTTGTCACACTTCATTAGGGCCATTACAGGCCATTTTCTTTCTTGTCTGTGGGTTAATGTTCTCAGTGACACATTAAACACCTTGAGGGCAGGTAGGGTAGACAGTAGAGGGAGCTAGAGAGATGTAAGGGGCAGGAAATAAAACCCTGCATTTCCAAAAGACATCAATCTTCAGTCAACCTATTTTATCTTCCTAGACTGTTTCTTGAATGGTGTCCTCTGGCCAGCTGGAATTTCAAAAGTTTGAGCAATACAAGCTTAAAAATTTAAATACTGAAATTTGAAGTGGTATTAAGGTGAGAATTGTTAATGTCTGAGTTCCTGTTCACAAATATGTTATCATGTGATAATGTGATGCTACTGTATGTGCTGACACTTTATTGACCACAACAAAATTAGTGTCTTAAATGCATTTATGCTCCTTTTTAACCATTCTAAAATTTGTTTAGAAGTACTAAAAACCAAAGGTGTTTGTGCATTGTGCAAAGAATGCCTCCTTTTTTCCTTGTCTCCATCTTCCCCCATGTTGTGTGACCAGGCCGAAGATCAGATGGGTATCTTGGAGCTGGCAGGGCATCTGCTGTGACTATATCACAGACTCTAATTGGCATGAAAAGAGCCACACAGAGCGCTAGCTTGCAGGCAGGCCGTCCTATTACCCCCATGGACATCTCATTTAGGGGGACTCATGCAGGGAAGCTGAGCTCCGACTTGCATGGTTTAGCATCTTTGACAGGAACACGTCCTCCTGAATGCTGCTTTAGTGACGCTTATTCAGAAAGCAGTGGGGCGTGCAGAGAGAGGAGGATATATATTTACAGGGACATACTCACAAAGGGCTTTATGTTTATAAGGGGGAATTTATTCGTTAGTGGTTTATGGGGTTTTTCATCATAACAAGTCAGCACTGAATTGATTCAAAGAAGGTACATAACTGGAATTCCTAAATTGTGTACTTTCTACATGCACATTTGTTTTGTTTTTAGTTCAGATGTGACACCTTGTTTTAAACAATTATTATTACTATTCTACAAACAAATCTAACAAGATTCAGGACAAGTAAAATGATGCACTAATAAATAGCATAATGAGTTTATTTTGTATTAGACAACAAATAATCCATACTCAGATCAGAATGATGAAAAATGTTGTATTAAAAAAATCATAAACCCATCAGTTGCATGGACAGACGTGTTCTTTCTAGACTAGAAAAAGTTTTTAATTATCTTGCATGGATATCAATTGAGGTCGCAAAGCTTATTGTGAACACAAAAGACTGTGAAAAAAGATAAAAAAATTGATCTTCAAAATTGTACAAACAAAATTGTACTATAACAGGGAGAAATACATGTAGCTTGAGAATAGAGTGCTCCCTTGCTGAGGAATTAGGCTGCAGGTTTGGAGAACACATCCATCTCATAGTTTGGGATCAATAAGAGGCAGTGGGGCTGCTGAACGATTGATCTATTTTAGACTATGCTATCAGCTCAATGTACAATTCAATATAATTCACTGGGACTTTAAAATTTCACAGTACTGCACATTAAACAAGTTTTATTCTAAATAGCTATTATAGAATTTTAGATCATGTATTTCTATTACTTAAAAATTTGTAAAGATTTAACATTTTTTTGTTACTTACATAGTATTATATTTGCCTTTAACAGTCTTTTTGAGTTACTCGTCTCCATTTTTGCTGTCTTTCCTTTTAACATCCCTGTTTGTTGCAGTACGACTCGTTTACCTGTGTACATGTTATGTCTACTTCATTACTACTGTCCAAGTTTTTTGTCAGATTTCTTTATTGTGTGGACTACTGTCCCTCTGGTCTGTCTCTTTGTCCATCTTGCTGTCCAACTCCCTAGTCTTCCTCCTGTCTATATCTGCCTTCTTGAAGGCCCAGTCAAGCGTCCCTCTAGGATAAGCTTGCCGTAGTTTAACACACCACCTCATTAACACGTGTAAATAAAGACGGATGGCCGGCGATATTCCTGCAAATTTGTTTGCCATTACTCTGGGGTCAGTGGTAATTATGGCTGGCATCTAAGTCCCCTGAGTGTGCATACAGTTACATTCATATTACAGTTAATCAGCAGGGGGCTAACAAATTGTCCTCTTACACCACAGCCCCACACACCCTCTTCTCATGAAGGGGCTGAAACATTTTTTTCTGGCAATCAGCTACAGTAGCACCAGCAAGAGGGAAAACAAGAAATAAAGGGAGACTATGATATGTAATGCCCCCTTCATTCTGTTTCTCTCACTCTATTACTCAGCAGAGGGCCACAGGGTCCACTTAGCCTGTCCAGACCTCGGGCATTGGACCTTTGTGTGTTGCATGTGACATGATGACAAATGTGAGAACTTTACAGAACTATGCATACAAAATAATTCAGTATCGTGTAGAGGCTTGTAGTACTGTGATTATGTTGATGCATATATTTAAGTGTTTGCACATGTGTGTTTGGGTTGTCCTCACACTAATGTGTTTGTGTGAGACAAAGCAGAGGCTAGGGAATGATAGCATGTGTAAATTTCATTGTGCTGCTTGTTCTGTGTGTGTTTTCTGTTAGTGCTGACAGACAGCTGCTCTTAAGGACCTTTAAGTGCCTCCTTATTGCTGCCATTACATGAGTCCTCTAAACGGTAAAATATATCTCACAGTTAACCACAGCAGGCTCCATGCGGGACACAGCAGTCTGGTGGCGAGGCTTCAAAGCAGTACTCTGCGGCTGACAAAACACTGTATTTTAACTTTTGATAAACAAATAATAGCCTGAAATATTTTAACAGCTTCCTTAAGAGCAGTATTTGCCAGGATATGCTTAAATTTAGAAAAAAAGGGGGTTTGTTGCTTTAATTTCTTTTGCTGCTCAGTAGTAAACCCTAAGAAATAACAAGTCTATTCAGATCTGCATAGATACAATTATCTGATTATATCCATAATATGCTGATGCTTCTAACTCTTAGCTAGATCTTCTGCCAGGGGCTTCCCGCAGTATTTTAACCACAGAATGCAAGAGGAGATTGAGATTTCATAAACCTGAAATAAACTTGCTACTCCTCCTAATTTAATTTTATCCACTGCTCCATGTCAAGGTTTCCATAGCCAAGGAAATTAGAGCAAAGTTGTCTTCAGTGCTGTTTTTTTTCATTAAAAACAGTTAGCCCTACATTTTTCATGAAAAAACTCACTGAGAATTACACATCTGATCAACTATTTTGATTTTTTATTTCTGTTTAATGGCTCACACTGTTTATTTCTAAGAATAGCCTGTAAAGGAAAAGCAGGGAGGGTAAAGGGAGTTCTGTCTGTTTTTGTATGCTCTTGCAAGCTCCCATAATCCATTAGAAAGGCTGAGGATGAATGAATGAGCGCTGCACCCAGAGAGAGCAGGGCAATAGTTTCTTCAGTTCCCACCTTATTGATTTCTGCAGGAAATATAGAACCTTGGGCACAGAGGTAGAAGAGGGAGGACCACACTGATATTAAGTCGTTTTCTCATCTTTCCCAAAAATCTTTAATCAAAGTTTAAGTGAAATACTAACATGCCACTTGACATGACCTTTTAGCCCTGTTATGAATCACCTGTTTTTGAGCCGAGCATAGTGGCCGAGAGCAGTTAGAGATATTTCCTAATCATGAATTGCTGCAAGAAAAAGAACAAGTTCAGTGGTGTTAAATGGCCACCGAAGGGCTTGTTTGCTGTTGACCTTTGACAAATGCTAGACAACAAATCTATGTTTAAAGCACTCGCCCGACTGGATTCCTTTATAGCTCTAAGTGACTCCTGGGAAGGACGAAGCCTTGAAATGTTACTCGAGCCCAAGCCAAGAAAGCTCTGCTACACCAAAACAAAGGAAGACACAATGCACTTCCTGCACAAATATGGCTCTATGAAGAATGATATACTGCAGGATGGGGGATACATGTCTACAGGGACATGGCAAACAGGACGATTTGTGAGCATACGAGTGCCTGGCATATAATGACAAATATGAAATCAATATAGTGACCTTAATTTGCCCAAAGCATAACTGTGATGTAGTACACAGTGTTTCGATTAAAGGAGGTATAAAAAGATGGTGTCTGCGTGTTGTGAGGGCAGGGAGGCCATGCCCTTTTGAACCCTGGTGCTCACTGAGAGTGTGGCAGCCGTAAAAGGAACAACCGGCCCTGTTTGGTCATTGAATAGGCTCCTTATGGCTCATGGGTAATAATGTCACGCCTCAAGACGTTTTTTAAAAAGAGCCAGCGAATGATAGCTACCAATGTGTTCCGCAACACTGGCAACATTATGGCAGCAGAGGAGAAAATATAATAGCTTGAATATGCTATGAATAACAAAACCTGTCAATACTCACCTCTAGAAAAATTGCTGATCAGACACAGTTCATGCAAAGTGTACGTGTGTGAGTGAGAATTTATGTGTCCCTACATGAGAGTATGTGTGTATTTTTTGTGTGTAAAAAAGTGATAGTTTCCTGTGTGTGTCTGTATATGTCCATATTTACATTTTTGTACTTCTGTTGAATTTATGTTGGGTGTACTGGTTGCAGTCAAGTGGCGATTTAAATTTTCCTCTGCTGGTATTCAAATTGTGTGATGTTGATAATTGGATACAGTTTTCTTATTTAGTCATGAAAATAATGTGGGTCTAGTTTGAAGTTTACAGTGCTGACTTTCAGCTTTAAGTGTATTTAAGACTGTAACTAGCTGAACAGTTCTGTACGTTTTCTTCATAGGGCTACTATTTCGGGGACAATGCAGCAGAGCATGGTTCCTTACAGTAAGACTACAGGTGAGGTTGGGTGTAGGCCTGGTAGAACATCAAAAGGACTTCAGGAAAATATGGACTTCAGAAAAGCACTGCAAAGGTTTTTTAACTTACTATTCAAACTAATGACCTTATTTTAGTATGTCTAAATTCTCAAAATATATTTTGGTCACCTAAGACAGGAAAAGTGTCTATTAATGATTAGAACTTCTACACCCAGTGAGAGTGTCAGTATTCTCAAATTCAGTACAGTCATTGTTTCATTTTCAACTATGTTACTGTATGTTATTGAGGCTTAGAATTTTAGCAAGTACTTTGTTTGTCTAAATTTAAGTATTACATTTTTTGGGTTTGTGGAGAAGTTCCTCTCAGACAGAGTTTAATTTGGGTACATTATTTAGCCTAGCTTAACTAGCTACTAGCGGGAATGTTGTGCTATTATTCATACAAATGTACGAACATGCTTTTTGGGGACACTGTTTCGCTGCTAATCCGGCAGCAGAGGTAGTAAGCTAGCAGAGTGACATCTGTATACTATGAGAAAGCTAGAGCAACTGCATAGCTACACTATTGTGTTACAGATCGTGCCTCATTTGCTCCAAAAAAAAGACTCCATGCTACCTAACAATCACACACTGAAGAAGCATAATACTGATGTTGTTTTGATCAGTATACAAAAATAAAGCTGATGTATTGACTGTTCTTCATTGTAGTACCTCTGTTTAACAAAGGTCTTAAGTTAAATGAGCCTGCTTGTTTGTTTGGGGTTGCCTCAGGTCAGGACTTCAAATTTAAAGGGTAACACTACTGTCACATGATAAGTGGAAAGTGTAGTGCATTAGCATGAACACCAGCTTTCACTAAAATAAACAAACAATAAAATCATTTTAAGAATATTATCACTTGAATGGAGGGAAAAAGCCATCACTTTGTAAATGGGCCTTGGGCTCTCTCTTTTTTTTAAAGATTCAAGAGAAGATTTTTAAACTGATGATGTTCTGTAAGTGAGTAACTGAGTAACCCAAATCATTCAAAGCCTTGTTTTAGCCCAACACCACTGAGCTCATTATAGAGCCTATAAATGAGTCCGTCTTGTTTAGCTCTGCCCCTGGGCTGTTAGCAGCCGAGGGCAGAATGGCTCACACAATGGAGTCATTCGGTTAGAGCTTAGCCCTTAAAACAACATGCCACTCAATGATCCCAATGATCCTCCTGGAAAACAATGCTGGGACACATCAGTCAGGCCTGTGTGGGAGGGAGGGTGGCAGGGGGACAATGATGCCCCCATGGTGCAGTCCTGTTAGGAAGACGTTCCCAACGGGATGGCTCTTTTTACAGCCTGACCTGGAAGAGAACAGCATGGTGAGGGTGCAGGGGGTAAAAATGAGGGGGATAAACTGCAAAGTCGTCTGTCTTAATAACTTCTCTAATCCAGCATTGGGTGCTTCTTTTCTTGGTACAAACAAATAAATCTGACAGCAGCTTGAGATCACTTTAACTTTTGCAGAAAAGTTTTGTGGAACTTATGAAAATTCTCAAAACAAGCAGATCTGCACTGGAAGCAAGTAAAAAAAATTCTCTTTTAAATAAGTCTTTGTTCTCTTATTTTGTTGGAACAAACACGCCATGCACCACAGCTCCATCTCAGTGCTCTGCAAAATAAGTAATTGTAACTGATTGTTTGAGCTTGTGCACTTTCAAATATCCACAAAAATTACCCCAAGAACTTGTGTAGTAATCCTTTAGTTGGAAGCATTACCTTGATAATACTGTAACTGGACAAAGATGAGAAGAATATTTGTATGATGTATGAAACTTATATTTCTAAGTTAAAATTTTAAAGTTTATTGGTTATCAGTTGGAGATGTGTGACAGATCAAACAAAGTCTTAATCAAACTAAACTTTCCCATTAATATACTGTATTGAGGGGGATTCAAATAAGGCAGAGAGATTGAAAAAGATAAAAAGAGAGTAATGTTTTGGGGTTGGGTGAAATTCATCAGGACAGGGATAAAGCAGAGGCCCCCTGGGTCATAAATACCATAAAGCCTCCAGCATAATACTCAGTGCCAGGCCAATCTCTGTTCATTACTGCTCCACGCTACTCAGCACTTCATTTAAAACTCACATTCCTCTAATTAACACACACTGCTGGGTACAGATGAGCCAGTACAGAGCCTTGTCTGTCTGTCCATTGCTTTTACTACTCAATTATGTGTCTCTGTCATCACATTGCTTTTGGTCTTTACTCTGTTCGTCTGTCTGGTCATTTTATTTCCTTCTTTGTGGGCTTCTTGGAATGAAAGTGGCGAAAAAACAAACAAACATACTTCCATTTCTCCAAGTACATTCAATAAACACAATTAGACTCCAGACATAAGTTTTTGGTCTTGTGATAGCTTTTGAGAGAAGAAGAAAAACATGGCTGCATCAAAATCTGAAGAAACAGTTTGTCCAACAAATTGGATGTGGTAAATGTTTGTTCATTTATTATAACAAATGATTACACTGCGACGGAATTAACTCCATTAGAGTACAAAAGGCAAGTATTTAAAGAAAGACAGGCACGCCGATTTTTCTGCTTTACATAAGCATACATCACCCAACCCTGGGTGCGTTTTTCATTTTAAATGATAGCTACAAAATTATACGAGGTGATCTACATGATAGATACACGAGGCAGAAATGATATTTGGATAGTTTTCATAATGTCCTCTGTATTCCTTAGACACAGGAAAAACCTGCCATTCATCTGAACTCATATTGGTTTCACAATACATCGCCTGCTGTTACTAAAGGAGTCTTCTGTGCAGCTCAGAGTAAATGATTCTGCTTCCATCATGGGTGCTTATGTGGATCAGATGATGCGTCTACTGATAGGTTTGTAATGGACTTTTCCTGTTCATTAACTGAGTTATAGCAGCAGGATTTTATGCTTTGCGGTTCTAAATTGAACAATGCATCTCCAATGTTTAAAGTAATATTAATATTTTCAAAATCAATGTTAGTAAAATTTTATGTACACAGTTGTATTTGTTGATGGCCAGCCGCCGCAAATAAAGATAAGATTTATGAAGGCGAGGGTCTCTACTCTCTGTACTATTATCACAAGAGAAACGCAGACCATAAAAAACTTTAATTAAAATTTTAATTAACACCGGCAATCAATAGGGTGTAACATAACATCTCACATATTTTCAGTGGTATGGAGGAAAATGTAATCAAACAAATACAGAGGGACCAAATATGATGATTTTATAGGCTAATAAGACCAAGGTAAGTGTGGCAGGACAAATGGAAAATGTCACAGGCTTTCTCCTTTTTCCCTGTAGTGTTTAGTAATGTGCTTCAATGCAACTGTTTTTTCTTTTCATCTGGGTTTTACACTGCCAGGTGTTTTATCGTTATTTAAATAGTTGATTTGATTTGTTTTTTTCAGTCTGAATGAACCACCCCCTATAATATGTTAGTGTATAACCTGCCTGTTTTGGTTTGGATTTGCATACATGATTTTTAAGGTTGTATTTAATTAGCAAAGAATGAAATTGCGTGTTAAAGCTAGTGAAGATTTTGTTTTCAGTCTTTTTCCTTGCACCATCAACAAAACCAAACCCAACGCAACCAATTAGAATGTTAATTGTTCATCATAGCCACAGATCTATCTTTTTGCAAATAATGGTACTTGGAGAGTTACTTTTAGCCAGACATGTTACATAGAAAGAAAAGCTGCAAAAAACAGTTACAGTCTTTCTTCCCTGTGTTTCTGAAACAAAGTATAGACTGGTCACACAGTCGGAGCTCAATTTACAGGGGTAAGACAGAAATTAGCAAGTAACACATTGGATAAAGGTGGCGTATATCATTATATATGTATAAAAATATAGAGTTGTATTAATGAACAGACTGAAATCAATAAGGTGCAGGAAACCAGTCATGTTTTGTTTTTGACGTGGTCTGAACATGGTCAATGGACAGAGGGGTACATTTACTGCATCTGCCCCTCCGCCTCGATGCACAGTGAGCTACCAAAACATACATAAGTAACAGGTTAGGTTGAAAAATAACCACACCAGGAAAAATTAATCCACCTGTGTAAAAATCTAACACAGAATGTGGTGAACAAATATAAATTTGACATAGTCAGGCAAAGAAAACAAAATTGACCACATAATCTAAGTTTAATCACCAAAAATATATTTTTATGGAGCTAAAATATTTTAGGGTGGACTTAGAACATTGTAATATCAGATGATGTTTCAATGAAACACGTTAAATGATGAAAAATATCACATAAAAATCACTTAATGGCCATTCAGACTGAAGGAGAACATTATCACTTATTATTACTCTGCTGGGTTGAGTGGAGCTGGACAAAAGCATGAATGTTGAGAGAAGATGGACAAAGTGAGTGAAAAAAGAAAAACACAGTGAAAGAAAGAGAGAGAGAAGGAGAGTATTAGGGTAATAGTCCCTGAAGATTGTCTGCAACTCTCATTCCTCTACTATTTCTCTCTTTTCTTCTACTTTTGCAGAGGTAATCTCCTCCACAGCTTGACGCAGGCGTATCTCAACTCAGCTAAACAATAAATAACCTGGATTGGCCACAGAATGGGAATTGCATATCAGGCAATAAAGCAAATTTCAATTACGCTCAGGGGGTAGGTACACTTCGATCCTGAGGTTATCGAAACAGTGAGTGAGAGGGGCTCAATGAGAAAGTTCATAGAGGCCATTTTTGAGTAAGTATTTAATATGTTACCCTACACCTTTCTCTTACATCTGTCAGCTGACATTTATGTTGTTTTGTATATTTATGCAGTCCTTGGTTTTAAGTTTTTTCAACTTAAACTCAGCAAAGTTCCAAAAATTTATGAACTAAGGCACAAAACTCTTAATGCAGGTACAGGGTTTTAACCCTTTGCATAAATTCACTTAAATAAAAAGTTCAAATAATATATGTAATAAAAAGTGTTGTCAGTATTCAACAAAATTACCTCAGATGGTTTAAATCTAATTATGGGCTGAATCATAATGTAAACAAAACCTTTGGTAGGGTTTTAAATAGCAGAATGAACTTTATGATATGTAATATAACTACTAGATTATCCTTCCTTACTAGATTATAAGCTTATACTCACTTTCTTAAGTTTCTGCTCGGAAAGAGTACAATCATAAATTTAGAAATGAAGCTCAAACTGCTCTAAATAACCACTATATAATGTGATTATTGACCTCCATATTAAAATTCTCCTTTCTCGAGGAGGTCAAAGGTCAGGCTCAGCTTCAGAGCAACATCATGGAGCAGGCTCTCTGACTCTTGCTTGAGGACACATCAGCAAAAAAAACTGTTTCAAACTGATTTATTATGAATCAATCAAGCCACATAACTGCCACCATGATTCTTGCAGGACCTTTTTACTGCTAATTTGACCTTTTTGTCATGTTCATAAATATATGTTGATGACAAAAAGGACCAAAAACATCAAAGAAAAAATTGATTTAAAATTCACATTAGTACAGAAATTTAATGTATTTTTGTAGTTTCTTAAAAATATATGCTAAATATTTATCAGGATTTGTAACTCCTGTGTCAAACACTTTCAGTTTACTTGTATATCTGTAACATTCTGTAACCTTTAGCCTTAACTCCAGCTGTGTTGTCTCTGTGTGTGTAGGTATGCGAAGGTATGTGTCAGGATGAGAGTGTCAGGAACGAGCAGAGACAGTACATGTACTATGCGTGAGTATGTGTGTGTCTCAAACTGTGATAAAAGGCCACGCTCTCTGGACCTCAGAGTAACCCAGCGATGACAAATAGTTTCCCTGTCTCTTCCTCTCATCACTGCCCTCGACCCTAACTGAGAATTTCATCTGCAAACAACTCGATTTGATGGGCAAATGTTTGGTCAGCTTCCAGCGGGTGTTCGGCTGAATATTTTTAAGTAAATGTTTGCACAGTTGTTTCTACTTTCCTGTTTTATTTCTCTCTGTGATAATGTCTCCATTTTTGGTCTTGTTCTTTTGCCTCTGAAAAAAAAAAGAAAAACTGATTAAAAACTATTTCCTCTCAGGGTATTTTACAGTCATAATGAAATGGGAGCAGTTTCATTTGTTTTAAGAGTTTTGTCTCTGCAGGGGGAGTTAGTATTTTCTCTGCGTTGATTCTTATGCAAGTACAGAGCACAGATGGTGTAACTCTCTGTGGAAAAACCAGCTTGCTCCTTCTCTGTCCCTTGTGTCAAACTTGCTAGCTAGCTTTCCAATGAACAGATTTTTTACAGCTCACATCTAATAAATATTTAGGATTAACTCAATGAAACGATGCAAACACAAATGAAATGTATTTAATGGGCATCCTGTCCATTGGAGGAGTTTCAATAGGGCACCATTGAGGTGTGAAATGGCTACAACAGGCAATATAACACTCACATGGTCTCTTGCTCTCTGAGTCTTTTTGTCTCTTGCTAACACACACTCATACACACACATACACAAGGAAAAAAAAGCACCTAATATTTTCTGTCAGCAAGATTGTGCATACCCCCAACCTTCAAATAATTTACTGCCATGTGTCTACTGAGTGTTTGGTGCAAAAGTGTCACTAAATCTCAGCCCTCAAAGTCAAACGTCAGGTAAACCACAGAGAAATAATGTTTATTTTCTCTCAGCCCTGGCCCTGTTCTTAACCATGCTGTCAGTGCACCAGGAGCTCGTATATCTAACAAATTCCCCAATGATCCGTACAAGTAGCCTTTGAAAGCCGATTCTTTATTATACTTGAGTCTTGAAACAATGACACACAACTTTTTCCTTTGGCCAGAGAAGTATTGCAAGACCGGACTGTTGTCACACATGGTAATACGAGGTCTTATTACCCAAATTATTAGTGCAGTGGTTCTCAATGTGGGGTCTTGGGGTCTGATAGAGTTTCTTGGGGTGGTTTCATGGGTTCCCCAGCAAAAAGAAAATAGGCTTATTCACCTCCACTATAATTCCAGCCATTAGTAGTACAATTAAAAATGGTTGACTGTTTTGGTCATGGGTTTCAAATCTTTTCTGTAATGACACATCTTAAAGCAAAATTCATATTAATGTTAGACCCTGAGACAAAATATTTGAAAAATCTAACTACTTTTTCATAGAAAATCTATTATACATTTAAAACCACTTAATTAGTGCAATATGCTGCATAATTATTGCTTCTTATGTCAAAAAATGCAATGCTAGTAATAAAACTTTATTTATATAACACTTTCTTAAAAGGGCTTAAAAGTGCTTTAGAAAAACATATGAAAAACAGTTAATAAAAGCAGCTCTGAACATGTTAAAAAGTAGAAAGTTAAAACCCATGAGGAATTCATAACTTTAAATAAATAAATGAAAGTTTTAAGAGAAGTTTGAAAAGGTACTGATGATTGTCTTGTCTGATTTCAACTGAATGCAAACTGATATTTCCATGAGCATTCAAAAATAATCTCTACATTTACTGTAGAGGAAAGTTTATAGTTACATGGTGACACCTTTCTCCCCTCTTTCTTTTTTACTTTTTAAGATTCTGAGAATTTCCATTAATAACATTCACACCTTTCAATTTCAATGATCTTCTGAAAGAAATTTTGTCCTTTTCTAGTGAAAGGAGATACTAATATGCTCCATGCCGGCTATATTCTTAGGAGCCTGTTGATTATTGTACATCAACAGGCTCAGTGGTTAACATTGTCATTTTGCAGCAAGAGGCCTCTGGTTGTGACCTTAAAATGGAGTACTGAGGTGTTGTATAGAGTTGATACATTTTCTTGGTGTTCCTGTTTCTCCACAGTCCAAAAACATACAATTTATGTAGTTTAGATACACTAAATATTGGCACATGTGTTATCAACATTTATTGGTGTGTCTCTTTAAGACATTCTGATGACAATCTCCCTGCTTTTGAGATAAACATCCAACTATTGTCCTGCTCTCTGACTGATTATGTCTGCTTGCGCTTACCCCTTAAACCCTGCTCAGTAGTCTCATAGATTTTCTTCACCCATCCAAACCCCCTCGCTACCCATCCCCCTAACCCAGATAGCATGGTCCCATTTCATTCAAAATCCCTTAAATGCATTCACACACACACTGTGCACCGAGAGAGAGAGAGAGAGAGAGAGAGAGCTAAACACTAAGAGAGAGGGGAGAGAAAGAAAGCAAGCAAGAGAAACTGACACAAGTAAGCAGGTGGATGCAAGCACCTTAGACAACACATAGGTGACACATCCTTCACCCCTGTCTTACATACTTGCTTCCTAGCCTAAAGATTCACCACAGGGCATTTTCTAATAACAAATCATTTCTTTCAAAGTATGCTTTTTAATCTGGCCATGCTTGACAGGGCCCATCCTTTGCACTGAAGGGGGAGACCACTTAAAGGCCAGGCCAATAAGGCCCAGCAGCCCGGTGGTCTGACTGGGGTGATTTGTCAGGCTCCTCCAGCGTGCCTGTGGTGGCCACACCGATGGATTTATCCCAAGGTAAATGGAGATAGCCCTCGCCGGACGTGGGCCCCGCACTCTGATTACAGACCTCTCTTCGAGGCGCATTGATAGATGTTGCTTGTGTTTATCTATTTACAATGCCACTAAATCTGTGAATACAATGTAACATGGGCATAAGGGGTACGACTCTGGGGGCTGAGCAAGAGAGGGAGCGAGCTCTTGCATGGTGTGATTTATGCTATGCTATGCAGAGCAATAGAGAGACAGCGCAGATGAAGGGTCCGGGATGAAACAGCTCGGTAGGGCGGAGGCTGTAGTTTTGCATTGGGGTCGGGGGGCGCGAGGATGAATCTCATGCATTTCTCATACTAGGAGCTGTCCACCATGCCATAAGAATAACAAACATGCAGCAAAAGAAATGAGGGGAGCGCTTCAGGCACGCAGGGGAAAACAGAATGTACTTTCACGACAACAATGTGGAGCCAATCTGAGATGCACGCTGGTGAACATTTATCCCAGCGCTCCCACATCTATGGTGAAGAGTAATTTCATCCAGGGACAATCACTGGGACAGCTCTGGGTCAGACAGCCTTTTCTATCTCATTCCGATCCAGCCGACCTAAACCAGCTCTACTCTACAGTCATCCACCTTCCTTGGATTTTAACCCTACTGTCCAAGTCTTAAAGACAAGCAGCAATCATGAAATAATGCAAAAAAAGAAGAATGCTTACTAATGAGCTATATCAACATATTTATCCACAAAATATAGCAAAATCAAATTACATTTTCTGTGAAGTGGTGAAGTAAGGTTGCACTATAGCCTTTAACCCTAACCCAAGTGTCTTACAGGCACACTAAACTGACTAGAGAGAGTATGATAAAATCCTTCAATGTTTCACACCTGTAAGTGTAAGCTTTTGATAAGATGGGCTATCCCTGATATTAGATGGTCATTTACCACATTAAGTACTCTACTAACCTGAAATGCAGAGCCTGAACATCCAAAAAGTAAACAAGCAAACCTATTGTTCTTATTTGTTAAAATGAGCCAGTTAAGGTGTTTCAAATGTGATCAGGAAACCGACCAGAACCTACAGGATGGATTACAAATGCTACCTTATTCAGAGTTCCCCTAGAAAGAGTTATTTGAAAGGAACACCTGGGCTAGAAGGGAGGGATAGATGGGAAAAAAATATATTAAAAAAAGGGCAGACCATTTAATGACTTAATAGAATACTTAAATGTTTTCCTGCAGACCTTGCACATTTGACTATAAAACTATTGTTACACAAAAATCAACTGAGTCTAGACTTTACATTTAAGGTCACTGAACCCCTAAACCTTTTATTTATTTTTTAGATCATGCATGTGTTTACCTTCTCTGCTGTGGATTTCTACTTTTCTCCCATATCCCCTTAACCAGTGATGCTGCAACAAGTGCTTCAGTCCTTCAACACATACATGGTGAATAGCAAAAGGAAGACTACGGGATGTGTTAGTTGCAGTATTTATATGCTGCTTTATGAAGAAATACCTCACTCTTGTCTATCTTAAAGTACTTTCAGATTCCAAGTGCACACACACAAACCTCTTGTACCAGTATCACACAAAACCTGTTTACATTCAGCTGTCACACCTAAAATCCAGCAAGATATTAGAATCAGACTTGCTTCTAGTCATTAACAGTTGCTCAACATCAGCATCAATCGTGACTGGAAGCTCCATCATGTTCAGTCTCCACCAGATAGACTGCCATAAGAAAAGGCACACAAGTTGTTGCTATCCACAGTACAGTATCCCCTACCGTACACGCCTACGCACCTCAACAACCCCCCTCTTGCCCCAACCTCTTGGAAAGCTTATGTATGGCGCTCTCATTGTTTCCTCAGCCTATTGAGGTAAAGATAACTGTGGGTTGTGAGAGCGCTGAGTGATTATACATCAGTAAAATCATGGGGGGTATATATCACTGCCACTGGGACACACCCACTGGAATGAATTGGGTCAAATGAGAGCAGTGCATCGGGCAGGGCGCATTGACAGTTACTAATGCACCTCCCATGGCCACTAACAGGAGTGTACAAATTGCCAGAGGTTTGTAAACTTTGCTTGTTTAGGGCAGGGGCATGCAGGGCTTGCAAGAAGCTTTGTAGTGGTGTTATGGGTAGGTGACTAAATCAACACTTCAGTGTCGCACAAGGATGAAGGGGTTAGACTTCATTTGAACCGAGAGGAGGAGCGTTTCTTCAATAAGTATTAGCCTCACAAGACAGGGGTTGAGTCAGAGGTAAAGGGGTTGAGTCAGTCATGTCCAAATAATGATTCATAAAATAGCAGGTTTTCTGTTAATATAGTGAATATTTACCCACATTTTGAGATTGTCAATGCAGTAACATCACAACTAAGCAAGATGCAGTCAAAACATTTTACAAGTGTTGAGTTGAGATCATAATAAAGGCTGAGTTTTGTGACTGGTTACGTTTCCAATCCATGAGTATGGGTACCCATGTAAAAAAGTAGTCATGAAAATGGAAAACTCATGGAGTAGAACAGTCCAATTGCAAGATGGTCTAGTTGTTGTCATAATAATTAAATCAAATAAAAAATTAATTAAAAGTACTAACAACATTTCAATGAATACACACTTTATATTTATTTATAGGTCCTCTAATAAGACTACAGGAAATTTAAGCCTTTTGCTAAGTTACTGTTTTATTTTGTCAAATTTTACACTAAATAATGAGACTAGTAAAACAAAGCTACGTGTCTCAATCAACTGTTGAGCAAATATTAATTTAACGTCATAAACTGAACAGAATTTAAATTTACTTCAGTTCCTCTCAGGGCAAAATAATTTTGTGGCAGCTGTCAAAAGCTGTGATTTTTCTTTACCTGTGACTTGTCGAAATTCTTAATATTGCTAAATAAATATGTATCTGTGTGAGCTGAGCTGTTGTAAGACAGACAGGTGGAGTCTGACGAAGGAATGTTACACGCTGCTCTCTGATCTTGCCACACCACTGAGTTTGTCCTCCCTTAGACTTGTTATTTTATCACACTACAACACCAGGGAATAGAGACATGTCTGGACTGCAAAGGCACCTCAGTCACCGAGAGTCATCAAAGCTACTATGTTTTTTATGTGTTTGTATATTTATTGTATTTAAGTGAGGGTGTGTGATGCTGCTTGAGTGATAAAAAAAGAAAACTTGTAATAATATGGAAATGATGTATTTATTAATCAATATTGCATTAACATCAGTGCTTTTGCATACAATTATATTTTAGGTGTATAGGACGACATAAGTGTATTTCTGCATAATTGAGTGTGCGTAGCCTAAAGAAAGGTATTCAGAGTCACACCTGTCTGCTGCAGTTTGCACTGAGGCGAGGGGAGGCACAACAGGCATGCAGTGTCTATACACGCCTGTGCACCTGGAGAAGGGGACCTGGTGGCTGCATGTGCATAGAACAGCAACACATAGAGAAGAAGCTCTCAAAGTTGCACTACTATTTTTGCCATTAATTAAAGGCCACTTTTCTTTTTTTACTTTGGCCAAATTAAAAGTCCACAGTCCTGATAAAGCCACTGATGGCCAGCTGTAACACTGATTAAGATCTCTGTATTATAATTCTGTGCCCAAGGAGTGTGACTGACATAGCAACAGATGTTTGCTTTGTTATTAATTAAAACTTTTAGTCAATATTTAATTAATCCTAAGTAAAGGCTCAATCAGTTAGTTTTGACTATATGCAAGGTTTAAATAACATGCTTAATGTGTGATTTTATTATAGATTAAAAGTAAGCATTTTTGGTGCTGCTCACATTTGGGCAACAAAAATAAATTAAAAACTACTACAGCCTGTAATATCTTAATTTAATTTTAAAGACATCATATTCGTCAGTGACGTTTCGTCGTTTGCTATTATTAATCATTTGCATTGATAAATACCAGTCCTCTCTTTAAATGTGACTCAATTAACATTGCACATTATAGTTTGTATCTTCTAGTTTTACTTTCTTGTTTATTTTAAGGTTGTGGCATGGATGCCACTTTAAAAACTATCATACTGGATGTTGATGATGCCGGTAAAGAGGAGACTGACAAGTTACAAAGGAAAGTGCATCTTCTGCTCAGTCTAACTCTATGTTCAGTTATGTATCAGTATAGTGTGACTTGGCCTGTAGCTTGGCAGTGGACCGACACTCTGAAGCCCTGTGTGTATGCGTGTGTATTTGCGTGGATTTGTGTGTGTATGTGAGTGCAAGAAGCTGTGACCTCAGATGTGTACAACACCTGTGTCCACTAAGCATTAGATGTACTAAAGACCTGCAGCTGCTTAACCCATCTCTCTATCTCTCTCTTTTTTTCTCTCTCACTGCGTCACAATACATGGATTCACACATAGACTCACACATAGACACACACATGTACATTTGCACACATTCACTGGGCCTATACCATTACTATGAACTCACATAAGCCCTCATAGGATTTGTCAACTCATTATGTATTCACATACAAAAAGACTTACGTCCTTCTAACTCTAACACAACCAATCAGAAAACATAAACGCAGCTTCACTCTGAAACATACACTCCCAGTCCAGGGTGTTGGCTGTACACACACACACACACAACACACAAATGCACACACACACACACACACACACACTTTCTCTCTCTGCAGGATTATGACATGTTATTAATTGCCACCATTATCAGCGACAGCTTGCTCGAGAACTGGGCCCTTCTCTCGGGGCGTGAGGCCTGGTGTCGCAGAACACAAAAAAGTGAGCGAGAGAGGAAAAGAACAGAGACACAGAGAGGAAAAGGGCACATTGAAAGAGTGGGAGAGTGATGGAGGGAAGGAAAGAGGAGGGCGAGATGGGGGAGAGGGAGAGCCAGAGATGTGAAGGTGTAATGCGTCACACAGCGCGATGCAACACTCTGCCCAAAAGGGATTGTGGGATTGTGAATAATTTATCAGAAAACATTTTTCTTGGTCCTTTCCACAGACCCACAAATCCTCCCTGAGCTCTCTTTAGGCTGGGCCTGATATAATATACTGTGTAAGTGTGTATTATGTGTGTGCTTGCGAAAATATACTTTGCTGACTTGTGGCTCACACTCCAGCGATGTAATGTAAATGGACATCCACACAGAAACATAAATGTGCATTCATGAATGCATAAACTGCAGAAAAGCACACATTTCTGAAGCTTTACAACAAGAGACAAGTGTCCACGGCAACAGCAACGGCCTGGCTCTTCCTGGGTTTGTGTTGTCAAAATAGTACTGTATAGTGGGTCCCACATGTTTAGAACCATCTTCTATTCACACTTTATGAAAGAAATAAAGATGGTCACTTATGAACAGATACAGATATCATGTATTTACTTATCTAAAAGCTGCATCAGTGAGACAGAAATCTCTGAACCTTGTCATATAATCACTGGCCCATCTAGATCTCCTTCCTGCTCATATGTAGATAGGGAGAAATTGATTGGAGGGAGTTTGAAGGAGAATTCGATTGTCAACAGCGTTCTGGCATTAACTCCCCGAACCCATTCATCTGTAGCAGCAGAAAAAAACAGTTACGTGAACTGTCACACCCAACTCTACTGTTAATTTAAGGTAATTAGCGAGCGAGTGATTCCCAATACATCACGGTGCAACTGGCGGACTCCACAATATTTCACAGCCAATCTGTTACCTTTGCGGCCCCGCCTCCTTCCCCCTCCCCCTCCCTCCCGCTCTCTCATACCAGACACAGTAACTACACATGCAAACACACTTAGCCCTGCTGACAAACACACAAACAGTCACAGTGACAGACACACTGACACTTTCTGACAAGCTAATGTGTACAAGCTGCATGATAACAGTCCTATGTGCTAGTTTAGCAGTTATATTTAGGGTTGGGGACAATGTACAGGCAAGCTAGCTGATTTTGTGATGATTTTTTGTGATTTTTCAGAAACCACTTAACAACAATTTGCACCTTGTTTTTTTCTTAGAATCATGTCTTCATAGAAACGTATGAAATTGTCCTTTCGAGATAATTTTTTGTCAGGCAATAGAATGTCTCAGAAAAAATTATAAACTATAAACATTATAGTAATTAGAGACATTTTATGCCACTGATATAATAATTGGAGTGTAATACAGCTAATACACTCACTGGAAGAGCAATTAATTTTTTAATGGTTAAAAATACTCAAAAACTGAAATTAAATGCATCAAATTTTAAAATTCTAAACACAAATGAAACACAAATAATATAAAACCAAATAACCAAAAATACATAAAAACAGGAAATAATAATATAGATTCTTGGGCTTAGTAAATAAAAACTAAACATTACATTCCTTAATAGGCCATACATTGCCATCAACTTACACCATTTTGTTGATACAGTTAAAAAGGTCTATGCATCAGCTTGTTCACTTTAATGGGCTCTCCTCTTTATTCAGCTTAAACTTGTTTCCAAACACATATTTTGTGTTCTTACAGACAATTTGGTGATGCCATATTGAGCATCAGAAAAGGGACTTTGCAGTTTATGGTATATTCTACATCATTGGCACCTATAAGACACAATCTAGCTAGCTTATTTATCCGGCTCTGAAGCTAAATTAGCAACATCAGCTCCCTTGCAGGGTTTAGCGGTCATAGTGAGTACATTAAGAGCGTAACAGATTCAGGACAGGAGAAAATCCTCATCTGGGGTGCTAGTGAACATGCAGACAAGGTGTTAAAATAACGGCTGTGTGCTCCAAGGCATCTTGTTCATTTCTGACAAAACAAGCAGATATCACATGTGTACTAAACATACCACTGCACAGCCACAGAGTCTTTCAACTCTGCAAGTTCAAAGACAATAATGTAATGCTTAGGTACTTTTGTTTAGTTTTCATGTCTGAAAGAGTTTGTTTTCAGAGTCTGAGCTATTGTTAATTCATGTTTGAGTGAGTCTGTAAATTTACACACAAATGCAAATACAGTACAAAAAAGTATGTCAACAATGTCCAACATCTGGTTTGTACTAACTCATATGCCTTGGATTTAGAAACAGCTTATTTTTATACAAAGTGCTAGTTCTTTAGGGCCATTTCTGTCAAATTCTGTGAGAAACCCCTCTAAAAAGGAATTTAAGATGTGATAAAAAGAGAGGGACAACAGATTATGAATGCAGACTTATGATTCAAGATATGCACGAAAGCTGTCATAAAAAAAACACTTTCACAATAAAAAAAGTCTGATGTTTACATATTATACCTGTGTCCATTTCTGATTTTTATACTAATTGACCAAGGACACTTGTTTTCATGACAACTTGTAAAATCAGAAGTGATCCTCAATTTTAGTATCTACTGTAAATCCGCTGCTACCATTTGAAACAGTAATTGGGCTAAATAAGATGTGTAAATGCCTCAGGAGTTGTGCAGTGCAGCAGTGGCATGGTTCCAGAGTCATCAAGCTAATAGTTTTATTATATCCAGCATGTTGAAGAATGGTATTACATTACATCATTGTTCAGTGATAGACAGAAAATCAGCCGTGAGGGAGGCTTATAGCATATACCGACAGCCATGAGGGGGGCTTATAGCTTTAATATTTTGTAAAAGCCAAACCTTATGTATGGCTCTGCTCACTTTCAGACAGTAAGTGAACCAGCAGGCCTCGGTCTCAGACAGAGCAGCTGGGGAGGTGTGAGACTACTTTAGCTCGCTGCACCACATCAATCTCTTCGAGGCTCTAAGACATTCACACATTCATACAGCCGCACATGCATGTATCACACTTGCACTAATACATACACCTGCCATGTTCTATAAATGGTACTATGTTATGTTAATGTAAAGGATAATGGTTTAAGTTTTACCAATATAGTGGCCATGACATTTAAAGTGCTGTAGCAACAGCAAAGGTAAAAATAACTGTGAAAATGTTGTACTATGGTTCTGATAAAGGTGCACCATGGTATTATATCTAGGGCCCATACCATGAACCAAATCCAAAAAATGTAGCTAAGGTTATTTATCAGTATTACTTCACAGCTAGACTGAACACATGCATAAACACAAAGCTTTTTTTCCCTTCCATTTTTCATGAGTTGGCTTTTTGAGAAAGATTTTTTCAAGGCACATGGGCTTTTTTTCTTTTAACTTTTTGTCGACAAATTTGTTTAAATCCATATCAGTGAGCACTTCTTTGACAAGATAATCCTTCCATCCGACAAGTGTGGCATATAAAGATGCTGATTGTTATTGCACAGGTGCCTTGGGCTGGTCACAATAAAATGTCGCACTAAAATGTGTTGTTTTAGCACACAACACAATGCCACAGATGCTGTGTCACCAGACATGTTGCCCAGGATTTGAAGGTTTCTTCCACAATAAGCCATCACCAGCAATGTTTCAGAAAGTTTGGAAGTACATCCAACTGGCCTCAGTACATCCGACCAGCCTCACAACCACAGATGTTGTGTAATTATGCCAGCCCAGACTTCTTAACCTGCAAGCCTCACAACCACAGATGTTGTGTAATCACGCCAGCCCAGACTTCTTAACCTGCAAGATTGTCTGAGACAGCCACCCAGACAGCTGATGCTACAGTTGGTTTGCCAACCAAAGAATGTCTGCACAAACTGTTACAAACTGTCTCAGGAAAGCTCATCTGCATGTCCGTCATCCTCACCAGGGTCTTGACGTAACTGCAGTTTGTCGCCATAACCAACTTACGTAGGCAGATGCTCACATCATTGGCATCTTATCTGTCAGAGACATACTCTCTTCACAGATGAATCCTGGTTTTCATTGTACCAAGAAGGGGGCAGACAGCATGTACAGTGACAATGTGTGAGAGTTCTGCACATTTCTCTGTTGTCACAGAGTGCTTAATCGTGGTGGTAGGGCTATGGTATGAGCAGGCATGAACAGTGTTTCACTGATAGCAAGAGAATGCACACAGATATTATGCTTAGATCCTAAGGCCCATATTTGTGCCACTTCTGTTGCCTCATGTAGCAGTATAACACACAGCCAGGTTTTGCCTGAACAATTCTATGCAACAGTGATGTGTATAAGAGTACAATCATTTTCCTATAATCTAAAGAGGTAAAAAAGTCAACAAGAGATACAAAGTCAGAAGGTCATGAGACTGACGACTGAAGACAAAAAGACAGGGACAGGAGAGAGGGGGCTCGCCAAAGGTATTTCATTTTTCCTATTTTTTCCTTTTTTTCAACCTTCTGACATTTGTTTATGTGCAATCTTTGGTTTGTCTTTTTAGGTTAATCACTGTCATTGTTGGACAAAATGAAGCCATCAAGGGATCTTACTGATTGTTTTGGGGTGTGTGTTTTTGTATGAGTGTGTAATCAACTCTTCCTTATTGTGTGGTTCACAAACACAAACAAAGTGAATACTATAAACACTCACCCTCTCTTGGATCGCCACGGTTTATGTTCCCAGTGGTCATGGCACAGTCTTTTATAATGGTGGCACAAATTAGCCTAGTAGGGTTTAAGTCAGACTGGAATGTGGAGTCCCCTCAAGCAAGGTTCCTTAAAGGAAAAAAGAGCAAGAAAAGTGTATTTTTTCCTTAAAATAACAATTTTTAGTAGTATACCATATAGGGTTTAACAGCTGGCTTTATTTTGAATAGGTTCAGATTTTTTCCCCTGTGCTGTGAGGTGAGGTGAGCTGTTAATTACATTTTCAGAACCTTACTTTGGGGAAAATTTTAATACGAGGTCAGAATATTGATAATTTGTGAATAAAATAAGTAGTTTTTTGCTTTCAGAGCAGTGGAACAGTCGATACTGTCACTGTGCTGCTTTTTGTCATGTCCTGATGTCTAATTACACTATTACAGACCTTTGGAGTGAGTTAATGTTGTGCCAGTTAGCATGGCCCCTTCTTCTTAAAACATAGTGGCCACAGAGCTTTCCTCTGCTTTCAACTTTGTGCTTACAATTGGGGACCACTGAGCCACCTAAAGCCTTGGTTTGTATGAAAGTAGTGGAGTTTTTGGGTGGCATTTTGGTTAGTGTTCATGCTGTAAACTCCATATGCTGCTTTGGAAAAATGTTTGTAAATCAGCAAAACTGGATACTTCAGTCTTAATTAAAAATAATCTAACAAAAACTAACAAAAAAATTTACAAGACTTTATAACACTGTGCGTGGTTTTGAATTGTAACTACTATTGTCAACTTGGCAGCAAAAGTTTGGAGATGAAGTCATACAGAGAACAAAGGCCATGAAGAGCAGCAGAGCGAATCTACCTGAGTGTCCTGCACCGTCAAACTTGCACCTTGGTGCATTCAGTGCATTTGGAGAATGTGAAATGATTGCATTCAGAGGTTTTTATCAACATTGTCTCAGTGGAAGTAAGAAAGAGAGAGCCACAGAGAGACTGGGGCAGTCATTGGGGTCTGTGTCGGGATCTTTATCTGATTTGTTTCTCCTCCTCACTGCCTCTACTATCTTTTCTCATCACACCTTTTCTGTCTGAGTAAAAATGTGAGCAGACTCAGATCATTAGGCTGCTGGAGAATGTTGACTATGTGTAGACTCAAAACATTGGGATTTTTGGTCCAGTATTGTTTGGGCTTCTGCCGATCCATTTCCTGTTGTTTCTCTTCCTCCTTCCCATCCTCCAGGACTTCTGCCTTCTCTTTCCTCTCCCTTTTGTCCTTTCTTTTACCCCACCTCTTTTCCCTACCCTCTGTCTGTATGACTGCACAGTAGAGATTTCAGCGCCTGGGATTTGTGCAGTGCTTCTAGCCAGCAAGAGCAGCAGCAGCCGTGAGCATTTATCAAAGCTGTGCTCCGTAATGACCACTCAGCAGTGGGGAAATTGAGCTGACCCCGAGGCCAAGCTGTTAGAGGGGACTGGTGGGAAGGCCAGCGGGGTCAGGCCATCCTTGTCCCACCCACTTAGTGGGCATTTAGCGCTGAACCATTAGTTTACTGTTTGGAGGCCTCACAGCTACCCCTCACACAGTACACACACACATGCACACTCCTATTCACACACAATGTGGACAGCAGCCCCTCCACCTAATCTCCAGCACTTCAATGTTTACCTGACACAAGTTGTAAAAGGAAAAGAGTCAAAGAAACCGAGGGGGTAAACTTTGTTGGCTGCCAGTAAATGCTTAGACTTGGTACTATCAGAAACTGTTTCTCTGTTGTTGCACAGAAAACAGGTCAAGACAATACGGGCAAAGTAAATGTGGCTGAATTTAACTTTTTTTCTAAAGAAAATGGGGGAAAGTTAAGGAAATTTGTGAATAATTTCAGTTAATGCCACAATGCCTGCATATAGTGGCTAAATGATGTGGGCAATTCATGTTTGGTTGCCTAAGACGTAGATTAAACTTAACGATGGAGTTTAAAGAGTGATTTCACCTTTTCACTGGCCGATCGACTCTGTAGACAAACCACCACCACAGCATATTTTTTGTCTCACAGTTAACACAGTTTTTATAAGTCACATTCAAACACAACAGTGCACATGCGTTTAGAGGTAAGGTCAAATCATGTATTCCTTTCAGGACAGACCCAAAATCTTGGACACATGTTCATTCCTCACAATGACAGTTATGATCACTGTCTAAGAAAAGGAACTGGAAATTGTTTGAAAAATATTTTTGTGATTAATAGACATTTAAAAAAGAAAATGTTCATCAATCCTTTATAAAGCAAAGGGTTATTGTCTGTAGTGTCTCATCTGACCTTTGTCTGTCTCTTTCCAGACACTGTGAAGACATGACAATTGCCAGGCAGAGCTTGTTAATGTCGGGAAGCTGCATTGAGACAGATCACTGGCTCTAGTTAGCATTTTTAACTCAGCTATGTCTTCAGGCACTTGCTGACAACAGTCGAAGGGCCGCTACAGGGCAAAAATCACAGGGGAGCCGCACACACAGACAATCAATATGGACCCAGATGGGAAGAGAGGTGGGGGCAGGAAAAAAAAAAGAGCTGGAATAGTCATTTTCGCTTGAGAGGCGCTCCCTTGAAAGCCATGAAATAAAAACCTGAACTTTAAAATTGATAAGGATTGATTTCGCTGACACGGGATCATAACATACACCCCTTCAGAGACTGGCAGCGTGAGGGCTTACAGATGCCTGGCGCATAAAGGAGAATGGGGAGGACGTAAATCTGACTACAGCACAGCAATTAGCCTTTGCTGTGGGAAAGATATGGAGAATCTTTACTGTTTCATCAAATGGCATTAGGCACGCTCTCGGCCTGGAGGTTTCTCTGGGAAGACAAATGCTAGAATAAACTTGTTTGGACAGATGGATTGGATGGAATTCTTCACAAAGTTCACTATTTTCCCTCACAGATCCATATAGATCACTAGCAAATGGTTAGTTCATTATGTGACTTCTATTAAATGTCACACAGTGTTTGAGCAATAAGTACAGAGACAAGCTCACCCTAAATGACATTTTCCACAATGTTTTCAAAGACAAAGTGCGCTGTCAGATACGTTTTGAATAAGTTGATATCAGTGTTTACTGAAAGTGCTGAAAAGTGGCTGAATTCATGGGGAAAAGAGTTAACACAGAAGCTGTTTTTATTCATTTAATGAAACTGAAGCCTTACTGTTTTAATGACTACTCATTTGCAAGCCCCCTAATCATGTTATAAATCAGAAAGCATCATTGTTTTTAATTGCACTATCATGTACGATTTAAAAAACAAATATCCAGACCCCAGAATGCCAATTAATAATTATTTAAATGAGCTCTGCAGCAAAGAACAAGATTAGGTTAAAGGAGAAAGAACTCGGTGCTAATTCCTTCTCAGATGAATGATTGGGAGGAATGAACAGGGAGGTCTTGATCAAAGCTAACATTGTAAGCTAACATTGTACTGTATGCTGGTGAGCAGATGGTGAGCCATAAATCCTCACCCAGGCTCTGACACATATTAGCATTTAGTTAGCAGCCCACAGCTTGCCAGCCATTTAGGTAATATCTCCATCAGATCACTTTGGAAATGGTGATGGAGTGAGTTGGGGGGATTTTAATGCTTTCCATGACTGTATTGTGCTTAGTTAGACGGAACTCTGGCTGTGCCATGAAGTGTTGCTGTTCGCAGCAGTAGGAGACTGCATGTGTTGACAAATACGCTCATCACTGCCCATTTAACTGCATAAAGCTTTCACCGGCACTAACAACTTGCGTACCAACAGCATTTACCTTGAGCTACTCAACTCACAATATTCCAGAGAGGCAGTGGTGTTCATATCCTAGTATGATGTTAATTTAAAACACATGCATGTATTTCATACATTGAATTTAAGTTGCAAGTTATCTGAAGGGGCCATTCAGAGCCCATAACAGCCACATGAATATTTTAGTCAGATAAATACACTGATTGCATTGTTGAAGTGTACATAGATGAGACTTTTTTTTAAAATATAAAAAATGAAATCCTTTTTGGTATGGTCTGTCAAATAGCAAAAAACTATATGATCTGTGAATATTTGAAACATTTGAATTCCATGAAAATGATTTAACCTAGATGTGCCATGCTCACAAGGCTGCCATTAATGCTAGCATGTTCTGCTCTAAATGAGATCATCACTATGTCAAACCATTAACACCTTCTCTAATGAAATGACAGCAGATATTTACATCTGACACTGCATCACTCAGCAGCTGCACCCAGGGCTCAGTAAATTTGTGACCTATAATTCAACCACTAATAGAAGCCTTCTATCAAATATTAGTATATGGCTTCTCTTATTATGACTCTTTGTCTGTCTTTGTCTTGTAAAAGCATCTGCAGCCTACAACATTATTTTAATGTCATTTTTTGTGTCTGAGAACTAAATGTCACTTCACAAGTGCATGTTATATGCAATATTCCTGACAAAAACTCTTGCACCTTGCCTCATGGACTAAAAATTTTACAGAGGGCATTTTCCTTCTTCATCTTTTTCTTTACTTTAGTGGTACCTTCTTTTGTTCTTTATTTTGGTGCTTAATTTCAAAAATCAATCATTTTATACATCTTAGCATCCATATAGAGGCCCATTCAGAATGTTTTCTCTCTTAGAGATTATCATTTAAGGGTTTATGTATGTATTTTACATTAAGTTTGGCTTCAAGAGAAAAATATGTTTTTATCATGTCTGAAAAAAAACAGTTTTGCTTTACTTTTCCAAAGCCTTGCTTTTACTCTGCTAAAAATATTATTACTTTTTTCGCATTTAGACATTATATTAATTGAATACCAGGGCCTACAGCCTCTTACTTGATCTTTTGACATATGGGGACAAAGCTTCTCTTAAGTTTATAATTGGTTAATGAATTTGCCTTTAAACTGGGGATTGTGCAACCTGGTATAAAAACTTAAAAAAATATTGTGATATTGTTAATCACTCTTCAACAAGAGAGCAAAAAGTTAAAATATGTTAAGAAGATGACTGCAAGTTTGCAGTTACATGTGGGCATGCACTGCAACACACACAGAAGAAATGCTGTGAACTCACTCAGTGGCACTCACACACTGACCGACAGAGTGAATGACTCTCTGCATGGATTGGGTTGCAGTCTGTGAGCTGATAGTGAAAGGGCAGCAGTGAGAAAGAGCAAGATAGAAAGTGCAAACTGTGTGTGTGTGTGAGAGAGAGAGAGAGAGAGAGAGAGAGAGAGAGAGAGAGAGAGAGAGAGAGTGAGGGTGTGTAGGGGTAATTGTATTGAAACTGTGAGGAAAAACAGAGAGAGCTCATATATGTCACACAGTCACA
>JAPZDV010000021.1:7679468-7720441 GCA_029814665.1 Acanthurus lineatus | reverse complement strand
TTAACATCTCAAAAATAGACATGGCATCAGAAATAACTTGTCTTCTTTTTTCTGTAAAGGGGAATGAAAACTGCAAACTAAGCTTAAGCTAGAATGGAGCCACCTGTATTAAAGAGGGCTGTATAGAGTGGTGGTTCTAGCATAGTAGCACTTTGTGTCATTATTAAACCTGTTTTAACTAATGAGATACATTATCGTTAATCACCTACTCATTAGGAGCGACATGTTGAAGAGAGACTCAGTTATGGCGGACATGCAGTGACACACACACTCTCAGACACACACATACACACATATACAGCTATACAGTGACATGCGCACGCACATAACATCCTCTAATATCTATGGCTCCAGGCATTTCCTGCTCCTGAGTAGACACACAGTCAGAAAACTTAACAATATGCATGCAGTGACCATAGATTTTTTTCACTCATTGCACACTCCTCACCATTATCCACAGCTCCGAGGCAGTTTAGGTGGTTTCTTTCCCCAGGCGAGTGGTACCCTACCCTGAGTTAAGGATTCAGAGATTCTGGTTAATGATGCCCAAGCCTCCCCTTCCTCCCCTGATGCCATTAGAACCTCATTTTAAAGGAGAATGATGGGCTGGCTCACAGGGTTATCTGGCCTATCTTTTAATCATAAATGAGACCCCTCCCTCTTCTTTCTCCCCCTCTTTACCTCTCTATATGTACCTCCTCCACTGCCCTCTCTCTCTCCCTCTGTGGGTTGGGGAAAGTGCTGTCTCAGCATTCTCCTCTTTCTCCCCGCCCTCCACCCCTTCCTGTTCTGTCTTTATGCTTTTCCAGCCCATCGCTGATCGGGGGCATCAGTTCCACCGGGGTGACTCCTTCACCATCACTTAGAAGCTGCAGAGTCCTCTTCTGTCTGAGAAAGTGGGGGAGATGGAGAGAAGGAGGGAGGGTTGAAAGGGGGGAGGTTGTTGGAGAGGTAAAAAGAGGGTCATGACAATGACAGGAGGCCTTAAAATAGCTCTCAGCCTTCTCAAAGTCTTGCTTTAGAGTGGAGGGTCTTATGGCTGCTAGCCTTGTGAAACTCTCTTAAAACATTATCTTTATCCAATGGTACTGAGCTATAAACATCCTCCGTCTCAGTAGTCTGTTACTTTTGCAGTGTGTGCTGTATTTTACAAAATTACTGTAACACATCTTCTCCCTCACACAAACATACATATATATAGATAGATAGATGAACAATTCTGCTTATTTGGAGGCTGTTTTGCAAAATTTTGAAAAATTAATTTCAAAGCTTGCAAAGTTTTGGAGGACTTGGTTAAGAAGAAAAAAAAACAGACGATGCATGCTCACCTGCAGGTCTGGGCAATGATTTTCAGTCCTCATCACCACACACACACATATACACACACCACTACTACCACCTCAGTGCCCCCTTGCCTTCAGTCATTGTCTATTGCTGCAGTCCTGCAGGGGGTAAACGTCAAACTCTGCAAATTGGATGAAACATTATGGGAAATATTATGAGGCAGCCTGCTGGTGTGATGGCTGGGGGCTTCTGGTTAATTGAGTTGTTGCCCGAGCTGCATACTGAACAGGACCTGAGGATGGCAGACGAGTTGGGTGGGACACAGACTTTTTTTGAAGACATTTCATCTTAACTGGTTAATGTGCACTTGAGACAGAAAAAGGCCAGATGAAAATGGAAGAAAAAGTTGAAGAAGGAAAAGAAAAAGAAAGACATTTTCAAAGTGTTTATCAGTGAGATATATCAATCACCAACTTGTTAGCCAAAAAATTAACAGCTGCAACACTGGTGTTATTTTTATCTTAAAAATTTTGAATATGAGAAGAGAAATCTCTTTACTTTTCTCCCCAACTATTTGATACATTACATTTACACCAAGTCCAAAGTCCCCTCACAACTTGAGAGCTGTTCCTCCAAAACTTTCTCTGCCGGAGTCACTGAATAATTTCACCTCTTTAAGCCTGACATACAGAAATCTTTTATCCACAATATTAGTCGGAAAAGGAAGACTGAACTGAAATTTTAAAGAGAACGGGGAAAAAAGTGAAGTGAAGTACTTTTGATCATCGCTGCTCAAGGCTGAGAAGTAACATTTAGTCATTAATGTCAAAGCGGATATATATCCCAGAATTTATATGTTAGCATTAAGGAAAGCCTATTAGTAATGTGGCTCATCCTTATTCGGGGTCACTGCCAATGAGTAATAATCTTATGCAAATATATTCTGCTGGGGAATTTTCTGATGATTACTATATGCAGATTCAGCCCAGTCTCTTCCACTTGGCCTGAAATGCGCAAAAACTGTCATATCCATACATTGTTCATAATTAGACAAATAGGAGTAAGGCTGAACTGCTTATCAAGTTTTACATCATTAAGAAAACATAGTTTCGGGTGTACTACTAGCCAAAATTTCCTTAAAACACTGACTAGAAATCTGCTTTGTAGAGTATATACAGGAGTGTAAACTTTAATGCACCTAAATCAAAAACTTTTACACCTTTTCAAACATCGTCTAGAAAGCGATTAAACGCAAAAAGTGTCATTTATTAGTAAACTCTTTCAAAAGTCAGACCTGATGGCCTCATTATCCTTTTTCTTATGCATATCACAGTTTACAGAACAAAGATGAAGAGTGGATGCAATTTAGAAAGTTGTAATTGGATGCAGCACATACAGGAATGTTAAATCATTTGCACATTTTTTACACAAAATTTTCAATTAAGTTTTTATACTTGTGAAAATATAATTCCTGTGTTTATGTACCTGTATCACCTGCAAAAACTATCTACTGTACCACCAATATACACAAACTTCCTATTTATTTTAAGCTTTCTAGAAGGCTGTTACGTTAAGCAACCAGCTTATTTGACTATGAAGAGATATGTACCCATGTAGTTATGCACTTTAAAGTATTAATCCGAAAAACAAAACTGCTGCTAATAGCATGCCAATGTCCACTGATATGACCCTGTCCTCGCAGCCGTGTTCACAGACTCCTCTCAGACTGTGTGGGAAGTGCGAGTTTCCAGGCGGCTACTTCATCAACACTTCTTGGTGGGTCAGTGTCCTTCGTCGGAGAGCACATCAATTCAGAGGGGACATCGATCACAGCCGCCTCTCGTCAGATTGACCAGCTCATTAGCTGGACTTAATATACGCCGAGGGAGCTGTGAGGCCTGCGTGTCAGTCCTGCACTCTGTAAGAAGTTGTCTTGCAGATGTAGACATTTAGGATACAAGTGTTACTGGTGCAATGACAAGGCAGAGAGTGATACAATGACATGTAATTTATTTGACACTGCTTTCTGTCTGTCCATGTACATTTGCTTTCCTTAATATTTGTTTTCTGATTAAGTTGAAAAGAGGTGTATTTTGTTTAAGTTGCTGTCAAAACCACATACATTTTTCTGCCCTGTATCATCAGAAATTATCATTATATTAAACAGTTTAGCACCTCAATGATTAATATGTGATACCATTGTTCAGTGCCATGCAGGGTGAGGTGTGCCCTTCATGTAGTGAGGCGGAAAGTAAGATCAGATGTGGTAAATGCTTTTCAGTGTCATCTGATTGTCATGCTGGAGGTCAAATGGTAAATGGACTGCACTTATACATTGCTTATCTAATCTTTCAATTACTGAAAACACTTAATAACTGAAGTCAACTTTCACTCATTGGCACACATATTCACACACTAATGACAGGTGGCTTTTTCATACAGCACCAACCATCAGGAACTCATGCGCACACATTAACACACGGATGGAAAAGCCATCAGGAGCAATATGGGGTTCAGTTTCTTTCTCAAGGACACTTCAACATGCAGACTGATGGAGTCAGGGATCAAATCACCAACTGTCTGATAAGTAAAGGACCTGCTGTTGTGCACATTTGATGTCACAACCATGTTGGTAACAACGAACTGTAGAAAGCAGAATAGAGGACAGCGTTACAACGACCACTTTTTAAAAATATTTTTCTTCAGTCTGTCTTTTAAGCTCAGAGAAAGAGAAAGTATAATTCCTGGACTGGGAGAACTGCTCTGGGGTCACAGGAGCAATTGAAAATGAGACAAAACTATCGTAGATTAAAAGACTGCATTGAGAAAAATATTTTCGTAAAGATCACAAACAGTTATTTACCATTTGAATTGCCTCAGAAAGCCGTGTTTGTGTCATGGCCTCCTAAGCTAAAACAATGCTTTCTCCCACTGATGTAAACATCCACTCCAGAGCAAACCAGAGTGCCCCAGCTGACTGCTCGCCTCGTCAGCCCGGCCCACTCACAGATGAGGGCCACATTGTGCCCATTGTCTGGCTAAATGGTGGCTTCAGAGAGGAGAAAAGGGGGAAACTTGTGTAAACAAGCTACAGCTTTAGCATCTCAATGTCACCGCATGGGTGTCTGGTGCTAAGCAATGCTTTGTGCCTGTTGGCATCACGCATTCCTGCCTGGGCAAACTTTGGACACAATCGTGCCCTCTGGGCCTCTCTTGACTTCTGTGAAGGACTTAGAAATAAATCGTGACAATTTAGATAAAAAGATGTGAAAATAAAAACAGTTAGATAGTAAAAGTTAGACCTCCTCAGGTGTTATTCATCAAGGAAATCAAGCAGAAATAAACCACAGCAAAGTGTATTGAACCCTGAACCCACAGCTGACTGTGTCGACCCAGTGAGTTGTTTACCTGACTGGAGGTTTCCACATGAAAGGATATTCAAAGTGTCCCAGGGGGATTTTACCATCATTATAATGCCCCTTTTGCTTCCTTTCTCCCCTCTTTCTTGTATCCTTAAGGTTGTCGCCGCGTTGTGTTTTGCACCGAGAGGAAAAGAAGCACGGACAACACATTCACTGCAGCTTGATAAGATCTCTGAAATCAGTGTGAACACACAGATGTACATACACTTTTGACCTTTGTGTGTCCTCTGTATTTACCTTTTCAGGCTGTCAGATTTTAAGAGGCACAGGGCTATTCTGTCTCTAATGATTACCAGCTGAAGACATCCCTTTATTAGTGTCTAGTTTTGTAATGCTGCCAAATAACACTTTATTGCCCTTTAATTAAATATTAATGTTAGTGTCATTACATCTCCATTCATAATTAAAGAGCTCCCGACGACTGATATTGCATATTAATGTAATTAAACATCAGTACATCAGTGTGTGTTTGTGTCAGAGTGTTCCTCTGCAGTTGTGTGGGAATGGTGGCTCTTGATTTAAACAATAGAAATTCAGAATATAATGTTTTGAACGAGGTATTAATGAATGATAAAAAATTTTCAAACCTTTTTTAAAAAAATGACTTTAAATAAATTCCAATTCCAGTTTGCACTCTAGGCAATATTTTTTACATCAAAAGCTTAAAAATGCAACACCTGTATTATATCTTCGAGGAGATAACTGCACTTTTCTTCACCCTCCTCCCCCCACCACCAGCTGATCAATGCCCCATTAGGAACTGAGGGGGGGCATTGTGAGTTTTTAAAGAGGGCTCCATTCCACCTAAACTGGCCCCCCGCTGCAGCTGTAGATTACATCACCTACCCCTCACCCCTCAGTCATCCCAACTTCAGGACTCTCTAAGACGAGCTTGGTAGTGATAACGCATGATAACAAGGCAGCTTTTGTTTGTCATTTTGGTACACAGGAAGTTTCTGCCCTGGAAGCTAACGTGAAGACGGGCTCCAGCAGTGGCAGCAGCTGCCATCTTTAAATCCCCTTTGGTGATGTGACCTCTGACCCAGGCTCAGAGAAGGTCAGACAAAACTTATCTCACAATGAATAAACTGGTGCCCAGTTTAACGTCAGCATGTTAGTGATTGCCTGCAGCCAATGCTTGAACAAAGTGGGGCGTGTGTTGATTTTTTGATTCGCGGGAAACAGCCGTGCCAATTATGATGTGTCGCTTTAAAGCTCAGGAAAAACTTGTTTTCTTTGAGTCTTTATTACAAACATGCCAAATCACACTTGTAGTAAATTACATTAAATGAAGCAAGCATCCACAGAATCTCACCTCTGCACAGCACACATACTCGCTGTCAGAAGGGTCAGATCAGAGGTGAAAGTGTCTTGCAAAGACACAGACAAAGTAAGACTCAACAACAAAGAGAAAGTCAACAACAAAAAGCCACCGTGCTGCCTCATCAATTATGCAGAATCCAAAGTCTTCATGTAAACCAAGAGAGGAAAGCAGCAGAAATGAGCGAATGTTTTCCGCACGGTAATGAGAGTCAATCCACCCGGGTGCACTGCACAGGCTGCAGCCATTAAAAGTCAATCGGGGTGTCTGCTGCGTAAACAAATAGCTATGATTATTCCAACCTGCCATCCTCCGACAGCATTAAAACATCCTTCAATTAGGCAGCGCTGCAACATACTCAGACCCAAACAAAGCTCTCTCTCCACCCCTCTGTCACGTACCATTACTCCCACCATGCCGCTCCTGCTCCCTCGCTCTCTGCACACCTTTCACTCATCATGATGTGTCAACTGTTTGCAGGAGAGGCAGCAAAGATGGCAAGCTCTTTGACCCACACCGAGATGGCAATGGTGCTCAAGAAAACACAGCCTTCATTGTTTTGTAGGCTGGATCAATCAGAAAACACCTCAGGGCCTTTTTTTTCCTGAACTTTGGTCACACAGCTGGATGTGTAGGGTCCGACACAGAGGGTCAAGAGACAGAACTGTCAAGAATGGATGAGCCACTTTTTTTAAGAGTCCTCACTCTCTCTTCGATAACTTTTTCCTGGTCTTTCACCTTTTCATGTTGCCTGAGGCTTTGGTGCACTTCAGTTGTGAGTAGCTTATGTGCCAAGCTGATATGCATTTCCTTTGACATAACCACATTCTCAGATTAAATCACACCATTTAAGAAGCAAAAGTATCATCCAGCTCTTTAAAAAAGTAGCAATGATTGTAACTTAAGAGATAAGTCTGATGAGGCTGAAACTACAGTCTTTTTCCTCTGATTTGGACTGAAGATTGCACAATTAAACATTTATTTGACATGACAAAGCAAAAACATAAAAAACAAGTGTTTGACAAAAATCCCAGCATTTGTCATACTGTACCCATGTAGTTAATAACCTTTTCTGTACAAAAGCAATCATCTGGATAGTCTTGCCCAGGGCAATGACCTCAGTGTGCTTGTTTTTTTTTTGTTACTAGATAAATTATTGTTATTATATACATACACCGTCATTGAGATTCTTTTCTGATTGTATAAAATCAAACATTAAAAACATGTTTTCTGAAGATTTGCACACATGAAAATGTTTTATACCATTTACACCTCGTATTAACTTATAATATAGGGAGGGGAGAATGCATGTTAATGTAGTGTTAATGCACCTTTGAACTGGATCAGGTGCCATTTTACAAATAATAATAATACAAAATATTTAGTTACAGATCACATGTATAAATAGAGTGTTTGATAGGTGTTTTGAAAATGCAAACGCTGCTTTTTGTCACTTTGACTAAATATTATATTCAAGACAAAGTGACCTGATTGATCAGTGACTTTCTGTTGCATGCTTGCAACAATATGTGACATTATGCCCCATATGAAGTTTGCATATAGATGAGAGTAGCCCATGCGCTTGGAGTGTGGTCTTTTAAGAGAAAAGGCCGTTAAACTGAACTTCACTCTAAAAGCTGGTGTTCTATGGAAGGGTTGAAATTTTTTTAAATAAAATCTTTAGCTATAACATTGCTAAGAATCTTTTTTGATTTGGTTCATTTTACAGGGACAATCAGCACAAATTTCCTTTGCTCAATAATATCACTAATGAAATGTGATGCAGTGTTTACCACACACATACACATAATGTCTGACTAGGTCACACAGTTCAGCTCTGTCCTCTCTCAGGACTGCCTGAAGCCACAGATCTCTTCTTTTACTGTTTTCACTCTTTAGGGAAGCAATGCAGTGCAGCAGCTTTTATGTATGGTGCCACTATTTTTCAGTGGCACTTTAACAGCACTTGTTTCCACCCAAAAGCAGGCAAGGTCATTCGGATGACAGGAAAATGATGCATGCTCACTCTCATCTATTGCAGTTTTAAGCCCTTACAATATACAAACATGGTAGTCTGTAAGCATCTCAGCTCTGAAATTTAGCATCACAACTGAGGCTTTTCTCTCTCTGCACACTAATTTAATCTGAAACTTATTAGATTATTTTAGTTGATTTATATAGTTTGTGGAACATGTGACAAGCCCAGAGGGAAACATGCTTCACCTTCAATCAGGTCTATATTTCCCTCAAAGACAAGGCAAACGCTTATCCGATTGGATATCATTTTGAAGCTTTTCAGCCCATGTGGTTGAACTTAACACGAGTTCTAATTCAATAAAGTTGGTATTTTCTCAAGAAATAAGTCTGTTCAAAGCGAAATCACATCTCTGAGAAGCACCACTTCAGTGTGCAGCAGTACCAATCTCATGGCATGCAGCCTTGTGTAGGCCAGTATCAGCTAGAAAGGAGCACTTATTTCTACTTTCAGCCTGCTTACTGGGGGTCTAACATGAATTATGTTGAGTTTTAAGTATCAGAATTTGCTAGAGACACCACAGCGTGTAAAAAAGGTTTACTATTAATTAGACGCAAAAGCAGCTGTTGTTAAAACAAAATCAGTATCATCTTTTTTGTGAAACAATAAGTGCACAAGATACAAAGATACAATAGAGTTGTAATTTACTGAGGGACCTGAGTGAACAACACCAGTGAAGAGGCGCCTATGTCAACTGAAATTTAGGAAAATCTAATCTGTAATTTTGAAGCTTTTGGCATTTTAGCACAATAGATAGGAGAAAGCAAGAGATAGAGTGCAGTAGTGCTTACCTGAAAGATGGGGATTTATCCACCTTGGTTGAACAGATTTGAAAGTTTCAAGTTTTCTTACCCAACAAAACAATTATGACTGTGAGTTCTGGAAATGTTGGGTCACCCTTATTGTTCATAATAATGAAACATCACTGAAACATAAAATGCATTGAAATATATTTTGAAACTTTTGACTCACTGCATCTTTTGTCATCCTTATCATAACACTGTGATGTCCTCCCCATGTGATGCTGTTCTCACGTTACTGACTCCATTCATACATTCATCAGCAGCGACTCAGTCAAAATGAATATACATCAAGAGCAGCCACGATTGGTCTTCACCCAAAAACATTATGCCAAAGAACATCGTATAGCTTAACTTAATAATAAGTCAGCTGAAGTGGAGGAAGAATTATCTGAGGACATCCAATAAAAGCCACATGCTTCTCATCTGTAAGCGTTGTGACAGCAGAGATATAATTATAAAATCAAGGGTGTGTATATATTGTGGATTACTTAGATGCACACACATCTGCTTAGAGAAACAGCTGGTGTAAAATTATCTTCCTCCAGAGAAACACATCACAATGAATGTGCACCAAAGCACACACAACCCTCTTTCACACTTGAGGCAGGATTTAATTCTACACTGAGCGTGTTAGTTCAATTTAAAACTCACATGAAGTCTCAGGTCATCAGAATTGATCATGTTTCATCTGCCATAGTACCACAGCCAAACTGAGTGTGTTTTATGAGTGTGTGCATGTGTGTGGGAGGGACTGATGCGACTCAGCTGTGCACAAATAGAAGCACGCTTCCAGCCGAGACTCTTGACAGTCATTGTATCTGCTAAAAACAGCTGGGCCTTTGTTGGTAGATTAACACCGCTGCCTAAATGCCTTATTTAAACAGTCCTTTGGATAACGAATCACCAAGGTGCATAGGAGCTATACATTAATTTGCAACTTGGGCACCGTGCCAGAGAGGTTTGACAGAGTAACTAAACATTTCACAGTGGATGAGAGCGCTAAATGCATTGTGACAGCCTGTAGTGTGTTTTGTTTCTTACAAAACACAGTGCACACAGAGGAAAACAGAGACACACTCGTGCGGTGACACATGTGCATAGACACCTGGTTCGCACACACACACCTGAGCACAAAGTCAGACACTCCTGTTCTGCTCTATTTCTCTTCGTCTGTGGAGAAATTACCGAGAAGACAATGAAAAATGTTCAGTGTTCAGCATAATATTAGATTAAGCTAATCGAATGTGAGGAAAAATTGTTGCAGCACATCACGGGAAAACATATCTATTATGGAGAGATATTAGCAGTTTAGTTTGTCTTAGCTTTTACACATTGCTTGTCTTTCTTTCTTTTTTCCTTCTCTTCATTCTTAAACAAGCCACATTAACTATTCTAACTGCTTTCCTGTGTACCAGAGTACGTTTACACACTTTATTTTAATATTCAAAACCTGGCCATCAAAATATTTCAAGAGGTCACAGGTTTGACGGGGTTTTTAAATTTGACATATTTCAGCATTCTATGTGCAGAATAGATTTTTTTATAACTCAATAAACTTGTTTTGAGGTAACCGGCCTTTATGGTAATTGAATAACTAAACAGGATGCTTCAGTGCTACTGCAACAATCTCCACCCAGCCGAGGGCAAGAGGCTCATTTTGATTGGCAGCAAGGGTACTCCCTATCTATTAGTGCGTTCAAGACAACCAGGAAATGGAAAGTTTCTGACCTACAAGCAATTTGTATCAACACAGAGGGGATAGTGTTGTGAAGAGTTACGAAACAGGAAGCTGAAAAAGTGGCTCCCGTGACCTTGACCTCCTGTCAGGTCAGGAACCTTAAACTTTATGGAGTGAAAACATGTGTATGTATTTTCTGGTAAAAATTTATGATCACATCTTCTGTCCGCGTTGCAACATATGGCCAAAAGTATGTGGACACCGAGTCAGGTTTTTACATTTTTGGTCCTTGGTTGTTTTTCATTACTTGCACTAATTTTAGTTAATAATACTGTTACAGCCTACAAAAATAGTGTAGACAGGTGTGCTTCAAACTTTGTGGCTGCACAGTGGAGCAGGCTCCTGTTTCAACACAAAAGTGCACAAAACCAGGTCCAGAGAGACGCTGGCTTTCTTTTTAAGTGTGGAGGAAGTTGACAGGCCTGCACAAAGCACAGATCTTAACCCCATTTGACACTTGTGGGATGAACTACAAAGCCAACTGTGAACCAGGCCTTACTGTCAGACATCAGTGGTCCACTTCACCAATGCTCTTGTGGCTAAATGGAAGAAAATCCCTGCAGCCAGGTTCCAAAATCTGGCAAAAACCCCTTACAGAGAAGGATGAGGACAACATTCACATATGCATAAAATGCTTGGATGGCCATATATTGTAGATAAAACTGGCTCCAATGACATTTAAAGTTTACATGCAAGACTACAGGTTTGAATTTGGCTCATGGTAGCAATAAGACGCTCTCTTTTCCTGTCTTATTCTATTAAGGAGAAATGTAAAAATCACTTGTGGAAAAATAAAAATTAGATTTTTCACTCTGTTTATTTTCAGTGACTGTGAACAATTCATATTCACATGGGTCTGGATGCCTCTTTAAACACATGACTTAGAGAAACAAAAATATTCATTTAACTGCCTTCCTTAAGACAAACTGGTTATCATTTATTTATCCTCGTTCTATTACAAACAGGCCTTATTCATCTGCAGTTTGCCTGTGTGCAGTTTACAAACATAAACATGCTGGGTGGCAGAAGACTGCCTCAGAAAAATTCCCCAAAACAGACAAGGCTTGCATTTTCGAAAAAGGCTTGAATTAACACATAAGTGGGCTCAACATTTGCAATAACAGTGCTAATCTATGCAAACTTTCTTTAGCCTTGTTGCAACGTTGAATGCCTAACCGGCCGTGCAAAGGCGTATGGTAAATATACTGTGTAAAAATCTGACAAAGACTGACTTCTCTTCCGGCCAACAAAGGATTCCAAGTTTCGCCATCCTGCCCAGCTGCCTAGAATAGACAACACAGCCTCTTTTGTCAGGGTGAGTCAATCTGTGTGGGTGTGAATGCATTAGCCCTTCACAACAGAATTATGCCCCTACACTCCCCCGCTTTGCTTTCAAATATTCTGTGATAGGTTCCCGCGGTCATGTTTAGATCACTTCCGGACAATGATTTGCCATAAGAGAAGATGAATGGTGACCATTGAGATGTTGAATAATTATACTTGGACCTGTGAGTTGGGGAACACATAACCCTCAGAGGGCAACATGACAAACATGTTTTTCGGGCCTGACGACAAAGAGCACATTTTGATGTGACTGGGCATATTCCCTGAATTGAGTCATGCGGCAGGGTTATCGCTGCGGTGCGTGGGCCTTCAGTCCCTCTGTTTGTCCATCTCTGCACTTTGCTTTTCACTGTCTGACTAATTTTATGATGATGTATGTGTATGTGTGTGCCTTTGTGTGAGCGTGTATATGTATGTGTGGGAGTTGATACTGGCGTGCACACATGCTCATGTGTGGCAGTATAGAGCATGTATCTATGTGTGTGAGAGTGTGTGTGTGTGTGTGTGTGTCATTGCAGCCCGGGGAAAGGAATGGACCGCAGCAGCAGACGGCCACTCACACAGTGGCAAACCTCTCTGAAGTCATCGTTTCCAACAGCAAGCAGAACTCTGGTCATTATCACGCACATGCAGCATCTGTGCAAATGTGAGCTCTCATGAAGGTCCATTGAGCAGTAAACACAATTAATTCGTTCAAAACAGCCAGTAGGACCTAATGATCTGTTCTTTTGTCCAACACAGCCCAGAATCCTTTGGAATTACAGTCATATTAAATGAATCGGCACTGCATGATTCATGTTGATTACACAATTTTAAAGGAAAATTCTGGTATTTATCAAGTTGAGCAGTATCAACATGTTTTGATCCAACAGTTTACTCACCACCTGTGCCGGGAAGATTTGGGAAATGCAGACTCCTGCAAAGAGTAGTTTTAGTGAGAGCCTCCTACGGCTTAAGGCTTTAATGCAACAGAAATGAACTTTGTCTTCAAGTCTGATAGAAAGTGAAAACAAAAAGTAGTCCTTTTGTAAATCCACATGGTTGCAGCCCAGTAACAAACCACATACAATAGTTGTAAGAGGTTTGTGCTCTTTGTCCCAGTTAATGTTGTTCTTGCTGGATTCTGGATCTACAAGGGTGATTTAGGGGACATAACTTTATTATTACCAACCATCCTGATGGACAAAAATATAAAAAACACACTCAAGCAAGACTTATGCAGCAAAGCAAAGGTAAGGGTATGGTGAGGGAGCCTGTAGCATATCTGATTTTACTGTAAGGTGTGTGCTCAGACCAGCATTTACTGTTTATAACCACAGTCTGTTCAGAAATCCTAACTAGACTGTGTATGCATAACTATACATTATTTTCTGCATGTATATTGTAATAAATATGTGAAACTAACATTTTTAAAATATGCTGTTACTGAAAGCAATCCATATTTTTTAACATTTCAGAAGTGGATTTAACTATTTAACTTTTTAAAAGTCTGGTAAAAATGATTTTTTCACTAAACTAAGCATTTTGTCCAGAAGCAGCACATCAAAATTTCAATGGCTTCTGTCAGTTGCTGATTTAATTTGTTTGCCTTTGTAAACTGATACATGGTTGTGTTATATGTGACAAAATTACCAGATTCACTTTAAGGTACTTGCTCTTCCTCATCTCTGTTCATTTGTTCTCTCTTAAAATATATGAATAAAATTCATAGGAGAATTGGCAGCCCTTAATGAAAACTGAATATATTTCCAAACCATCCACTCTTCAGCTCACACACACACATACACACACACAGTCCCTCGTCTGATGTACTCATACACACACATACAGACGCACACATCTCGAGCGTACGTCGCACATGCACAGCTTGGCCCATTAGCGGTGACATGTGACGTTTCGATGGGGCAAATGAAGCTCAACAATTGATGTCAGAGCCTTACAAATTAAACAAATGGGGGACCGCCATGGTGTATTAGGCACCCCAAACCCCCTGATGAACACAGCCGAGGCACATGCCAGCAGGACAACATTGTCTCGCTCTCCTCTCCTCCCCTAAACAAGGCTCAGAGAATGACATGGACGCTGCCACTCGCACGCTAATACACACATGCTGCAGACAGTCAATGAGCAAAATTAAACTAACCGTGCATTGATTGCCAATTGAGTCCTTTGACAAGCAAATAAACAGCACCGATTCTGGGGATCAATATGATTGATATGTCATTTGGTCTCACATACAGCACCTCACTGTAGTGTGTGTGCACATATTGTGAAAACACAGTGGGTCAGAAAATGGATGGATGTCAATGAGTGAGTATTGTTTGCAGGTGAAGTTGCTTGGTAGTGTTCAGCTGTGTATGTTGTACTGGCATACTGTAACGCTGTTGTAAATATCGTTTGTATTTGTTCTGTAATTTTTGGGTGAACTAGCTTAATTTTAAATTTGGTTAATGAATAGAAAACATAAACACTATTTTTAGTTAGAGATGCAAGATAGTGGTGAAGATTTTGCAAACTGCGCTCAAAGAGCTGGAAGAAAAATCAAGATTTGCCCTCCAAAATGTAATATTATTTGTTTTGTTGTCACACCAATTGCTATATAAAGCTCCATTGGGTGATAAAGCTCATGTGATATGATCAAAGCTTGAGAACTGCAGAAATTTCTTAAAGTGCTTAGAAAACATAAATGAACATTGACAGCATGTGATATGAACAAAGGGCTTTTGACTGGACCCTGTTGAAAGATAATTTTGTAAACATCTCTTCATCTATTTTTAAAAGAGTTACTAACTAAAGTTTATAAGTCAGTCAATTTGCCAGTATTTGGCAATTTATCGTATGATACAAGTGAGTTTTTTCTGTTTCACTGATGGTTATGGGTCTCTCTAAAATCAAATCAACATTGTTAAGCAGGTATGTATTCACTGTTTTTGCAATTGTGAGTGTGTGTTTGTGCATGTCTGGCGGTGTACATGTGTGTCTGAGCATTTGCTAATCCATATGCAAACACATTGTCCTATCGACAGACCTTCTGAGGGGTGAAACGTCCTGGGAGCAGAGCAGAGGAGTGGGCATGCGTCACGAGTGGGATCTCTACGATTCACAGCACCTGCACACACTACATGCCACACACAATCACATCAAATCAAATCAGCGTATTCACACTCACACACACATGTACACACAGAAACAAAATAGAAAGTGTAAGCAATGTTAGGGATGTACAAAGAAGTACAATAAGAGGCTCCATACACCTAAATAACGGATATAAAGCTCCCAACACACACCTGTAAAGAACACAAAGTGGTTACTGAAACACACACGCACACAATACATGAAAATACTTGCTCCTGCACACAATCACACATGTACGCAGGTGTGGCAGGTCCATTTTGTTTTCACTAACCCCCACAGCCCTTTGCACAATCCCCAGCAAATAGGCCTGATGTTACAGGGCAGATATAGGTGTACAATTTCTTGTTTGGCTTTGTGAAAACATGGTGTAATGGCAGTGAGAAATTGTGTTGGGAATAAATGCATCACCCCTGTTTGGGAGGGATGCCTCATCATAAGCCATCAGCCTGTGTACGTGTTTGTGTGGGTGTGCCTGTGTGCGTGTGTGTCTGTGTGTGTGTGTATGGAGAGGAGGAGAGGAGAGAGATGGAATATCTAAAAGGGGTTAAGTGCCAGGGTTACCCATCCAAGGAGCATTAAATGAAGGCTCTCACTTTGATGGACACCGGCACCGAGATCCCTGATGTCCCAAAATATTAGGTTTCTCTTCTAATAATGTTGGAAATATTGCCTACTGTCATGATTAATCTGGCTGGCTGCTGGGCCTGATTGCAGGTGACGCGGTCACAGCACAGTGCCTGTGTTAGTTTCCACACACCGTCAGCTTCGCTCCACACAGAGCCGCAGCCAGGAGCAGGGCTGATAGCAGCCATCGCAGCTGCCGCTAATTTAATGTGACAGCAGAGAAGGAAACCTTTATTTTAATTCAAACAACAAAAGCCAAACAGCCAAACTTATCTGCGTGCCCAACATTTTCCCCTCCAACACGTTGAGTTCTTTTCTTCTTTTCTCCTCTAAAGTCCTTTTGCTCTTTTGCCTCTCTGCCCTCCTATTTTCTTTGGGTGAGGTAAATCTTGTGCAAGCCCGTTCTGGCTGAAACAGTGTCTGGCAAGGGAAGAGAGGAGGACAGAAGAAGAAGAAGAAGAAGAGGGGATGCAGAAAAAGTGGAGGTATTTGCAGATGTGGAGGAAGGCACAAAAACATTTGTCAAATCAAAGGCCTGAATTATTGCACATAGTCGGGTCAGTTTCACATGCCACTTAGAGGTCCCATTGTCCTGATGTTGAACAAGACCCCCTTTATGTGACAGGCTTGAAAAACAACGTTGGCCTTCCTCATAATCAAATCTGTAGATCCCAACAGGCCAGCAGGCCCTGCCACTTGGAATTCTTTGCATTGGCCATGGTCAGGACGTGCCGTTTGGCCCCAACAATGGCAACATTGATTTTAGCGCCATGAGAATTTTGGTTGAGCTGTAAAAACTGGGACCGGGAGGGGGAAACACCGATCTTTGCCTTTCCCAGGAGGGTGTGTGCGGAGCTGGGGGGGAGGAGGTGAATCACTTGTAGGCTCCAGGGCTCTGACCCGCTGGACCTCTGGCCTAATTCAATCAGCCTAAGCACCATTAGCCTACCATTATCAGACATTATCTCCCAGGCTAGGCAAGACAGTTATCCCATGCCATGCCAGGGTTGGAAAAAAAAAAATTGCAACACACACACACACACACACTTCCTGTCCTCACTTTGCTTCCGTTTCGACCACAATTGGAGACTGATTGTCTCGCCACAATCGAGCCTTGTTTACATGCATCATTTTGAGAGAGTGCGAGCCCATGTTTTGTGGAACTGATGTAACATTGATGTCCCGTTGCTAGGGGGCTGGGGCTAAGGCCATGGCATAAAGACATGACCTTCCTGTTTAGCTGCATAGTAACGTACTGAGTTGATACAAATTAACCCGCATCTCGATCTTCCAATTTAGCCACTACTTAGTGGGCAGGGGGTCAATCCGAACCCTTTCATGTGGGGTGTCTTTTGAAGTGGCTGCAGACTACTGTGAGACTTTGGGACCAAGCATCTTGATTCAGGGGGAGGGAATGTGAAGGGAGGAGAGTCTTGAACAATGGGCCCCCCTTAGAAAAGCCTCTAAATCTTGATGGCTAACTTCAAAAGAGCCTCTGGTGTCAAAGCCAGTGTTGTGGCTGGAGCTGGACACGCTGTTTCCCCAGATATAAATGTTTTATTAGAGGGCACACCTCCTCAGGCTCACCCTGTCGCTGTCAGAGGTAGGCGGGGGGGAACAAGGGGGACACTGTGTGCCCCTGAGAGTGACATCAAACATAATGGGCTGTGCATGCATGCACATGGCTAACAAAAAGTTGTTCATCAAATGATAGAATATGTTGACTTTTCTAACAGCACTGCTCATGAGCTGCATTTTTACTCCACAGAGGAGAACTTTTCAACAAATATCTTGCAGTATTAGTGAAAAGATGGAAAATATAGGTTTTAAATGTATTATGTCTGATGAGAAAATACCTAATAATGATCATTTGCCAAATGCTCAAGTTGATGAGTCGGGTATGTCATGTGCAGCATCACGTTGTCAGACAAATATCACAATTTGCCAAAAGTATACATAATTCATCACCAATCAGTCTTGCCTCCCTGTGCCGACTCCTGTGTTATCCCAGAGAAGATAGATGTGGGAGCAGAGCCCTTTGAGATCCAGATGGTACATTCCCAACAATAAGGTTTGGGCTTCCAATGGAAAATGATCGTTTTCCTGTGTGAGACACTAATGAATCATCTTCAGCCAGTAACGAGATGACGCTTCGAACGAAAGACCACAAAAATACATTTTTTTTTCCTGCTTCCAGAATTGTTCTTTATCTCGCTTCAAATTAAAAGCAAATGTTTCTCCTCTGCTGGCCTGTGAATCATGTGACGAACGGCATGCACATTATTGCATTTTCTAAGAAGCTGACTGAAAATGTGATAAAGAAATGGTTGTGTGAAAGCAGCACACGCGTTGATCATGGTTATATCACAAACTTATGATTTCAAGATTTACAAGTTGTTTTCAAAGAAACAGCCAGCTCACAGGATCTGTGTATGCTGTATGCCATTTGCCAAAATGTTATTTTTCACTGCACAAATAAAATTATCAGGGAGAAGAATGTGATTATGATTTTATTATATTTTATTTCATTAAAATCATGTTGCCCTGTTTGTTTGATGCATTATTGGTTAGCTGACCTTGTGCTCTTCTTGCTCAAGCTTTAATAATGTTAATCAGAACCTCACTTAGCCTCTTTTCTTCATCTTTACTTTTATCAAATTATATCCCATGATGATACAGCCTTTCCAAAGATCTCACTACATACTGCATCTACTGGCAGCTACAGTGAATTATGGCAGCACTGCAGTTTAGCAGAACTATTTGGAAATTTCAGATTTTCATCTCTTTTTTCAAAGGGCCTTTGCCACCCCTATTTTGCATTCCAGGCCCAACGTCAAAGAGCAAGGAAGAGATTTAATTTGTTGACAATTGCCGCCGATCTCCTTTAAACGGCTTTTAATTGATAACGGCAAGGGAGAGCGGTGAACTTTAAATAGACATTCTAATTATCGGCTTTAAGAAGCAGGGGCTTTTTGGGAAATGTTATGGCATTTGGAATGGGATTAATGGGCGAGTGAGGCGCTGGCCACCCCGCAGCTAAATGACATTAAAGAGGGAGATGAGTGGTGCTGCTGAAGGGAGCAAACCCACTAGTCACAGGAGCCAGGGCGCCCACTGCCTTGGGCACACACACCGTGGGGTTAGGTGGGGAGGGAGGGAGGAGGTGAGGGGATTTTACATTATCTAGCCTGCCTAGACATCTCCCCATACAGATATAAAGACTCTGATACAGTAAGGGCATACCTCACTTAAACAGTACTCTTATGCAGATGAATACAACCCATGCATGAATACTTTTTGACTTGGAAAAGTAGTTTGAAAAACTGCTAAAAACTGTTGCTTTTATGTATAAAAATATCATAGATTATCATGATATTTCTCCAGGCAAAATGATGTCACTTTAGAAATATACTAAGTCCCATAGCTGTTTTGTAGCATGCAATTGAAAATTAGACAAATGTGAAGTAACTCTGATCTACAAGAAATCGGACTTTTCCATTCAAAGTCAACAAGAGCGCCAGTTGTTGTCAATTTACAGATTTAAGAGTTTGATCCCAGAAAGTGTTAGAAAGTGTTCTAAGTGCTCTAAGCCCTCGAGATTTAATCAGTCAGAAAGTCTTTAAAACAAAAAAAACGACAGGCCTCCTGTCTAGTTTACAGTGTGCTATGGACGTGTAAGAGTGGATGGCAGCACAATGAATGTTGACTGAAAGTCATGAAGCTGTTGTGAGAATGAGTCAAATGATTTGAGGTGGATTTGGCTACATTTTTTAGCCATCCTAAAAGTCATAAGCATAAAGGGAGGAATTACACTGTAATGTTACACATAGCACCTTCACATGCAAGCAACTACATGCGGTTTAGGGGAATTTTCAAAAACAACTAATGCTGTCAGTTTTCACTGGGGGACGGTCTTGGTTCAGTTTCTTACAGCCTAAATCAGATAAAGGACACTTTGAAAAACAATTTAAAAGCTGAAATGCATGATGTTGTAATTCAATTCAATTTTTATTGAATGTCATAATGTGTTACTATTTTCTTTAACTTGGATGAATGACTTTTTGGTTTTATCCTGTAATCTCTGTCTCTTAGCACATGGAAACTTTTTATATTTGTATAATGAAATTCAAAGGACATATAGATGTTAAAGATAGTTTATAGATAGATAAGGATGTTTTTAGAAGAGTGTTATAGTGTTAATTCAAACAAAAGGTTACTTTTTTAATGTAAAGCACCAGGCTCACTTTCTTTCAAATCATAATTTTCTGTGTAATTATGTCCAATTTTATTCTTTATTTTCAATATATTTTTTTAATTTCCTTACTTGATCTTGTTATATCTTGACTTATTTATAAGTGGTGCATTTCTTTGATGCATTTGCTATTTCAAATGCATTTACACACTGACAATAAGGACACTGTCAGCAGTATGAATCCAGTATTGATGCTACAATGTGCTGCCTAACCACTCAATCTTTGACCCAACTCAAGCACCCTAATAGCCTTAACTAATTCAGCCTGCCTGGTCCTCAGTGGGTCTCAGTGGTCTTGCTGGGTGTTCCAGACAGAGATCCCAGTACCCTGTGGTCCCAGACTGGATGCCCAGGGTCTGTAGAGGCTGGGGGCTGACTGGCAGCTCTGATGGATTAGGAGATCAAGCTGGTGCCTCAGGGTGGGGCTGATAGTGAACCATGTAGAAAGATTCAGGTGAGATGGAATCATATGCATATATAAGCCTGCATGAGGCTAGTCTAGGTAAGTAAAGTTTAGGAGATGTGTGTGAAGCTAAAAGTCAAATTTCTTTTTAAAATGAAGTAGTTGTTTTAAACTGAACCACTGTAGTTTCTTTTCCCAAATTTAACCAACCTGTAACTGAAACATTTCTCAGTAAGCTTTATTTTGAAAGTCTAACTTAAGGTTGCATATTTGTTTTTACAAACATGATTGCTGAATAAGAACATGTCCATAACAGATGCAGGAAATTTAAAATAATTCTCTGACTTTTTGTCTCAGTGTATTGTTAGCAAAAATACCACTCTCCCAATTCAAAATAATTCTATCGATAAACAGCGATAACAGTAAAAAGTAAAGAGACATAAATGAAAGTAGATTTAGTCGAGTCAATTTTTATTCTAATTGCTCAGAAAAATCAGGATTTTTCTTCAAGAGCTTTGCAACATCCTCTGTCCATAGACCCTATAATTTGATCATTTTGATTCTCTACAGAAATAATTTTCTTTTAATTTGGACATCCTCAGTGTTGCAGACTCATTCTACTCTTTGAAATGCCACATTTATGGTTTTGAATCAACATGTTTTCAGTGATTTGCTGTTTTCTTTAGTCACCCAATAATTTTCCCTTAAGTTTCCAACCATATTGCACACTACAAGCTGTCCTGGACAACTTCATTGACACTATAATGGAGTATTTGATTTGCAGCATTACATTTATCTTTGCATAAATCACCTTAGAATTTAGGGATTTTTGCTTTATTTAGCACATAGCATAAATCAATGCCGCATACCAGAGCATTCATAGCCTGAGGTAATGTGTCATGCCTGTCCATATATGGACTGTGAAGTGACGGGGGGTCATCTCATGAAGTCCTAAAGTGTGTGAAGGGCCAGACTTGGCCTGTGGACCTCACTTTGGTTGGCCAGGGGCTAGAGGATGAGACCTGGGGAGAGTTGAGATGAGGCTGTCACACTTCCCATAGATCAGTCATTATCACTAATCCAGTCACAGCACTGGGATCAGCACCAGGCCCATTCATCTAGAACCGTCATTAAAGAGCTAAATGAGAGCTGCCTCTGCTAATGAGGTAATGAGAATTTCTGTGCGAGTGTGTTGAATATGTGTGTGTGGAGGAGAGAGAGAGAGAGAGAGAGAGAGAGAGAGAGAGGGACACACCAAAAGAGAGAAGAAGACTGAGAGGGAGAGACAGGACAGACAAAGAGAAGCTCAAAGGACAGACTTAAAAATTTGCAAGAAAGATACACTGATGGACAGAAAAGACAGACAAATGACAGACAGATAGGCCTATCGAAAACATCTCGGTGTGTGTGAATCAATTTGCAGCACATTCATTAGAGGGGCTGCATCACTCACCCGCCTCACCCGGCTCTGTTTACTGCTCTCCCTCACCGCACGTAAACAAAAGCCAGAGTTGTACTTGTTCGCAATCGCTCTTTAATTCGATACAGCCTCGGATGCATGTATGCACTTTTCTTCTGTTAATTGCACTACCACCAGGGTAAACATTATTGTCCTCTCAGTTATAGTCCGGCCCAAAACAAAGCACTGCCGAGGCTGTGTGAAGTGGGGATGTCGTGCTTTGCTGTGTGACATAAATCAATTATTTATGCCTATGAAGCTTCAAAATATTTATCTTGCCTCATGGTATACGCAGCCGAGGCCTCAGAAAACAAATACACGTTTGTATCAAAGGCGCACGGGTGTAAACAGCAGAGTGGAAAGACATTGTATGACCGCCCGAGGGAGGTGGTGACGTTTGGTGAGAGAAGTTTGGGAAAAGCTAGTCATTGATTGGAAAATTCACATCAAACAGAGAACACATTAGCCAATGCCTCACAGGTCCATATGCACTTTCTGGCGCTGACATCATACAGCAGCAAGTGGAAAACAAAACAAAAAAAAGGTACTGATTTCTGTCTATATTACATCTACGATCCCCTTTACAGTGACCGAGTTATGATTAGATAACACAAGCATATAAATACAAAGTGTGAACATGATATGGTCATTCAAAACAGGACCAGGGGGGTCCAAGACACATGTAGCCGCATGAGCACCAAATGATAAATGAGATGCCATACAGATCAACTATGTAAGCAGTAGTAATGCAGTGTAAATATCCAGTTGTGAAACACACACACAAACACATAAATCAAACTGTTTTCAAGCTGCTCAAATAATGGCATTCAGTTCAAATGGATTCAAAGGGTAATTTCAACCAAATGAATGTTTTTCTCTTTTTCAGGTAATTTTAGATTTTTTTGTACAAAAGTATTAGTTTTCAAAGCTGGTTTAACATTAGTATTGCCTTGGCATGGCCTGATATGGCCTTATATGGCCTGTTTTGTAATGATTTTAACTTTTGGAGACTCCTTTGCTCATGTGTCATATATAGCTTTAGAAATGGAAGGCATTGTTATGCACTTCTTAAAACCCTTACTACTGAGCCCTGTGTATATAAGTCATATTGCTTATACATTAAACTGCCTAAGAGCTCCTGCGCAGTTCTTAAAAAATTACAGTATAGTCACAAATAAATTGAATTTGTAGGGGATAAAGTTGCAAACTGAGCAATGCAAACATTTAGCTATCAGTCAGTCCTTTACAGCCACAGGAGAGCAGCATGAAGCTGAACCTTCTCAGATTTCAAGTGTTAAGAAAAGTAAAATGAATGTTAGAATCTAATACATTCATCAAAAGATTGGATGCTTGTCACTGTCATTGTAATCATTAATGTCCAATTCACAGAAATAAGAGAATAAACGGTAAGAGCCAGTTAAGAGTGTAATGACAATGATTTGCTCCCAGTCTTTCTTCACTAATCCAAAGATCAGACCCACACAGAATAATCACCTCCCTCTCTTAATAAAGAGCTTTGATATGTGATTGCACTTCTTTCAGCAGAAACTTGCAAATTTGCAAACACATATGCAGATAATGGAGGAAATGGTAATATTTCTTTACAAAATAAGAAATCAATTCTGTCCTGACCTTCTGGTTTTTGCAAAAAATTACTTTGAAACAACAAATTAATGATTTGTGATGTTAGCTTGAATTAAACTGAGTCAAATTTACTTCTGGTTGTAGTACTTTTTATGGAAGTCGGTCTGTATGTTCACATGATCACAAGAAAACCCAGTTACTCAGGACATCAGAGGATTGGTGTAAATCCAATGTAGTAACTTGGTTACTGTAAAAAAAAAAGCTTGGATTGCCTGAGGCACATTTTTCTACTTACTGAAGCCTTCTTTTAAGTTTATTGGTAATAAACTACAATATGCCATTTCTCAGTGTTCTGAGGGATTATTTGACAGGCCCTTTGGTTAAGCAGCACTAACAGTTTGTCCTTGCAGTAGCAATGTGTCTTCAGCTGAGGAACAGATCTCAATAGCGTTTTATTGTCAGTTGTTGCACTTTGAATTAAATTATTTTGAAAACTTTCATGCTGGTGCACTGTTGTCACGATTGATTTCTGATTTCACGAAATGTGTCATTAGCTAGGTGAACATGTCTGTGTTGTTTGCACCTGTACCTGAAGAGAGAAGACCCATCAAAGAAACTTGTTAAAACTCATGCACGTTTGGAGCCACTTCCTGTCTGAGTGTGCAACGGTAGCCTCTCATTGTAGTTCTTGGAGTTTTAACTACATGGGAGTGCATTATTGATAAACTAGGGACTTACAGACAGACTGGCTATAATAATTAGTACAAGGGCCAAACTAAAACAGTACTGTATTTTTCCATTAGCAATTCAGATGACTATAAAAGAACATGTAAACGCATGCATCAATGGCTGTGCACCACCATCCCTTCATCTGCCTCCTGTCATCTCACATACAAGCCTAAGCTAAAGGGGGGTGTGAGCTCGCGTCTCATCACCATGCTAAGTGTTTACAAATTGTTTTGGTCTCCTTCTTCGTGTGGGGGGTTGCTGGGAGGTAGCAAGCGGTCAGGATGGGCTGCCATGCATAGGCTGTTGATCTCTGCATGACACGCCGCCCTTATGGTGTTGCACATGGCCCTCCATTAATAAACAAATGAAGGACTCACCCTGGAGGTCAGGGGAGCTCAGCTGGCCCATTTGCCACAGCGATCTCTCGGCTCACGGGGATCCAAAATGGCCACCCGCCGCGTCTGCCTGTCAGACGGCTGCTAACCTTGTCTTTGGTGATGGGCAGGAGGGCAGAGGAGGGAAAGGGAAGGGGGGGGGACTGTTAGGGTGGGGACACACAAAGGGGGGGCACGAGTTGCCCTCCCTCCCTCACTCCCTCCCCTTCGCTGATTACTGTGAGTGACAAAGTGGAGCAGAGAGTCCACTCAGGCCTTCATAATAAATCTATCAGGGAGTAATAGAATTCCATCAATCCTCTCTCCTCAGTCTCCCTGCCCTCCCTCCTGCTCCCCACCCCTCGGGGGGTCACCATGTCGGGGCGTGTGTCTGTGTGGTGGTGGTGGGAACGTGGGGAGGGGGGAGTCCAATCCTCTGGGATTGTACAACTGTTATTATTCAATTACGCTCCCTTTTCTTCTCAGTTAAAAGACCATGATATCATTATCACTTAATGAATATATATAATTGGATCTTGGCTGCCGCTTCCCCCTGGTCTGATGAATACCACTCACTATTCATTCGACCCCTGCTCATCCTCATCTACCCTGCATCCATTACAGCAGACTGTGGAGCTGGAGATGATGATGATGATGACGATGATGATGATGATGATGATGCTGTCCATAGAGGGAAGTTGAAATTATCTCTGTGTTCATTCAGTGTTTAGTTACAGGAAAAAGTGAGTGAAATTTGGGAGTTTCTGAACAAGTTGTTCCGTCAGTAGCCAGAAAAATGCTAAAATTACATTACAAGTGAATCATTGAAATTACGACAGAAGCTGGATTCAGGCTTCTTTGCACTCTGGGTATCACCAATATAATTTAAACTAAAAAAAAAGAGGCTTCAATTGCTGAGACAATACCTGCATTTTGCCTGCGATTATTGCAATTTCCATGTTTTTTTAATAACCCCATGACCATTTACATTGCAATCGTTTGCAGAACCTCATTAAGTCCACAGACAGGACTTTGATTTCATCACTTTCTCCATGATGATTGCACGTGAAGAAATTGTTTAGGAAAATCTTGCAGCATTGGTGCAAAACAGATGGAGGATGGGGATTCTTTTTTAATAGCTACACCATCACAGATTGCTTCTATTTGAATGTGTCTCCTGGTTTAGTGTGGACAAACATTCAAGGGACACTAAGAGAAGAGGACAAAACATTGATGACTGCAGAGGTGAGAGTCATGGCCATCAATACCCTCTCAATCTGCCAGGAAACAATGAAAGTGGGATAAAGATGGTGATGAGCAACACTAAAAACATTGATTTAGCATTTGTCCACTTCAATTGAAGTGAGACAAGAGGGGGACAGGGAAAAGGGAGGGCTGGGGGGTCTTTGAAGAGGCAAAATCGGGGAGTGTTTAGCCTGATCCCATTCAGATGTCGCCCTCCTGTTGGAAACCAAAAGCAACCGTCACTCCCCTCCGCATTGTTGAGGGTAAATGTGGCATGGTGGGGGCCGTTCATGTCTGTGTAAATCAGACAGAGAGAGGGTGTGAGACGGTGGGAGTGTGTGCATGTGTGCGGGACCACACTCCTGCATAAGGGAGGCCTGTACGCCCATGGATGCGTATGGGCCGTACGGTGTCATTAATCCTGCTTAAAAAAGACAGTGTTGGCAACGTGGCAGCGCCCCAATCCAGCTGCTCCCCCCACTGAGACACCTCAGACACCCTATCTGACCCCTCCCAACACACACCCTCCTGTCTTACCACCCGTCAGACCCTCACCCCACCTCCTCACCCCTCCATCCCCATCGACTCAGCCTTCTCCACCTTTGCTCAGGAGCCCCAATTTCCCGTCACACCTCCCATACACACATACACACACATACACACACACACACACACACACCGCCCAAAACCAAGAACCCCATTCTCACTCACTCACCCATCCCTGCCATACATCACTCCAAATTAAATTTACATTAGGCCCTCCTCTATCAAAGAGGCCAAAAGAGAGGCAGAGAGGGGATGAGATCGAGGGGCTGACATCATTACCCGGCAGCAGAGCACATGACCGTCATCTATTAAACCCTTTTATACACATGTCTCAGGATTTTACCAAAGTTCATGCATACCTAAGTGCAAGTTTGTGTTAAAAATTAAAAGCTCTTTTAGGAGGACAAAGGAGTTTCTGAACTGTTGACTTTGAGAGGGGCTTTATTACCCCCAACCATAGATGTCTGGCATCGCTATAGACAGCCCCCCGTCCCTTCCTCTCTCCTCTCTGCTTTTTCTCTTCCTCCCACCTCTGGCTCCCGCTGCCTCTTCCTCCATCATTCTGCAGCACTGGGTCAACTGTCTGAATATTAGACAGTTTATTAGAATAAAATCTGCTACAGCGAAAAAAAACAACTCTGCACTGAAGCATCACAGTAATTCAGCCATCTTTTGGCTCCTCAGATGGGGAATCAAGCCACTGCCCTGTGGTGTGCCACCTTCCTCCTCCATGTTGTAGCCTTTAGTGTATATTTTGTAATATGCAGTGTTTTATTTAGGTATACCCTACATGTATTCAGTAGGTGCCATAATTACCCACTTGCACACCAATCAATAAATGCTAAATACTGTAAACTCATGTTTGAGCAACATTTGCTAAAAACTACAGTGCCCAGCTGTTTCAGGAAATGCTTGTATAGCTTGACTTACAGCTGAGAGCCACAGACAAGGTGGAGAGGCTGGAAAGATAAAGGAAAATTTGTAAGATGAGAAAGACAAAGAAAAGTAATTACAATGATATGATGTTTAACAGCAAATGGAAAGAGGGAGGGAATGAGATATTGTTTAAATGCAGGGATAATGGCACACAGTTTCAGATGGAAGGTATACATGCAAGAGTGGGTGAAATTAGCAAAAAAGTAGAATTTTGTAGAAATAAGTACTTAAGTGCTTCCTTTTTTTAAAAAAAATGTATTTCTAATCTTACTCAAGCATATTTTTAAGCTTGTTATCAAATTATTCTGCACTATAACTGACAAATATCTTTGTTACAAAAAGTCTGCTCCATATGCAGAGATTGAGCGTTGGGGTCCATGCAGTGCACCTCTGCAGACGCAAAGCTGCAGCACCCTGAAAGAAAAGAAGCATCACTTTTCTCTTGCCAGCAATGTTTTAACAGAACAAAACCCAGAACAAGAGGCAGCTTTCAGCTACTAAATCTGATCACACTTTTTATACTAAGATCCATAAAAAGACAAAAGATACATGATGAAATTTTGGCTGTTTTCCCTGAGACCCCTGCTTTAAAAAGCTCCTCTTCTAACCTTCACATGCACACTGAAGAAAGTTGCACATACTGTTGGTGGGGGGGGTGGGTGGTTCCCAAGCTATTTAGTCATCTAAAGGTTCTAAGGGAGTTAACTAGCTTCTCAGCACATAGTTGGTCTTGGTCTCTTCATGGCCTTTAAAGACTGTAAAATAATATAGTATAACACCAATTTGATCCTTTGACATAGAAGCAAAAATTCTTACTCAGAGGTCCAAGCAGGCTCTCAAAAACTTTCCTTAAATAAAATAATTGAAAAGTGACAAAGTATTTATTTAGGTCTGAATTTGACATCACAATGAATCTAACCAGACATTCAATGCGACACATGGATTAAAATTTGACACCCAACTCTATTTGTGATATGATTGAGTATTCTGTAATCTAATAATATGTTAGAGATAGTTTCTAATTGGCTTGTATTGCCATTGTGAAAATAGTTGGATCGTAATGTTAGAAAATTTGAAATACCATGGTTCTTTGCCACACCATTACAGGTTGTTGTCCTCCTAAATCATCTTTTGCTGTGTTGTATTCTGTCATGTGATGTTGTGCTGTGCCACCTCATCATGTCCAGTCGTGTCAGATTGTGTTGTACTTTGTCACCTTGCATTACACTGCAGCATGTTGTGTTCTCTCCTCTCAGCCTGTACCAGTGATGTATTAGGACAGAGTGTTACCTCCCCTCACCGTTGGGGATATATTTGCATTGGAGCGTCTGAAAGCAGCTGGAGTGAACCAGCTCAGTAAAGGCACCTGAGTGCTGAGCGCTTACTCTTTAATTGCTTCATTATCGTCTGTGCTAATCCCTCTCCAATTTCGACACTCTCATTTTCCACACTAATTTGTCCCGGTCCCTCTCCGGCTCTCTCCTCTCACAGTCCGCAGCGCTATGGCACCTATTTGCTTTCCAAGGCAATGATAACAATTAATGCAGCAGTCGGCGGCGCTTGTTTCATACAAACCTGTTTTAGCCGACTAAACAAGGGGCTGCTGATAAACAGACTCCGGAGCCAAGGCGCAGAGCTTCACAGCACCATTTGTCTCTCTAATTATGCTTTAATTACAACTGTGTATGCTAATACACTAAACATTTGCATAGAACATTCACACAACTTTCTGCTTTCTCTTTAGGAGTGCTGCAGAAGGAGGAGAGATCAGTAGCTCCACTGCTTATTGAAAGAGGCCTACACCGTGTTAAATTACAAATGGGAATTGTTTGGAATAAAAAACAATGCCACAGTGCTCGATGTAGAACAGTTTATTTTATAGTGTTAGGTAACAACAAACAAAGTCTGAGTGATTATACAATTAGGTGGCAATTCATTTCTTAGCTACAAAACATTGTTAAAGAAATGAGAAATGATTACAAATGCTCTTGACAAAGGTACATGGTGATGTTTTCTAAACTTGACTACATTAACATCCCTCTGCAACTAAAGCTACTATGTTGTAAATGAACCTTGAGGTGAGATTGCTTTGGCAACCAATTTAGATTTTGTAGTTTGTACACTTTGTGTCCTTGATTTATGTCTGTGCCTTTTATTCCCTTTTGTTCTCCTCTCTTCTATTCAGTGCTGTACCTCTGACTGCATTGCCTCATGCTTTGCTTCAGCGAGGCGTTCGGCTACACATCCTAACTTAACTACATATCATTGAGTCATTAACATACAAATGACCTGCAGTTATCCTGTGATCGGGGCCCTCAAATGCCACCAAATGCTAAGGAACCACCATTTACAGATAAGTAACCCAGCAAGCTCTGGTAAGTAATTCGTCGCCATGCCGTTTTGGCTAAAATCAAGGCATTTAATTGGCTATTAGGAGGCAGGTCTCTGACAGTTAAGGTTAGTGGTAGAGGTGATGATGATAGTGGTGGTAGAGGGATGTGAAATGAGGCTTCACACCAAGAGGAAACACCCATGTAGACACTCCATGTGGTGGTGAATAGGACACATAGCCCACTCCTTTGCAGCTGAAGGGGGATGATGTGTCTCTATAGGATGATCTCATAGCCACTGACTGACTCAGATGAACCTCAAAAACACAGTCACGGGACTGTTTCTGTCACTGTGTCTGTCACTTTTTCTGGGAAGAAAAATACTGTACATACATGACAGTAATGTAGTTCAGAGTTTACAAGAAAGAAGTGATGATTTCATTTAAAAAATAAATTTAGTTTGAATAAGATTGTTCCCTTTATTTGAAGATTCATTCAAATAGATTGTTATTTTGTGATTTACACAGACTACTGCTTACTACTAACAAGAAACTAGGATATCTTTTGAAATTATCACAAAAAAAAACCCTCAAAGCAGAATATTGCTTCAAGTTCTGCCACGTACCGCCTTCTATAACATTTTTGACAGCAGTTCCTCACACACAATACACAGTGGGACCCTGCATGTCACAGTTGGATCAATATATATTCGGTGACCTAACCCCTTTGTCTGCTGTAGCAGAAAATCTAACAGCTATGAAGTATTTCATCTGGACTGAGTCGTAACCTCTGACCCTGAGTGCAACCGAGGCCTCTTGTCTCAGGGCTCAGAGCTCCACAGCAGTAAACACAGACTAGAAGTTGTTGCACATATGTCACAATATTTGGGACAAGTTATGCCTACCTCTCTTTTTCTTTTGGTCTTTGCCTCTGATACTGTCAGGAACATATTGTACACAGTAGTTGCTGGCTTAATACTGATTCAGGCTCAAATTTGGGGTAATTTTGGGCAGTTTTCAGTGGATTTTAACGCATATTACAAGAGAGTTGCACTGCAGCAGACTGACAGTTTAACCACAATAATTTGGCTTAATATACAGTTCAAGTGTTTCAGTTTTGTAGCCTGAAGTCTATGAGATTTGTAGTAATGGTTTTCTAAAGTAGTGGAAACTAAAATTAACTGCAGTTATACTAATTCTTCTGTCTTGTCTCATTCCATTTATGGATGTGAGTGAGTGAACTTTTCAGCTTCTGAAAGTGATCTTTTTTATATAATTATAACCAAAACTCCACCTTACCCTTAAATCAACTGTTTTATCTGCAATTCTTAATCTGAGATGTTTAGCACAATGAAAAGTTGCACAGCTGGCTTTCCAAACACACAGTTAAACTCAAGAGGGGATGATATAATCGATCACCACTTCATCCTGAATTGTAATTGTAAATTATTCCTGTCGGGCTTGGAGTCGCAACAGTACAGCAAACATTTAAGTAGCAGCATCTTCTATTTTGGCTTCATCTCTCAGTACTGTCATCAAAATTGAGATAGCAACTCTGAGGAGGAGAAGACAGAATCAACAGTGAAAACAGAACAAATAATATTTCCCTTACACATCATCTATCTGACAGCAGGCAGCAAAAGGGGAAGAGAACACAGGAAAAATCTTAGCCTGTCCGCCAATCTTTCATTCGCTCTGCGCTCATCCATCCTCAGTGCACCTCTTAATTTGGTCCTGCCACAGACCGGACAACAGAGACCTTCAGCCATTGGAAACAAATGATCTGGCCAGGGAGGGGCAACAACTCACGGCCGGCGGTTCAACAGCTACTGGGATTTACATTGTGTTGTGGAAGTGTAGGTATGAAACAATTGGGCATTATTGTTTTCAAACAACTGAGTCCATTGATCCAAGAAGTTTTCTGTGTAATAATGTGTTTCAACAAAAGACAAATCCCTAAACAATAGAAAAATTACTATCATGTTATTAGTTATTATTTACTAAGTTAAGGCCAGCTCAATAGTATGTGACTGAAGGTGTCTAGATGGCATTGTAAAAGATCTTGCCAGTATGATCGTTTTACCTTTAACATGACCATACCCAAGTGTTTTTTGTCCCTAACCAAAACCATATCTAAACCACAGCCTTGTCACATTTTAAGACATTATTAGTTTAGACAAAAAGCACAATAAAGAAACACAAAGAGAAATGTTTTAAAAATCTTTGGTTACCATCAAGAATTGACCCTTAGAGAAAATAACAGTACAATAAGCGAAGCCTCTGTTAGTTAGGCTACTGCTGTTTCTGCCACAGCAAATATACATTACAGTGAACAGTGGCAGATTTACCAATAAAAATTCCTCATAATTTTTGAAACAATGGGTTGTAGATTCCTGACAGAGGCAGTCAAAACCAGATCCCCCCTTCATGGTCGGGTTGATGTTGCTGGCTGAATAACAGTTATAGCTAGTAGAAAGTATCAGCTGTGAAAGGCTAGCTAATTAGCTAGCTAGTTATTGTAAGCTCCATACGTTGATTGAAAATCGCACTTTGACCTTTTTTAATGTTCTAAACTGGTTTGTTTTAAAACAAGAATTTGATGGAGAACATGGGGCATATGACAAAAAATTTAGTATTCATAAATGTTTTAGCTAACATAATTAGCACAGGTAATGAGCTTGGTCAGGGTCACTGGGGTGGAAACATCCACACAAGCTTGGCAGGGGCTAGCCTGCAATGACTATCATCAAAAACTGGCATCCAAATAGTGGAGAAATACATCAGGGTTTTTCTAATGTAACATGTAACCCCACAAAATGTAATAAACCTTGAAATGTCAGCTAACATGCTAACGTTTGCAGTTTGAACCAAAGAATCCAAAGCTAACAGGCCTGATGTAGCCAGTTACAATTGCTAAGTTAAGTTAAAACTGTGCTAAATTATTGATAAATGATGAATAAAAGACTGATTTAAGTGTGGTAAACCCCACATATTTTTACTGATGACACAAACTTACAAACAGTCTCTAGGGAGAAAAGAGAAAGACTCGACTCAAGTCTTGCTTAATTTACAGTACGTTCTGTGTATTTTGGGTGTTGGGTGGCCACATGGTGACACTTGTGACTCTATCGATGTCAACCTAATTTTATAGTGAAACCAGAAGCCTGGTGTCATCCTCATGAGAGTTGAGTAAGAGGCCTAGAATACACCAGGGAGATGATACCACAAACACATACACACACACACACACACTGGCAAAAATCTAAACACATATACTGGCATGGTGCAAGGCGCCACATTTGACTGTCAGTTGGGCCTTCACTTTGATCCGTGCAACAACTCTCAGATGGATTAGCACTTTTGTCAAGATGTTCATGGTCCTCAGTGAATGAACTGTACAGACTTAGGTGATCTTCTGACTTTTTATCCAGTGCCACAATGTAGTACACACACTCACTCCTTACATTTGCCCAGTCTTTTACTTTATGAACAAATAAAGAGATTTATATTCTAATCAGCCTCAATCAGCTGTAGGCTACTTTGTGTTAAGTGCCAATGAGTACTTGTTAGCATGCTAACATGCTAAACTAAGATGATAGACTAATATGCTTTATTGCGGCATATTGGTATTGCCAGTGTAAGCACGGCTATTGACTTTTGTTTTCATGTTAAATCTTTTCTACTCATCCTTTTCACTTATAAAATTTTACTCAGATTTGCATTGAGAGTCATTAAGAAATGCTGCTGCAACACTCAGTTACCTCAATCCAGAAATAAAATTTTCACTCAGTGGCAGTTTTCTTGCCTTTTAAATCAATTTAAACTTCAACGGAATTGGATTTTCGGTCAAATATGTGGTGTAAACACAGCGCAGGGCAATAAAACGGTTCCCTTGAGCTTTTTCAGTCTTAAAAACCTGTTATTTAATTCCTTTAAAGTTTATCTTCAGCCAGCATATTGACCTTTAGTTTGTTGATTGGCACATTATAAATAAGTTGAGTCTTTATTGTTTTTCAAAAAGTTTTATTCTAAAATGCCCGTGTTCTGTAAAAACAACTCGATGCTTTTTTTTTTTTTTTACATCTTTAGGGTTAGCCAGCGTCGCTAACATTCTTTATGTCTGATTCCTGCAGGACAGATAATTTGATTGTATTAGAGCTGTGTTTGGACTGCAGCTGCAGCCTATAGAGCAATTCCTGTCAGATGACTTTGGTTTCAGACAAATACAATTTAAAGTAACTCAAAGTGTCTTTGAAATAAATCAAATGTTTACAGAGTGATTACTGTGCTAAATTGAGAGGAATCTCCAGACAATAACCACGGGTCATGTAATTTTAGCACACTGGGTCCACTGTAAACCATTTGAAGGTTTGTAAAGTAGCCTAGCGTTGTTTGGTATAGGTCAGCACTCAGACACAGATGTGAGGGAAATTTTCAATTGACTAGAAAATATTAGTAGCTTTCAACTCTTTGACCTTTTTAAACTGGCAAGAGTGACACAAAAAAGCAAAGTAAGCTATGTTTGCACCTCCAGTCTGATGTTGGTCTATACACTTACAACATTTTGTCTAACTTTTCAGCTGAGCACCAATTTAACCTTGAACAATTTTTTTAAGGACTGAGTTATGGTGGCAACAAAAGTTCAATGCACTGTAACAAGAAAAACATACACTAACTGGCAAAACATAACTAAGGGAAGAAGACTACTATCTATTGGTGACAAGACATTCAGAAAAGAAAGACAGAATGCACTGCAAATGCAGGAAATACAACCAAGTAAGAAAATAAAGCAAATACCAAAAGAAATACAAGCTGAATAAAAACAATAGAAATGTGTTTGAGTCTGGACCCCAGACTCTAAAATGGACTCACCTGCATGATATTTGCTAGCAGAGTGCAGAAAATATGTTTTCCTGCTTCCAGATTTACTCTGTGGAGGATTTACAAATATTAAACCTCCATGAGATTGAAATTCATAACAGAAAATGTAATAAGTGACATTGATGAAGGTGTCTTATCATTAATTTTTCCTTTTGATAATGTTTTTTGGGCTGTAGTTGTGTTTGTGTTGCAGTACCATTAGTGACCACTGGGACAGCAAACCTGAGTGCCAGCTCTGTAGCAAGCTCTCTAATTATGACTGTAACTGTTCATGTACTCATAATGAACTTTCACAGTAAGGAGGGTCCCAGTCTGGTGCGTACAGCCACAAAAAGAGTATGTAAACAGATACACATAATGCAGAACCAGAGTTCACAAACTTTAGTCATACACTATTACCAACATTTGCTGAGGTGGGCACTTCAAGCTGACAAAGTCAGTCATACCATGGTGAACACAAGCAAAACCCCAGAACTGGTGGACCTGTCTGTGTTCTTAATATTAGGCTCTGCAGCAGAAATATTACAACGTATTAGATAAGGATGGTGTGGTGGTGTTGCTTCACCATGGTTTCCAAAGGAAAATACATCAACAATGCTAACACACATTCAGTGGAAAAGTAAGAGGAAATTTACCCCTCTGCATTCAGGGTTTTTCCCCACTATACTGAACTTGCACCATCATTAGACTCCTAAACCAGGGTGGGAACAGAACTACTCTTTATACATCCATGCATACATGTTGTTGCCATGGTAGTGGCTCATTGAGTTACTCCCTCCATGACTTTGCCTGTACACTGTATGCACTGTGCTTTAATATCTGAATCATGCAGTCAGAATGTTAAAACAGAAATAAACTTATATCATTAGCTTGTTTTATAACTTCACAGACGGGAAGTCAGTCAGTGCATTTCTGAATTTGTTTGTGTTGTATGAATTTGCACTTTTTGCTTCGTTTGCTTGTGCTTATCCACATGCATGCTCTTTCTTGTGCATTGAGCTCATATTAGAAGTTATACACCAAGTAAACCATAAACCATTATTTGTTTTACACCATGCAACAAAAGATCTTAGATGTTAATGGCTGTTTTCTCTAAATGTTTGATATCCCTTGATGTGAAATTATGCGGTTGTTACTTCACTAAAGACAGTAGCACAACATAAATCATTAACAAGGGTAAATGTTATATTGTTTACATGCTGTGCTGGCGCAGAGATGAAGCAACAGATAGTAAATAAAAACTTATTCATAAGTGCATAAACAAGTAATAGATAAGCTAATGTACTATTCCAATACAGAACCGATGAATTATCCACAGGACCACTGGCTCACTCTAATCAGATTTTTTCTCTTTATTATTCATTGTTAATTGTTTGCTGTGGATAGAGAGCTCTCTTAGTTTCCCTCTCTTTCTATTCAGTTGACATTCCTGTTGGGGAAAATCCAGAATTCCTAATGAAGTGCAAAACATTACATATGCAGGGAGAAATTTTGGATGGCTGGCAGCTACAGACTTGCAATGTTCCCACTGCTTGTATCCGCACCAACAACAGTGTTGCTCCAAAAGAGCACGAAACAGAAATGACATATGCTGCAAAACTTGAAATGTATGTAACTTCCTCAATATTATCCTTGACTGGCTTGCTTTGTTTCAAATGTGTGTCCAAACCATGTACACAGATGAATGACCCAGCAAAGGAATTCCTGCTGCAGCTCAATGAAATGGCTTATGTGGGGCAAATTTAATGTGTGGTTTTGCCCAGACAATACTGGGGTTTGAGCAGATCTGCTATGCCCTGGAGCAGGGTGATGAAGAAGAGCAACAAAGAGGAGAATGGGACCTTTGTGAGCCTTTCAGAAAATTTGCAGGCCTTTCGCAGGATGCAGTAAAACCTGAGCAACCCTCTTGGACACTTTTACAGGGTCTGACTCCCTTTCGGGGAAATAAGATGATAACAGTTATGTAAGTGCAACTAATATCAAATGACTAAGACACAGAAGAAGAAGAGCACTTTGAGTAATTTTTTTTATCACCGAAACCGCACTGTAATTTCACTTCAAATTAGCACACAGATGAAAAACCCTCTTGCTGCATGGTGGGAGAGCTGGAGAGGAGGAGGATGTTGAGTTTTGCTAAGTGGCTACAATCAGTTCTCATACATAGAGATGTGTAGGTTATGGCTTCATATGTATTTGAAAATTTACATATGAATTGTCATGTATGTCACCATTATAATTTGCCTGTGATTTCATTATTTATAAATGGAGATAAAAACAAAGGTCACTTGTCGTTTCTGCTGTTGCAGCAGAATAAAGCCAAAGACCTGGCTGCACATGGAGGTACATTAGCCAGTTAAAATAAAACATACCTACAGTTCAAACATCTGTGTTGGAGAAGCATGAAAAATTTACTTTTGAGCACATAAAAGTATCATTGTATTGGAAACTATGCAGGAAGGTCACTGCAACAAAGCAACATGGTGAGAAACACAAAATGACGATAAGCTGAATGGTCCTTGCAGAATCACCTGCCGTCATTTTGGTGGCCTGTTACCCATAATGCATCCCCAAGGGAGCACTGCTCCATGCTGATGCCGGCACAGTAGATTCTCTGATTGCATTTAGCACATTAAGCTCTTTTGTAAACATTTGATAACATTCAAAGAGGGTGTAAGGCTGCTCCAAATGACATTAGCTCCACTAACACGAGTCATCTGACAGGAATACCTCTAATTTCTAGTATAGATTGTTTTCATGCAGAATTCTAACATGATAATTGAATTTGCTGTTCTGCTGTCTAAAGTTCAGTCACATGGCCCCATTAGCTGTTTAGCTTCCCCTTTGGTTCTTGAATTGTGAAATTGGGCCAAGAAGAAGCAAGCCAAATAACTATTAACTGCAGCACTTTGAAACATTTTAAGGCGTTTAAATGATGCCACTTACAAGAATCTCCAAGAGTCCCTTGAGTGGAGCAGAAGCTACTGACTGGAAAAACAAAATAAACCAGATGTTCAAGTTTACTATGAGAATTAAAATAGCAAAAATACAAAGTTTAACTTTCAGTTTATTGGATAAATTCGCAATCACTTCAATATATTACCATATAGATATGTTGTGATGTACTGATTCAGTCACATCAGTGATATTTTTGTCTTGAGATCAAGCTTTATTGAGTTATCAGACATGTCAGTGAGTGGAGGACAGTTTGCATGGAAAAATTGCTGTACTAACACATAACCCGCATATTCTAACGACTCTTTTACATTACATACAACATCTCAACTGGGTAAATCTGAGCTGGAAATTTTCTAACTGCATTTGGGGCAAAAAACCCAAGTGTTTCTGAAGGACACCTTTGGACATTTTGAAAATGTGTTTGTGGTGACAAACCTGGGTGTTTTTTAGGATATCTTAGAACATTTTCCAGCTGTGTTTGTTAAGACAAAGCCAGATGTTTTGAGGAGATGTTTACACATTTCACAACCTTGTTGGTGGCAACAAAAAAAGCTCTATGTTTTCCTGAGCAAATGGTTTTCCTACTAAACCTAAATGTAAAGTTTCAGCATAAAAAAGGTTTTATCATATCTGCTGTTTGAAGAATCAGATTATCATTAAATAATTAACATTAAATTTGGCCAATAAATTTCTACTTAAGAGTGGTGCATTTTGATAATACATGCCAACTGACTTACAAGGAATATCCTTTAATGTGCTGCATGAGACTGAATGTAAAAAGGATGTTAAAAAATTCTGCCATCTTTAAATTCATAATTGCTTTTTGAGATGCATCATGTGACAATACCACTCTACTAAACAAATACACACACACACACACACACACATTTTAAATTCTTTATTTAAATCCAGCAATTACAAGTATAAAAGATTCAAATACATATAATATATTATTATGTATATAGACAAGGAGGGGGAAAACATAACATTTTTTACACAATCAGGCTGAGATGGAATTCATTTTTAAAACATCTAAGAGGTGTAATGGAAAAAACAAAGTTTGGTTAAATAATAACCAGTGCTGTTTGTCTGAAGGCCTATTTATAACTCTTAAATCACAGAGTCTGTGAATTGTGGTGATGATGGGCTTTTTGGGAGAAACTGTGACTATTTTTGTCACATTTTGAAAAATTAATTCATTATTTTGCATCCTAAGAACCTCTCCTACTTTTTGTCCGCACACAGGCAATTTTACTATAAAATGAGATGATGAAACAACTTCATCAACGTCAGGGGTGTTAGAAATGGCACAGAACAGGTCATGAAAAATGAGATCCTGCCCCCCTCCCACACAAATCAATCTATGGTTGCCAGTTCTGAGATGTTAACACCTTTAAAAAGGGAAATCCACAGTAAATGAACTCCCCCTTGCAGTAGTGCATGTGTCTGGATGTGTATGCAGTGTGCCAATGTTGAGTTGACCAAGTGACCAGCAGGATGATATTCAAAGTGAGCCTGCTGCCAGGTGTCATTACACTTCTCCTTCCAGCAGAGAAAAGCAGTCACACATGCCACCATCTGTTTCCAGGACTCCCCGCCAGCTCACCGCCATGTCCTTTTTACTTTATTTTGTCATCATAATTGAGGAACTGTGGTATGTGCATGTGTGTGTGTGCACAAATTTGATCCTATTTATCATCCTTTGAACAACATCTTGTGTTACATTCAATGCACCGGTGCAATACAGCATGAATGGGTCAAGCTTTTCCTCCACAGAGAGAAAATGGAGAAATTGGAAGGCGATGGCAAAACTAAGAAGCGTGCAAAGAGGCTAAAAACAGATGCACATTTCACATTTAATCTAATACATTCAGGGGCATAAAGGGGCCTGGGATTACCATTTGAATTTATCAAGGCACAACAGCTCCCAGTTGTCCGTGGAGAGGGCTGATGGCACATTTTGACACTGATTCACTTGCAAGAATGGATGGATGGATTTTATTTTAACATCCCATAACACTCTAAGCATTGTGGTCACTGTGAAACATATTCCAAACAACCGCCCCCATCACTTTTCATGCCAGCTCTGAGTCATCCTGACTTAGACATCCAAGCAACAAGAACACCCCCTTCCTGTGTATCTGCTACAGCGTCTGCTTATGATCTGCTGGACAAGCACACAGTCCTCAAACATTCACAGAGCGTGATTTGCACTGCGGCCTCAGTGTGTGGTGAAGGGTGAAACCCCCCCATTGTGCAGGGGGCCGTGTTGGCCATCCTCTCAGTCAAATCAAAGGCACTTCCTCTGGCACTGTGTGGCAGAGCCCACTGCCTCTGGAGCCACTCATTATTACATGCGAGGGGGGACTTGTGATCTTTTTAATTATTCTGCACTTCATTTCTATCCCACCATTCAAAACGCAACATGAGAATTGATTGCCTCAAAGATCCATCTTTATAATCTCCCCCAGGCCCATAAATTATCCAACTTTGGGACAGGGTGGGCGAGCCGTGCAGCCACAAGCAGATCCCTTTCACAGCAGAGCTGAGCCACATCACTGCAGTGTGTTGGGGGAGCGAACTCCGAATGGGGCTGCTCTTTTGCCCGCTGAAAACGAGAGGGGGAAAAAAAAAGTACACTTGTTATCTTGTGAACCCTCAAACATGTAAGATAGGAATCTCTTGAATGTCAGCGACAGAAATGGAATTAACAAGAGATCTTTTTATTGTCACAGAAGGTCATTAGGCTGCCAATCGGGGTAATTATGGAAATGATCTCCCCAGCTCTTTGGAATGTTTTCCTGCTTCCATAAGGACTTGAAAGTGTTCAATCAGCCTCTCTCGTGGGAAAGTTCAGCCATAACTGCAAGTGTACCAGCAAAATCAAATTAAGCAAAGAGATTTCATTAGTATTTATAGCCCCGAGGCATTTGTAAAAGTATGGAGCAGCGGAGTAATGTGGGACTGTGGACGGGTGAATTATTGCTTAATGACAAAGGCCATACCTAGAAGACACATGGATAATGAATAGGAGGCATTGATTGCATCTTTAAAGAGGATTCTTGAGGGAATGTAAAATATTGATGCTTGTGTGGCTGACTTTGGACTCCCAACGTGGGTGTGAGAGTGGTAACTTTGTTTGGGTGTTAACACTGTTTGGCTGTTAACTTTATTAGCCAGACATGTTTAATCTTGCAGTTAAAGGTATAAGCAAACACTGTAATGTGAGCTCATTTATACATATTAAAATGTTTTTTTGGGTTTTGACCCTGTGCTAATGTTATTTTTTAATCTTCCTGTTGGATTATTTACCTAAACTAATATATGCTTATTCTGCAGTAATAGATGGTAACTATGTACAGTTACTTGAGTGTTCAACTTTAGTGCAAACTGAGTATTTTCATTTCATTCTACTTTATACTTCAACTATTAAATGTTAACTTTATTGCATTTTTTTTTAGTTTTCCTCGGTTAGGACTATATACATACAGAACATATTAAGAGTTTATAAATATGATGTAATGTTGTGGATTACTATCTAATAGCATGTAAAAGTGAAGCTAAAATTATTGTT
>JAPZDV010000021.1:7658039-7669278 GCA_029814665.1 Acanthurus lineatus | reverse complement strand
GTTTTAATGCAAAAACATGAAGTAACATGAAATTTCCAAATATCTAGAGTTTGCATAAACAAACAGCGACAAATTTTATTCTGGCATGTCAGTAAAAAATTCTTTAAAAGCAGATGATGGCTTATTATATGTGTTTTTTAAAAAATAATAATACAACTATAATTATATTGAGGTTGCCGTTTAACAAAAGGAATTTGAACAATCATTTTAGGGCAACAGCCAAATATTTAAACCCTTTTCAGTATTAGACTGTATTACAACTTTATTTTAAGATCTTGTTGAATGTTTTTGGAATTATTCTTTAAAATGAACCAAAGCCGAACAAAGTTACAAGAGACAAAAAATAAATTGATGCTTGCTTAGATTTTAAAACGGATGAAAATGGTTGTTACTGTTATATATAGACATATTGTATTCTGATATTTAGCTACACTTAAATATGTAGTTTTCCAAACTGATAATTTGTGGCTTCATTTCCAGACTGACATAAATCTGACTGATAGGATATTTTAGATCTAAACACAAACCGGGTTTACACTTGAGAACATTTAGGAGTAAAAAATAAAACGGCCTAATTGTTTTTTAACCATAATCATGATTGTTTCCCTGATATTGATCTCTGACTGGAGGTCACAGTTTAGCCACCTTTTAATTTGCCATTACATCACCGCTCGTGTCGTTTTACAGGACCTTCTGCGGCTTGGCTACTATAAAGGTAACAGTTTCGCAGTTGTGTCTGGCTAATCACTTTTACACAAACAGCAAATGGTGACCGAGCTGGTGTGTGTGAGTGTACAGCCGTATTCACACATGCACTGCTTAGTGTGTGTGTGTGTGAGGAGGGTTAAAGGCGCTATATTTATCTGATCCCCATGAGAAAGAGAAACGAGCCTCCCTCCTGCTTCAGTTCACTTTCAGACACCGAAGAAGGTGCTGATGATGCAAAAGGCGTCTCCAGTGTCACTGTGGCATTTCATTCATTCGTTATCATTGGACTATCAGTGTTATTATAAGCCTATTATTAGCGTAGCAATATACAGCACGATATTATTATTGTAGCACCATGTAGAATTCGTTTTATTGCTTACTAAACCTGTGTGTCACACTAACGTTTTTTCTTTATTTCCGCGAATTCCTCCAATCGAAACACGTAATGAATACAAACTAATAGAAATGAATAAACGGAATGCCCTGTAAAGGCTTCTCGGTAATTCCTATCATTATATTTTTCTCTGAATTCATAAGCAAAGGAGGCCTATTTAAAACTCACATGGAGACAGTTTAAGGTGGTTGTGAAAGAGACGTCCAGGCACCACCAGGGGTCACTTTCAGGGTACAGTCAGACAATATTTTTTGATATAAGGTGTATGTGGAAAAGCACTAACGGTTATCACTAAATTAAGCTCTATGTGTGTCCTTCGGCGGTTTTAGTTGACACATGAATTTCTAGAGAAAACATCAAAACATTTAAACATTATTAGCCAAACTTTCATTTTACTAACACCTCTATGATTGTCGTATCTATTGTTTTTATCTGATTTGTTTCCGTTATAGCAGGTGTGAGGCACGTGTGCTTACAGATCCGGGATCAGCCTCCACAAAGCAGGGTTTTTTAAGCTAAACCCTCACGTGCACGTCTCACTGAATGAGAGTGCCTGCAGTAAAAGTGCACATATAGACTCGGTGTGATGTCTCTGTGTGTGCTGTTGCAACGGTGATGCTGCAGGCTGACAACACCTCGGAATAAACGAGATTAACCCCCGCTAGGGGGCGTTAATTATCACCTCTGGCTCTTCATCAGGAATATCAAAAATAAAAGAAATATTTAGGAAGATAACACAACCTGTGATGACGGAGAGTAACCCTTCTGGCACACATAGTTCATCTTTTTTATTTTGTATTATAATTTAGTTTAATAAATCATTTGAAGAAGGAGGGGGATTAAAATCTATTAATATCTGGTCCTACTGCTTACTTTGATTGCTTTTTTTGAATAGTGATGACAGACATGAACCTAATAAATATTTGTATCCATGTTTATCTTTTAGTCTCGGTAATCGCAAAATATGCAGCCTCGTGGCATAGGCCTTCTGGATTTTGGAAAAAATAGGACTATTTTTTATCTTTGAGGATACTAAATGCTCCTGTGAGAGTGTAATGTAAGGTATCGGTTACAAATGATGGACAATCTTAAAATGTAACAGATTTAATGTGACCTTAGAAGGACATGATCATTAAAGTAAAAGCTTTGTTTGAAAGTGGTACAAAGTCCAGATAAAAGATAGCCGATTATAAGATCTTTAACGATATATTTAATTGTGTGGTAGACAAATAGATTTATGACAATTTCCTCAAAATAATTTAGCCAGATAATATCAGTGCAGTCTGTTTAAAACCACTAAGGAAGTCAGCTCAACTACGCCTTTAACATATTTTTATTTATTGCATCGTAAGCAAACGCAGTTTTTGATGTGTCGTGTCTTTAATCTCACCAACATAGCCCAAAAATTTGCTGATTGGATGAATACATTAATTTGTCGAGCGAACAGTGGCACTTGCGCGCGCACCCACTCGATGCAGGTGCACGTGCTTGTGCGCAGGTGGAGAGCAGTCTGGAGTTTGGTTCCCACAGCTCCACCAGCAAGGCTATATTCGTCTCAAGCAACAGTCTTTCATACGAATAGTCGACATTGAGTGTTTGATAGTTGACTTATTTTATATAATTTTTATCTAAATATTTTTAAAATAAAGTGGCAATTTTTTTATTAACAGGCAACATCAAAAAGTAAGTTCTTGATGAAACGCTAAGTATATTGCATTTGTTGTTGTTTTCTTTTTTTTTAGGGGGGGGGGTCATACACTTGTGAATACATATGGGCAAGGAAGAACCTTATTACACAGAAACTAAGGACACTATTTAGATTGTTTCATACAGTAAATTTCACCAAACACCCATCACATTATTAGTTTCCTGTGCTCATTCTGTCAGTCCATTTAGCATCAGCGGCTCCACAAAGATAGTGATTGTAAGGGGAAAACAATCTTTTTTCAGTTGTTGTGATAGTGTTTAAAACACCACGCAGGCCTATTTACTATTTGAGATACTAAAGCTTGTTTAACATGCTGTGGTTTTCTTAAATGTAAAGCTCCCGGCTTTCATTCAAAGCTGAAGATTCAAGTAAAAGACAAAAGCATGGACAGCATCTGAAAAGGTTTGCATTTATTTTGAAACTATGTCCTTAACTCTATACTTATTGTGTTTATTCATTTATACATATCGATGAAAGTCATGCTAGATTAGTGTTTTAATACAAATGTTGAAAGTGGAAAAAAAGAGAGGTAAAACTCAGACACATTAAGTTGCCATAGTTATATGCCGTATAATTTATCATTGATTAAATTACAGACAAATTAGATCATATCACAGCCATTGTGACCACATTACAACAAACCACAAGAATATCATCAAATAATCTGCAGAATTCATTTGAAGACCCTAATTGGATTATATGTCAACCAAAAATAATATTAGAGCTTTAATTATTTGCCTTCTTGAGTGTGTTTAAGTCTGTGTGGTGTATCTGAAAAGGTAATAGCAGCCTCAACATTGAAGAAAATAGTTTATTTATCTTTTTAAAAATGATTTATAGTCTACAAATTATGCAAACCCACACACTAGCAGGGAGGTATCAAATAATCAGTATGAGCACAGCTGGCTGGGGAATAACTTGAAACAACAACAACAATATGGTTTAAATTTAAAAAATGGTTTAGACACAAACAATATGGTTTAAATAATACCCCTTATGTCCATGTACTGAAATCATACATGTACAACTTTACTGTGTTCATTACTACTTGCTCAACTACATACATTGTTGTTTATCAGAGTGATTAAAACTGCTGTCAACTAATTAAATGACACTGTAACTCTTATGACCACTGTTATGAAGCAGTTGACCACATAATTCTCACCACAAAGTACATTGAGTAGCTTTCCTGGAGCCATCACAGACATTTTTGTAATAGATGGAGTTTCTCCATGTCAACACAAAAAGAAAGATGTTTATTCATGAATTTTAATATCCATTCAGAATCCATTCCATGTTTATTTAAATAAAAACTTAAAAAAAAAACATAAATAAGAAGTTTTTGTTAGATGCTTTATCTGAAGTCAAGAAGCTTGTTTTTTAATCTTTAGTTTTTGTCCGTGTTGTCCCACTGTTGCGTCCAACTGTATACTGTATAAATGTTTTGTTATATTACAAGAGAATAAATTCCTTAGTGATACAATGTGGCACTTCAGATTTCAAAAGGAACCCATATGGAGATAAATGCATCATGATTTACTGGTCTAATGATGGATTGATTAACAGTTACAATGTGCTACTGCTAACCTTTGAATAAGAGCGGGTTTGTTGAGTTTAAGTGAAAAAGCTTCAGCATCATATTCTGATCTGACCCCAGATGCCTTTAAAATAGGGGGAAATTTGAGTTTTCAAAGCCTTAAACAAAGCTTCATATGCATACTATTGTAGAATGCTGCAATTAAGAGCATATCTATAGTAAAGAAGAAATAACAGCACTTTTCTGTGTTCAGAGATCATTATCATAGGAATATGTATCTTTATTTTCTTTTGTGACTGTGATAAAAAAAAATCACAGAAAATATCAAGTTTGACTTGCTGTAGCAAATCCAACTGTACATGATAGACTACATTGGCATTGCAAGCAAGGCCTAGACCTCCATAATAACTAGGTCATCCTCCACCACAAGCTATAGCCTTCTCCTGGGCGGAGATCACAGACAGTAAATGTAGGTACAGCAGTTACTGAATATTTAAAAAGGCATAGAGATGAAGCAATAAATGACAAAGTAAAGCTGGCGTGGCCAGGCATTAATAACTAATGGGTACCAGTGAGTTATAGGCTGCTGCCGTTGTAATGAAAGTGCCATTGCAAATCAGCAGTTGTCCATGGTTATTATTATTTATGCATAATTGATGCCAGAACCACAAGGAACATGTCTCACCCAGCAAATCCCAACACCTTGGGAACAAAGATGATGGTGTCAACAGAAGAAAGGTCACTGGGGAGAATATGCCCCTGGGCTGAGATTTACATTGTGAGGGGAGGGCAAGGGCAGCCTTGCATTGTAAAATACACACATCCGTATACAGAAGGTTACAACAAACTAGATACACGTGAAACAACTGATCCACTTTTGCTCCATGCATGTAGTGGAGGTTGCAATATCATGTTAAGTTGCCAAAAAGTTTAAACATATATGATGTACGTGTGGTCAAACCAAGATTTTCAGTGCTCCTAAACTCTCAAAATATATATGGAGCACTGAATTGAAGAAATATAAAGCAATAATTAGATGATAGCAAAAACTTTCCTTTTGCTGAATGTTAAATCTAATCTTTATGTGATGACCAAAGTAAGCAAGTTCATATTTGTTTTTTATTTTTTTATTTCACTGTAAATATACCTAGAGAGTGGGATGACTGGAGTTAGCTCTGCTCAATCCCAGTAAAAAAAAACTAGTGGAATTCACATAATCTTCCGTATTTTTTATGTCTTGCATTTTTATTTATTTTCTAAATGTATATTTTATTTAGATAGGTCTCAAAAATGTAAAGCTATAAATGTTGCCTGTGTATTCTAGTTACAGTGATTAGTTATTCTTAAGCAATGGACCAGCTGTAAGACCCTCATATGATAATTAAGGAATTTACTTTTAGTACTGATAAGAAAAATTAGAATTTCACTCACAATTTAATAATTTACACATTGTTTTTTACACATTGTTTTTTGCATTAGCCTGCTTTGTTATTATCTCACTGGAAAGGCTTGAATGCTACTAGATAAAGCAGTTATTCAAGTCCTGAACTCTAAACTGCACATCAGCTTTAAGTTATTTAAACATTATCAGTGGATCAATAGTGCTTAATAAGATCCAGAAGTCATTATTGTGTCAAAAGAGTAATCTTAACTGATGTTGCATTTAATGTAGTTTGGAAATTTGTATTATAATTGTAACGAAAGTTGTAACAATTAACATAAAACTGTAAAGATATGAGAAGTGTAAATAGACCTTTATAGTTACCATGGAAAACTAATAAATGTACTCTTACTGAAGCTGAATTGTGTTTGATTGAAATTATTCTTTCTATTTAATCGTTAGGGACGTAGCGATTTCTCTAGATGTTCCTGAACGCTTCCTACCTCTCAGTTCTCATGTCACAGTTCAATGTCCAATGAGAACGCGCAACGAAGTCTTCAAGGATGACGTAACCAGGAAATGTAAACAGATTCCAAATAGAACCTCATTGAACAGATTTTAAGCCTTTATTTCTGCTCTGTAAGCTCATTTTACCGGTCGAAGTTATGCAAACATATGCTCTCGTATCAATTTGTGTGTTGCTCGGCGTTGTTGTGAGATGGGGCGTTTCGTTAAATTCATATTCAGGTGGGAGTTTGTGTTACTTATCGTTTACATGCGGCTCCATGTAGAAACTCAGCACCAGAATTGTTTTCTACATTGCTATGTATTTCAGTGTATCTCATTTGATATCTATAAACTATTGACAGGAAGTTATTTTACACGTCAGCGTGTTGCTATTAACGGTTAGCATCCAGTCACTGGCTCGAGGTGTTGTCATCGCCGGTGAAGTGTGTGTTAGCGTGTGTGTGGTACCCTGCTGTCATTCATTGATGTAGTTTCCCATTCACCAGACTAACAGCTGAAATATTTCTCTCCAGGGGCGGGGAAACCTCCCATGTTTGGCGACTATGAAGCCCAAAGGCACTGGCAAGAAGTGACCTCCAACCTCCCTCTACAGGAATGGTCGGTCTGCAGCTTTATTCTCAGTGAAACAAGTTTTTAGAAATCCAAGCTCATCGTATAGGGTCGTTTGGCTTTTGACAGAGATCAAGCAATTTTAGAGCCTTTGTGTAAAATAAGAAAATATTGCACAAATCCTACTTCATACACATCAACTTAATTTATAAACAAAGCTGAGACTAGATTTTGTGAGTCTCACGTCAATACCACATGTATGATATAAACAAATCCAGAAGATTTTCAAAGAGATGTCATTGCTGAACCTGCAGTATTTCTGATGTCTAATAGTGATGTTAGTGAGTATTTTCTTTGCAGAATAAAGCATCAATAGGGATCTATTAAATGATACACCCAGGGGTCTCTACCTAAGATCCATGCCTGTGTCCCATTAATAAGATTTTTTGTTTGACACTTCCGCAGCATGGAAATAAATATATTTACTGTTTGTACTCATGCAGGTACTTTAACACCACTGACAATGACTTGAACTACTGGGGTCTTGACTATCCTCCTCTGACTGCCTACCACAGCCTGATCTGTGCTGTGGTGTAAGTAGTTTTTATCATTTAAACTATATTTTTTACATGATATCTCCTTTGTTGTATTGCACACAAGAAAAAGTCCATTGAGTTCTGTCACACATATGACATTAGTTACTGTTCTATTTATTTTATGTTTGTCTATATATTCATAGGGTGTAGTTGCATGGGTATTGTGAAGACAGACCCCCTTTTCTGTCTTTTGAGGATTTTTTTAAAAATAAATCAGTAGTTTAAAACAAATTTCTCTCCACTTCTTGCACCTGTAATTTCCTGCAGAGCCAAGATAATAAACCCTGAATGGGTGGAGCTCCACGAATCCAGGGGTTATGAAAGTCCAGCCCACAAGTTATTCATGAGAGCAACAGGTAACCATGAGAAAATACAGTGAAAAGCTTAAATGCTCCATAGCAACCTCGATCACGGATTAACAAATAAATTACTTACAAAGATGGATGTGGTATGACATGGTTCCTTGTTCTGTTTCAGTCCTGGTAGCAGATTTGTTGATATACATCCCTGCTGTGGTTTTATACTGTTTATGCCTGACAGACGGATCCTCTAAAAAAAAGGTAGGGCACTCTCCCAGGATGTCATGACATACAATAGTTTTTTGTTAAACCAAAGAGCTCCATTTTCTTCTAAATCTATGAACTCATCCTTATTTACACTGATTACAGCGCTTGTCATCCAAATTAGAAAATTATGAAGTTATGATTGCAATATTATATGATGCTAATGCTATGGGACCACTACAGCCCAGAAGTGAGGGTTTAGTTGTGTTTTTCTCCTAACAACTCATAAATGCTTTTTCTCTTCAGGTTTCAATTCTGCTCTGCTTCCTTCTCTACCCAGGGTTGATTCTCATTGACTATGGGCATTTTCAGTATCCTTCATGTACAGCTACATTACTACTATTATTTGCTGTTAATCTATATCACTTATCAATGTAATTGTAATCTGTTTTTAAGTTGCAACAGTTGACTTTAAAGGGCTAATCCTTAAAGTTCAAAGCACTTTAAGTATAATTGATTGAAATTGTAATACAGTTTTTGATAGTTTTAAAATAGTTTTTTACAAATCTGGATTTTTGTTATTTTATTTGTGTACCACTTAATGAGGGTCATGTTATTCTTGTATTACTAAAGCGAAACTTTAATGTGAAAACACATCTTTTTAGAGCCCCTGAAAAGCTGATAAATGGTCATTTCAGCCATATTATATAAGATTATATATGAGTTTAAAATATTACACTATAATGTGAGCATCATGTGTCTATATTCTTCATTAAAATGCTCCTTTATTGTATACTGAAAGCATAAGAAAGTGAAAATCAAACACAATTCATAAAATGTATGCTTCTTTGTACCAGTTTTTTTAAGCCACCACTGAGTTAAACACAACAATGTAAAAGTTAAAGATATATAAACTAAACTATAAACTGAGTATCTGAATTGCAGTTTTCTACGCTACCTACCCCATACCAGTACAATGAGTCTTCCATCCCCTCTACTTAAAAGAAATCCTGACATTATACATGGAGACAGTTTTTCTCCCTAACTGTATCAGGTATAATGGAGTGAGCCTGGGTTTTGCCCTGTGGGGAGTTCTGGCCCTTGGTCTGGGCTGGGATGCACTGGGTTCCATGGCCTTTTGTTTGGCTCTCAACTACAAACAGATGGAGCTCTACCATGCGCTGCCCTTCTTCTGCTACCTGCTGGGGAAATGTATCAAACTGGGGCTGATGGGACGAGGGTAAGTCTGTTTGTTTTTCTTTCCTTAAAATTTTACTAGGCATTGAATTCAAACATGCAGCTGTGTACAGCAGCGGCTCCTGCTTTGGTTTGTGCAACATACTCACACAGCACAAAAATATGGGCTTAAATAACCTTAACTATGCCCTGATAGGTGGGGTGGCCTCATGTGGTCATCAGATAGTATTTTACTGCATTAAAAACAGTATGAGTGGTGATTAATAAGTTCATGGCCTAAAATAGGAGGAGTTCATTTTGGAAAACCTACACATTTTTTCCACATTATAGTTCCCTTCAGATCTACAAAACAGTGATTAACCATTAATATGGAGTCAAAGTTCAAGCGCAGGGAGAATACAGTGTGAGAAATATCATTAGTCATGAAAGAAAGCAAAGTAGGAGACAATAATAACAAAGATCTATCTTAATAAAACATTGGAGTTGTTCTGGGAAATGAAATCAAAATGATTTATTTTTGTGTGTGTGAAGTCATGGCTATTCCCCCCACATATTGTTTTGGTTAGATTGTTTGTCACCCTGCACAGTCGTGTTGGCCGAGTGCTCAAAGCAGATATGTAAAGTCTATAAGAGAGCAGTGTCCTCAGGAGAGCCACAGAATGACTGAGGTAATCAGATTGGATGCTGTTACTAGTGTGTCCAGTGTCTGTTTATCTAGTAACAATGTACCAAGGGCATTTAGTGGCAAATGGAGAGCTGGATTAGAAGGGCCTGGGGGAAGATATGTCCAGATGACACTCTCGCCATGCCCAAACTCCTCAGCTATGCTGTGTGTGCAACTTAACCAGCAGCTTCACAGTTACAGCTGACAAGATAGCTTGACCTCCACTGAAGACTTTCAGCTGATGCATGGCTTTCACTGCATTCCCCAACACAGGGGTCAAATCCCATATTTAGGACTTGCAGACAGCATGTGTACTAATTGTTTGAAAAATACCAGCAGAGTAACAGTGGACAAACTTTAGTCACACACCCATGTCATCTGTTGTATATTTTTTGGAATAACAGTCAGACAAAATGTATAAATGTTGTTGAGAATTGCCTCTTTTTTCATTATTCGTAGTGCATCTATGCCCCCTGCACTCAGAAGTGATGCCTGTCTCCCTGTTTGATCCTCTTCATGTAGGTTTTTCCTGCTGGTGAGAATTGCTGCAACTGTGTTGGTGACTTTTGCCCTCTGCTGGCTGCCCTTTCTGTCTGACCCCAGTCAGGCCTTGCAGGTGGTCAGGAGGATCTTTCCCGTGGCTCGTGGTCTGTTTGAGGTACAGTAGACCTTCCTGAATGAAAAGGCAACCTGAAAACCACATCCAAAGGGTCTTGATCTTAAGATTAAGTGTTGTATCAAAATAAATTTTAGAAAAAGAACATTTATACTCTTATCCTGCAAGCATCTAAGATTAGCAACTCTCCATGCACATCCATCCAGTTCACTTTGCTGGCCAGCAGAAGTCTCTAGTTGCTCTCTATGGGTGCTGTGGCCTGTGGAGCATGTGCAGTATGCATTCATGTGGGTGATTGCTTTACAGCAGGGGAAGTGGCTTTCTCAGCTTCCTGCACCATCGAGCAATATTGACAGGAATGAAAGAGCCCTGCACCCATTCTGTATTCTGTTCTAATTATACATTCATGATCTATACAAGCTTAATATGTAGTAGGCTAGGAAATGTTAGACCACTCTGGTTTTGGAAATTGGATGACCCACAGCCTCACTTACTGTTGAGATAGTGCAGATGGTTAACCTGCTCGCTTTCTCAGACATTCATTGAGAGAGGTTATAAAAGTAACCAAAGGTCCTGAATACCATGAAAAGAAAGAAATCAAAAGTATAAGGCCTGATATTTCATTATACCTCAGGGTCTTTGTTTGTTATGCACAGAAATGAGTATTTATACAGTCATCAAAGTGAGAGATTGTACTTTTTCAAGGGTGAGGAGATTCAGAAAAGGGGGCAGATTTATGTGTTTTTTTCATTGACTGTATAAAACACTGGACAAACCTTCCGTGACGTCACCCATTGGTTTCTGCATGAGCGAAAGTGAAGCCTCAGAAATCTCGTTCTGGGCGCCGCCATTAGCCTG
>JAPZDV010000021.1:7625111-7655130 GCA_029814665.1 Acanthurus lineatus | reverse complement strand
TATTGTTTTGCCTTATTTCCTAATTTATTTATTCATTTAAAGAATTGTACTGTGGTCAGTCTGTGTCTGCTGGTAATGAAGTAACTTCTTGGGTTTGACGCTTGACTTTGTGTGCCGAAGTTTACAAATAAGTCTCATGGTTTTCTAACGGGGCAGTAAATTTATAATAGAAATGTCCCTCTAGTGTGCCCAGGAAGGTTTTATTGCACTTTCAGTGCGGAGATAATTACTAACAGCACTGCCATTCATTTCCTTTCTCTACAAAATGGAATTCTCAGTTTTCTTTTTCAAACCAGCATAAAGGCGTGTGTGAAATATGAAAATGTTTTTGTTTTCATCTGACATACTTTCTTGCTCAACCAAGCAATTTGTGTGTGTGTGTGTGTGTGTGTGTGTGTTTGGACAGGATAAGGTGGCCAACACATGGTGCAGCTTGAACATCTTGATAAAGATCAGATCCATTCTGTCCAGTGAGTCTCAAATCTACCTCAGGTAATCCCTCTATCTATCTAACAAGCTTTTTTTTCTCCCCTATCATTCATGGCTTCCTTCTCTCTTTTGCTATATCGTTCCATCTTTCTTTTGCCCTTTCTTCTTCCCACCCCCATCTCTTGATTTCACTCCTTTAATTTCCTGGGAAAGCAGAGCTTGCCTAAGGGAAGGAAGACATTGATCCAGTGGGATGGAAATAAGATCATCCCTTAAGGAAACATCTTGTGAGGAACATTTGAACATGAACTCAAAGCTGTCTTTGAAATGTGGTTAACTAGAGGTTGAATTACTTAAGGAGCTTTTGAAACGTGTCATTTACAGAGACAGAAGCAGAAAGAGGAAGTTCTGTTTTCAAAATGCAATGAATTATTTTTGAATTAATTAATGAATTATTTGCTTCATCTGATGGTGTGATATTATTTACACAGATCAACCACTATAGCAGCAGAAACAAAGTAATCGACTCTTGAGTTTCTCTGCAAATTAATCTGCGGACAGATCGCACAAAATGGAAACCTGGTTTTGACCAAAACCTGAGAATCTGTCCGACCACAGTGAGAAAAACTTGATGCAACAGTTGTGTCATGGTGGAGCCTGCTTAAATGACCCAGCACACTAAATTTAGGAGCCCCTGTGTTTGCAGCATGGACATGTTTCTGCCAGACTGCTAAGTCCGGGGATCAAGTTGGACTTCTTTGACTGTAGTGCATTTCAAACAAATGAAAAACACTCTTGTCTTTTTGGCACATGGAGTGGATTGCTAAATGCTCTGGTGTGGGTGTACTGTGTACATAGAATGAATCAGCTGTGAAAAGTGATCCACGTCTTTCCGGACAGCGAAACCCTCCCCCTCACATAACAAACGCATAACACAGCCGCTCTCGTACACATTAAATAACAACTCACTGGTCCGTTATCACTGCTCTCTATCTACCACCATCATTATGTCTCTGTCTGTGTTGCAGTACAAGCCCTTCGCTGCCCCGGTGGCTCAAACTAACTCGCTGCTCGACCTCTCAGCACATTCACACTGACACACAGTCACTCTGTCTTCCGGTGCCTCCACCCCCCAGCAGGGTGACAATTGAAGGGTTAAACTAATGCCTGCTAACCCCAAGAAGGGGCCAATATTTTTTCATTTCCCACATAGCAGAGGTCTTAGTGTGCAGGGCAGGCAGTGTCATCTGAAAAAACAGATGGATTCACAGTTAGATTTTTGTTCTCTTTAAATTTGGTGTCAAAATCAGATCTTTTAGTGCCACTGACTGAGAACAAATTTTGCTTAATTGTTTATGTGTGTTTAGTCATTCTGGCTAAATAGTAGACTTTTTTTTTTTTACTCTAGTGGTTGTTATTGGTTTTCACATGAAGCCAAGTCAACACAACAGAAGGATGAACATATACGGCTGGAATTATGTACAAATGAATTATTCATATTGACTCCAAATAGACTTTATACTCCTCATGTCTTCTGCTGTCTAATTATTTTTCCTTCATCCCTCACAGGGAATTTTTTATTGTTTGGTGCATTTAGCTGTTTTTGATGATGCTGTTGAGAGATAATCTGACTTCTCATTTGTATTATTTTTCAGCGCTGCTTGCACTCTCCTGGCAGTCCTTCCCTCCTCTGTCAGACTCCTGACAAAGCCCACCTTCTGGCAGTTCAAACTGGCCTTGGTAGGTGGAATCCAATCAAAACAACATCAATCTCTATATACTGACTCTTAAATTTACAGGGGGACATGTTTTTAAACAGTCACAAGCAGGCTCAAACATCAGTGATATAATTATTGTGAACATAATTGATGCATCCATACATCCATTAGCTTTCTCTTTTGCTGCCGTACTGAAAAAAGACTTCTTTCCAGGCTTATTGTTCACTAACAGTATACTAATAATTCTATGTCACTTTCAGGCTAATTCATCTCTGGCATTTTTTCTCTTCTCCTATCAAGTCCATGAGAAGTCCATCCTCCTGGCTGCCTTGTAAGTATAAGCGGTAATAACAGGAACATCTGGAGGCTTTGCTCCACTGAGCGATTTGTCGACATGTGACAGCAGCATTTTGTTTTCAAGTCTTTCTGTCTCTCAGCGGGATATCTCAGCTAAGCCTTTAGGAAATTTCTTTAAAATAGCAAGAGTTGATGGATCAAATCAAGGATGAAGTGATAAGAATTTAGAAGTTTAAGTTTAAAGGTCAAGGCTCCTTGTGACAAAGTTTCACACAAATATGATAAAATGATGAAGTATTGACATTTTATATCCAAAGGGTCAAAGATCAGCGTCACTGTGACATAAAATGTTGTGCAGAAACACTTTTTTTGCCTTTATTTAATGTGATTAATGTGAGAATAAATTTATATTGAGACTTCATTGCATATTTGGCTCGGATAATGAATTAATTGTGAAACTGTGCGGACTGTTTAGATCTTCTGTGCTGCAGAAGCTTCCATAAAGCAACATTAATATTTCAAGCAATGAAGTTAACCACAAGCTCAAGCTTTAGGTGACTGTCGTTGCACCATGTGATGAAGCTCTGAATCAGTCCTCTGTGCTCCTCTGTACAAACAGCCTGTAAGGGAAAACAGCATGTTTTTCACCAGAAGTTATTCACTTTAATCAATGAAGTGACTCATCAAAATATAGTGATTATTTCCATTTGACAAAAAAATACCTTTGATTAAACTCCTCCAAAAGTCTTCATTGCATATTTTGCATGAGTCTTGACAGAAAGGATGCAACCTGCACTTTGACAAGTTTGAAGATGAATAAGAATTTACAAGTATAGATTCAATTTTATGGCATAAACAAGCAATTTGTCTGTTCCCCAACTTAAATTTCAATTTATGTAATGACAGTTGTTATTGAGCAGAATATACTCTGTTAAAAGTGTCATCATCTCCTGCTGTACTTCCAGAGTTACAGAGAAACAATCTATTTAAGTACAGACTTGCAAACAGGGGTTATTCACCTCTGTCATCATAGTCTATTGTTATGATATATGCTGTGGTGCGTGTCTGAGTTGGGTCATATTTACAAGAGTAAATGCAGCACTTGCACATGTGTGCATGAAGACTTGTGTGTGTGTGTTTGATTCATTATCATTCACCTCCATATGTGTAAAGCTGTGGCGGCTGTAGGTAGAGAGTGAAGTCCGACATAGATTTGACAGCGAGGGATTTGGTTCCTAGATCTGGGCTCATCTATTAATCTAGATTAGGGAAGATTGTTGCTTTATTAACTATTGAGTTATATCTCCCACCTGTCCCCCTGAATCAATCAGTAATGCATGTCCAGGGATTAGGAAAGAATGGCAGGCGGCAGCTCGGGGCGTTGTTTGCGCAGGATCAATTATTGGGCTGTAACAGGATCGCCAAAGAGCACTGGCTGTAATTACGGGCTCAGAGAGCGGTGGAAAGTGCCCCCCTCGGAGCACAGTGTACAACTAGCAATGTCTAGCAATGACGCAGGCAACCAGGTTCAACTAACAACAGGCCTTCACTTCACAGACACCCACATATGGGCTGTGAAATCATATTTTTAATGCTGTAACTTCTTGGAAAAACATATTTCGAGTCTTTTTTATGTTGGAACTGACCACTTGCTTCAAGTAAAAGCTGTATTCTAAGTACAGTTAAAGTATAAAGCATATACTGGTCCAAAATAATGCAGTACCTCAAACACTTGACTGCCTTGTGAGAGACTGTAATGAATGGATTCATGTGGGTGTCCTATCAGGGTTGGTTGCTTTAACATGATACACGCATGACATCAGTTCACATCCAGCCCCGACCTAACATGGCCTCACTTCCCGTCTTACTGTAAAATAATATTTTATGGTACTTACTGTAGAGTGTGGTCAACAGTAAACATATCTAGCTTGAATCTCTTCTAGGCCTGCCTGCCTCCTGCTGAATGATCTCCCTCTGATGGTTATTTGGTTCCTGCAGGCCTCTACATTCAGGTAAGCAATGTGGGAGAAGAGCCTTAACCTTCAGCTAAACCCATTACTTGTGATGTTTTATACTATATATATAAAATTTTCATAAAGTAATCTTCTATAGAGCATCTTTTGCCTATTTAGAAATGTTGCTCGGCAAGTGTGGTTGCACCTTGTTGACATTGCCTGTAAAGTCTGTCGTGAAAGTTCACTCTTTTGACACTTTCAGTCTTTGTCTCTGTCTTTTCTATGAAGAGAAGTTCAAATTGTTTGTGATTTTATGTCATTTTTTTGAGAGTTAGATGAGAGGTTGCCACTTATATGTACGCATAACTATGAAGCTACAAGGAGCAGCTGGTTAGCATTAGCTTAGCCCAGCATTAAGACTGCAAACATGGGGAAATAGCTAGCATCACTTTGTCCTAAAGTAACAAAATCAACCATTACCTTTAAAGCCCACTAATTAACACATTCAGAGGCTGTTCACACCAGGTATTAAACATGCATCCCAGATGATCAATTCACACATGTCATTACAGTGTGTCACCACATGCATCTCAACATGGGGTGCATTCACAACTGTCCTCAGCACTGTCCAGTTGTGATCACCCATGACGCATGTTAATACAAAAATCTGAGTGAACAAATGGGAGTCATTCCTACGTTTTCTAAATTTATATGGCAGAAAATGAGAACATGACAAAGGGCCATATGTTCTTAGAGTAAGGGTTTGAGATTTACACACCCAACTATTTTCTTGGCTGACTGAGCCACTTCCTTGAATTCCTGCTGATTGGCTGGCAAAGTTACTCTGATGACCTGATGCAAATAAATTGTTTCCCAAAATGTCCAATTGTACCTTTAGTACATAGCAGACTTGAAACCCCCCACAGAAGCTCTGCAACGTAATTATTATTATGATCGTTGATATATTATTATTGTCAAGTATATTTGTTTAGTGATGGTGTAAAACTGCAGGATTATTAAAGAAAATTTCACAATTTGAATTTTGGTTTTTGGTTGTTTTTGTATGACCTAAGGCTAATGGTAACTGATGTTAGCACAATTAGGCTGCACATTGTTTTAGAACTGACAATAATTAGTCAGTTTATTTATTTTATCTACCTCTGTCACTGTTTCACTACATTTTATTATTCATTCTTCTTCTGTACTTGTTGTAAACAAAACTTACAGAGTAACATTTTAGTAAAAAGATAGACTTTCTGGACGTCCTGGTGGATAAGTTGGCAAGTGCCACATAACTGCAGTGTCCAGGGTTTGAACCTGGATTTTCATTGTTGCCTATCTTTACTGCCTCACCACTGTTAACTCTTGAATGAGAAACAGCCATACAGATAATCCTAAAAAGCTACATGGATCTACGATATGGGTTGAGCTGAGGACTATGAATGGAAAAGACAAGTAGTGCTGCAAATGCTGTGTCTAACTTTCACCAGCTGTTCTTAAATTCTTCCGGCAGCACTAATTGTTGTGCGTGTGGTTTAGTATAAGGATATGTGGGGATTACATGGCATAGTCTGAATGCCTGCTGTCTAAGTGTGCGTTGTATAGGGACAGGAGGTCATTCTGGAGCTGCTTCTCAGTACAGTCTAACCACACATTATCTGCATCCTCTACAGGCACTGCCATTTAAATAAATACATCTTTTGTTAGCATAACAGGCTGAATGGACGCTCAACAATAGCAGTTTTAAGAGGACAGAAAGCAGCCAGTGTGTTTAAATTGACCAAGTATGTATTTCCAAATTGTTAAACGTTTATCTGAATGGAGCTTTTTTGTTGGAGTAAAAACCAGAATGAGTGGTTTGTTGTGTTAGGATAGGTTTTTACAAGCAGGGGTGACGTTCGCATTACTATGAGTCAACTGTTGTTCTTGTCCATGCTCCTCTGTTAAACTAAGATAAGCTTGGCATGGAGGTCAGAGCCATCTCTCCACAGGGGACAGAGTGTTTTTACAGGCCTTCCATGTAATTTACTGTTGCCCTTTTCTTAAAAAAAAACATTTTACTAATCTTGATGGTGCTTGAATAAAAATCTGATCTCCATTATGCTGTGTATATTTACATATCTTGTTGTAAAAGTCTGTATCAAAGCTCCAACTGTACGTGTCACCTGAAAAGTGGAAAGACTTTTATAATTCTTGCTTACTTTGTTTAGAGTCATTATTCGTCACTCTGTTTGGGACTATTGTACATTGCTCCTGATAAAGACGTCAGCAAAAAAAAAAAAGCAAAAACTGTAAATGCACCTTTGTTTTTGTCTCTCTCCCTCCGTGCAGCATGGTCCCTCTGCTTCTGAAAGACGGCCTGTTGGTGCCCTATGCTGTGACCTCACTGGCCTTCCTCTTCTTCAGCCTCTATCTACTGTCTGCACTGGAACACTGTTCAGAGGAAGAGCTGAGACTGGGAGCCTACCACAAGCTGCTCTTCTTCCTACCCAAACTAGATCTGGCCAGTATTGTAAGATGGAAGGTCAGTGTGCTCCAAAATAATAAAATAATGAACACAGAACAATGTCAAACACTGATTTGGTGATTTGCAGGTCTAAAGACATCAGTGCATCTGTGTTGCAACTACGTTACATTTAGTTGTTAAGTAAATCAAGATCATAGCTGTTTCTGTAGATTTTTAATTTCTAGGTTTTAGTTTATAATTATGATTTCCTACTTATGGTCCTAGAAATGTAATAACTTTAAAGGTGACACACTGGAGAAAAAAACAAGCAAGATTTTGTCCAAGACTTGCGTGACTCCAGCCATGCAGCATGTGAAAGATGGAGTCAAAACATTATAAAATAGTAAATTAACCAAGGAATAATGTGATTTCATGGTTTATATCAGTTAAAATGCTGGAGGTCAAGCTGCAGAGTTTTCCAATCCCAGAGATTTGTACAGAGGCCGTAGATGCTATCAGTGGAGTTGAAGCTCTAATTGGTTAGTAATAAAATAAAGGTCATACTGATGACTATGAACATGAGGAGAGAGGCAGTGCTATAGCCTTTGTCTTTATCTTTGTTTCAAAGCAAACAGATCGCACAGTTTAGGCGTAATTTGAGGCCATTCTGTGTTCACAGAATAATTGACTGGTTGACTGATGGACGGTCCAAACCACTAGTTGACATTGTGCACCGTTGCAGACGAATCATTCATCTGTGGTTTCATCACGGTGCCATAAGTTAAGTAGTGGCAATGCACCTACAGCAGGGGTGCTGTTGGTAGTTTATTGTTGACAAGTCGCACTTCCCATGTGTGACTTTAACACGGCGCTGAGTTTGTTTCTTAAAAGCAGAAGACTTGCAGCAAAAGCAAGAGGCAGATAGAAACATGGCTGTGTGTCCCAGTGCTCTACGATTGTCAACAGAATTGAAATACTTAATTGAAGCTGACATAGATTAGTTTGTACAATCACTTTCTATGTTTTGCTTTTTTAAATGAATATATTACAAGGTATTTAGAGGAGGAAAAAAGAATTTAAGTGCCCCTGCAAGAAAGCAGTTGCGTTGTTCCTGCCTTTAAACAATATCTCCAACTCAGACGAGCCTGCTGGGGTTTTAACCCGGTCATATTGTGGCTCATTTGCAAAGAGCTTCCCAGAGCCATTTGTGAACTCTGCCTCTTCACTTACATCAGTTAATCCTTAAAGATTTGTACTTGAGACCTTTTTGACAAAAATTTACTTGAAATTGAATGAAAAAATATATCTCCCATGAAGAATCAACTAGTCAACTACATTTCATTATAGCATCTTTGAGGTTGTTCAAATGCCATGAGTTTTTGTCAGAGGACATATGGGACATTCCCAAAATTTGTACAGTCTGTGTCAGTTTCAGCCTGTTTATAAAATTGTTACACAGTCAGTTGTGGCATGAGTCCCTCTGCACCACTGTGTATGTCTTCGCACTTCCACTAGGAGTCACCAGAAACACAAATTGTTTTACACACAAAGGGGCTTTGAGATTGAAGTATGATCTTCTGCTTCTAAAGTTCAGATAACAGTAGACTAAGCAGTGCCAACAATCTTTCTGCTTATCAGGTTACTTGTTCATTTCTGATCTTGTACGTGGTGGTGGGGGGGGCATGTACATCTGATGCATTTGTCATACGAAGGCTGCTGATTTCAGAATCCCAGGTGGCCTGTACTTTGAAAGTGGCACTGGACCTAAATTGCGAACGTGTGAGAAGATATACCTAGCTGTATAAATAAAGATCATGTGCCGCTGTAAGCTGTGTAAGCTGTCCAGGGATGAAAGTCGCTGCCAGCCAAAGAATTATTTATCACTTATTTAAGTTTCCACAGCGTCTGAAGTGGCTGCACTGCCAGCCCCTTAGCGACAGGGGCACCGGTAGGGTGTCAGAGATTAAGAGGAGGTGTCTTTTTATAGCGCGTGTCATTAACACAGGTTTGCCTAGATATATTTATTTACACAAGCAGCATAAATAGCGAGCCCCAATGAAGGCGATAAGGTTTCATGGGTTTCGGGTGGTGGGGAGGGTGTGGACACGAGGTGTTTCCTCCATCTTACTCACTGACTTAGTATCTCTGCGTCATAAAGCTCAAATAGACATATGAATGATCTCACCAGTTCTGTTCTGCAACTCTGTAACAAGGCAAAAAGTAGTTATAAAGGCCTTAATTCAAACCATCTATTCCACAGTGTGATCACAATGTAAGTCTTTGTCTTTTCTTTATAGCTCCTCTAATATGATCTCATTGATGGAAGTCATTCAGTGATAAATATCCAATGTGATTGGAGTGCTCTTTCAAATTAAATCAGTCATCGGTTTGATATTATAGTTGCACTTAAAATTAAGGGAAAAGCTAACAGTTAGTTCTTAGCCTGAGGTGTCCAGTCTTTTTATTGTTTTACGAGGAACAGTTTCTGGTTTGGAATATCAATTCAGTCCTCACAAAAAAAAGCTGGAGTTGCCAATGTGAAAGGAGTATTTCACCAATTTACAGAAGCTGACATATCATGAATTTTAGCCTCTGGACGGGGTCAAGCTCCAAAAAATGCTGGATCCTGTGCTTCGCATGATGAAATGTTATGACATTTTTCAACAGCTTTCTCTTTGCGATGAATTTCTTTTACACACCAAAGCTCAAATTGTTTAACAGGGTTTCCGCCAAAAGTATTCTGTCTCCTAGACCAAGCTGAATAAATGATCGTAACTGATACTTTTGACAGCATCTCAGTGTATTTATTAGTGGACTTTGTTTGTTAAATTGTCATGGAGACTGGATGCTTTAAGGACTGGGGTTGCAATCTCTTTTACATGAACAACTACCTGTTATCACATGGCCGAAGATCTATACTTATGTCACATGCATCACCTCCATGACAGCTCGGTAAACTTTATTTCTGATAAGGATGGTGAGAAAAGCTCAAGAAAAACCCAGTAAGTCAATGTTCAGATCTCTTTGTCAAACTAGTAAGAGATGTTAAGTTTCTCCTTTATTGGCTGTTAAGTAGTAACTGACCATGGATCCTCACTTCAGCCTCAGTTTGTTCAGTTTTTTTACCATCTCATTATGAACTCATCATACCTTGTGTCCCTGTTCTCCTTTGAATCAATTTCCTCTCTGTCTGTGTTGCAGTTCTACATCAGCATGGCAGCCATGTTTGCTCTGAGCATCATGAGCGTAGCTCTGGTTCCTCCACCACATCTACCTGACTTGTTTCCAGTGTTGGTGTCTGTTACTGCTTTCCTGCACTTCTTTGGAACATTTATATATTTGAACATTGTCCAGTTCAGCGGGCCACCAAGCAAAAAGAGCCATAAGAAGATCAACTGAATGGTGCCGAAGGTAATGATAAACACAGCAGGGGATTTTTTGTTAATTTTGCATCAGGAATGTTGGTGTTCACCATCGGAGAATGTCTGGTCCCAATGCGCTAAAGTCTTTCTTTTGTGCCAGGATGTGCCCCAGTGTACATGGCACAAATATACAGCTATGACAGTTACATGAAAAAATAATAAGGGAACTATTTTGATCTGTTTAAGCCCATTTTCAAGCAGAAATAGAAAATATTTGATAGTTCCAGCCCCCTGAAATATGAGATTTTTTTGTTTTTCCTCTTTTTACATTAATATGAAATGAATGTCTTTAGGTTTAAGACTGTGGCTTGTACAGGCTCCTGTAAATTGTGATGGACATTTGTCAGAGTTTTCTGAACTTTTATGGACCAAAATGTAGTCAAGGAGTTAACCAGTAGATTAATCAATAATAAAAAATATTAAATGATTTTCAGCCAACATAAATGCTTGTTTAGGTTTATTGTGGGTTGAAAATCATTATGCTAACAAAATGGCTACTCAGAGTAGCCATAACATCAAGTGACAAGTGACAAGTGACAAGGATAGTGATATTTTTCCAGTTTGGACCAAAAAAAATTGTCAGAATGATTATGACCTCCTCCATTAGAAACTTACTTCTCCTCTTAAATCATTTTTACTTGGACCAACAATACTTCATTCTTTAAACTACACTATTGCTGGCTAATCTTATAAATAGGACCAGACAAGCAATGTGCAACCGATACACTTGACTTAAATAGAAACACCTGTCGTAATGTGCAGTTATTGTTTGGATAATGGGGAGAAGGGTTGATTTGATTTTGTTGTAACTCTTAAAATCATTATTGTTGCTGGTGCCTGACTGAGTGATGTGAGGTGTTAAGGCTGTTTATTGTTCACCCTCAGTAACTATTTTTGGGGACTGTGATTAAAATGCACGGCTGATGAAACTGGACTCCAACAGTAAAGGTTTATCACTATCCATTCATTGGAACTTTTTTTTCTACAATTTTCTACTGTATATTTTTATCCATCATTGAAGTTATTTTGTACAAACTTTTTTGCGAAAATAAAATTTCTCAATGACCTAAAGTGAACATTAGTTTTATTGCTACACTGTGAAATGATTAGATTTTGAGCAGCTTCATATAAACTGTCTACATTTACCAAGTAGTCCGCTAAATCACCGCTAACAGTCTGGCAGAGACAGAGGCAATAATTGGACAGAAATTATATCTTTCAAAGCTTTGACTCAACATCATTAAATATTCATTACGAGTCCGTGATACTACAAGGGTCCTGCACAGGAGACCTGTTCATTTTAAACAAAGCCAATGACAGGACAGGCCTTAAAAAGAGATGATGGAAGGTGACATATCAGAACATAATGCTATAAAGTTGAAATACCACAGAAAAAGGTACAAGCAATTTCTTTCTCCAATCTCTGAGCCAGTTAATGACGGGCATAAAAAAATCCATTACAACTATAAATGTTATCAGGTCAGTGAGGGTTGCTCGTGCATCTGAGGCTCCAGGCCGGCAGCCTGTAATGGGCCACAGGGACAAATAGGAGCCCAAGATCTGAGTTAACTGTTACTTCAATGGAACAAGAACACAAGGGGCCAATTAGAGGTGGGGTGAAAGGCGCTGTTTGCCCTTTTATTACGTGTGTTTATATAAAGTCATACTAGTTCAATTAGACAGATGTGAGGAAAAATTGAGGAAAAGTCTAGCTTCTGAAATGGGGAGGTAATTTGATAATGTTAGAATAATCACTTTAACAACTAATAAAGCTGAAGTAACCATGAAAAATCAACACATTCAAAACAACCATTTCTGGTTTACTGGAATTAAAGTGTTTAAAAGAAAAGTTGAATAACTGATGACAAGAAAATAACATTTTCATGACACTCGACAAATGAGAGGATTTTGCACATTTTTGTGATATTTATTATCATAATGTCAATATCTTTAAGTTTTTGGTCATAGAATGACTATGGAATATTGATCTTTTGATATTTATAGCTATGTCATTTGATTAACCAAAATAATTAATTGAGTGAGTAATTGATTCATTGAAAAAATGAAAGATTAATTACTAATAAAAGCAAGCATTAGTTGCAATCTATAAGACATTTTTTAAATTAAAAATCCTACAACCCAATAAAACACATGGTATCCCTCTGCCAATCTTAGAGTAGTAATGATATAATATAAAATATAATACTTGATAACTCAAAACACTGTGACAGATTAGCATTGGAAATTTGTATATTAATGACACAATAAACAATATCAGTCTAATAAAGCTTTCTGTACAAGTGCCTCTGGTGTTTTAAATGTTAAATAATTGCACACCAGAGCGCAAACCTTTTTCATTTTCACATCACTGTGAAAATAAGGCTTGTGTCACCACCTCCTCTCCAACGAGTTACTCAGGATGCATCTCCTCAGTTTCTGTGGCTCTAAACCTTGGACTAGAGGCAAGCACAGTAAGTAGATACAGTTCCCTCATAGCCAAAACCCTGTGCTAATGCAAATGATAAAAATCTTCTGAAGGGACTCCAGACTTTTAACGCACATTGTTAGAAGTAAGGGCATAGATCCCAACCTATTTGGGAAAACCGTTTGTATAGGTGAGAGATTGCTTGGTGCATCAGAGGTGGTGAGGGGGCATTAAAAACACCACAGATCCCTCTATTGCTCTCCAAAGGGGCTTGTATCAAAACATTAGTTTTGTTTATGGGCGTGCTGGCTTTGTCCTTCACGTGGCCTCTAAGGGTGATAAAGTGAGAGCTACACGATCCACCTTGGGCAGAAATAGGAAATGTTGCTGTGAACACCAGCTGTTGCTTAGGTCGGCTCGGGCAGAGAGAGGCCTCGGCCTTCCCAGGCACTGCCAAATAAAGAGACTACTGTGTTGTGTAAGACAGTTTGCCCCCCCCAGCCCCCCCAAATTTACTTTTCAAAGGTGTTAAACTGCACAGGTGGGGAGGATTGCATAGTTTTAGCCATAAAGGGGATGAGGGTTGCCATCTGAAAGAACATTATTTGCACAGCGTTGCAGCATTGTGGTTAATGTAGAATCAACATTTGTCAGCTGCCAGGCAGAGGCTCAGCCGGGTAGACGGAGTCTGGCATGTCAGAGGATCCGCTCCCACTGTTTCAGACACTTCTCCTGCAAATGAATGACGGCTTCCAAGACATCTCAGCCTCACAACTGACAGCACAGATTCCACATTCATCTCCTGCCGTATCTCCGTGGGATCATACGCACAGGAGGTGAAGAGCAATTCCATTAGCTGTCAACAGCCGAGTTGCCTCGCCAACAAAAACCTGGGGAATATGGGAGAGGAAAACATGATTGTAACCCCACTGGCACCCAGTGATATTACACACACCACCGTCACTGTCAAGATTGAATGTTCACAAAGAAGAGAGTAAACAGGAAGCATATTTTCCATAAACCAAAGCAATCTGTAAATAAACCAAGATGTGTGGCAATGGATTTCTGTCAGTCTTTAAACTGGAAATTGTGATTCATTTTACATAAAAAAAGAAACTGAGTTGAGGTGGATTATTGTTCCTGAGCTTCTAATGAAATGTCTTCACAATTCTTAAAAAAAAAGGTGGAGATGATAAAACTTCAAGTCAAGCATTTATAGATAATAAAGGTGGACATTTTTAAAAACAAACACCTGCTTTTAAATAATCTGAGGGATGCTGAAGGCAACACAAGTAGCAAAAAAAATGCAGAAAAGCAAACACAGAGACAAATCAGCTGAGCAAATGGCACATAACTGGAAGAGATGTTTAGTTACCTTTAATATTTAAGTTTTGGATTACGCTAAATGGTCTTTTTATTCAACCTTAAATTATTTTTTCTAATAAAATACCTATTCACTATATTCTGTTCTTTTTCTGCACTCTACAATGAAATTCAATGACATTCACTAAATCAGAAAACACTCCTTAAAAGACTGCATACTCTGCAACCTACATCGTCGATCGAAGCCCACTGGCTTCACCTGGACCAAAACAGGCTAATATACAACTCCCCCCTTTAATTGCAGCTGTGTGTTCAATCAGAAAGCATAAAACTCTCAGTGGGTGTATGTGGCATCTGTCCATGAGGCCTTTAGGATTGATGTTAAAGGTTCTGGGAGCCGCCTGGGCCGGCAGCCCGCACCCCTGCGACAAAGCCCCATCACTTTTATGACATCTTAAGGAATCTTCTTTTTAATACAGCCCATTACTGCTGACATACAAATCTTCCCCAATGTGGCCCCATCTATGGCCTGATCAATTTTTACACTGCTGAGCCGTCCCCTTTCCCCCTCATTTTGTCATCTCAAAATTCATATTATATAGGATTTTCTTATTGGAAAAACTGTAATAAAAATATGTTACCGCCCTGAAGATGCGCACAAGTCAGTACTCTGCTGTTACTTAAAAGCTTCGGAGAGAATAAAATTTGTTTCTGTAGTAAGCAGAACTGTTTAAATGTTATTTATTTTTATGTTCCTAAGAAAATATATTGTGAAGTGCAGCATTGATTTAGAACATAACCATGTCTCGATACGGGTTGGAGGGGCTGAATTTATGAATCCTTTGCACAACTCCTTTAATTGAATTTTCCAAATCTCTCACCACACACAAATAATCAATACCTACTGCTGAGGGAAACTTGCCTCAGAATTATTAGGGCCCTTCTTTTTCAATTTTGTGGTCATCAGCAAATACAGACGCTGGGGGTATTTGCAATACTCAGACTACACACAGAGGATTTATGCTCGCCCTGATCCTGATTGCTCACCGAGAGCGACTTTAGAACGCTTACTGAAACTTTTGTTAACCTTAAAGGACGGACGTAAGCGCTTCTTAACTTCTTAACATTGCACTCTCACTCTGAGGTAAGATGTAGTTTTAACTATCACAGCGTAAAGCTGAAGAGGGGGATGAGTCGGCAGGAAAAAGGAGGAGAGGGAAAGGAAGTGGAAGTGGAAGGGGAAGAAGATACTGAGAAGAGGTGGGATTTGAGGATTGGCCCTCAAGGTTTAAATGTCCTCATGGATTTACATATCTGCCCTCAGACAGGGGTGAGCCTGGGGTACAGAGTCTGAACATGCAGAAAGGGCTCTACCTGGTGTGCAAAGGCCGTCATGGAGGATTGGTTTCTCCATCCTAAGTGCAGACACTAATTCTGTAGTTTTTTAAAGCAGGACTTTTTAATGACAGGTGACATAAGACACTTCTTCTCTTACAAATGAGAAGTTAAATGTAAAACACATTTGGATTTGTATGTAAATGGTATCTGCATCTTTAAAAATGCCATGACCAAACCAATGATATATCTACATGGCTTAAGTGCTTTGCCTCCTCGGTTGAAATCCCATTGCAGCCCCTAAAACATCCTAAAATACCTCAGTGTAGTTCTGTTTAAGACCTCAGGATGATAAATAGAATTGTTGTCACACAAAAAATGCCCTCAACAACTCCATTTAGTCCCCAGGTTGAGTAAATAAATTAACAAACACTCACTTTAAGTTTAATGTCTTTCATCACCCATTTTCCTTTACTGTGAAGTGAGTGTAAAACTTTTCACTTTAAGGGTATTGACTCTGCATCTATTAAGTTTGAGTCTACAAGTGGAAAATACTTAATTACTGTAAACTATAAATCAATCGTTACAGTGCATCTGTAGAAAAAAAGGCTGTAGTGCAGAAATGATCCAAATCCATAAACTATTTGTACGTTACATACATACACTATTTGTAGTGATCAGCGTAGCCAATCGATATGACCTCTATGTCAATATAAAAAAAATGATAACGTTCTTAAAAAAAATGTATTGATTTACACACTGCAGCCATTTTGTCAGGTGAAACAAGCTCTTTCTCATTATACTTTTCTTCACTTTCACACATAATATTGAACATAAGTACATGATTCCCACTGACTTTGTCAAGATAAGAGAACAACCAGCACATACTGTGTAATTCTATGTCCTCATGAGGCCCTCAGCCTTTTCCAAAGACTTCCTTACACTCCGCTCCCTACACCAGCTCCCTACACCAGCTCCCTTTAGTTCATGGATCCGCAGCCTAAAGGCCATAGCAGCGGATCTAAACAAACATTTTACACAAGAGCCGAATCATGCTTCAAGATACCATCAACATCATCTGTCTGGATTTCCCGCTCCCAGCAGATATAGGCCAGAGCTCTACAGCAGCTTTGAATAACAGTTTGTTTACTTAAAATGTGTGTCTCAATGCACATAGAGGCCCAATTCTCTCCCACAGCTATCTGCCTTGACATTGTGAAGTCTGTTGTTGTAAGGAGGCTTATGTAAAACTGATAAATTTCACGGCTTCACCATGTGACAAAAATGTGACATTCCTGTGGTGTGGATCCACAATGCGTTATGTATGTTTAGCTCCCTTACTGGAACGAATTAAAATAATTTCTAAAAACCTTAACGGAAAACAAGCTTGCCTCCTGACAATACCCGCTATTAACTTTAAACAAGTCACCATTGTGTGAGGGGATCACAAGAATTGCTCTGCTGCAGGCATAATATGTGCCTAAAATAATCAAATTAATTCTTTCCTTAGGAAATTTACTGACTTGTTTGTGCAACCATAACAAAATGTTGTTTTTCTCCAAAGGTCACAGAGCACACAATTGTTTGAGCAACTGAAACAAGCCTCCACTGATGCTGCTAATGTTGAACGGCAAAGACAATCCAGGATGGTGAAGTGGTGGTGGATGGGGATGTCCTTCGGAATGAAACCGCCTCGTGACTGTATTTCTTTTTCTGCTCCTCTTAAAATTAGCCAAACAATTGGGACAAAAATGTTTTCTTACAGCTGTTCAAAGACCTACAAATAAGGTCACCAGCAAATGTTATCAAACTTAAGACCACTGAGTCAGTTTGCTGAGTATGACTCCTTTCGACTTGTCCTACTTTTACACCATATTTTACTTTTTACTGTTATTCATTTTACTATCACACATAGTTTGTGTGTTTTCTGTAGTCATGTGCTACTTTTGTTCGCTTCCGCTGCAGCTGCACCTTCGATCCAGATATGCCAGAGGAAAGGGGACAAATGGTACAAACAGCTTGTTTGTTTTGGTTTTTTTTTAGTACACACACGCACGCACGCACACGCACACGCACACGCACACGCACACACACGCACACATACACACACACACGCACACACACACACAAAAAACACAAACATAAATATATTTTTGTGGAGAGGGAGAGAATTTTTTATTGCAATATTAATTTGAAGGGAAATAAACCGGTACAGCACATTGACACAAGCAATATTAGGGAACACAATTGAATTTTCTGCATCTTTTTAAAAACTGCTTATGCCAGTGCCATGGCTGTATGGCTCAGGCATGGAGCATTTTGCCTGGTCATTTGAAATCATTTTGCAGCCCATAAAACAGCCTAATACACTTGAATGAACCTCTGTCAAGACTTTCTCATCAACTGTGCTCGTACAAAAAATACTCTCTGGTGCTCCTAAATGTTTCTAAGTAAAGTAAATGAATTAACAACTTCTCACTTACTCAGTAAAGGTCATGATGAGGACCGTCTAAATGGAGCTGTTCAGTGCAGGATGTCATTGAAAAATAATGTGAACACTGGCTTGATAGAAGCAAAAAGTAGGGATGCCAATTTTATATCCTTCACATAAAGTACAGTGGATATCTACTATGAAATTCCCAAACAATCAAGTTGTCCAACAACCAAAATTAAGATGCCCTTTGAGGAAGTAGTTGCTTATATTTTACACTTATTCTCAAACACGTATGAGCTTTAATCTGAAGTAAATCTTGCCTTCTTGTGAAATACTTAATTTTACTGAGCACATGACCATAAAGCCTCTGAGTGATCAATATTATAATATCCAAGTGAAGTAGGTGTGTTTATGTTGATGGCATAAAAGCATAATATCACATGAGCATTAGATGATAAAAGATTGTTTACTCTAACACACTGTGTTAGTTTCATTACATTTATTACCAGATATTTTACCCAGACTGCTTGTGGTCTTTATTTTCTTTTAAAGATGACTCCTCTTTAAAAGCAGAAGAAAAGCCATTACAGTTATTTTATTTGAATTAGTACTTTCTTTTCTAACTGCAAACAGAACATAATTCTTAACTTGTTTTGTGTGTTTTATATCCAGCTGAGACAGTAATAAATGCAGCAAATTACTCTCATTTAACTTTTGTTTTTCTGACAGACTTTCTCAAAGTCATAACCAACGGAATTTTTATTGAATTTTAAACTTACTCGGCTCCTCATCTCTTTAGCTTAGTCTTCAGGTCGGTAGATGATCCGTCCTTATTCACTGCTGCCCTCTGCTGACTAATTAAAATACAGGACCAAGGACATGAAATGGCAAAGATCGCTCACAGCATTAGAAATGGATGAACAAAGTAAAAAAAAAAGAAAAAAAACACTGGAGTGAAAGGAAAAGACATGTCAGGAGTGAATATGCAGTACATAATAAAAACCATTATCTCTCAATCTCACACTATGATGGAGACAGAGATAGTTCCGCCTATTGTAAAGATTTAAAACCAAGGAAAAAGTCTTTCTCATGAGTATTTCCTCCAGCTCTTTCCTGGCCTTGATGAATGCATCCACTGATTGTTCCAGTTTAGATCACATGGAGTTAAATCAGGCCAAAGCATAAGAGTGAGAAGACAATGGAAAGATGGTATGTTCAGAAGTCTTTGTAGTGTAATTCTGACATTGTGAATTCATTTGAATAAATGACTGGCATCAGTATTAAAACCTATAAAATGTCTCTTAAAGGACAACATTTAGCTATTAGTTTTTCACAGAATATACAGTATCTTACACTGTACATTGTAGTTAGTTGGTTAAAAGTAGGTAATTAATGGATCCTGAATTAAATTATTTGCAACCACATGAATAATGCAACAAAATAATATGTATAAGATCAAGTCCAAAACAATAACAAACTGTTTATTTAATTGTTAAACCTTTAAAATGTTAACTATCTATTTTAAGAACAACTGTCTGTATCTAAAGGTGTGAATATCTAAAATATGTGACTGTTTATCACCTTTTACATTGTGCTTTATCTTTACTTTTGTATTTTAGTGTTCTGAAAGTGTCTGTTTTTAGTCTGGTCACTTTGGGGTTCAGCATTGTGGTTCCACGTTTTCCCTTTACATGCTGTTGCATTTATCTAAAAAATTTACAATAAAATAAAACACTCCTGTGCCCCAAATGACCCCAATATGACATAACCAAGTGAGTGTTATGAATGTACTGTAAACCGAGCTCATGTAATGTATTAGTGACAGCACTATTAAATTAAAAACTAATGCTTGTCTTGATGGATGGGCCAGACACCAAATGTCTGCCTTGACTAAGGAAATGGTTCTTGTGTTAAGTGACTCTTATACAACTATTTTTAGTGCTATGTAAATCACTGATAATTTGGCCTGTGATGGATCTCCGTCATTCCATGTCTCCTGTCATTAAAGTCTGATATGTCATTATGACCATCAGGAAAGTGTGGCAATTGAAATATAGCAACTCATAAAAGGGAGTTCTCTGTAACCCTCTAACTCTGTGCTCTACTTTGCCTCTCTATGTACTGATGGCAGTAAAAAAAAAAAAAACTTAATTTGCAGCCTACAATATAAATGATTAATGAAAATAATTGTCTTAAATATGGGAAATGCAAAGGCTAAGACTTAAGTGTCTGCTTTTCTAACTTTTCCAACAGTATTATTACCCACACAAGGATTAAGGTAGACACAGTATGACTTTAAGTAAAAGCCAGAATCTAAATAGTTTTAAATGATGTCTTTCTTGGGAAGGACAACTCCGACTCTAGAATCAAAAATGCAGTTGCAACAATTTCACAGATATGTTAATTTTATAGGTTGACGGATAATGGAGCTTATGAATTACATGTTACATTATCTGTTTACACAGAAATAAGAAAGCAGTAGGTCAGTTACAGGTGATCTGTTCAATGATCATTAAAATAAAAAGAGAATATGAATTAGTGTGCATTAATGGTATTTAATTGGCAAACAATTAGCTCAAAGAAGGATGTAATTATTCACAAAAAAGTCTTGTATCAGCAGCAGTCAACACCATGGGGCAAAATGTCCCTTCAAACCCAGATAAACTCACTAACAAATAACCACACTATTACAGTGTAGTTATAATAACAAAGTTACTGAAGTCAGCAACGGACTAGCTTAACCAGTTCTGTATTTACTATTACTGTCAGCGGTAACTATTATTACTTTTTACCATATTTATTATATAACATTACTATAATACTAAGACGATATGATTTTTTATTAGAGCATTAAATAAAACAATTATAAAGTAATTCTAAAAAGATATACGGCTCGTTACTCAAAGCATTTCAAAGCTGTCAGCAGAGGTTTTTGCTCAAATGTATGAAACTGGCGCCTTTGTAACACTAGAGTCGTTCGTGTAAAACATAACCTATCCTATACATAGTTCCGAGTGCTCCAAATTGCAAAAGAGACTCGAACAACTCAACAGAAGAATCAAAAAAGAGAGCCTTATTTTAATTGGTAATTTTGCGGTTATTTCAGTTATTCCGAGAGGTCCATTACATCGTTACATTTACGTTTCTTTAGCAACTTGTCGGGTGTTGTTAACGGTTGTTTCTTCGGTGTCGTTTTTAGGAAACACCGATTAGTTTTGTTTACCTAGCAACAGACTGCAGATGCGATGTGTCATAAAATGTAATTTCTAATGTGAATTTGATGCGATGAAAACATTCAGCTTGCCTTCAAACAGTTGTTACGGAATTACAATTTTTTGTAAAGAAAATTTGTAGTATTTGGCCCAAGTTATTAGCATTTTTTGTCTGTCGTCTGATTTCTCATCCGGAGAGTGCTAACTAACGGTAACCAGGTCGAGATTGTTCTTCAAAACATGTCGTTTCAGGAGTCTCCTCGTACATCCGAGGAGGAGGGGGTTTTCTACATGCAGTGTAGAGCCGCATACCTGGCTGTGTTCAAATCCAGTTTGACAAATATCGCTTCGAAACAGCAGTTATGTCTTGGTAAGCTAACTTCAGAATGTTGGAGTTTACTAGCTGCCCCAGACATTTGTGACATTTTCATTTCGCACGATAAAAATATTAGCGGCTGCTTGTAGATTAAATGTTCTTGCTCTTTCTTTATTTAGCTCTCCAGCAGGCTGGTAGAAATCCATCTATTGCAACTCTCAATAAATACTGGACCTTGAAAACATCAAAACTGACCTTTGATGACTTTTGTGAGATTCTCAAGTGTGAGAAGAAAACTGAGGAAGCTGAGCTGATAAGAGCCTTTAAAAAGATGGATGTGAATTGTGATGGGTATATCTCACACAGTGAACTGGAAAAGGCCCTTACCACTGTGAGTAATAATTTTAATATTAGTGTTATTTAAAAAAAAAAAAAACATCTTAAATTGTTTTGCAAAATAGGCAGGATCAAAACAAAGGAAGTACCTAATACCAACTCTTTGAGGCAGTTGTTGTTGTGGTCAGCTGTACCAAATGCAGAATTCCAGTAAAGCAAAGCATCACGTAGCCAAAAACATTCTGTGTTTAGCAGATCTGTAACAGATTGTGTCTAGGTTTTTGCTACAGTTGTTAATTTAAAGGAACTTGCACAATGCTGTATTACAAATCACAATGGCATGCCAAAACATAAAATGATAGAAATCACTTTTTGTGTTTACATCTTCTCACTCAGACCACAAATATTCTTCTGTTCTTTGTCTAACTAAAAAAAATATGTTGAATCTTGCAGAGAGGGGAGAAAATGACCACTGAAGAGCTGAATTCTATTTTCTCATTAGCTGATGTCAACAAAGATGGGAAACTGGACTATGTAGAAGTAAGTTTAGACAAGTACGACGTAGCCTCTGCTCTTAATGATCCTGCCAATATTGGTTAAGTAGTTTTTTATGTGTCTAAGCCTGTGAAAAGTTGAAATACATGTGTGTGTATTTGAATATTTCATCTGATTGATCAGCTTAAGATTTTTAATACGCCAGCGTAACAAAGGCTTTTAAGCAGTCAGAAAAAAAAAATTCTTTGAAACAATGAAATATACAAGCAATGGTTAATGGGACTGAATTCCACGCTTCCACCTGCATGCTTCTTGCTTTTTGAAAAGTAGTAGACATAAAATAAAGAAGAATCAGTGATGGAAAGTGAAACAGACAATTCTTTCCTTAGTGTCATATGCCTCTGAACATCCCCCCATAATCCCCTCACTCCTGTTTTACTGTTGCTGTCAGTTCTGCAGAGTGCTTGTGTCTACAGTAGAGCAGTGTCAGATGGCTGTTTTGGAGAGGCTCGAGGCTAACGCCAAGCTAAAGAGACAGAACTTCGGCAGTCAGTCATACAGCCCTCCAAAGAGTTTGGTGTCATCTGCATCATCAGCGGCGGCATCACAAGCTGCTGTGACCCTCCCTCAGCCTCCGGAGACACCCAGGGGTGACTCAGATGGGACGCTCAAGAGAGGTGCATGTGACTTCCTTTAATAAGACAAGCAATCCCACAAGGAAAAATGTTTTCACATTCACATTTTCTCATTTTCCTCCTTAAAAATTAACTCTTTATAACATCCAGGACACTTTAACACAAAAGACAAAACTGACACATGTATATATAAGTATTTTTTTTAAAGAATCCTGAATCCATCAATGTCCCAAAGACAAATGGACAAATAGCAAAAAAAAAAAAATAAGAAGACCACAGGAAAGCAGAGGGAAAAGCCTATTGACGTCAATGGTTGACTGTATGTTTTCACTTTAACTACTATACTCAGAGTCCAGACTCGTGTTGTCTGCAAAAGCCAACGTCTTTCTGATTGTATAACATGATGTCAGTTTGGCACGATCTACAGTAGGATTGTCTGTCAGTACTGACCTTCAGTACTTCCTAAAATGCTGGATTGTGTATCAGCAAGTGCACAAGTCTAAGAATCAATCCAATACCATGATATTTATAAAAAAACAAAACAAAACAAAATGCAAACTACTTCTTCCAATTAGCATTGGCAAGTAGTAGTTCACAGCAAGCAACTTATAAAACTTCAAGCACATATATAACACAAAAAACAACAACAATAACATTAAAAAATAACATTAAAAACAAGAAAAATAATACGCATGTTTTTCAACACAATATTATGTAATTGCTACTTGATATGAAAAAGTTTGGGTATTGGAATCAATATCAGGAGTGAAAGAATACTATCAAAACATCTGTAATCTACAGGTCCAAAGTAGCAGCCTTTGTTGGTTGCACATGAAGGATACATCAGATGTGCACCCATACACACTGTTGCCCCAATACGCCTCACCGATTAATTTTGATGAATAAATAATAGCTCTGTTATTGATCGATTTTTCACTTCCCCCTTTGACAAATCACCTCATTAAGACAGTCCATACATCATAATAGCCTCACAATTAGGGCATCTTGTTTGAGGGGAGGAGACTGTAAAGCGTTGCGATTTGGGTAATCATTTCTGCCATTAACAGATTGACAAAAGCTCCGTCTACAGCGAAGACAAATACTCCCTTTCATCTGCAGCTTTGGCGTTGTAGCTTTTGCCCAAAAGTTAAGTTTTTATAGCTAAAACAAACAATGACTGACATCATCTCCAGCTTCTGCAACCATACATAATGAACCCACAGAGATTTTATTTTCTCTTTAGAAGACAGCACCCTCTGCCAGTTGAAGATGGATGCAATTTAAACATCCACTTTTTTTGCACTTTAAAAGCTGCATTTAGGGGAAGGAGAAGAGCAGTGATCCTGGATGAGCGAGCCGGGGACAGGTCCGCGATGAGAAGATAGATGGGGTTGATTTAAGTGGTCAGTCCATGTTCATGTTATTGATTCGGAGGATTCCACCACTTCTCACTGGGGAGATGATGAGGGATTAGACGGTGTTCGGGAGGAGGGCCCAGTCGACCACCACTGCAAAAACAAATGAGCTCCCACATAGTTGTCTGGATTATCACATTATTGTGCCTCTCCCACATATTGATTTATACCCCCTACATTTTAACCAGACTCTAGCACAAGATGGAACGTGATCGCACATGTTGAATGGGTTATTCTTGGAGCTCAAAAACAGTTTTGACTGCTCATTTGGTCCTTCATTTGTCAGTATAAACTGGTACTAGCCTGAGAATTAATTTATAATCGAATACAACATGGGTCATTTTCGGCGAATTTTACAAATGAATGATGAGAAACTGATTTTTTATGTATCAGGTGTTTTTTGTCTAGTATGTTTTAGCAAAAAACTAAAAGATCTGTCATGATGTTTGTCTGATACTTGGTCCATTTAGTTCAATTCTTGCAGCTTTCCCAGTAACAGGAAACCGCTAGTGCTATAAACTCACATTGAAGCATTTGTTAGGCCACGTTTCAGTGCATCTTTGTCCACATTCTCACAGCAGCTACAATTTAGTGCACAAGATTAAATACTGCCATCAATACAACATAGATCCATGACAAATACCATGACAGTGGGTCTATTTATTTCTCTGCTACGGTAATTCGCTTGTAAGCCTATCACATTAATTTGCATCTTGATTTTTCCAGGCTGGGAACAATCAGGCCTCTCATTAGTGAATTGATATTTTCTGGCTTCAGTTAGTGCTCGAAGAAAAAAGTTGTGCGAGGTAATGGATTCCAGAGGGTGCTGTTATGCCATTTTTGATTTAAAACGCTTCCATAATTGATTAAAAGCGAGTTAAACTTGAGATCACACTTTTGCAGAGTCCAAATGCAAAGTAGCCATCTTCGCTTAAACTCGGGGATGGACTTCTGAGAAGACAGATTACGGTGTCAATTATGTTGTGCACCTCATCTCTCTTTTGAGAGTGTGTTTACTGTTTGGAGAGAGGAGGGCTGTACTTAATCTGTCAGTCAGCCTGTTGAGCTTTCTTGTTTTGCTGCAGCAACGTTATGACTTGATTTATTTGTTATGATCTTGTATGTATTGTTTCACCATGTGTTTTTGTGTTCATCCCGGTGATTTTTTTTGTTCTTGTTGTTTGTCTGTGGTGTGTTGCAGACAGCCGATCATCCTCCCGTCCTTCCTCTGCTCGCAGCAGACGGTCATCCCTGTCCAACCCCATCACTGTGACATCCAGCAACACAAAGGCCAGCAAAACACAAGAGCCCACAGGCTTACTGGTAACCCCCTCTATAGTGATAATAACTTCAAAACTGCTTGTGACAATTATCTTCAGCATTCATTCATCTATTTGTGATTTATTGATTATTTATTTATTTATTATTATTTATTTATTTTTTAGTTAGTTAGTTAGTTAGTTAGTTAGTTATTTTTTAAGCTTTGTCATACCTCAGTTACACCCTTTTTTGATAAATGGATACAGGGCCTATTTATGTTTTTGAGCTTGTGTTTCTCAGTCCCACACAAAAGTTATAAAACATTTTCTTTCACTAAAAAAAGTAATAACAAAATCAGCATTGTGAAAATTCTAGTTTGTTTATTGAATGGCTTTTAGTTACAGAAAACTGAATTTTTTACAGTAATTTATTGTAATAACTAATACATTACATGATCTGCAGTATTACCTTGTATCAGAAAAATGCCATGATCTGATTTTGAACAGTTACCTGTTTGTGCCATCACTAACAAAACTTGAAAATGCCATTACATGGGCTCCAGTGAGAGACTCCGCTGCTCTCCCACTGTCACTGTTACCGAGTGTTTTTGATGGGCAAATTTAGCCCAGGGTGGATAGATATACACTGTATTGATCCCACACTCTTTGTTTTCACTCTTTTTGGCTTAACCTTGGCTGGTTTTCTTTACAGCAAGAAAAATAAATAAATAAGAATAACAGCTCCCTGCTCCATCTCTCAGGTCCAAGCGCTGTGTTGAGATTGGAAAGGGCCAGACTTCATGGAGGTTAAAGAATGAGTGTCCAGAGATTACCTCTGAGGGAAGTTCTGCTTGCTATATTGGCTGCTATATTGCCACAGGCTGATAACTGGGAGGTGCTGGGTGGAGGGCGGGCTGTGTTTTCGTAGCGATGTCTGTGTGTGCATGTGTGTGGTCCTTGTGGTATGCACGTGTAGTTATGAATACAGTCATAGCCAGTATGGAATATTCTTTATCCTCAGGATTTGCTGTTGTGTGTAGATTATAATTAAAAGAATTACAAGCTAGGGTAATGTGTGTGTGTGTGTGTGTGTGTGTGTGTGTGTATGTGTGTGTTGACGTGTGTGTGTGTGTGTGTGTGTATGTAGAGCTAGTGTCCTGTGTCCTGCGACACTCTGCGTTGCAGTAAATCAGACCTGAGGCCGGAGCAGGTGACAGCGCCTGTATTAGTCTGCAGGCTGACCCTCTCTCTATGGGGGCATTAATTCTGATGTCTTTAAGCAGTGGATAGGTGCCCATGGCAATTTCCCTCATTTAATATTGTCCGGACAAACCACTGAAGTGTTATGGTTTGATCTTTTATGCCTCTCACAGACCAAGATAAATACTTTGAGAAAATGGCTTTTCTCTAAAGGAGTGACACGCTCCGTCTTTATGGGACTTTCTTTGTTTAACTTGGTGATTTATTTGTCCACTAAAAGGATATATGGCCTATTGCAGACTCGCGTGGCCCTCGGTGTCCTCTTACTGTGTGTCCACACCAACTGTGTTTTCATTTAATGTGTCTCCAATGAGTGGAAGGAAAACTTCCTTGTTCTGATGTTCTTGTTCTATTTCAAATTATTACCTCATTTCGGTTGTGCTGCCAGACGAAGAAACAACAGGATTTCAAAATGAGAGAAATATTAGGATTCATAAATAATGCCCAAGTAGCCTCTTGATAGTTTTGAATGACCGCTGGCACAAGATTGAAAAGGCTGTATTTATCAAAGTTAAATGTACTTCAAATTGCCATATCAGGTCAGAGAGGGAGATTCACTGCAGCCTTGAGCGGAAACACTGCGCAACACTTCTGCCCTCCTCTGGATCGGCATGAGTATAGCATGTGTTTACATGCTGTAGGCTGACATAAATACTGCAATAATGAATATGTCCCTTGAAGGTTGGAGTGGTAATTATCACAAAGGCAGTTTCTGTTAATCAAGTGAGCAAAACTCACTGTTATGACTGTATGCTAAATTCATTTTTTCATGCCAAAATATACTTTCCCCGTCACAAGATCAATCCTTTTAATAGAAACTGCAAATTAGTTTTGGTTTCTGTTGGATGAATAAATACATTTTGTTGTCAGGCAGCAAAACAGTTTGTTGGGATTGTGTCAGGATCTAAACAAAGACCACATGTAAAATAAATTAGGAAGCACATATTATGATATACTGCATATGCGTGATATTTCAAATGAGCTTAAAAGAGCAAACAAATAGCTCTAGGTGTGTCACAGCTAAGGACACATCATCATTCTGCTTTATTAGCCTATCTGTTTAGTTTTTATCAGTGTGACAGAGACTGTCGTCTTGCTGAAATGTTATCTATCATTCCAGGAATGGCATCACATTTATGTGAAGGGCTGTTTTTTCTTGGAGGATGACGGGAGTATCAGCTCTCTGCAGTACCAGCTCCACATACCCCAGACAACCAGCGTCTACCTAACCATCCAGCCTCTCAGCCTCAGCCACAGACCCGGTACAGGCACTGGTTTTTATATATCACACATAAACAAAAATCATGAACATGGTTTATAAGTAATAACCCTAGAGTTGTTTATCAGAGAGTTCAGAAATAAGGGTTAGGAACAGGGCAGCATATGTGGAGTTTGCAGGAATTCTGTAGGATTCCTTACATTAAAGTCCCATATTTTCTGCACTGTTTTCTGCACTTCCTGACACTGTTTTAGTGGCATACAAGATAGCTGCACAGTATTAATAATGACACTGTAACATAAATAAGGCACCACTAAAGCAATTTGGTAAGAAAAGTGACTTTCCTTGTTGACCTCTGCACTGTATTTTACATCGTTTGGCAGTGGGTCAGGTTTTGCAGGAGACGTGCAGGGTTATGTTTCGGCTCTATGCACAATAATTTATTCAGAGGGTGCAGTTCAGTTCATGAGATTGGAGCATACAATAAAAGATAGCAGATTGATGTAGGTGGTGGAAAGTCGCTCCCATAAATTAACTTAAGTAAAGACAGAGATAAAAGTTGACAACAGCTTTAAAAGTGTCTTTGTTGTCTTGAAATTTTTTAATGTCTGACCAGAAAAGACTACACAATCATCCATGTATTAATCTGCAATTCTGGATTTTGTTTGCACTATATAGCACATCAAATGTTTTGTGTATGGCAGTTTTGTGTGGAATATGTGGTGCTGTTTTGTTTGCTTTTTTTTGCATTAAAAATATGTTCTACTGTTCTGCTTCTTTTGTTATCTTGTGTTTTTTTTCCAGACAAGCCGTCCTCATGGATGACAGTGGACACGGCTCTTTTTGTCATGTCAGCGGGTGACACCAAAGAGGATTCAACTTTGGTTTGTTTCACTGAGTCAAAAGACAAAGAGGTGTGTTTGTGTGTATATGATGTGTGTTTCTATTCAGTTTAAATCATTCCTAATGTTGATTAACTGTGGACTTTGTCTACTAATACAGAAATCATTTTTGCATAAAAATTTTTCCCCCCCAAGTATCAGTTAAAAATGTTTCTAGGTCTGTGGTGGAAGTATTCGAAACTTCTACGTAAACATAAAATTAAAGAGTCAGAATCCTGAATTTTAAGATACAGGATTAATTCATTGTCATTTCTCTGAAGATTTACATATGCATGGAAAAATAAATTTTGGTTCTTACCAGCCTCTACAATTTTTTTTTTTTTTTAAGTAACAGAAAAAAACAAGACTCACACTGTTCATGACAAGTATAAAAACTCATAATCTGAAAAGTAAATTAAGCTGGAAAAAAAAAGTGTAAAACGTACAATTATTCTTCTGAGATGTAGCTGACTAAAAGTATTAAGTTGTAAAAAAATTCAAATACTCAACTTGGTGCAAATACCTTAAATTTGTACTTCAGTTCACCTAAGTAATCATACTTGGTTACATTTAGATAGTAGCTATGGTTGATGCTATGAAATTGAAGCCTGCCTGTGCTTCTTTCCAAAATATGCTCAGTGTCCTTAACTTACATTGCTGTTGCTTTGTTCCTACAGAAGTATGTTTGGAAAGGAGAATTGAATGCTGGGACTTATTACCTGCTTCCCTTCACTAGTGGTTGCAGACTAAGGAAAAAGAGCAAACAGAGCATTTCTAATAAACCTGTGGAGCTCATCTACAAGACAGACACTGGAGAGCTGGACCTCACCAGAGAGCTCAGGTAAGTGAGTGTGTGAGTGTGTGTGTATTTGCCTCCCTCATACCACTATCAGTAGTATAAAACCACACCACACTGCAGAGTTTGTTTCATTAAATGTCATGGGCTTTGGTAAATTAACAAAACTTGTGACTTTGTTGAGTGTATGGAGTCTTGCTGTCAGCAGTGATTTGAAGAACTCCTGTAGAGCCGAGCCTGAAGTAAAGTCTGAAGCTAGTGTCTTTGCCCTGTTTTTACCACAGCAGTTAAATGAATGAATGCATGGATGGAAACATGGACAGTCCTATATGCCGAGTTGGGGAGTAACGGATTACATGTAACGGCGTTACGTATTTAAAATACAAAATAAGAGTAACTGTATTCCGTTAT
>JAPZDV010000021.1:7601352-7624846 GCA_029814665.1 Acanthurus lineatus | reverse complement strand
ACAGATTACATTTTAGGACATGTAATCAGTAATCTGTAGGGGAATACATTTTAAAAGTAACCCTCCCAACACTGCCTATATGACATTTCTCTGTGTTGTCGCCTTTGTGCCACAGGGAGGTGCTGTCTGACATCTTTGAGGTGATAGACATGGATGGAAATGGTTTGCTCAGTCTTGAGGAGTACAATTTCTTTGAGCTGAGGACCAGCGGAGAGAAATGTGACAAGGATGCCTGGGCTGTTTGCAAAGGTAATCATTCTCATTATGGCACTCATACACAGGATGGCCAGTGCACATTAATGTAAAAGCAATGCGAAATGTAGTGCAATGCCCCAATTATGACTGCCACGATTTGTTTTGTTGCTTGTGCAGAGAACTTTGATATGAGAAAGAACCAGCTGACACGGCAAGGCTTCATGGAGCTGAACCTGATGGAGGCCACAGAAAAAGATGGAGACCCTGCTGACCTTTGGGTCACCCTTGAAGCCATGGGCTACAACCAAATGCTGGAGCTGGTAGAAGTAAGTTTACACATTTACGCTCACCTGAGACAACCACATTTAACCAAACAGATTTCAGTCAGTTTTAATATGACATGACTTGATATAGTGCTAATCATCTTAATTTCACTTAGTAAACTTTAGTAAACCATGCTACATAATGACAATCAAATGAACTGAATTAACTCTAAATTAATGTTCCTCACATTTCATTTCAGTAATTAAAGACCCACATTGTTGACTGTAAAGCAGTAACTGAGAGAAATACATAGGCTTTCAATATCTCACTTAACTCCTGCTAATCATTTGAATGAACTCCTTTCCCTCCTGCTCTGTCAGGCTTGTCCATTCCAGATTGACATCCACGGTGAAGACGCTCAGCCATCCATCCAGCCGCTCATCATAGACTCAGGACCCAAGCTTCTGAATCAGGCCCTCCAGAAGTCCATCACAGCCAGGACAGGGGCCAAAGCACTGAGGGGACAAGAGAATGTCTTCATCTACACCTACCGAGGAGACCACAGGATCTCCTCTCTAGTAGCCAACAAGGTAGACAGCAGACTTTGTGTCTGAGTGATTATCTGCAGGCAGAGCTTAATTCTGATGTTTATAGAGATGGAATATAAAATGTCATGGATGTGTAGCTGCCATAACGGTTCATTTCAACAGTAATGACAAGAGGAGGGCAGAGTGAATGTTCCCTGTTCTGTGATTATCAAATTGCCGTGCATCCTGATGGCCACTAGGGGGACAATAGTCAAACTTTGAATGAAAGGACTGTGCATTGTATGGAGAGTAGGTCTACTGTATACATAGTATTGAGTAATGATGACTCTTTCCAGGGTTCGTATTTGCCACTCTGTCTACACTTAGTGTAATGTGTGTGCAGAGACCATTCAACCTGTCTGTAATTGATATGCAGCCATCGTATCGATTCTCATAGCAACAGGAGCCACTCAGAAAGAATGACTGGTGATACAAAGGAACTACTGAACATGGGATTTGTATTCAGTCTACCAGGCCTTTATGCGAGTCTTGATTTGCCATTTGTTTTGTATTTTATTGACCCATTGCCTAACAGTTCAACTACAATGACACAAACAACTTTGAGGGTTCATGAGTTGTATGTAGTTAGCCTTGTAAACACTGACACTCTGCAACTATTTAGTACATAGAGACATAATTTTATTGTTGCGTAAGCATAATGTTATGTTTTTATTTATATTTTTATTGTTAGGTTGAAAATTTTTTATGTCAAAAAATACAAATAGGCAGTTGTTTTAGACTGTAGAGTTCTAGTTATACATCTACAGTGTTTGTTTGTGTAGCTGTTGTAGCAAGTTTGTGCACATTCTGTGACTTTAAGTTGAGAAAGCTGAACAGTGAAGTGACTCATACGCCTTTTGTTGCAGGCCAACCAGAAGGTGACTGTCCATGTGAACAATGAGCAGAGCAGGAACTGCTGCAGCAGCAGAGGAATGAGTGTGTTTGCTGTCGAGGTGCCAGCCCGGACTAAGATGGTACAAAGAAAATATATCCAAGACACAAACTGAAAATGTTTCATCCCGCTACATAAAAATTTGCAGTTGTTCATTTTGAACAAAAAAATAGCTTTACAATAATTACAATAATAATAGGATGGTATGGCATGAATGTGTTTTGTGTTCACTAATACATAGATGTGTGTCCTGTCCTTTAGGTGTGCCAACATGTTTTGCCCATCAATGAGAAACAGGATTGGACCTACAACTGTGTGGAGACCATGCTACCCTACATGTAAAGCTGATACTATCAAGGATAAAAGCTAGTGCTGTGAAAAGTAATGTAATTGGTCACTAGAATACTTGGCACTAGAATAAATAATGAAAAGAAGTTGTTCCAAATCCACTGGGAATATATTTGATCAAATGGATGTGGTGTGATATTGTGTTCTAACTAGGAACAAGTAACATTTCCTAGTCATTTCAACTTTAGCGGCCTTGTCTAGGACTTATCTGTGTGTTTTGTAAAACCTCACAGACACCAAGACTAGACCTTATGAGCTCAGACCCTCTCTGCTGCTTGTGTGCAATGATGGTGTTTCAGAAGTTCAGTGACTCTACCTAAAGTTTCATCATCAATGGCAGCAAGAGAGGGTCACTTTAGTCATATAGGACAGCTGGTAATGGTTGTTACTGCATTTGTTGTGCCTTTGTAAGTGATTGATGTTGTGGTTTATGTAGAGAATTGCAAAAATTCCCTTCACAGTTCACACTGTAAATATATACAATGCAAAGATCTAGTCAGTTAAATTGTCACCGTGACACTTTTCATGCTTAATTTACCCTTTAAATAAAGGCTGTCATGATGGACTAGATGTAAAAAATAATCATTAAAAAAGTAACATAGTTTACTCATGTTTCTAATGTGTTTAGATTCATATTTTAATGTATTTTTACATATTTTATTTACATATTGTATATTAAACAGTTTTTTTATTTTTTCACTTTGTGCTGATTAACCCTAACTAATATGTCTTAGTGTTGCACGTTTGAATCTATTATGCACTACATCAGCATTTCATTTAAACATGAAATGCTAAAAATTGAGGCAGATGCTCCTCTTTTTTACTGTAACTCTAAGCCTCTGTGATCAGACAGGTCATTACAGTAGATTTGTTTCTGTTTCACCTTGTTTAACCTGGTTTTCTTTTCAGTTATCCACAAAGCTCAGCAGCATTTCACAAACAAAATAAATAAACAGGCATGAAACTTACATGTACTAATGTATAACTGGGACTTTCTTCACATTGAATTGACACTATTTATGTGTATTTAAGTTGGTGGTTTTATGTAACCTTGATATTGAAAAAAATGACCTGTTAATTACTCACAAGAACTTACTGTGCATTCTTTTTACCCTCAAATAAAAGATTGTGCCTTCTTGCACTTACAGTGCGTCAACCTTCATGTAATCATTGTCTAGCTATTGGTCACCACTCTCCATAGTTTTAATACAGTATGCTGCTGTAGGGATTTTGGTCTGGCAATGGCATGCATTCCTTTGCATTGCGCTCAGGGCTAAACTTTATTTGCCCTTGGCCTTTTCAGTTGAGAAGACTCTTGACCTCCTATTTATATCTCTCAGGCCATTATTTGCCCTTTGACTTTCACTGCTGAAATAGTAGAGGCAGCTAACTAAATGTCATATGACATGTGAGAAGTATTTAATGTCCTGAGCCCCTGTCTGCTTTTCCTTTCCCAACACACAGGTTTAGAAACAGTTGACTGCTCAAGGCAGTCGAGATCCAGGGGTTGTGAGCCAATTTTAATATCTGCTTTCTGAGACTGTCATTCTGCCTGTGTTTTCATAGAGATTTGATCGTTTCTATTTTCATGCTTTATGATTTTCAGTTCAGTCCCTTGACTTTCTTAAGTTTAACAATTGTGTGAAATAACATGTATTTATAGGTAAATCAACTGAGACAAAAAACTAACTTTGTGAACTGATTAAAACTGTTGCCTGTTAGAAAAAGCCAAGCTAAGAAAAAGCTGACATTGCTTTTGTTATGCATTGTTCTGCTCAATTGTAAGAAACAGTTATATGGATATACATTCTGTGTATGAAGCTACACATCTTCCAAACAAATACAAACACCCTACTGGCAGGTTTAAACTTTGTTCTATTTATGATGATCAAACACACTGATGCAACAGGCAAACAGCAGTGGCCTGAAATGGACTGTTTCGTAACATTCTCCCATTGAAACCTACCCTTTCACTCAAAGGAACACTGACATGAGGACATTGTCCTGCTCTCTATTTTTCATTCTTTTTTTTTGACTTTTGTGAAACTGGAGTTTTGAAACCCGAAAGGCCTTTTACATTCTACAGTTCAAAACTTACAATGGTGGGAAATTTTTAGTATGTGTTAAGAATGCATGTTCAATTTTTTACAGCTCTTAGGTCAAAATGACAAAACTATAAATACATAAGCAAAGGTTTCAGTTTTTCTCCTCAGAATTATATTCCCAGCAGGGTGCAGAAGACTTACAATCACCATTTCAACTGTAATGTTTGGAAACAAAATTTGCACTAAAAAAAAAAACAAAAACAGTTAATTGGACAAATGAAGCACAAAATACATTGAAATAACATAAAGAAAGACATTCTCTCTTCTAATATTATCAGTGGGTAGGCATCAGACACTAAAAAATGGTGTAGGAAGTCTTATTTGAGAAAAAGGTCTATAGAAAAATTCCAAAATACTACAAAGGAGTTTAACTTACTCTGAAACACCCATTTTACAGCTCCAAAAAAAAAGTTATCACTGAGGGAATTATTTTAGCTTCCAAATAACAATTTGAGGTAAACAATAAAGTTATGGCATTAATGTTACAAAATTACTGTATGCACCTGAAATCTGTGCTTTAAGAAGTTTAATCAGGCACCGCAGTGTGTTTCTGGATTTCATGCTGTTGTGGTTAAAACAAAATTTTTGATAGACTGCTGTGCATATTTTAATGCAGCCCTCCACATTGGCCCCCTGCTGCATGACATTCAAATGAATGAATGAATGAGTGGGCTGTTGAATGAGGGCTAAACTCACTCTCTCCCCCCATTTCCCTCACTTCTTAACTACTTCTGCAAAAAAAAAAGTATTATCTGAGAGAGGTGTGTGGTGATGGGGGGACGTGACCTCGGTGTTGGTAAAATCTTGGCTATAGCCCTGGGTAGTTAATAGTTTATCATACTGCATAATGTTTGATTTAGTAGCTATTAATAGTCATGGCCAAGTGTAAACAAAATCCTCTTAACTATCATTTTCTCTCAAACCTACCTGTTGTTGAGCAAAGAAATCCTCCATGGTCACCACTTGCCCTTTAAACTGAGAAGGCGGATCCATGAAGGGGGAGTTGCCCGGCGTGTACGTGCGGCTCCTCCGTCGCTGCAGACGCCTCCTCATCGGACCACACTGCGGATCACACAGGGCGACTTTAGGTGCTCACTGGGGGTCAAACATGGTGAAAATAACGACGGTGAAGACCAAGCCCTACACGGACCAGAAGCCCGGGACGAGCGGTCTGAGGAAGAGGGTGACGGTGTTTCAGCAGAACCAGCACTATGCGGAAAACTTCATCCAGAGCATTATCTCTGTCATCGAGCCTGCCGAGCGCCAGGCTGCCACTCTGGTGGTGGGAGGGGACGGGAGGTTTTTCATGAAAGACGCGATTCAGTTAATCGTCCAGATTGCTGCTGCCAATGGGGTCAGTAGATGAAAATACAGCCCACCTTTGCCGCAAACTCCTCTGTGTTTATTACGTTAGCTTGCTAGCTGTGTTAGCTAAGAAAGCACCAACTGTCTGATTAGCATGTCAAGCTAGCTGTCAAGTTTTGTCTACAGAACAGTTTGTATCTACACTTTGGTACACTGTGTGATTTTGTTGTAAGCACGTACAGACAAGAAGTAAACCAGTAGAAGGGGTTCAGTGACTCATTGCCAACAAGTAACGGAGGTAATGAAGGTAACGTTACGCAAATAACGTAAGTCATTAACAACATGCCACGTATTTTAAAACACCCGGTACTGTAAATATGCGGTCACAGGTGTGGTTAGCATTTGTACCATTGAAGATTTAGGGTTCAGAAGCATACCGTCGACAGTTTAAAAGTAATGCACTGTTAAAAAAATGAGTATAAAGTTAGCCCTCAGTTAACTAACGTTACATACTCATAGTAGCTTTCCCTCGTTCCTCAGGCATGATGATGGGAAGCGGTTATGGCATTCCTGCCTCAACTTGTTATCTTTTGATATTACATACTGATCCGATTTTTCATTATCTGTTTGTAAAAAAAAAAGTGCCAGAGTTCTCCAAACATCCAGAGCAGTCAGTGCACCCTTCAAGTTCTGATAAGATAACAGGTGTCCATAACGCCCATCTGGGTTTCTCTGCATGGTCTGTGATGCCAGCTTGACCGCGGTGATCTTTTGGATAAAGTGCATGGAGAAGGCCACTGGGATATGAAACGATAACCCTTGACATTTAATGCAACATACTGACACTAAACGGAGTTGTGTCTGCGTTAGCACAAGAAATTAAAGCATTGAATAATGCGCAATGAATAAAAAAATACGTTGGATTGGTAATGCATTGTTATGTGAAATAAGTAAAACCCGGGTAAAGTGCTGAAAAAGGCGGCATTAACGTTGTGGCCTAACCTTGTGTTGTTTCATAATAAGCTGCGGTGGGATGTTACTGGCTGCCTTCAGTGTGATGATGCTGAAAAGACTTCAGGCAGGCGGGGGGCGTGACAGGCAACGTGCAGAGAGTCACGTTGCCTTGCGTATTTTTGTTACATAGATGGGCACTGCTTGGTCAAATGCATCAATTAATGAATAGTATCGCTGGTGTGTTTGCTGTTATTAAGCATTTTAGCATGCTCCAACTGTGCAAATCTAAGGAAGCCTCATGTTTGGACAGCACACCGTGTTTGCTATTTAAACTCAATCTGTGACATCCTCTTGCATGAGATGACCATTGTGTTGCTTCTGCAGCCATTGCAAAGCAACAGTTGGTAAATACAGGCAGTGTTCCTGCCAGTAGGTTGATGTTGCACAAAACTGTAAGAATGTTTTTGCAATATCTCCACAAGTGGTTGATGTTAGGAAATAAAACTGTCATTGCCAAAGGTGCACAGGCATGAGCACTTGTGCTCATATGTTTTCAGTAGAAAATGCAAACCAGTGTATGTTAAAATAGGAAGTATTTGACAGAGATATAGTGATACAAACTGTATAAAAAAAGTTGTCTAGAGATACACTTGTTCTACTATTATGTAACCTTTCTTGGCATTTCTTCTATTTTACTTTTTAACTTTACTTAAGGTCCACTGAGGTTAACCTCAGGTCCAGTGTGCAGAGTTTAGAGGTATCAATTCATATAATACAACAGAAATTCAATATAATATTCATAAATATGTTGTCATTAGTGCATAGTCATTTGAAACAGCATTCATTGTGTTTTTGTTACTTTAGAATAAGTCTCACATATTTGCAAAGGGAGCAGGTTCTTTTCACAGAGAGCAGAGGTAATGATGATTTAATGTACCTGTGTTGTCATCAAAGTGCAGCCTGACCAAGTGACCCTGATGTGTTCATGCACTTCAACTTGCTGTCTTCGTGTGTATATGTATGTTTGAATTAATCTGGGCAACTCTGTGCATTTATGTTCCCTCTGGCAGATTGGCCATGTGGTGATCGGTCAGAATGGCATCATGTCCACCCCAGCAGTCTCCTGTGTGATCCGCAAACTTAAGGCAGTGGGTGGCATTATCCTCACAGCCAGCCACAACCCTGGCGGCCCCAATGGAGACTTTGGCATTAAATACAACATCTCCAGTGGAGGTCAGTGGTTAGCTTCAGTCATCACAGTAGCTAACTAATGCATGGGACTTCTGCCTACTATGTTACACTGCAAGCTGTAAGGAGAAAAGTGCACGGAGTCATTTGAAGAACACCTCAGTTTTTTTGTACACATCATTATTTGCACTTGCAACAGTTTATCTATCATCGTTTCTCATCAGCCTTTTACTTTGCCATCAGGACCTGCTCCAGAGGGCATCACTAACAAAATATTTGAGATTAGCAAAAGCCTGCAGGAGTATCAGATCTGCCCAGAACTGAAAGTGGATTTGTCCAAAATCGGCAAGCAGACCTTTGAAGTGGAAACCTTCAAGCCCTACACAGGTAAAGTGGCTTGGGAGCAGTGTCCTCATCTCACCTGTAAGACAAATAAGTCTTTCACAGTTCATAATTTCTTCTATGTCAGGGTTGAAAATTGATACCATTGCCACGTGGTAGCAGACATTGGTTTTCTCTTAAAAATGAATTAGTCATCTGGAATAATGAACAAAAGAGTGCAATATGTGATTGTGAAACATCCATGAAACTAGTTTGACCAGTACATGATGACACTTAGCCTCCACAAGTCTTTATCTGTGCATCTTACCACTATCTTATCTTGCTCTCTGTTTCCTGTTTATTCGTTTCAGTGGAGATTGTGGACTCAGTGGAGGCCTATGCTGAGATGCTGCGGGGCATCTTTGATTTTGCTGCACTAAAGGAGCTTCTGTCTGGAGCCAATCACATTAACGTCCGTCTGGATGCTATGCACGGAGGTAGGCAACAACACAACAACCCTCAAACTCTTAAGAAAGTCAGTAGAGATTAAACAGGGCTTAAAATGTGAATACTAGGTCCCTTTGTTAAAATAAACCAAGATAAACTAAGTGTTTCGTATCGCATTTAAGAGCACCAGAGTAAAAGACGTTGCATCATTCATTATTTCAAGCTAAACAATATTGTACACTTGCAGTACGTGTCCTTTTTTAAAGACTCTGTCTCTGCTTCCAGTGGTTGGTCCCTATGTGAAGAAGATAGTCTGTGAAGAGCTGGGTTCTCCTGCCAACTCAGCCGTCAACTGTGTCCCCCAGGAGGACTTTGGGGGCCACCACCCTGATCCCAACTTGACCTACGCTGCCGACCTTGTCAACACCATGAAAGGCGGAGAATATGATTTTGGAGCCGCCTTTGATGGCGATGGTGTAAGTGAACTTTATTTTTCTGGGAAGATGAGTTTACAGCTGTTTAATCAGCCATGTGAGGGAGAAGAGAGAGCAGAGTTCTTGAACTGGATCGGAATCTATGATGTCAACTCACATAAAAAATGAATATATTAGATTCTGGTCTATTAGATTTTTAATTCTGAGTTTATTTTTTAATAGGCCAGAGTCAGTTACCAAAGTAATGGGCCTGGATCCTGGAGTGAGACTGAATCAAGCTCATTTTGACTTTGGCGCAGTATTTAATGAGGACAGTGAATGTTTTCAGTTAGCTGTTCTCAAGCTTTCCTCATGAAACTTTTTGTATGTACCAACTTTTAATATACAGCAGGATAAGTAATATAAAAAGAAAATGTACTGAGATCATTAAGTCATACTTAGTTATTCTTTCAGTCCTTTGAAACTGTCTGAGTGCATTATAAGACTAAAGACATGTTCCAGTTTTGAGATGCTTTTTGTGGAAAAAGTTACATTAGCCTCAACATGGAGCCAGGTGTTAAACATCATCTTAAGGATTCCATGTCCTCCACAAGGAAATCTTAGCAGGGTCATAACTGAACTTTCTTGCTGCCAATAAAAGTACATTTACTGCAGCTCAGCAAACAATTTCTTAAATGTTACATATCCTGTAAACTCTCTGTGACTGTTGACACCTTTTGGCACCTGTTTTGTCTCTGTCTGCAGGACCGTAACATGGTGCTGGGTAAACACGGCTTCTTCGTGAACCCCTCAGACTCCGTGGCTGTCATCGCCGCCAACATCACCAGCATCCCTTACTTCCAAAAGACTGGTGTCAAAGGACTGGCCCGCAGCATGCCCACCAGTGGAGCCCTTGACAAGTAAGCACCACACAGCGTAACAGTCCTCTTAAGTTTTCATTTTCGGGTAAATTGAAAAAAGTGCTGAACTCCTATCAGTTACAGATTATTTTCTTATGTGGTTTATCGTGTGTGCCAATTTCTTCCAGTGTGGCTAAAGCTCTGCAGATGCAGCTGTACGAGACTCCAACTGGCTGGAAGTTCTTTGGAAATCTGATGGATGCTGGCAAACTTTCACTGTGTGGAGAGGAGAGCTTCGGCACAGGTGAGCAAATGGCATTATATTAAGTTGCCAGAACTCAATTAAATGAAAGCAGCACCCGACATTCGCTCAATCACCCTCCCCCTCTTTTCTCCCTCTGCTAACCGACCAGGCTCGGATCACATCCGTGAGAAGGACGGCTTGTGGGCCGTGCTTGCATGGTTGTCAATCTTAGCCACCAGAAAACAGAGCGTGGAAGAGATCATGAAGGATCACTGGCAGAAGTTTGGCAGGAACTTCTTCACCAGGTCAGAAATGATGGCTGTAAAATAGTTTATGAAATGTGAGCTTGAGTCCCAAAAGACGAGTATTTCGAGGTGCCAGTAGTAAGAATGTTTTTTATCCTACAGGGAAAATACAGGGATGCCAGTTGCTCAAATGGTACTATAGAGCCTTCTAGTGGCGACTAAGTGAACTGCAACACATAAAAGCCTTTGTTTGGAAAAATATCAGGTTATTCTGAGATAATTGTGACCAAATCATCAATTTGTCAAATTTTGCAAAATAGCAGAATCTTTGCCTTGAAGTTTTCTCTCAGATATCTTAAATGCTATTTTAAATAAAAATCACCAAACGTCTGCTGCAAGTTCTACACCAGAATATATTTTTGCACCAACTAAGTTCAACTTAACATCCAGGTACGACTATGAGGAGGTTGACTCAGATGCTGCCAACAAGATGATTAAGGATCTTGAGACAGCGATGCTCGACCCGGCTTTCAAAGGGAAGAAGTTCTCCTCTGGGGATAAGACTTATGAGGTGGCCATCTCTGATAACTTTGCCTACACAGACCCTGTGGACGGGAGTGTGTCGAAAAACCAGGTGAGAGGCTGCACATGCAGAGCAGAGCCCTTTAAGAATGTATTCTGTGTTTTCTGTGAGCTGTATACACTTACATATGAATAAAACAGAGCTTCAGTGCAAAACTTGGCATAAGTTATGTAGAAATTGAGTTATTCCAATTTGCAAGCGTCCGTTTCAGCCCTAAACAATATTTAAAAATGACAGTTTTTCTAAAAATATGACATCAACTTTATTCAGCTCAAAATGGACCTGAATGTACAAAATGTAACATTTACACATCAATATGTCCAGAAACAAAAACGTCCTTGCTATTTTTTTGTTGAGTGGTGTTCTTACATCACCTCAAATGCTCAAACCCAGAGAAGTCTGTTTATTCAAGGTAATGGTGCGTTTAGGCCTGATGTTAACATCTGGCCCAACACGTCAGAGAGTGAGGAAGGAAGTCGGTCGACATGTTTAAAGGAAACATGTATGAAAAACTTAATAGATCACCTCTAATAGAACATTTCTGCTTTACTTAGTCAGATAGATTTCCAAATGCAGTAGTGACTGTTTAAGAACAAATAAAACAAATCCCATGATACCGTGCTACTTCATGTCATCAAACTAAGTCTTTTGTTTTTATTGTCTTCATTGAGTGACCTTTAGCACAGAAATGACATTTTGCACCTTTAAAATATAACAGAGTCTGGTGGAGGAGGTGACAGTCAATGAATAACTACAGTACCAGCATGTGCAGGTTTCCTGCTCCTCAAACACTGCCTCCACATGTTACACTTACCGTTTGTTTCATGGATTGTACGTTTTATTTGATCATAACCTTTTTCTTGTTTTTTGTTTTTGTTTGTTTTTCTCTTACTCTCTCAGGGTCTCAGGATCATTTTCTCTGATGGTTCGAGGGTTATTTTCCGTCTCAGCGGTACCGGCAGCGCTGGAGCAACCATCAGACTTTACATAGACAGCTATGAGAAGGACCCTCAAAAGATTTACCAAGACCCACAGGTCGGTACAACAAGGAATAATTTCAGCCAACTAGAATCAGTCAGAGAAAGACTAGACAATGAAGTCATCACACAGACAAAATAAACATTCTTGGAACTTGCAGCAGATTCTCATTTCTTTTGAATATTTTATGTAGAATCACAGAAGGAAAAGTGAAAGAATAGCATGAATGTAGTCTTCTCATGTAGGTTACTGCAGTCAAAGGTGAGCAAACACAGGCCCCAAAGCCCCTCAGGCTGACCACAATGAAGTGTAACCTGCGGGACAGCCAGCGTGCATTGGGCTGAACTCTCCAAAAACAAGTTCCAGAGCTCGTATTCAACATGGGAGATGATGGAGATGTTTGGCCTCGTCTTGAGTTATGGCAGCTTATCAGAGCCAGTATGAGGAGAGGGAAACGTAGCACAAGGGAAAAATAAAGAGAGAGTTCCAACTAGACACTTCATAAAGTCGTTTTGACTGGTGTGGACAGGGAGGTGATGTAGAACAAGAAAGTGAGACAAGACTCCAAAAAAAAGTGAGTAAAAGTTCTGCTCAGGCGCTCTATCTTCTTTGGTGCTAACACACACCTTGAATGAACGGATAAACAGAACCACATTGCCTCAGGATTTTACTTGACAGATAGATGGCCGGTGGGTTAATGGTTCAGTTGGCTGACTTTTGGTAGGTTTGATTTATAAACCAAGAGTGTTGACTGTAGATATAAAACGTTTGAAAAAGAAAGAAAAATACACTTTGCAACAAACATTTCACATTTCTTCCAACAGCAGCTGTTTTGTTAATCAACAATATTCAACTTTCTCCCCTTTTGCTTTGGTCTGTGACATATGTTCATTTTATTATGTGAAGTCCTGTAATGTAAGGCTTCTTAAAGTTGAAAATAACTATTTAACAATAAATCGTTTGATTTTGGTAGCTCGTAGCAAAGGGAGTCAACATTTTTCCTCCATCCTCCTTCCAATAATTGCATCATATATGTAAAGTATCTCACTAAGGCTCTTCATTTAGATTTCTCTCACGTTAGTTGGATAGTTTGGCTCTTTTAAAGTACACCTGTGTGCTTTCCTGCTACACAAGAAGATCAATACATCTCTCATTGTAGGGAAATATGAAGCTGTAGCCAGCAGCTTTTTATCTTAGCTTAGTATAAAGACTTGAAACAGGGAAATAGCTTAACTACCATCATCTTCAAAACTCTCTTATCAGCAAGTTTTTGATTTTGATTGTTTTAATTTGGACAAACCAATCATGATCAGTGATTAAGTGTAAGAGCGTCATGTTGTGCTTTTAAAGTTTGTTATCTGCTACACTTTTTCTTGTTGAGTGCAGCTTTAAATTACTGTTCCCAGCCAAGAAATGGTTTGATTATTAGATGAACTAAACGAGAAAAGTTACTTAATAAGCCACTATGTGTTGAAAGTTGTTTTTTGTAATCTTTAGACGGAGTCTGGTGTTAGAAAGTGCATAAGAGGATGTGCTGAGAGCCACATGATCTGCACATAAAGTCACGTTCTTTGTGTCGGTGCTGTCTCTCTGTGCAGGTGATGCTGGCCCCTCTGGTAGACATCGCCCTGAAGGTCTCTCAGCTTCAAGAGAGAACTGGACGCACTGGCCCCACTGTGATCACATGATTCCTCTGCCACAATGCCTCCACTCACCCACAGCAACAGGATACCTCCACTCTCACAGGGGTGAAGCTGCCGTCAAATGCTGTCTTGGCTTCATCTCTATGACACTCTTAGAAACAGAGCCGGATGAATAACTGAAACTCAACATGCAGGTCGACTACCAGAAAATACACAAGAGGCTCGTGATTTATCTTAGAGTTACACACTGCCGCATTGTTTAGTGTTAGACTACAATGAGTAGCCTCCTAAAACAATGGACAAAATCAGCTTTTGTCTTAACACTTTGATTTCAGGAGACCTGCCGACATTGACACATCTTCACTCAAACTTATAAAAAAGATTAAGCATTAGAAATAAGATGTTTTGTCACATTAGTGGTATATTTTACTAATATGAGGAAAACAAAATGTTAAGATTCAAAAGTACACTGTAAAACTTCAATGTGAGGTATAAAAAAAATGCCTTGTGTAATTTCTGGAATCATGTTTAACTATGTCTTCCTGAACCATGTCATCAAATGGAGAAACTGACCTAAGATCAGCAATTTAGGGCAACCTCACCCCACATCTCTGTTACTGCCCTGGTGCCTTCCCCTTCCTCTGCTCTCCAAAACCACCAAAACAGCCTCTCAGCCTGAACCATGAGCCGCAGCTGTAGCCTTGAGAACCAACACATTCACCATTAAATAAAATAATATGACATTAAGAAGTACTCTGGTCATGTTTTAAATTTCTTTTTTTTTGTTTTCTGTTTTCATTTCTGGTCGCACAGAAATAAAAAATATTAATATATTAAATAATTCACAAGCATGATGTCTGTCATAGACACTCAAACACTCATTACTCCTTTGTATTTATAAATACCTCTCCTACAAGAAAACCAGCTAATGCTCGTCTAAGTGTTCGAGCCAGCTCTAATTGCCTTAGCAGACCTGCGTCTCTCACAAGATACACTGAAACAAGAGTGTCTGGGCTTGTATTAATGATAGCTTCTTCTCGGCCAGGAAATTATTCTAGATAAACGCAGAGATCCTGTCCTGCAGCGTGTGAGCCAAGTCGTTGGACAAGCCTCCAGGATAAAGCACTTTGAAAAAGTCAATGCCTCTCCAAAGACATTCCTGAGGCAAGCAGAAGAGCAGAAACTGATGAATTCTCTCTCTCTCTCCCTCGCAAGTCTTCTCGTGTAATGAGATAGTCACTGTAATCCTGATTAACGATAAGAGTTATAAAGTGTCAGGAGAGCTGGGGATCCCACAGGCTTTATCTGAAGATAAACACGCTAAAATGCTTTTTTAAATGCTTTGAAATGTAGTTTTTCCCACATGGGCACGAGGTGAATGATGTTCGAAGCAGCTCAGACTGCTTGAGACTCAACAGGTACTGGATTGGTGTCAGCTTTTGCCTCACACAAATACCATATCTGGATGGGAATTGGCTCCAATTTAGTTAATAGGAGCGAGGGTGGAAAATCAGGTGCACCCATGCGAAAGCACAGAGAACGCTCCGTGTTTCTCTCAGACCATGAAAGGGAAAATTGGCCTCAATCATATATGACACATTTCCGGCAATTTCTGTCATGTATGTCAGTGTTTTTCTTCCTGACCAAGACAATCAGCTCTACCTGTTAACACTGATCCCCCCCTCCTCTATAAAAACGCATGGCAAATAGGTCCAGAGCTAGAACTAATTGACTGTTCAAGTTGTATTTTCTCACAGATGTTTTAAAAGTTTGATGTGTGACGAACTTCCTCTCTGTATTTCACCTTTCCTGCAATTTTACTGATACAAGTGTTGAGACACATTTCGAATGGAACTGTCGACTTTCAAGAGCTAAATCCAATTACATGTTGGAATCTTTTATCTGTGTTTATATTAAGATAGTGGGTAGGGCTTTTTAAGGCCTGTTGCTGGTCTTCAAAGGTACACTCTGAGGCATTTTCGATGCTTAACTACTCTAAACAGTTCCTCTCTATTCCCATAAGAGTCACAATAACAGGGTGGAAACTTTTTCATGCTGCATTGTTCAGATCCCGTCAGGCTGACACAGTGCAATACATAATGTGTTCCTCTTGTGCCGCTCGTAATGGCTTACAGGCTGTATTTGGATTGGCTGTCATTACATCAGGTAATCACAATAAGGCTTACATTAAGCTGGCCCGGTTTGCAGCTATTAGATGTCCAAATGGCTTTCTCTGGAGCTGGCAGCGAGCCTTGTGTTTTGAGAGCGGCCTGTTCATTGCTCTCCTTCAAAAAGAGGGCAACATGGCAGACAAAGACATCATTCTCAACGTCTTCAAATAAGGATGGAGAAAAACTGCGGCTGTGTGCCGTGTAATCAGGTTTTACTCATCTGGTTCTTGTGGTTTTTTTCTGTTAGTCTTTTTCTTAGCTTATAAGCAATTTTCTGTGTCAAGTGATACAGCATTAGAGTTTGGAAAAGTGAAACTTCCATAACACCTGACTATATTAAATAATTTGATCCCAGTCCGTCTCTTCTAAAGTTAATAATTAAGTCATTTCATGTCATCATTCAAAAACTTTAATGGACGTAATTTTATAGGGTGTTTTATTTTCCTTAACACTGCCAACAACTAAAGTCGGCTTCCTGTTTTAGCAGGATTATAATATTCTCTTCAAAGTTATGATGGTTGTCATGGTTGAGGTAAACCCTCTGTGGGCCTTGGGGAAAGAATGAGCTGTTGGGGCTGTTGCTTCTCCCATTGTGCACAGTTTTCCTTGGCTGGAATATCATACAGCTCCAAGTTCTCCTAAATTTGCAAATAAGCAAATTTATGCGGGACTATATATGATGTTAGCACAGTATCAGCTACAGTAATAAAGCTCTTTAAACTACTTATTCACATAGGGTCCCCACATTCCTAATTTGATATTATTATCAAGTTGAGAAATATACACATTATCACACCTGTATGATTCATTACCAATTTACTGACACAGGAAGTACTTGGCTGTATCACTCTCTGTTGCTCTCAGCTTATTTAAAGATACCTTTTACAAACTCTAAAGCCATTCTAAGATGTGCAACTGCTATATTGCATGTGTTGGAACTGAAATCCTAAACAGGACGCCAGACATCATCATCATCAGGTTGCCCTGGAAACAACAAAAATCACTGAAACCACCCAGAGTCGAGGTCTCAAGGTGATGTCACCACCTTCATCACAAAGCCAACTGAAGGGATAAAAGAACTTCTCTAGATGCTTCCTCGATGCACCAGCAGCCAGTTAGATAGGGAAAAATGTAATTAAGTCAACTCTGGATTTATTGAAAGGCATATTCCTACTTTTTTTGTTGGAGAGGTAGCAGCCTCTCCACCTCCAGCCCTTGTACCAAGCCATGACCGAGCAGTGAAAAGACAGAGTCGATGACAGCCTGCCCAACTGTCTCTCAGTAGAGCATAAAACTAAAGCTTTCCACCCAAAAATTTGGAGGATGAAAATGCTCAGTAAATATAATGTAATTACTATTTTTGAAATAACAAAATTCCTCCAAAATGTCTACTCATGCTTCTACTGCATATGAAACATGTAAGTTAGACATCCTAATTACTATACCAGCAAATGTCAAGTTCAAAATTACACACTCTGCTTGCATTCCATGTGCTGTTCATAAACTTAATCAATGTTAAACCAAAGCTTAAGAACAGGGAATTTAAAAAAGTCTTATAATCCCAAAACCTCTGTCAGTAATAGATGTTGAGGATCCACATGAGTCATGACCATCTTAACACTTTCAATTTTCTGGGTCTGGAGCCGAAGCGTACAGGATGATGTGTGAGGCCATAAAAACTGTTCAGCTACGGGACGAGATGAGTTGGAACGTTTCTGACCACAGGGTTGAACCAAGACGTGTGGAGAGGAGGTTGGCTTGTGTCTGCAGGCTCCTCCATACTGTCTCATCAATTCTTATTTTGGCTCTCAGTCAGAAGACATATATGCCAGGAAACACAACACTACTATGGCTCATTGTGCTCTAAAGTGTGTGTTTGATGGAGATGCTATTTTGACCTTTTCTAGGATTTGATATGAAAGATACAGTGGATACTGAAACTTTATACTACACCAAAAAACTTAAAATATTAAGGTTTCATTGTTTATTGTAGGAAACAGTGGATCTTATGCCTCTTTGGGCTTGTTTTAATCCTACTGATTTAAACCTAAATCAGATTATTTTGTTAAAAAACAAAAAAAAAGTCTTTCTCTCATCACTTTCCCCATCCCTGTTCCATATGTGCTGCACTGGAAACACAAACAAAAGAAGGAAAATCAAACCCGGTGACATACCCTGTGTGTTACATGTGTTCAACTGCAAGCAATTATTGTTCTGAAAGAGAATACAAATTTGCCTGAGCATCATTGTGTGCATTTACCAGTTTTCTTGAAAAAAGGTTTCTGGAAGGTTTTTGAAAATGCTCAAATCTCAGGGAATTACTGTCTCTGTTTTTAGTTCTGTAAAACCATGTCTGTAACACATGAGGGCTGCCTGTTTGTAGTTTATGGGGGTAGGTAGAAGGTTTCTTTCCTCTCTGCTGGAAGATTACAGAATCAGCCTGGAAAAGCTTGTGTGTAAAATTTGTTTTGCATAACTGACTGACTGACTTTATTCCAAAAATCCTCTTGAGAATAAAGTAAAAGTGCAACTAGCATTTCAAAAGTAAGTCGATAAAAAGAATCCAATAGCTCGCACAGAGTTAAACTCTGGGATGTAAAGGGCGCAGGGAGGTCAGCACTGTCTGTCAGCAATTTTTTTATGTCTAATCAGGGATGGAAACAGTCTCATGTTATCCGCTGATTAAAGAATGCAGAAAATGCATATTTTCAAAATCATATTTTCAGATGAAGGCAAAGAAAATCATGATTGACGCAAACCTCATTTGAGTCATCTGAGGATGTGAAAGAAACGAGACCGGGGGAAAAGTTTTGAAGAAATCGTAACGAATACTTACGCGGCAGATAATTTGGAAAGGCCATCATCACTCTCATCCTTTCATTTTCTTTCATTGGCTCAGACATCTTTGCCAGCTTTGTAACAAAGGGCCTCCCTGTCCATGTGCTGTGGCCGCCGCAGAGAGCCTCGGGGATCTGCTCTTCAAAGAGACCTTCAAACCCCCTAATCCACTCCACCATGAAAGTTAGATGACTTTCACCATGCATGGTTGCAATTTTAATAATCATATCCTACTTTAGGCAAAATGAAGTCGATAGACATCAAGGAAGAAAAATAGGCCAGTGTCAGAAATAATCTCGCTACTTGATCGGCCCAGTGGTGAGGTCTTCCCTTCCACTCCTCTGAAGGTCCTTATTACAGACACAACCAGCTAAACACAGCTTAGGTTAAATTCATTTGGCTGCTTAAACTGCAAATTTAAAAGGGTGCCTCAGTGAGAAGCACAGCTGACATATGATGTGCATCACATCGCACATTCCTCCAAAACTGCAATCAGTCATGGCCAATTTCATTTGGTTTGACAGTTATTTAGAGTTATTTTTATTTGAATCTGCTCTACACGTGATACCGCAAGTTCACAAAAGCCCTTTGTTATGGTGATTGAAATGTTATGTGAAATCATGCACATGCCACGTCTGCACATGCCGCCTTACACACTTTTAACGTGCCCGTTCTTTCTGCGGTCCAGAAGAAGCCCACCGAAAATGGGCGCCATAATCACTTGAAGTCCTTGAGGTTGCAGAAAGCAGTTTGAAGAGAGCAGAGCTAAGAGTTTAAATAGTCAGTAGTGGGCACATTTTCCTTGAAATTTAGTTAAACAAAAATGGAATATGTTTTAAAGAACCATTCTTTACAAAGTCTTGCATGAAAAACAAACGATGTTCGATCTATATAATGCTCAGTCATCATTAGAAAATGCACTGCAGTCCGTGTTTACATGCTGGATTGCTTGAATTGAGTGCAGCCCTGGTTTTGATCTGAGCTTTGGCAGCTATTGCAACCTGCTGCTTTGTATCCCTCAACCCTCATAATCACCACAGTCTTAATTTCCTCAACCACTCATGTAAACGGTGGACAGGGGACGCTGCAGAGATGTGTTGACATATAATATACAGTGATACAGGAATTTCTTGAAACAAGACAGAAGCATGTTGACTATAACTTAGAAAAATTTAAGGCTTATGCCCCCCCATAAACACACTAGGACACACCCTTGTCCCATCTGGGGTTTTGCAGGAAACTTGCACAGCGTTATCTTAAAGCTCATCTCTCCAGGGATGACTCTGAGGGGGAAGAGGGGAAGGAAGAGTTTGATCATTAGGAGTACAGGACATGGACCATGTCCTGGACCCCTGGGCCCGACGCAGAGCAAGAATAACAGTGGCAAAGCCCCGACACCCATGAGCAGCCTGTTACACCCGTCTCTCATTCCTAAATCGAAAATAATCCAGTCTAGAGCATTTTCATTCATGCTATTTCTGTATTCTACCACTATTAAATCCAAGCTTACTACAAAGAGGATGATATTTCCCTCTAATGAGCAAGGGGTAGGTCACAATATGGGAGAACCGGAGATGCAAAATTGCTACCATTCTTTTCCTGCCCCAGATATGCCTGTATTAGTCTTTCAAAGTGCTCTGTGTGTGCACTCAGACACACACATGCAAAGAAAAAGTACGTGTCAAAATCCACAAGGGAGCAGCGCAAAATGAAACAAGGTGTGCAGTGCTAGAGGAAAAGGTGAATTGGGTTAATAATGCTGCAAGGTTCTGGAATTAATAATTGTATAAAGGAGTGTGTTGTGTAGTTGGTGTGGGTGTGTGTGTGTGTGCATGTAGCTGTTGTTAACATGTCTGCAGACATGACTGTTCAAAGCACAGACACACTTATTCTCCTCCTCTTTACATTCACTCTTTTCCTTCAGCTGTCTTTGTACAAGTTATTCTGCATGGATTGAAATAAAATAAAGTTTTTCTGACTCAAACTTGGATATGGATTTTATCATGGTGGGATATTTATCAAGTTATTGTAAGAAAGGTAGGTCTACTTTCTGAAGTCACACCCACCACATGGGATCATCAAATCAGCTCCAGATGGATCATTATGAGATAATCCAGAGAAAAAAAACACAGCTCAATTTTGTATTTTTTGTCAGATAAAAGTGTGTGTAGTTGATAGCAGACCTATTTTTAAAAGCTTGGCTCAAGCAGTCACAGGTAGCAGAATAAACCAATGACTTGTTTCAGTGTTGTTCCACAATCCAGATACTGAAGTTTGTGGTAAAATGTAGAGTGATGTAAGGTGATCATTTTCTGACAGTGAAAACGATCACTCACTCGTAGTAAAACTTCACGATTCACTAAAAGTGAAGTTTTACTACGATAAATGATGTACTGTACTCTCTGAGCTAACCCTATATGGGAGGATTCTCAGAAACAGCATTAGCGCAATAAGCTACGTGTTTAGGGCCACTCTGAATTGACCATTCACATTCCCTGAATTCTTTATTGGTATAACGTGATTTTTTTTCACGAGAGAATATTTTCCTCCTCGTAAATACTCGACCTCGTGAATTATGTGTGCCAGAGTAAGGCCGAACAAAGTGGCTGCTTAGTGCCCCCTCAGCCTGCAGGGGACTAAGGGGCTTTGGGTTATTTCATTCATACAGGGGCTACATAACAAAATCTTATGTTATGTCAAAATGTGCTTGTTTGTTTTTTGTCATACTCTTTGGTCATGTGCTCTCATTCCCTAAAGTTTGCAAACATTCTAGGTCAGTTTTTATTATATTTGTCTTTAAGTAATTTTAATTTTCAGTATTTGTAGTTAATTTCTGCTTAGCTGCACAGTTGGCACATAGGTGATTAAGTTTGACTATTACTTGAACTACATAGAGAGAGACTGAGAGTTCATTCTTGAGCTCAAACACAGTAGTTGGCAGAACAGTCTCACCTTAATGTGTTTTTTTCTGTTATGGTGTCAATAAAACCAAAATAGCCAGAGCGCAAAACTAAAAATATTTAGGTATTTGTATTAATGAAAACCTTTTATAGTCAATATTCGAACAATGCTATCAAAGCTCAGATTTAGAAATAAATCCTGTTCTTGTTTATTTATGAGAAAACAATATCTTAAAGGAATTTTCTCAGTGTATTGGATTACTGGGATGTTATTTATGAGCAGGAGGCCAGCTCCACTCTCAAACTAGACGTAGTACATCACTCTGTACGAAGGTTCACACTGTTGCCTGCTTTACCAAAACTGGTTTGCCTTCACTGTCAATGAAGAAAGCACACTTTGAATTGTTCGTAAAGGTGTTTTATCTCTCAGCCCTGCTCTGTTTGGATGTTGGTAGCCTCTGTATCTGCTCACAGACATGACTTACCCTGCAGGAGCCAAACATTCATTAAAATAACAAGACTTGCCTTCTGTTACTGCGCACCACATCCTTAAAATCTGCTTTAAAAGAACTTTAAGTTCACGTCATTAATGATGAGACAACTCTGAGGATTAACTGAAATTCTACCATTTTTAATTTTTCAAATGCTTTTAAACTTTAAATTGTTTTTATTGATTAATTTATTATCATGATCAATTTCTGCACTTTTACTTGTTACGAAGTTGATTTGATTTGGTTTAATTTTCTAATTCTTTTATTTCTCCTTCCTAGCTTTCTCTGATTAGTTTGTGTACATTCTCCCTGCATGCACCACCGAATAGGTGTTCTTTCTAAATGTGTACTCCAAAAAAACACATTTACATAATCAAAAAATAAAGGACAACGATGATTCATCAGCTTTCTGAAGCTCGCAATTTTATCACACGACCCTCATTTGCAAATATTGCTGAAACTGTACACTTTCATGTTTTGATTCTCCTGCTTCCAAACTCCAAATTTCCCACTTTAAGTTGAACTAGATTCACACATACCACCAGCCTTCTGACAGTTCCTTTAGAGAACACACGGTGGCGACACATGGCTAATCAGAGCCATGTGGCTGCTGTGGGTACAAGGCTCGCAGTTTAGTTTGGAGGAAGGACTGCGCTCAGTAGGACAGTGTGTGGGGAAAGTGAGCTGGGCTCCAGCGAGGAGGAAAGAGATAGAAACCAGGAGAACCGGTAACAACTTTCTTCCAGACTCTCTCACTTTATTTTATTTCTTTTTTTTTACCGAGAAGGTTTTTTTTTGGAGTGATTTGAGCGACAAGCGGAGAGCAGCGCGCACGCTACTCAGGCACTGTGATTTGACTTTTTCTTTTTTCTTTTACTGTTGCTGGAAATTCAATTTTTTGACTGTAGTGGATGTGAAAAGCGGACGGAGGTTTTAACACAGAGCCGGAGGAATGTATCCAAGTCGGGCAGCGGCGAGTCAGCGTCTCTGGAGATGTCCAGCCTGCGCTCTCTGGATCGCCCTGCTCCTCCAAAGTGTCCTGGACCTGAGCGCGTCTGGTGAGTCTCAAAAAAGTTTTCCCTTCCCCCGGTAATCGTTCCCGTTCTTCTTCTTCTCCCCCCTTCTCTGCTCCTCTGCTGGCTTTCCTCACTCCGCGGGTCTTTCCCTGACACGCGTGAATTCAACGATGTAATCCGTCAACCTTGACCAAAAAAAAATCTCTTCTGGGACTTAAGAATCACTCTCGCACTTTAAAGACAATTTAAATCATTCATCAGTGTGCTCATTTTGTGGTTTTCTGCCATTTTCGCTCCTGAAACCGTCTCACAGATGTCTCCAAACTGTTTCCACTCAAAGCAGCGCAGTTTGCCGTCAGCCAGCCTCCTCTCTCATGTAAATGATCTTTGGCTTTTAGATTGTTGTTCTATTGTCATTCTGAAGCCTCTGCACGGGGAGAGACTTGACTCAATCGGCAGACACTGGGGGGGGGGGGGGGGGGGGGGGAGGCCCGGGCAGAGGGAAG
>JAPZDV010000021.1:7588047-7601252 GCA_029814665.1 Acanthurus lineatus | reverse complement strand
CCCCCCCCCCCCCCCCCCCCCCCCCCCCCCCCCCCCCCCCCCCCCCCCCCCCCCGCCCCCCCCGCCCCCCCCCCCCCCCCCCCCCCCCCCCCCCCCCCCCCCCCCCCCCCCCCCCCCCCCCCCCCCCCCTCTCGACCGGTCAGCTGGATAGCCATTGTCTCCCCCGCTCCATAATTTAAGCCAGTATAAAGATAAGAGATACATAAAGTCTTAATTGTAACGCAAACAGTCGTTAGCCGCTCAGGTTTGACTGATGGTGAGAGAGTGGTGGTGGTGAGATGAGGATGAATGGACAACTTTTTGGAAAAACAGGCCAGACTGTGGCCTCCTGGAAACAATGCTGCAATTTGTCTGAATTGCCTGTTACAAAACAAACACTGAAATAAATCAGCTTTTTGTCTCTTCACTGCGTCAAAAGAAGACTTTTTAGGGTTTATTTTTCCCACTGAACGCGGCTAAATGTGTGTGATATAAGGGTGGACGGATGGTGTATGCAATAGAAGTATGATTAAACTGAGACTGAATTAAATCTGAATTGTTTATGAAGCCCCTCCTGGAAAGAATTTAGATTTTTTTTTTTCTTGTCTCTATCTCTGAGTGTATAGTCAGTATAAAACAATCCTCCCATCCCAGATGGGTAGTGATGAATTACCTCTGGAAGGTTTTTGTGGTTTGTTTGGATTATCTCTGTCCTCCTTAAATGCTTTTTCGCTCTTATTTACAATGTAGGTGAACAGTATATGCTGTGCTGAACGTAAGGCGCTCTGCTGTGGCCCTTCTCCTGCCGTTTCTTCTTCTCTGTCTTCCTCTCTTGCTCTTTGGCAGCGAGGAATGTTAATCCAAATTACTTAACTGGATGAGTTAACTATAACTTCTTCAAATAGGACTTCTGGATAGAAAATAAAATGAAGGAGAAAGAACCCCTGCTTCTGCAGCTGCATCATATTTAGCAATAGACAAGTGAAACGTCTGCATCTCTTAGCTGCACAGTTTATGGGCAAAATCTGCAATTTCATTTGCTAATACCGTTATTCATGAAGCGAAACTGATTTGCTTTTGCATTCCCTTCACTGCTGGAAACCATAAAACTACGAAAAGACTTCAGCTGCTGTGTCTCGGTGATGATCTGCAGCTGTTCTGAGTAATAACTTTGATAACTTTTTCTGCAAATCCAAATAATCACAGCTTCTCTGTAGCCTGAACAGTTATGGACGAGAAGATAACGCCCATTGCCAAAGAAGCAGCTCCAGAATATGTTTGCAGATGATATCTCTGGGAATCTTGTCTGTCCTCTGGCTCGCTGTAACGGGAATGATCAGAGAGGAACAACGGTGCGGTTCAACTGTAATCAAACCTGAAGAGAAGAGAGCAGCACCCTGTGATCAGTGGCCACTGGGTATAACATGTATTGTGCAAAGAACCGAGTGAACGTGAACAAAAAAAAACCTGAGAGGTGCGGCCGTTTATCTCTGTTTGCTGCTGTCTGGTTTACTAGTCTGTCTGTGAGCTTCCAGTCAGAGGTCAGAGGTCACTGCTCTGTCACTGTGCTTTAAATGCCAGCATTTCCAGGAACAGTCATTTAATGGTAAACCTGACAAAGGATGCATATATCAGCAATAAAAGCGTATATGTGTGCGTGATATATGTACTTGAGGAAGCTGTGTGCAGTCTCAGCTGCTTACTGCACATCTTTCTACACCTGCATGCTCTCAGAATTCTGATTAGCATAATCAGGGCAAAACAAAAAAAGGAAATTTAATAAGGGATATGAACTTGCATTTGTCTGATTACTCCAAAACCCACTTTACTCCAAGTTTATACGCACTTTTGTCTGCCCTCGGATTCTTCCCTCGCTTTGCCAAAAACAGCTCAGGCATCAAGATCAGCCCTGTAGGTGCTAATCTAAACAAGGAATCATGTAGAGCAGATCATGAGATTTTATTCTCATGGGCATTGCTCCACTTGCAAATTACAACTGTCCTCCTTTCAGAGGTTTCTTCCATGCATTTGCGCTCGATTGGTTGCCATGACCTAGTATTTTTTTCCCCTAGCTAGCCTTTGCCAACTGGGTTTTTTCTTAATCAGCTCACCTGAAATTGAACCCAGGCTTTGCAGCTCGGAAAATTAGATTTTCTTCAAATTCACTTTTTTATTTAAACATAAGATAAGTGCAGCATCTTTCTAAAGCATTTACTGTCACTCCATCTTTCAGCTCGTGCCCTTTAGCTCCAAAGTAATATTATGTGACATGTTCATAAAAATAAATTGACAACAGTGTTTTCCAGCTGCATAAACTGTGTAATGTCTCTGAACATAGGACATTCACCTCTGAACATAAAAGGTCCTGTGCAGGGCAACGAGTATGTGAAATCTGTTTAAAGTTGCATTTAGCCTTTTAATAACACTCAGGAAGGCTATAAATCATGCTGGGTGGAACTGCCTCAGTGCAGTTTTCAACAGGACACACTGTTGACACTAAAGGCACTTCAACCCTGGAAAAAATCCTCGGTCCCACAGGCTAAGTGTGTAGGAGCACGTCCTGCTCTCCCTGCTACTGAGATGTCTATCTGTACTGTTATTTCTTCTGGTATTTTCTTCATCTCATATCAAGGGGGCTGTTTATAAGGAGGTGAAAGAGATGTCAGAGTTTATGCTCCACTTTATTTATGCCTCCTTGCAAGAACTGTGCAAATCAGCCACTCCCTTTAGTTTTCTTTTTCGTTTTTTATCAACGCAATTTGACCATAATTTTCTCCTTTATATGTGACCATATGAAGTTTATCCATATTTTATTATACAGATGATCTTGGAAATGTTGGGCTCCATCGTTTTGAGTGGTACATCTCTTTTAGATAAATGACTGCTGTGTTTAAAAACTCAACTCCCACTCTGCACGGTGCACACTACACTCACTTAGGCATCAAGAGGCATGCATCCCTAAAAGCTTTTAGCAGACACAGAAGAATGTGTCAGGAACCGTATGTGTGAAACAGATGTATGGTCTTCATATCAGTGAGGAGGGGGGTAGAGTTTTTGGATTTATTTATTTATTTTCATGTCCTGACACTCGGGCTCCATTTTGAGGGGGGGGCGTGTGAAATGGGAAGAAAGTCATGGAGATTAATTTAATCAGCCCATAAGCCATAAATCATAAACTCCGACTCTGTTTTATGTTACTAATTTAAAACATTGGTGTGTAAACGACGTCGTGCACTGGCAATTACCTACTTCCCACTCCTTATTAAGCACATGTGTTTGTCAAGGCCCGGAGTGCCACGGGGCAAACTGTTTGGAGAACACTGTGCGCTAATTGTTTAAGTGATGTGCAGCCAACGGACGATCTGCTTTATCAAGATGTCACATAAGCAATGTTCAGTAATGTAAGTAATGTGTGTTTTTTTTCTGAATTGTTAAGAGTTTTTCATCACTCTCTGAGAGCAGGACTACTTCATTGATCGCTGCAGATTTGAAAAGATTTCATGTTCCCTTAGGATGTGTAATGCCAGTGAATGGTACAGTTGTTTTCCATTGAGTTGCATGCTGGAATGTCCTGAAAAATATGTCGTCACTGCTCGGTTGAAGGAGGAATTTTTGAAGAAGAGCCAGATTTAGCTTTGCCTTCTTTGTAGATCTGCTCTGTGCTTTTTTTTCCCCCAAGTCCAGCAGAAGCTACACTTCCTACTTTTCTGTGAATGGTAAGAAGTGTAGCTTTTCTGCATTTGCATAATATCGGCAGTAAAAAAAAAACAAAAAAAAAAACGCTCTTATTTCCACAAATCAGACTCTGTGGCGCATGCTTGCTTTTTAGCGGTCCGATTCCCTCAGAGAGGCAGCTTTTAATCAAAGGCTAAGCACAGTTCACTAAGATCCTCGTCTTGGACGTTTGATAAAGTTTCTGCCACTACAAACTGTAGCCAAGCGTGAAAAACCCTTTTCCTGCAATTTACTGTCGGCACAGGAGGTCAGACTGTCGGTCTGAGAAAGAGAAAAAACCTCTGCAGGGTTTCATGGAGATGTAGTGTAGTAGATTAACAAAAGGAACAAAAACACTAGTTCAGGTTTTCCTGCAGCAGCTGAGAAACGGGTGTATGGATGTGGCACTTACGTGATTTTAAACAGAGGTGCAGTCTGAGAGGGGAAATAAGCTGCTGCAAAGTGGCATTAATTCTTGACAAAAACACACGGAACATTAATAGACTAAAATTATATTTGCCCCTTTTCCATCAATCGACCTGTTCTATGTGTCCAACTACAAGTAAAGTGGCTTTATATACCTTCCATTCAACACTTTCTATGTTAATGTCTTTCAACTGCTGTCTGGAAGACAAATTATGCCTGCCACATAAAAAATGTTCTCCGCTGTACTTTATACACAGGATACAATGAGTCCTTTGCTGCAGTTGTAAGGCAAGCTGTGAGTGTGAGAGTGTGCTGATGACAAAGTGACACTTTAATGAGTCTAATGGAATAAGCCACACATGCTGCATATCAATTTTCCATATGGACTTGGCACAGTTTAATGTTGAGGACTGTTGGGAATGGCGCTGACTTAAAGAGCTCTAAATTTCATGGAGCCCGCTCACTCAGTTTTTATCAAATTACTGCTCTGCTAGCATCCTCCGTGGCTAGCTTGGCGCTGGATTAATATGTGCAGATCACGCTACAAATATTTAATTGAGAGTAGGATGAAACATGGCTTTTTAAATTCTTCCTATACGTGTCAGAGTAAATCTTTTTAAACCCTGTTTGCGTTGCATTAAGGACTTCAGAAACCTCACTGCATGCAGACGGGCAGATCTCCATCCACCCACAATTAAGTCTTTGTACGCCCCTGCACTCCTTCCAAGGTATTAAATACCCCAAACTTTACGGGTTTTTCTGCCAAAAATATTAGTATTTATTTTCCAGAAAATATGTGTTGCTTCTCAGTTGACGGAGGAATTTTTTAAAAAAATTTTATCAGCTTTACTCTCCAAAGATGTGATGTTGTCAAAGGGTCGTTCATGTGAAATCAGCTTTTTCAAACATCCTCTTAGTAAGTACTCAGCCTGTACCAGGTAGCCAAGTGATTTTAAAGTTTCATTTTCTCTTTCATAGAACAAAATCGTAAATGTGGCCTCATCTATTCTACTGCATTTTTAAAGAGAATGAAAGCAAACATATCAAAGTGCTCCAGCCTTTGCTCTCTAAATGATTAAAATGCCAATAAAAGGTTGGAAACACTAATAAGCAACTGTGTTCTTGAGAAAAGGTGTGTATATTCATACCTTAAAGTCTGTTTTCAGTGGTTCACAAAGACCTACTTTCTGCCTGTGTGAGGATCAGGGAAGAGTCACCCCTCCGTCACCCCACCAGCATCAGCAAGACACAGACACTCCTTGGCACTCCTCTTATCAGGCTGGCATGACACACACAGGCTGGCTCTCTCTCTCTCTTTTCTTTTTCTGCCCTCTTTCTGACTTTCTTGGCTGTATTTTGTATTTGACAAACACACACGCCCTTTCCCTCTTCTGTCTGTGGAGTGGTTCCTCCACTTGGCCCTTCTTGCCAGGCTGACTGACATGCTGCTCTTGGCTAAGCTGTGTGTGTTTACTCAACAATAACTGAAGATATGAATACTTCATCCGTTTTGTTCATCCATCACAGTTCTGTGATAATCATGTGAAGGATGTTGAGTTTTAAATTTGGCTTCCTCCTTTATCGGCCTCCATCACGTCTCTGCGGCTCCTCGTCTGCTCTTCCGTCCACGTGATGCTGCGGTTCTGCTGCAAAACCACTGGACCATCAGCTCCACTGAGACTTTTGTATAAACTTATCACTCTGCAGTTATTAATACAACATCATCACATCAGGAGTTTTTTTTTCCCAGTTGTGTGATTCCAAAATTATTCTTGGCAACTCCATCATTCAAATTCCGTCTTTTCCTTTGTTTCTGTCTTTGTTTCTTTTCCACTTTTCTAACACATACTGTGCAGAGTGGAAAGCGCTCGGAGTGCAAACTTTAGTCTGCTTGTGGAATTATTAAACCAGAGATGTTTGGACAGCAGGAAATTAAATTTTACGGGACATCTAATGATTTGTTCTCAGTTTGGACTTAACCATTTTGAATGAGTGAATGTCTCGTGTGTGTGTGTTAGTCATTAGTCTTTGAGAGAATTTCTATGTTTGAGTGACATACAGAGAAAAATGTGTTTTTGGCTGTTTTTTGGGTCATTTATTTCTTTGTAATTACAATCAGCAGCTATAGAAACTACGATCCCGTTGCGGACTGAAGTTGAGGAATTTTTGTCTTTTGAAGATTAGTTCCTTTAAATGGGTTTTACTTAAAATCTGCCAGCTGACCTGTTTACTTTGGCCACTGAATAAATGTGGGAATCTGCTTAAAAATAACAAGGCCGTTAATGTCAAAACCCTTTTCTGTTTTATTGTGTTCAGCGGTTTATTCAAAGCTGAGATGTTAAAATTGAGCTCTTTTTTTTTTGACCCTGCCATCTTACCACTACATTGCGGTAAAAAGCTATGTCTCTCGTATATCACATCATCATATTTTAGCCCAGTGTACTGAATATAGATGATGCTGTCTCATTAAAAAGGCTGTTTAAATCATCAGTGATACAGCTCTTGACTGTCTGTCTCCAGCCCTCCAACTGTCCATCTATTACAGGTCTTATATTTATTGTTTAAAAAAATTATGTGCTCCCCCACCTTTTTCTTATCTCTTCCCCATCTGAGGAGTTCATGGGTGGGTGTGGGTACTGAATGTATGTTTCACAGTATGTTTTTTTTATACTCCACTGAAACAGTTTGGCAGTCTTGCGGTGTTTGTCTTTCCACTATGAGGTGTTGTTTTACTGTATGGGATTTAGGGAAAGAAACAACAAGTGGTCCCTCCGCCCTCGTCTTTCTCCTCCGTCTGCTCCTTTTTTTGTGACGTCGCTTAATTCATCCTATGTTTTCTCCGTGTTTTTAAAATAGCATCCCAGCTAAAGAAACAACCCCAGAGTTTCAGTATTTTAAATTGATATTTATTCCTATTTTGCTTTTGTAAGTTGTTACTGGAATGAAAAGGAGTAACCATAAATTTCTGCTCAAATAATAACAACATTTCTGTGTGAGCGGCTTAGCAGAAGTTAAGAAAGAACAAAACTGGAGTAAATTTTTCTTTTTCAGCACCAACTTTATGTGTAAAAACTCATTTTTAATATAAGGCCAAAAATGGGAAAAAAAATGCAGTTTCAGAAGTAGCTGGCTTCATGTTGACTTTGTCTTAAGCAGTGTTTTAAATCATTGGTCATGCGTGTGGATCTGATGTTAACCTGTTTGTTTAGAGAGGCTTTGTCACATTGTTCTCTAAGCGGCCTGTGTTTACCCAGACACTTCATTCACACACAAAAGACTTAAGAGCGGCCGCCTTGAACCGGGCTTGGTCTTTCACACTGGGCAGACAAGTGCTGCATTTAATCCTGGTGACAGAAACAGTCAACAAGTAAAACAAAAAAGCAACTTTGCTCTAACTTAGCAACATGATTGCTAAAAGTGATGTCTGTTTGTATGTCCAGTATGACTGTAAACTACGACGATAATGTTCAGGGACAAAAACAGTGACGGAAACCAGAGAACATAAATAAAACAGTGACTTAGCATGAATGAAAAAGCACTAAAGGCCATAAGAAAATTGACTTAAATGGAAATTCCCATTCTATCCGTTCTAATCTTGCATCGGCCACACTGACCGAGGAATCTGGATTTAAAGGGCGCGCTGGCCGTAACTCTGAAGTACAGTGAGCTAAATGCCCATCCAGCAAACCACTGCTGGCCAGCCACCCGCCTAACTCAGCACCAACTGGGAAATCCATGCCACTGTCTGGCATTAGAAAAGTCAAGAGCGTCCCATCAACCAAAATTTGTGTTGGGCAGGAAGGAAAAATTATTAATGGTTAAGAAAGCATCTTGATGAAAGTTCATGCAACTTCCTCTACCATTTGTCAAAATTCTGGCTTAATTTTTAAAAAAAATCTGCCGGTGAGACATCATGTTTCTGGGTTGTGTATCCCATTCTGGGGTTTGTCTTAAAAGCATTTCTTCAAATTGGTTACTAACTTTAATTGAACTCAATGATAAACTTCTTAGATTTTTGTGGTCAAAGGTGAAAGTCACTGTGACGTCAAAAATAAAAATGTAGAAGAAATTTTTTCACAAAATCCGAAGGTACACTTCACTGTGTCATCAGTATGTTCTGAAACAAAGCAAAACAAAACACTTCACCGACAATTATTCTATTCCATAACTGAAAACAGAAGGAGGGGATTGTGACCATATTTCGCATTTAGTCAGATGCTAACTTGGTGACACTAATACAGAAAATGTGTTTCCTATTTCAGGCTCTTTTGTAGCAACATCCTCATTTGAAGCACTTAATTCCACACAAAGCTCACTAGTTTAGCTGATGTTGAACTTCAGATAATTGTCATTGCACCATGTGATGAAACTCCTCCATCAGTCCTCTTGCACTCCTCTGCAAAAACAGTCTCTAAGTGAAGACAGCTTGTCTCTCACTGAAAATTACTCTCTGGTGCTGTACTTGTCAATATAGTGACATTTCAACACTTTTTATTAAACTCTTGTTTGAAAGTCTTCACAACATGGATTATGAGTCTGGACAGACATGGATGTAAACTGCAACTTGACTGGTAATTGTACTTTTTTCCCAGAAACTAAAGCTGGGAGAGCCAGAGTCTGCACATTATGGCGTGCTCAACACCCGGAGTTTTTGGCGCTCCCTCAAAGCTTTCTTCTCCATCTTGGGGAAAAAGCTGTTACCATACTCACACAGTCACTGGTAGCCTCTTTAATCCATTTTGGCTTGATGGCCTCACCATACGGCAGCTTCTTTCAAGGCAAAATTATTGACTTCTTTGGAGCCCGACTCTCCAGATTGTAGGTCTGTTTTTGACGGAAACAAGTGAGTGAAAAAGAATAGCAGGACGGAGGGACAAAGTCAGTCGTTTTTACGCTGCTGACTGTCCAGATGTGTTAACCAGAGGCTCGTAGAAACGCTGTGTTTGATGTCTGAGTGGGTTTTTGTGGTGAAATGTGCAGGAATGGTAATGGAGGGGTATAGAATAGTCATAGAGCAGGAATCTGTCTTTTGTGTGACTGTTAGAAAATTTATGCTATCTGCTTCATTACTGTCTCCCTCTCGTTCACGCAGAGCTCGGCTCATGTACGGAGCTCTGTATTTATCTCAGGGGCGGGCGGGAAAGGAATCTCCTCAACTGGGACGCTCTTGACCAGGAATTCATACATTTATCCTGTGGGATGCAGAATGCAGTCTGCCCTCCGGAATCTCTCCATCTCTGAGGCGGCAAATTAAAAAAAAAACAAACAAAAAAAAACATGGGGAGTGTTGAGGGGAAAATTGAGTTTACCCATTAAAGCCCCCCTACCCCTTTTTTTCATATTTACACTTTGAAGAGTTATTTCATTTCCAGGGAGATGTTTATGAAAGCTGACACTAACTTGGAACCAACCTGTGTTTAAGTTTATTTACGGTGCGGTTAGTGTCCCGCATGCCAACAATCCTCTCACACCTCACTCTTGTTTTCCTGTCTTTCTTTATATCTGTCTGTCTCTCTCCACACACACACACACACACACTCTTCTCTCCTCAGTCAGCATTGATTTCAGCAGGGCAGGAAATGAAACTGCATTGCCCTGCGACTCCCAGCAGGAGATGGGGGACCTGAGGAGGGTAAGAGGAAGAGGTTCATTGAGTAAAAAGAAGTCTATTACTTTTTTTTTTTTTCCGAGAGAGATGAAAAGATTGATAGTCTGGGGATGTGAGCGTGGACTGGGATGGGCCTGCGAGGCTCAGCTGGGAGAAAAGTGAGAGGGCTAAGAACGATATTGAGACGGGAAAATATTTTCATAGAGGCGTTTGACTGACAGCGGGCTTAAATTAACTCTCAGCAAGTTATATCAATCAAGAGAGCGAAACCTTCGGCGCATTAAAAAAAACACATGGCGGGAAACTATGGAGAACAAAAACAAAAACTCATTGTCAGCGAAGAGAGGAGGGTTCACACCAGAGGAGGATCAGCGGCCCCCACTATCTTTGACAACTCCTGACCTTCATCCCTCTATCAGAAGTCAATGATCTTCTCCTCAGAGGGGCCTATATAAGAGGCTTAGGCCCGCGTGATCCCACTGCCTGTTTGCTTAACCTCTGCGTGGCTGCCTCAGCGCTGCTAAGCTTCACCCGCAAGAGCTCATTACCTCTCAGCCCTCCGTCTTTCTCACTATATCATCCAGCCGTTGCAGCGACTGGAACATTGGGTTTAAGAGCCTCTGATTATGTACACACTTAAGCCCTCCGTACTAAAATATGATGTGAAATGTGAAAAATATGCGCTCTCTTGCAAAATAAGTTAAACTCATGTCTTGTCAACACTTCTGCTTGTAAAATAACTACATTTTTGGGATTAACTATGGAATCGTTGAGCAATGCATGGAGGCCGTATGCAGATTTCCAGCGTTTGACTGTCCTTCAGTCATCTTTAATGGAACATAAAACCTGTCATGTCTTCGCAGCTGTAATTGGAGTAAAAGAGAGATGGCATAGCTTCAGCATCTTTCCAGACATTTAGCCACAGTTTCAAATATTTATTATGTTTTTCATTAAGATGAACAACTGTTTATACTATTGCATGCATTGTGTAATGATGTTTTGCAACAAGGCAGGGGCCCGTCCCTGAACATGTATGCAGCCTGAAGGGTCCCGCTACATTAAAATTAAATAAAAAGGAGAAGGGGAGGAAGAAAAAAAGTTCCCTGCTATGGACGTTGTGGCTTATTATTCCTGACATGCTCTGTTGAAGCTCTGATTCCAAATGGGCCGGTGCTGATAATTTGGAGTGAGACAGATCGCCGCAGCCGTGATTCATGACCGAGTGGAAGTTCAAACAATGGTGGAGTCGGTCCGAAGTTTCCCCGGCTGGTACTGTTCAACGGCTTGGACTACTCTCAGCTCATGGAGGGGATTGTGGTCGATTCTGGCTTCGGCGAGAGTTTGACTGAACTTTCCATGTTTTACGTTTTCTCCTGTTTTTTTTCTCCCGCTCTGCCTTTGTGTACACCCACTTCTTCCTTCTCCCCCTTTTTTTTCTTCTCATCCTCAAAACCTTTGTCCAACGCAGAGGGTTTGTGATAATAAAATATAATGATTGTATTCCAGTTATTTAGTTATATCCTGGATCATGTTCTGTTATGATGACTTGCTTGGTTGTCTGAGTGTCCACGGCCAGACAGCAGTGACCCGTCGTCCCCCACTGGCCTCGCTTTGCACCCCAGGCTTTGTTAGTCCATTCACTCTTTAATTTAAATTTAATTTAACTCCATCCAGCTGGCTGGCTTAACCTCCACTCATCATGGCCCTCAGCAGGAGTGGACATTTCCTTTGTCCTGATAATTGTTGGTGTGTGTGTGTGTGTATATGTGTGAGCATGTGTGTCTTTAAATATTTTTTGCTCCTTTAATTAACTCCAACCAAAGATCTGAACTGCTAAAATAGCTACCAAAACAGGTCACATTCTTCCAGTCACTTGCTGTCATGAACTGTTCTGTTGGGGGTCAAGTGATCAGACAAGGGGGGGGGGAAAGAAGTAGTAAGAAGATGTGAATCTGAGTTTGGTTTCAGTAGAAAATTAGTAGAAAAACATCAAACATACATCCTGTTTAGAGCACAAAACCTGTCTCTTCTCATTTTTAGAAACCACCTCTCAAGGATTTGATCGTTTTTTTGATGGACAGCTGCTGTTTAGAGCCAAATTAAATGAAAAGGCTTTATATGTACCAAAAAAGAGCAATGTGCACCTAAACACAGACTGAAGGAAAAGCCCTTTTTTTTTGTTACCCTTTCATCATACTGTAGAAACTGCCCCCATGTTGGCTGTGGACCTGTGAGTTTATATAAGAGACTGGCAATTTGCTTTCCCACTACCTTCCATGTGTAATTGGCACAAATAACCCATTGCTAATGAGTATACTGTAAACTTGTTAAATGTGTTTAGGAAGTCGCACAGGCACAGCTGCTTGCTGAATGAGTTACATCACTCAGTGGTTTACACAAGGTGCCTCCACAAATGTAAAGTGCAGCCTACATACTTTTAATGTGACAACTGCGGATTTTTTTTAAGCAAGTTACATGGGCTTCCCTGACTTGACGGTAATAAAACCTTTAAAAAAAAAAACAGCAGTTAAGATGGTCCCGGACAATAGCAGGGAAGTGTTTAACTGCTGGTTACGCAGCAGATAGCAGCCCTACATGTTTGCCCTTGGTCTTGCATCGACTGCTTACACAGTAATGCAGCCACAATGTGATTGGTGGTATGCATTTGCAAATGTGCACGCCCCATGTCCCAGTGTTGGTGGTCTTGGAAAGCCACCAAGATCACCCGGCTGCTCTGTAATGTGAAAGCAATTAGCAGCCAGTGGTTTTACACAGGGCCGAGATGTGTGGAATAACAAAGGGGAATGTAGGTCAGCAGCGAGCCATAGGTACACGGCGTGGCCATGGCTTTTCTTTGAACTGTGTACAGTCATTTTAAATCATCAAGACACTGAAGAAGTGATTGTGCATGTTTGTAGGTACTTTGCGTGCATATTTGAAGTTAATTTAGCTTTTTCCTGACTCTTCTTTTGTATAACTTTGTGTCTTATTGGCTCATAACAGTCATTCAAAAATATCCTTTTGTAGATGGAACAGATTGCAAATCATGATGCTTAGAAATGAACAAAAGAGTTTTTTTCAACAGTTTAAACTTAAAGGAGGAGAAAGACTTTTTGGATTCTTGGTAGAGGTCATAGTAAAATTCCTCCATAAATGGGTTTGTAGTAAGTTTAAACCCAGATTTATTCAGCTCCCTGCAGAGCTCTTTGATGTCTTCACCCTCCGTTTACTTCATCTGACATTCATTTTAATGAGACAGACATTCCCCCTGATAAAAATCAGCCTCTGCCTTATGCAGGAATACAGTAAATCGGTGCCACACACATATTCACATTGGGTTAGATTGAGTTCCTGTTCCCTCTGTGTGACTTTCCTTGTAGGTTTTGTTTTGTTTTGTGTGAGTGTGTGTGTGTGTGTGTTTACAGTGTGTGAGCAGGGTGTGTGAGTGTGTGGTTTGACTGGTTTGGAAAGTTTAGTC
>JAPZDV010000021.1:7561867-7578937 GCA_029814665.1 Acanthurus lineatus | reverse complement strand
TGTATGGAGTGTATGTTGGCTGTTCTTTCTCTTTCACTCTCTCTCAAACACACGCACGCACACACACACACACACACGCATGCAGGGCTAAACATGTATGTACTTAAAACTCAAATCAGACAGTGATAACAAGGTCGCCACTTCATGGCTGCCCCACTACCTTAAGTGGTGTGCCTGTGTGTGATACTGAGTCAGACCCTATTGATATGTTATCAGCCACAGGAAGAGAGGCAGCATGCCAGACACAGTAGGAACTAAAGGGTTGGGGGGATAAGGAGACTTTGCTAAAAATACCTGAACACATTATGAATTAGTCATCATCGATGTTATTTCCTGCTTTATTCCTTTTTGACCTTTTCGACTTATTTGTTGTGCTGATATGACGTTGTTTTTCTCAGGTAGCTTTTGTAAAACTTTGCTTAACATTATACATTCTGTGTTTTAGACATTTTTTTAGCTTTGAAACCAATAACTTGTTTTGTTCCTTTTTTCATGTTAATATTTGTTTTGTAGCACTTGATCAAACTTGTTTAACCTACTATAAGCCATACATTCCATTAGTAAGAATAGATACTGTAATATAGTTTCCCAAAACAGGACTACATGTCATTAGGGATTTTGGTTGCAGCTGTGTTTTTCTTAATTTTTTGTTTTTTCTTGCAATTCCTTTCAAGGCTAAAGTTAAATTTTTGAAGTAATCTGTAAGCTGAGTGCAGTAAACAGTGAATGTCTTCTGGTTTTACATCCACACAACACTATTGTTTTGCAAAATTAAATCTGTGTTGAGAAAAATAAATCCAGTAGTTATGCCTTTGATATTGTCAAGTTGTGTCGATGCAAAGTGACACTTAAGAATTGGGTAGAAATATTGTTATATTTAATTTTGTCCCCATCTCATTCAGTGACCCCATTACTGCTGGAGACATGTTGAGAAAAAGAAATAGAAGGCAGGAAGATAGATGAAGAATAGCAGGCAGAGACATGGAGGCAAAACAATGACTTTATCTGCCAACAATCTGCATTATGATTAGAGGCTGTGGTGAAAAACGAGGCACTTTTTGGTCTGACATTCCCTCCAAATTGTGAGATAAAGACCACTGCCTTAAAGTGACTCAAATCAGCTGTTCAGATGAGTGTGGGGCCATGCATGTAATTACCAGAGCCATAGGGTGCTTGCTTGTTCATGTGGAAATGTTCTTATACGCGAGTGTGTTTTATTTCTGCAAGTTTGTGTAAATTTGACACTGTGATCTTGTGGGTCAGTCGGCAGTAGTTATAGTGTCAGCAGGGAAAAAGTGGGAGTGAGACAGAGAGGGAAAGTCGAGTGAAAGAGAGAGAGAGATGTGAAGGAGAGCTCGCACCTAAGGTGATTGTGATACCGAGCTGGAGGAAGAGAAAAGGGAGCAGGAGGGCAGGAGGTTATTGGATTGCTCCGGTCAGCTCCAGAAATGACTTTTCCATGACTCCAGGTATGTGATCCTGGCTGAGCCTGGGGATATCCTCTGTTTATGCTCAGGCAAAGACCCGCAGATTAGGCGGCCTGGTATTCACCTGATTAAAATGACCTTCTTGTGTAAACTAAGCTGGCGGCTTGAGAGCAGTGCGCACATACACAGGACCTTTCGGGACCTGAACGGTGTATGAACAGCTCTGTCTGTGTAATTAGCACACACACGCACACACACATACACATACACACACTCATACTGAGAGCAATGTGTGTTCATATTGCGGTAAGGCTGAATCACCATGGAGATTAAGAAGGAGAGCTCTATAGAAGAATCAGTAGAACTAATAAAACTATTATCCACTCGAGCATTAAACTCAAAGAAATGGGTATGTTTATCTGGAACCCTGCGGTAAACGGTAAAGGTGTGTGTTTTCTGCCATGCATGTGTGTATTATGTGTGTGTGTGCGTATACAGTTGTTAAGATCAGGTGAAAGCATTAATAGGTCAAAGCCCAAGGCCGGTACATTTGTCTGGAATACTCCATCAGTCATCCATCTCCTCGTCATCTCTGCTTGTTCTCATGTTGCCTGAGAGTGGTCCTCACCATTCTTTAACATTTCCATTTTGCAACATTGTGTCTGTCTCTCTCTTTTTATCTCATCTCCTAGTCCCTGTCTGTTCTCTTTCTTTTTCCCTCCAGTCCTCTTTATGTCTGTTTTATGTGCCGAGGTCAAGTAGCGCGAATACACAGATTTCAATCTCGATTAAAACATAAAACTGAAAAGCAGTCGTCTGCCTGCTCCTTGGCGCAACATGTGCTTTTCAGGTTTGTGTGTGAGCATGTGTATTTGCACGCAGGACCTAGCTGTTGGTATATCACTGCTGACAGCTGTCATATTGTTATAGTGCAGCCTCTTCCTTCAGAGCAGCTGGTTCTTATACCTCTGCTCTCTTTATCCACCTTGCTGCTGTAAATCCTTGCTTGTCCAAACCTCACTAACTGTTAGTATCTACTTGTAGCTTGATGATTTTGCACAGAGGGTGCGGCGTACGAATACATATGCTACAGTGACCTAATGATCTTTGATTTTCATTCACCCACAGAGGAAACTTTCAAAGACACTGGACTCTTTGAGGTTTTTCAGCAGTCTTTGTTTGCAAGATTGGAGCAGTGGTCAGCTGTCTAAAGTCAAGAGAGGCTAAACTAATGATTACAGTAGCTCGATCATGGAAAAATCTTCTGGAAAGTATCACCATTTTATGCATGTGAAAAACCAGATGCCCTTGCTCAATGGTTTTGCTAAACAGTCACAAATCTCCCTCCAACTTGCGGAGACCTTTAACAGTACACAGTTTAACTGAATCAAAGGCTTTTTCCAGGGAACAAAAAAAAAAAATTAATCATCAGACTTGCAGCCAAAATGCAAAGACGTTGAGACGGAAAAATGCAACAATGAAATCTTTTACTTCAAATTCATGTCTTCTGACCCTCATTGGAAGGAACGTTTTCAAGTGTTATTTCTGGGGTCAGAGAAGAGGAGTCAGGAAGAGGGAATACTTTTTGGATCACAAAATAATTTCATTTGCTTTTGCCTTTGTAATAAAATCTTTGAAATAGGTTCCACTTTCTCCGAACTGAGCTGATTCAGTTACACCCTTGTTGAGAGTCAGATGACTTTGAAATGCTGCATTTGGCCGAGCCGATAGTGGGATGAATGTTGGCAAAAGCCTAAATTTTGATTCCAAGTTAAACATAAACACCAAAATTGGAGTAATAGGATTAGCACATGGCTGCAACAGTATACTGGCCTTCCCTGGTGGGGCACACCAGTAAAGAACCCAGTTCCCCTCCATTTGTGTCTATGTATCAGTCATCCTACCCCAGTACAAAACCTCACAACAGGTAGTCAGCAGAGCAAAACTGACTCCAGATCAAAGTCACTGCGAGGGCACCCCCGACTTTGAGCCTGAATTGAGCAGGCCTGCAGCTCTGTAGGAATGACCTTTTCCAACTGTTTGAAGGGGACATTTGGCCGTTTAGATTTACCAAACACTTTGACCAACAGCCCACAGGTTTGTAAAACTTCTTTTGAATTCAGTTTATCCTTTTAAAATTATTGATAAAATTGTCAAATGCAAAAAAAAAAAAAAAAAAGCTGGGGATGGATACCCCTGTTGCCAGTTGGAACAGTTGGTTTTCTCGGTCGGGCGCAGGGCTGCAGAGGACGCTGGGAGGAGTGGGAATGTCAAGACAAAGACTACCAGTAGAGAAGGAATGCTGGTGTCCTGCTGAGCTAATCCTTGCTGGAAGAAAGGAGAAAATGTGGAAAGCGAGGGAAAGAGGGAGGAGACGATAAGATGGCAAAGGAAGGTCCCAGGGTTCGGGCAGAAATGGAAAGGGTTGCTTGAGAAAAAATCCTCTTCCCATTCAAGTAGTTTCTCTCTAACTTTCACCTGCTTTCTCTCTATGGCTTTAGGGTGTTCTCTTTTTCGCTGGTGGTCCAACTGGTCTCTGTTCAGTTATGGAGGCATTTGGAGTTAATGAGACAGCTGTACTGTTTGAGAGGTGAAGTCCTTTAGATCAGCTTTTCTCAGTCTGCACGGCCCAGCGCTCACTTGTCTATTTAGTCCTGAGGGGAGTGAGTAATGCCATTTTCACCCTCAAGGGCCATTTATATTCAAACAAACACCTACCTCAGACTGTTTTGTTTATGACTGGATGGGGGATTTTAGATTAGATTGGGCCTTTTCAGTAGATGAAATCAATGATGCCTTGCACATATGTAGTAGATTGTGCAGAGAATCTTAAAATGTTCATGTCTCACAAGCATCTGCAACTTGAAGATTTTCCCTGGACAGAAACAGTTCATCTTTCTCCCTATAAAATTTATATATTTTTTTTTTTGCTAAGGGTACTCCATTCACCAGTTACCACCAATCAAAGTTTAATGTAATTATAAAATTATCAATGAAAAGAAGTAGGTTAAAAACAAACTTTAGGAGTTTGTTGTAAACTGTATGAAACAAAATCCAGAAAAATAAATAGAACGCTGAAATCAACATCACAGAATATGTGAAATGATGTGTCTCATTCTCTGTTTTCAGTTTTGTACTGAGGTCATTTTTGTTCTGAAGTCACTGTTCCATCACTTAGTCACTGCCCGTATCTGGTTTCTTTCATCTGGGTCAGAAGTTTGGCAAAATGTACATTGATGTTGAGTGTCTGGAACTCTAAACTCAAAGTACTTTTCCTTAAAAATGTTCTTCAGTATGTTTATTTTTTCTAAACCTGTTGTGTTGTGTTGTCCAATCAGGTTGCAGTAAACAGTTTAACACTTCATGGTTCTTTATACAGAAACTCTCAGTCCTTCTGTCTGTTTAATTCTGCTACCCAAACATACTGATGAAATTTACTTTTGTTGCTCATTGGTGCTAACAGCTAACTAGCCCTCCTTCTGCTGATTTCAACACAGATTTGCAGTTCCCTCTTTGTTTAACAACTGTGACATATTTGCTGGGTCTCGCAGATATCAAGAATCTTTTGTATTTTTCGCAAGTCTTTCACTGAGTAACTAGCCAATGATAGCAACTGCAGTAAAACCATGAGAGGACACACATCCTTTTGTAAGTGCTTAGTTCAGTTTGTCAATTGCTTTGCCATAGTTACACATACATACATGGAAAAATCTCTTTGGTCCCAGTCTTGTCCCGTCTCATTTCGCTTTATCTGGTGGGCTGCTCTGATTGGCCGTTATAAAGACCTGTGATTAAACAGTCTGTGGCTGATCAATTGGAGCACCATTATTTTTTTGATTTGTGCACATAAGTATTTAATGGATCTCTTTGTAGACTACTATGCTTTTGTGTTGTCAGCGTGTGTGAGCAGTTATGTTTTTGATCCAAGCATGAGAAGAGACAGAGAGAGACTGACCTTTGGATTTAAAGCAGATCTTTGAAAAGAGCCGGAGAATCAGATTGAACCCTGAGATAGGAACCAGGCGTCTTGGAGCTGAGGGAACTTGACATTTTTAAGTAACTAGACATGTTAGACAAGTGATTTTGTAAAAGGAGATCACATGAGAGTCAGTCTTACATTCTGTGTGTACAATCAATCTGTTGTCTGCTTACTTTTTCACTAAAATGAACTTTAATAATTAGCATAATCTTTTAGATACCAAGAAGGTTGGTGTTGTCATGATGCATCTACCCACTCCACCTTGAGGAGAAGCCAGCATGTTGCCTCACTGGCTGAATTTGAACCATTTCCTGTCCAACTTCCTGCTCCAGGCCTCCTGGTTTTGTCCTGTCTGGTCAAAGCTTGAAGCAATTACAAGCGGCTCGGGGGAAATCACCTCCCTCTGCTATACGCTCTGGCTCATTTTTCACAACACCGCTGACTCTTTTAAAGTGTTGACAGAGACATTAAACACGAAGGCCTTTGTCATTGGCGAGAGGGTTCTGAGATGAAGGCGAGTTCGAACGTAATTTGAAAAATCGAGACAATTCTTTAAAGCGGAGAAGATGAAGAAATAAAAAGCATCTTTAGACTGTCTTTTAAAGGGGAAAACAGTCAAATAAATAGTGAATCTGAGACAGGAAATGTTGTGTTTGGCCAGTGTTTGTCATCATTTAAACATGTTGTAACAATAATGACATCAACTATTTGTTAGTATAAGCTGTCAGCACTATTTGGCATCATTTTTACTGCGTGTTTTGTTGTGAAATAGACTGTGTGCGTTCCTATGGAAGAACAGTTTGGGAAAAAAAAGGAATACACAACTACCCGCTGATTTATCTCTCACTTTTGACTGCAAGTTGAGATGTTTAAAAGGATTAACTGAGAGGGGAAAGAGGAGAAATGTGATTCATGGACAGTTGAGTGTTTGTTGTAGTGACTGCTCCAGACGGATTTCCACAGCGGATGGAAACTGAAGACAAGATTTTTATGATCCTGCCACTTTTCACTCCTCACAGCCCATCTCACACAAAACAGAGGTCAGCGTTTCCTCGTCCTTGCTGCCTCTGCTTTTCTTCCTTTACTTCCCTGCCTACCTTTTTTTGATTTCCCCCTTTTTACCGTTTCTTCCTCTTCTTTTTGGCTCGTGAAATCTCTTCTTACTCAAATCCAGAAGGCCAGATGATTTAAAGCCCCCCGCTCAATTCCCACCATCCCCCCAGCTTTAGGGCCAAAAGACTGCTCAATGTCTTGCTCTCCACTACCTGTAGGCAGGAAAAGGAGAGCGCATTCATCATTACTTCTAGGATTTGAATAGAGAGTGCTGTGAGTGATCGGCAACATGTTTGGTTTGTTTATTCTTGGAGTGTGAAGGGCCCACGCTGCAGCTCATGCACAGTGCTTTCAGAATGTAAAAGGAGGTAGAGTTGGACCAAATACTTTGAAACTTTGGAATTCTGGAGGAAAAAACACCTGGAATCATAGCAGATTTTGCTCCGACCTGGGGTTGTTTATCTGCAGGAAGACAACTCAGAGTTTATTTTTTAAACCTCTATGATTAAATGGTGGGTTTACTTTCACCTCATCCTGTCTGCAGCAGCCAACTGTGGACGTGCTGAGCTGCACTGTCATAAGTCTCTTTCGCTGACTGCTTCCTGGAGGGAAAAATGTATTCTGGATGTTTTAACAAATAAACACAAATGATCCCATGATCAAACTTCTGTGAGTTACATGACGTGTAAATTAATCTTTTGGGGGTGGTGACAACAAGAAATATGACAACAGACAATCAAAACTTCATTTTTTTTAAACCTGAAATGAAGCTTTGAGTTAAAAAATGAGGCTTAAGGTAAAGCCCTAAAAGAAGAAATTGTACTATCAGGAGAGAAGGTGAAGAAAAGAATGTAGAGGAAGAGGAGGGGGGTTGGTAGAGGTTGAGTAAGGCTGGTGAGACACGGATTTCATTAGAGGTCCCTTGTGTGAATGGTTTCCCTTCAGGAGAGGGGGCATTGTTCTGTTCTCTGCCCCCAGCTCAGAGCTCCTGCCATGGGCAAGACTTGTTAGGGAGACAGCCTCCTGTAGAGGAGGCTGGACAAGGGTTATCAAAGGACAAAGGAACCTTTTGGTGTGCTGACAAGGCAGACAGGTCAGACGACGGGTGTGTGTGTGTTTGCGTCTGTGTATGTGTGTGTGTGTGACAGAAAGACTGGGGGGTGGGGTGTGGGAGGGTTCTGTAGTGGGGTGTTGTGCGTTTGTTCTTGGATACAGGAATTCTGCTCCTGTGTTTTTTTACCTGTTTGTTCACAGCAGTTGGGTCACTGTGAATAAAAGACTGTTAATTGACAGAAGATATCCTGTGTGTGTGAAAGTGTGTGTGTCATGATGAGAGCCATGATGTGATAAAGGTGACAGTAGGAAATGTCAGAGCAGATCTTTGTTTATTCCCCCAGCAGGATGAATAAGGCGAGTGCTTTTTACCATACAGCTACAATAATCCCACATCTGCTGACATGTTTACCGTAGGATTGTGCTCTGTACACAGTCGCCTAACTTTTTTATCCTTTTGCAGAAAAGACAGAAAAACAACTGTATCCTGTCAATGTGAATTTTAATGAAAAACAAGAGATGATTTTCATTTTTGAGGGGCCAGTACAATCTGGGACTCATTAAGGTGCCTGGCCTTTTTAAATTACCTAAAAGGAAACAGTAGTGACTTATTAGCAGGCCTGACCTCAAACTGCACAATGTTTTCTTTGTAGAATTCAGTTAATTTAGAAAGACTTTAGAAAGGTAAGTTTTTCAATTTTGGATGATACATTTGCTGATAACTGTACTTTACATTCCAAAATAAGCCTTATTATTTTTGCTTTATTGACCTAAATACCTAGTGTGTCTCTTAACTTGTTGAATTAGCCGTGAAACTGTGACTCAGTTTTCCCTGAGTGTAATCTGTCCTTTTTGGAGGGGTTTGTGTGTGTGGATAACTAACAACCTTTGCCATGTCACTGTCCTGCCGTCTCCAGGACACAGCGAGCTCTGTTATCTTTGTTGTTGGGAGTTTAAGTCATCATTTTAGTTTTCTACCTCCCACAGTGGTGTCATTGTTTGGTTTAAAAAGGTGAGTAAGTACAATGGGTGGTGGTGGGTAAAATAAATCTGTTCATCAGTCTCTTTGGTCTCCTAGAGCATCTTGCAGTGTGGCATCCGGCATTATTGTGTCTTCTCCCAACTCAAACCTAAGAATCCTTTTTTTCTCTTAAAATAAAAGGATTCTGGTTAACTGGTGGCTTAAGATGTTTACAACCACAACACCACCATGCCTGTAATGTCAGTAGGACCCTGTTCTCTTAGGCTGACAAAACACTGTTAAACCTGTGTCTACAAAACACCCATCCGTAACACAGTGTGTTTAGCTGTTACCTCTGTTAGCTCTGTTAGCTAAACATACTACAGCACTCTGATTCACACTGGCTGTTAACAGCTATATAGCTCTTCTACTGCTGTTTTTGACATTACTTTTTTGTTCACAATGTTATATTATCAGGAAAAAATAGGACACTCCCTGTCTTTGGTGAGTTTAACCTTGTAGCCTTCTTTCAGAATTTATCGGGGAAAATGTTACAATCTTAGCATTTATCGTAGATCTCAAGCTAGGCAGCCAGCTAGTGATAGTAATTTAGTAACAGCATGAAAAGATGCTTCAAACTGTAGTCAGCACTCTCTGCACTTTTGTCATTTGCTAATCATTAGCTAGCCTACATAGCTACAAAATCCTTTATGTCTTGACAAAGATCTTTGTTAGTTAGTTAGCATTTTTCCTGGTAGGATGGGATGCAGTTAGCCTATAGAGCCCTGAAAAGATGTTTAAGGTAAAGCACCGGAAGATATTAAAAAGTTTCTTGAAATAAAAAGCCTTATTACAAGGTTGTGTGCTCAGTGCAGAAATTTGTTTTTGAATACTTTCCATCAATAGTGTATGACCAGAACAGTTTCAGTTTGATTGTTTCTCAGGTCCAGTACAGCAACCACGGGTCATGTTGTTAGTCTTATTATATCGGCAAAGCCCTCAGATTTCACAGTTAATTTGACACTGAGTTATATTTTGTCAAATCTTTGGTGAAATGTAGGTCCCTATGGAAACCATTGAGACGGTGTACATTATCCTTATCACCGACTCCCATCTCTCTTCCATCCGTCGGGTGTTTCGAGGAGCTTGGCTTGTCTTATAAAGGCTTCAGTCTTGTGAGATTAGTTATTAAAACCAACAGGGAACATTCCACATTCACAGGCGTCTCTTTCTTTCTATCTTCTCCTCTGCCAACACACACACACACACGCACACACACACACACACACACACGCACACCCTCATCTTTCACAGCATTACCCTTCCTTTGCTTTTTGAGAAAGAAAGACACATGTTCATTTTTCTCTCTGTCTGAAATTGGACTCGGCAAGCTAACATGAATTCCCTCATCCAAATACTTACTCACATGCAGGCCTAAATCTCTCTGTCTCTCCTCCTCATCTTTCCTGCCTAACTGCCCTGCAGATCTGAGTCTGGTGGCCTGACCCAGCCGAGCTCAGCCACATTCCAGGAAGTGAACTGACTTTTAGTAATCTCATTTGTTTTTAATTATACGCGAGCTATATTCCTTTAATTTATTTGTGGGTTATGAAAACACTGAGAACATTTTTTTCCTCCGGTCTGTGTGCGGCTCATTTTAGAGTGCTCTCCTTGCCTGCCGCTGTGTGGTATGTGCTATGTGCCTCCAAATACAAAATGGAGTTAGTGTTTGTTTATGGTGTCTTTAGGAAAAGACAGACGGCAAAGATTACATAACCACACAGTATAAATTACAGGCAGTTCAGTTTCAGTATCTTTTATATTAATGTGTTTTGCACTTAAATTGCCTCACTGACCTTTTGTTTTACTGTCGACAGTGGTGTCAGAAAGCATTTAGAGCAGTCTTAACTGTCTGCCCCCATTTTGAGGATCCAAAAACAAATGTTTGTATTTCAAAATAAAACTAATCACACTGTTTACAGCAGCAAAGTTTTTCCAACATGACATATAATCTTAGTTCACAAAACATTTTATGTTTTTCATGTGTTTTTCTTTAAATATATAACACTATAATTATTTGGTCAGTGTTTTTTTTCAGTGGTCTTTATACTGGATGTCTGTATTAAAGCATATGTGATGGGATCATATATGATAATACAGGGTCTAAGCCCACAATATGACCAGGACATTATATGTGCTTTAATCCACAAAGCCTTCATTTGCTCTGGTGCTATTTACTAAGCCCTCTGTGCTTCCAGCAGTGTCAGCCTTCAGTACTTGATGCTGGGGCACCTTGATGGATTTGGTATGTTATTGGGAGAGACACAGGGTGTTACACCCCTACCCCTGCTGCCCCTGAGTGTGTATTTGTGTGCATGTGTGTCTGTAAGAGTGTGTCAGTGTGTGTGGTTTGCCTATGTGCATGAATCTTGAAGGCCCTGAGTTCTCCCCGCCATATTTCATGTTCAGTGCTGTGAAAATGGAGCCATTGGCCGTCTAGAAAGATCCAGCAGCTCTGAGGAAGTTTGATTTGTTTAAACTCTGAATAGTTTTTGTTAGTTTCCATATCATGTGCAGAGAGCATCTCCATTGTGTCCCATGTGCTTTCTTTAATGCTTCTTAGCTCATTGTTGTGGTTCACGCAAAAGAGTGTAAACCCTTCTCTAGTAAGTGCCCTTTTTTGTCAGCAGTTTGGAAATTTTAATTAACTTTGCCAAAGTCATAAAAAAAAGTTTTGTTTTTAAAAACTTGAGTAGGTTCTTTTTGTCTCTTCATGGTTTTTCCTTGACCACTTTTTCCTTCTATCTTTAATACATGATTGCGCCATAGTTTATAACTCATTAATTATGTCTACATGACAAATAACTATTACAGAAAATAACTATAACTAACATTATGCAGTCAGTATTGTGACCATTGTGTATTAAACCTGGTGAAAGTTATTCAGATCTCTGAGGCCACCTGGTACTGGACAAGGCATCATCCTCCTGGCTGACTTGCTAATGTCAAAACTGCAGTTCCTCAAGTGGCCACTTGAGGCCAACTCCAAAAGTGAGTCAACCCCCATAGACCTCCATATAAAATACCCAACTTAACAGCAGGGATAAACATGCTTACAGCCTGGTCTCTATAGTTAATTTGCTCATACACAACAACTGAATAGGGCTACTTTTTCATATAACCAATTTAATTTACATCAGGGTTTAAAGTTATGCATAATAACTGGTGTGTGACAGCTGCCTCTACTCATCTTGGTAGCATTGTGTATTCTCCTGAGCACCAACCTCTCTTCAAACTTTGGTTCCTACTGGCTCCAAAAGAAAAAAGAGGAGCCCTAATGCCAACTTGTGTATGGGCTGGTCTCATTGGTCTCCCCAGAGTAGGTTGGACATCTTCTTAAGCAGCAGAGAACTAAAAAATGTGCCTAGACTATCATTTCTTTCAGAGCAGCCTTTTTTCTCTTGCCTCTTCTCTTAATACTACTTTTTAGTCATATAATGCTCTGGATAGTAACATTGTTAATGTAATATTTTGTTGTAGTCATAGCATGGTGCATGAAAAATGCTGTTATCAGGCATGTGGATTTCTACAGCAGCTTTGCAGAGTATTCACTTTGACAGTAAATCCAAATGTCCTGTGTGATTCTGATCACTTTATGGTGCTGAGATGTTTTTAAGCTCCGTGTCTGCTGCTGGGCTCCTTTGACAGCTTTTTTCAGTATAGTGGAATGAAAAAAAAAAAATCAAAGCCAGCCACGAGTGTATTTTGGAGGTTGCGGGTTTGGTTAAGAGCACTGTATGTTTGCAGATGTTTACTTTGAGGGTGAACGCCTGTCATGATGTGTGCAGAACTCAAAGAGGAGGTTAAAACTCTTATTTTTTCTTGTACGTTCACTGTATGTTGTTTGCCCTAAACCTGAGGAAATAACATACTATCCCACAGAGACACATGCTCATTTCCTGAATATAAAATATATATGTACACCTAGAAAGAACATTGGTGGCATTCAATGCACTATTAAGCTCTTTTTTAACAGAAATATACATAATCTATAGTGACAGCGTGATGGCTGTAATATCATATGATTTTCCTTGAAGGACAAAAGATTCAGTGAGAAGCTTTTTTCCTCTCTTAGAGTGAAAGAAGCGAAAAGGACCACCCATAGTCTTTTAATAAACACACACTCTGTCTGTCTCAGCCACTCGAATGGACCAGGCTAAGGATTTTCTCTTTTGGAACGAATATACACACATGCTTCCAGTGTGGCATTGATTTAGACAAGCACACACTCTTGATAAGAAAAGTGGTATCCCGTGTGCACACACACACACATACATCCATTATGGCTGTTCACACATACACCATATGTTTGATCCAAATACGACATCATTTACTCCAAATAAACACTTTGTTCCATGTTTGTCAATCAGCTGACTGCTCATTCACAGTGACTGCTTGGCTCACCTACTGTTGGCAGACTGAGTGCCAAGCGCACCCTGTTGCAGCGTGACCCTACATGCAGGGATTTGACATGTGGTTTGCGGAGTTTTTTTGTAGCTGTGAAGCGTTCAGCCATCACTAAACTTCCAAAAAAAAAAAAGCTGTTTTGTTTCAGGGTGGGCTGTGATTGGCTAGTTGCATCGCTGAAACTTACCACAGAACAAAACAAGTCAAAGAGGCTGAATCTCAGAAAGCGATGCTGCATACCAAGTGTGTATGAGTGTGTGAGTGCACGCATGTGTGTTTGTGTGCATGTGTCTGTGTTAGATAAATAAAGAACAAGAAGGGTTGAAGGGTTGTCTTTTTAATGTACATTCACATATATTTTCTTTATTGATGAATAAGTGAATTTTTTTTCTTTCCCAAATTGTCAGAATGAATAGAGAAAATGGAGAATCCTGAAGCACAGAATTGTTGACACTCCAATTGTAGCAGATTAATTGATAATTGATTGATTATCATGTCAACTCTTGTGTACAATGAGTCCTAGCCAGAAAAGCCCGCATGCTGGATAAAGTGGGTCATATGAATTTCCAGCATCTAACTGTTGCATATTTATCTTCCTTACACAAACAGACAAAATTTTACTTACCAAACTAACCACAGCTAGATTCCAGGGCAAGGAGAGAAACCAACAGTTAAAGAGTAAGAAGTAGTAAAGAAAACTTCTGCTGTCCATTCAGGTCTTTGCACTTTATTTGCAAACTGAATTGGCTCATGTACGCAACTCATCTGTCATTGATATGCCCTCCCTCCCCCCTGTGTTTTTTATGTGTGTATGTGCGCTCTGCTTTATTTTCTCTGTCTCCTTGCATCCATGGCCATAGTCATTAGTGATTTGTGTTTTAAAGCAGTTCAAGTGTAGCTGTCATACCACACTGAGGGGCAAACAAACACAATCGACAACATGTGGACTCCACATGAATGTCAAGTCATAATACCTTATTATGTTTCTTCTTGCCTAACCGAATCATTCTTTCTCCCTCTCACCCACTTGCCCTCTTCTTTGTCTTTGTTCCTAGGACCTTTGAGGGTGTTTTTTCAAAACAGGCGTTATTGACAGTGAAACCTTAATCAAATGCAGACATCTTTGACTGGTGGTTTTCTAACTGAAACCATGTAAGAAGGAGCGGAGAGAAAGAAAAAGGCGAGGGGCATGGCTTCAGCTTTGAAAAACATAAAACGGTTTACAACACAAGCCGGTCAAGTGTGTCCTAATCTGTCACTGTTTCCAGTATAGGAGGCATCATGTTTGTGTTTTAGTAAGAAGTTATTCTCTCAGTCCTGCTGGACATTAATGAGACCAGCAGGAAGAGAAATAACCAACTACTACAGTGAGAAAGTGTAGCTTTATATTAGCATCTTTTTGTTAACTTGTAGGTGTTTCATTCATGGCTTTTTTTTTTAATTACAAAGGATTATTTAGCATTGTCTGCATGCTGTGAAATCAAACCCTGGCCTACATTTTCCCTGTCTTTTCTATATGTCTTTACCCTTTGGGGAAACTTGTTCAAAGCTTTGGAATTAATGAGTTTTAAGTAGCTTTGAACATGTTGCACTGGCGTTGTTATCCTCTTCTGAAATGTACAGTGCATCTTTTTAGGTTACCTCCACCCTCCATGTATTTTGCCTGTTGGTCCTCCATGTGTGAGTGGTGATTTTAAATTGCACAGTGTGTTATGAAAACATACAAACACGTCTCCAAACTGAGCTTCGCAATTAGCTGAGAAATTTTCTAAAACACCAATAAATAGACATAGATATAATGAGATATAATGATATAATGAGCCCAGATATGGAACGTAACTGTCCGAATGTGCTCAGGCTGCTGGCCGAAAAGTTCATCTATCTGCAGCGGGTGCGTCTGAGGGTGGGCAGTCAGGGGCACATCTGGAAGTCACCTTGTTGATTGTGTAACTCTGGCCTGAAAATTTCAGCACAGTTTTGCGGATTTCTACCCATATTTTTTTAATTTTGCATGTACCCTTATTTAATAAGGACCAAACGAAGTTAAGTGTAATTTTTTGAAGTTAGAAAACAAGTGAGCAAACCCTGATTTATGTGTGGGTTGAGATGGAAAAAATTACTCCTTGAACCAAAACATACATGAATATTTTTTTTCATAAACAAACTGCATCATGTACAAGGTCTTGACACTGTTAAGAAGCTCAGATCTCAGACATATCTCAGAGGGTGGCAGACTCACCAAACTGTAGATTCAATCTGAGCTCTCTGTTTGGTTTTGCATCGTCTCACGGTTTATTGACATTGCTGTGCATGCCTTATACAGCACAGTGTACTGCTGCACACACACACACACACACACACACACACACACACACTGCTGTTTTTGTTGGACTCTGGAGTCAGAGACCTGCAGTGTGTCACTGAGAGAGAGGGGGAGAGAGAGAGAGAGAGACCAGGTGCATTGTGTCCCTGTATGTTTGTATGGGGGAGAGAGGGTGAGAGAGATAGGCCTAACCTTGTGTATGTGTGACTTCCCATGTTCCCAGTCCCGTCTCGGTCAAAGAGCACACTCAGGTCTCCCATACAGACCGATCATTCTTTACCTCGCTCTTTGGCCGGAGCTGCAGAAAAATAAGACCAGCATTAATTTACCATCATGCTATTCTGCTTTACGTCGATCTCAGCTTACTCTCGGAGGCTGACACCCGTTCGCCCAGACACAGAGGCACACTACGGCACTGTGCGGGGCCGAGGGTACTGCAGAAGAGTGTGTTTTTGTTGTGTTTCATCAGATTGAGCACGGTGGAGAATAACAGATGGGGAGGGTGGAATGTGATACAGGTCATGAGCTGCATCTGAAATAAGTGTAGCATGAACACATGGGCAGCACCTTGCCCCGCTCAACTTAAACGAAAGCCTCAACCTTTACGGGGGGAAAAGCAGCCTCGCTCACATAAACCACACATGACCACATTTACAAGCCACTTCAAAATGGCTCACATTCTTTAAGAATTAGACGTTGCACTTCTTTTTACCACTCTTACAAGCAGTTGTTTCTAAACAATTGGATTTTTTTTTCCTCCTCTCTGGTTGGGATTTGCCCCCCAGCACTGAGATTACCTTTGGGAGAGTATGTAATGAAAGTTAAAGTATGTTTTAGCAACTACACATACACAAACCCCACATGGATACGTTCCTAAACTGTGATTTTAAAAACACAAACCTAGTCCAAAATTCCTTTTTACTTTTTCAGACTTTGGTGAAAGTAGTAATGAATGTGAGTTGTGGGTCTATGAGCTAAATGACAGAGTGGCGGTGCAGGATGACAGCAGAACATTTGATAAATGGCCTGTTAATGAGCAGAGAGCCTGACTGTCGCTGGGGAACAAACCTCTCATACGATGCTCACATCACATAAGACCAGGGGTCACCCTTGTTTATGGGAAATACAGCAATGATTAATGGGTGAGTTTTACAAAATACTGAGGTCTTTTACTGAGTCCTGGAGGATTTTAATGTTTTGTGAACTATTACTGAATATAATCAAAAATGAAGAGATCTGGGAGTATTTCTAAGCTGTGGGTTTGTGCAGAAGTGCCTGCAGTAATATATGGGTATAATGTCCCTTATTTATATATTCAACTTGCATCTCTTGACTACCTAACACAGGATGTAATATAGCAATCCTCTCAGCTAGTGGAAGAAGAACCCATCTTAAGACTGATCTGGGTTAAGACTAATTGTCCCAGAGCAGGTACATGTTTAAAAAAGATGATGCATTTTATTGTAGACTGTTCAATAAAAAAATATTCCCACAAAATCAAAGCATTTGCAACAACAGTAGCTCAGGCATTTAAGGCATATTTAAATCAGTCAAAGGACCTATGCTTCATATTATCCTCCTGTCACCTCTCTACTGTAAGATATCTGACGAAGGAAAAAAGGTTAAAACATACTTGATACTTGATATAATCTTTTACAATCCGTCTTTCAAAGCTCATTGTTGACTGTGCGATGCTAGAGTTCTGCTTGAACGGAGACAGATGGAATTACTGGCTAAAATGATAAAGAGCTGCAAAAGTTATAAAGGGAGATTACAAGTCTTCATTTCCCCAATGAAAGCTAGTGCT
>JAPZDV010000021.1:7541442-7561767 GCA_029814665.1 Acanthurus lineatus | reverse complement strand
GGGAAATACAGCAATGATTAATTGGTGAGTTTTACAAAATACTGAGGTCTTTTACTGAGTCCTGGAGGATTTTAATAGGCTGAATCCAAGAATTAATAATGTTTTGTGAACTATTACTATATATAATCAAAAATGAACAGATCTGGGAATATTTCTAAGCTGTGAGTTTGTGCAGAAGTGCCTGCAGTAATATATGGGCATAACGTCCCTTATTTATGTATTCAACTTGCATCTCTTGACTACTTAACACAGGGTGTGATATAGCAATCCTCTAAGCTAGTGGAAGAAGAACCGATCTTAAGACTTATCTGAGTTTAGACAAATTGTCCCAGAGCAGGTACAGCTTTAAAAAAGATGATGCATTTTATTGTAGATTGTTCAATAAAAAAATGATTGCCACAAAAAACAAGGCATTTGCAACATGGACATATTCAGTCAAAGGACCTTTGCCTCATATTATCCTCCTGTCACCTCTCTACCGTAAGATATCTGAAAAAAGCTTAAAACATACTTGGTATGATCTTTTACAATCCATCTTTCAAAGCTCATTGTTGACTGTACGATGGTCGAGTTCTGCTTGAACGGAGACAGATGGAATTACTGGCTAAAATGATAAAGAGCTGCAAAAGTTATAAAGGGAGATTACAAGTCTTCATTTCTCCAATGAAAGCTAGTGCTGATATAGTTGTTGTCCCAACATCTCCCTTAAAAATAGGCGAAAAATCAGCGTGTCCACTCAGGTGTCACGTTTCCATCACTGCTGATCAGAGCTGGAGTCGATAAATACCCGTGACTACTGCAGAGCCGTGTGACCCAGGAACGAAAGCCGATTGTACCGAAGACAAAAGCCAGATGTTAGTGGGTGTTTGTGGGTTTCTTGCCCAGTGTTAAAGCGGTTCATGAGATAGGAATATTCTCGTGGAAAACATTTTATCATACAGAAAAGCTGGAATATTCCAAATAAATTTGGCTGTATTTGAGAATATTAAAGAGTAACTGCTTCAGCAGACCACCTCTCTGTCTTAATAAGCTCTTTCTTTCAACGTGCACGGACAGGGGGTTGCAATAAATGGTGTTTCTGAAACTATGGGCTAGAGACCCACACTTGGCCACAGGCCTACCTGCTTTGGGTCCCTCTCCTCACATGACAAGTACAAAAATATGCTTTCATGGTTCTGGACTGAAGGCAAGAGACTAAGTGTCTCCTCTTGGTCTCAGGCAGAAAAAATTTAACAGCCCTCACAATTAAAGGATAAAAACCTGGCTGGGGCTCAGCAGCACTAACTGCATTTCGATAGAACAGCTCAATCTCTCTCTCTCTCTCTCTTACACATAAAGACTTATTGTCAAAGAATTTTATGAAAAGTAAGGAATTGGTAAAGCCTATCTCTGTCATAAAAAGACCGCCTTTGCTGAGGTTTTTGAAGATGAGACCTTAATATTTTAATTTAGATAATGTCTTGGATTCATTGTAAATTAAACAGCTTTTTGAGGAACTTCCATCTTATGAGTCACGGTGTGTCCATGATCTCACCACCACAACACTAAAAAAAGAAAAAAACGAAGCTTCTGCTGCACTACAGTGAACACACACTGTCTGATTCTAATTCTGTCTTACCTCTCATACGTGTGCCATGTTTCCATCCTCCTGCGTCTCTTATGTTACCACACAGGCCTCTTGGTTGCCCTCTAGTCCACCAATTCACCCGACCACGCGCTGCCAGTTCCCCAATAAAAAGCATTTAAAAAAAAAAAAAAACACCTTTGGCAACAGTTCCTGGAACCAGTTCCTCTGGTTGTATTATATGAAATCGTAAAATGCAGAGCTGTGATCATTTTTGTGTGTTTTTTTTTTTTTTTTCATCAGTGCAATGGAAAATAATACAGTCCCAAAAAACAGTCTCAATAGACTTAATAGGTTCCATATCTGTTTTTATGGGAGTTGCTCAGGGAGGCACAGAGCAACACAGATGTTGACCGTCGTACAGGGGAAGCCTGTGGGAGTTGTGGGGGACTGTTGTCTGAGCGTTTTCACAGTGTTTGTGGTGGCAGCGTTGACAGGGGTGTCATCTGTCCACCCACTCTTGGGAGGCCTCCTGACTGTTGGTCACAAACGTGTTCATTGTCCAGCAGAAGCCCCATAAAGAGCGCACAACCGCTATCTGTCAGCGAAAACCTCTATTAAAAACCCGTATCAAATTGTTAATGTGTTTCAAATATCTTGAATGTTGGAAAATTTTAGGATCAAACTTCAGAAATAGTTGTATCTTTGATTGATAATTTCCTGGAAAAGTTTATGAAAATATAGAGTGGATTATTGTAAAAAGGGTGTGCTGTGGCTCATGATAAAGCTTGATCAATAGTAGGTCTTATTATTGAAGCAAAGGCAAATATCCTGCATATTTTAGGACCTAACACATCAATTATTGCATTGATCAGGGTGGCGTTTTCCCTGCCTGTTAACACTGCCTGTGACAGATTGAAGGAACAGGACAAACTTGCATTGATAGACAGCTAAAGTGGAGGCAAGGCAAACGGAGGATATTTGTCTTCTCATTTTGTGGCCTGGACCTTGTATTTACATGTCATTACTGACCCCACACTTCACAAAGTGTTCATTCAGCCTTGCTGTCCCTCTCTGCGCTGCACTGTTCACTTCCATGCACCACTGCCTTCCTTAAGGCCCCAACTCCAAAAACTGCCGGGCCCAAAGGCAATTAGCTTTCCAACATGGCCCCTTGTTTTCTATGGAAATTCGTTATGACAATTTTCTGACTTAAATCACTGGAGACAAAATGTTAAATACAAGTTTTAGAGAAACCACATGGCTATTCTAAATAGGTAAAGGGCAGGGAGAGCAGACACTGGAAAAGACTGATGTTTAGAAAAACTTACATGATAGCAAGATGTTGACAGATGACAGATTTGGTCGTGTGTCCTGGTTTTTTGAGTCAAACTGCCTTGACGACCGCAGAGACAGTCAACCCAGAAGCCCCTCAAACCATGGCCTCCATCCATGCATTCATTTATATAACCTCTTATTAACTTTCCCTCTCTTTCTTCCACTAAGTTTGTATCCTTCCTTGACTCCCTCTCTCTCTCCTGCCGTTGATGGTTAACTGTATGTGACAGCTGTCATTAATGAGTCTAAATCTGGCATCGGGCTGGGCCGTCGGAGCAGCTGGCTGTTAGCGGGAAGAGGATAAGTATCTAGTTAGCACGTTAAACTCAATGTGCTGAAAACAGGACGGCTTTGAAATAATGTGCTACATGAAACTCCACCAACTTCATGTAAATACAATTAGGGCCGAACACGCATGCATGCAGAGTGGTCGACAGCGGTTTGTTTGTGAGCTGGTGAGAAGAGAGTGTAAAGTGTGTGTGTTTGCTCGGGCTTGCATGCTGACTCGCATCATGTGCGACCCACATTCCTCACCGGTTGGCTCACTCACACGCGTTGCCATTTAGCAGAGGTAGGGTTATTACACATTGCAGCGCCTCAGCGCTTTACGATGCACACGAGTCAAACTAGCTTATGAAGAACGATATGAGTATATTAACATACCAGTGTGTTAAAATGTGTTTGGCACTCGCCTTCAGAATTGTGCAACTTGCGGCGAGGACCCACCCGTGGGACGCCTAACATATTCAGCGATATGTTCAAGTCTCAGAATGTGAGAATATTAAGTTCAAACCTGTGACAAATGACTTACGCATTTTAATCACTAGCAGTAACAGTAACCTTTTCTGTACTAGAATAGCACAAGGAATGGTATGTCTGCGTTTCAGCCGTGGTAATGAGGCAGGTGAGCCCTGAGGAAGGAAATACGGGAATAAGTGGCCTGGTTGTTCAGCATGACATCAGAGAGTTAGCATGTTCTCTGGGTGCTGAGGGATGAGAGGAGGAAGAAATGCAAAAGAAAAGTAAGCTGTGAAATTCAATACGTAAATTAAAAATACAGTCCCTAACATTTGTAAGTAGAATTGAAAAAATCTAATCCCTAATTCTAAAGTTCAGCATCTTGCAAACTGAGTTTTGCTAAGTGAGATTAATTTTGACTAAAGATTGTTTCGGACAGTTTAATTTCCATATATTTAGGTCTGTTGATGCTAAACTTTAGCTAAAGTTGCTTTAAATAATAAAAAAAACATCAAAGAATAATTGATGAGCAAACTTTAAACCAAATCCTAAATGGATCCAGCCTTCATAACTCATTTAGAGGGAGTATTTTTTTAATCTGACTGCTTTTTCTGCTATCAAATTTAGTGCAAACACCAGAAATGTGATTCTTGGACTCAGAGTTGCACAGGGTTGTAAGACACAGCGACACTTTTACAAGATCTTCTGTGAAATGAGAGCAGTGTGTTGCAAAACAGAACGAAAGATCCTGATACCCAGCACATACTGACCAAAAAAACCCCCACTCAGTTCATCCTTTGCAGGTTCAGACAGACAGTCCGTCCCAGCTTGGCCCTGCTGGGTCACGGGCCGGCCGTGCTCGGGGACTAATGAACGTCCAGTCACCGACCCCAGGGTCAGTGCAGCGATCAGTTAGAGTTCTCAACAGGCCAACCTGAGCCGATGCCAGCCAATTAGAGAGCCTTGTACATACACAGCTGCACTCATGGAACATTCCACAGGCAGGTGGCAATGTGGGGGGGGACTGTGTGCTGAACTCTCCGTGTCTCAGTCAAGGCCAGCTGGGAGTTCCCGGGTGGCTGTGTTGGGGCTCGGTGTTAAGCGGGAAATGTGGGTAAATGGCCACAGTGTCCCACTCAGCTACAAAGTGCTCGTGTCAGCTCTTTCCAAAACTGTGACCGTGGATCCACTAAGTAACTGCTTTTGACCCCACTGTGTGAAATATACCTTTCTAAAATAGGCGCAAATTGCTTGCATGCTGTGTGAGGTTGCTGGGTGAAAGCTGCAGGGTGACACTTTCCCTGCAAACTCCTAAACCAAACATGTAGACATTTATTAATAATTGGTGATCTTATTTTGTTTTTTTTTTTAATTGCCCCGACCCGCTTTGACTTTTGTAAAGTCTCAGAGGCAGAATCACCTTTAGGAGTTGTGGTTTATGTGTTTTCCAGCTTAGTCCATCTGTCATGTTCACAGACTTAAAAATGTGTGAAAGAAGACCTTCAGTCCTTTGAAGTTTTTATGGTGGGACGAGCCTGAGGCCACAGAGACTCATCAGGAACATGTGAGGACAATTTAACTTGCAGTGTTATCATCTGGTGCTCCACATTTTTTAAATACTAAACTGTTATATAAGATAAAAAGCAGAATACTCCTGGAAAAATCAGGCTTGTGGGAAAAAAAGAAAGTTTGTATGGATGGTGCAGAGCTGCTTCTTGTCTGAATCAATATCTCCTAACATGAGCACCTCAAGATAGATGCAGTGAATTGTAAATGTTTATCATTATAGATGTGGGATCGTGTTTTATCGGCAGTGTGATGTAATGCAATGTAACACCAAAAATGTCAGTACTAAGCTGAACCAGCAGAGAAAATCACAATGGAAGGAAGCCCAGGTTGATTATTTAGCCATATACAAAGAAGAATGTCTGGAAAAATGGACAGTAATTGTGGAATGAGTGGAATCACAGAAGAGATAAATGAAGTGAAGCATATAAATCTGCACACACACGCACAATGCATGGAAGCCTGCACCGTCATCCGAGAGCGATCCATGACAGGCACGCAGGTTGGACCAAGGCACTCTACACCTCCCTTGGCATCTTTTTACCTGCTTATCTTGATGCGATGTCAAATCACCATTCATCAGCGTGAACTTAAGACAGTGCTGGGCCGAACGCAGCCCACACATCATCTGGAGGGCGGAGGGGATGGAGTGGATTATGGGTAATCAGAGCGGGCCTCAAGACAGAGACTGAGGATGAGCGGGAAAGGAATGCAGCGGGGAGGGAGGGATGAAAGGGGGAAGAAAAAAAAAGAGGGAGAAAGGGCTGTCAGGGATAATGGAGTAGCAGCATTTAACAGTCTCTGTATCTACATGTGGGAAGGAGGGACAGAGAGGGAGGAGAGGACGGAGAGGTGGATTTAGGGAGAGGGGGAGGGCACCTAATATGATGGGTGAGTGAGCAAGGCAACACAGAGGTCGGGGTTCATCCCAGTGAGGTTTTTCTTAACTTTGACAAGCCAAAGAAAACTCTGTACATGTTCTAGAGGCAACATCCCCTGCAGATGAATGTTGTAAGTGTCGAGTGTATTGGGATTATAGATATTTATTTAAAGATTGCTTTTTTTGTTCAATTTCCAATCAAAAATACTAATTATTTTCCCATTTGAGAACCTTTAACAATCAAATATTTGGCGTTTTAGCTCTTTCCAACATCAGTTCCCATATTTTGTGGCCACAAGCAGTTCTTACTTTCTATTTCTAGCTTCATTTTGATAATTGGGCAGTTTTTCTTTAGAACAGACAGGAAGAAACCAAACCAGAAGGGAGAACAGGAACAGCAGATGATGATGTTTTCGTGTTTGTTTGTCATTGGGTGTCATTCGGTGATCTTCAGAATACCTGAAGAAGCAAGTATGACCTCTGTCTCTGGAAAACAAAAGGAATGAATCCAGATGAGTCAGAGCAGAGGGACGAGAACATGACGTATCCAGCAGTTTGAGAAAAAGAGATGCAGAAACACTGATGAGTGAATGAGCGAGCGGAGAAAGGGAGGGAAGGATGCTGAGTGTGTGTCAGAGTGTGTTTTTCCAGACCTCTCGGTGTCACCCCTGTTTGACCCTGTTTTATGGCTCTTTTATAGCCCCTACATACTGTAGCTGTCCGCATTCTCTTCTCCAGGGCTCTGCTCCCCTCGTCAACCCCAGCTCCAAAGCCTCAGGCAGGGTCAGCTGGACTTTAACACCGGGGTTCCCAGCCCCCCCACCCCCACATTAACCTCTAATTCACACCAGATCAAATATGAGCCCCCCTCCTGTTTTCTTCCATTGTTTTAAGCAAGCATTCAGCCTGACACACACTCTCTCACACACTCATTCATCAAGGTCCGGGCCAGTAAATGTCAGCAAAAAGAGAGCAGGTGTTTCTCATATTTTATACATTGGCTTAAGTTAATAATTCAGTTAAGGCTTTTGCAATTAAAAAACATTTTATAGTTTGACCTCTTTTGTGCAGTTAGATATACATTCTCATCCATTACTCGAGATGTTTTTGGCTTACACAGTTACTTAAAGTGGTGGAAAGCGACTAAGTACATTCATTTATGTTCTTTAAGTGGGAGGTATTTTTTTAAATGATGTTATTGGCAAAAATTTTGACTTTTTATTGCACCGCAATTATGTCAGAGCAGTAGTCAGCTTGCAGATATAAAACACATGATTATTTTATAAAGCATGATGCAGTAAAACAGCTTTAAGTGCACATTATATGAAGTAGCCAAAATCAGTGTCCCTTTATCCGGCTGTATCATGTAAAGCTGGCTTTATGTGAATACATCAGAAACACAAATTCACTAGTTTAATATACTGGATAATAATATTTAACTCCTTAAATGCATAGTATGAAATTTCTGAATACATTAAAAAAAACAAAAGATGTAGTTTGATGATGCAATAAAGAAGCTGAGGATCATGGGATTTTGTTTTTGGATGTTAAACAGCCCCCTTTGCAGATGAAAACCTATGGGACTGACTCTGGCAGACCCTGTAAGATGGCAACAGGAGACAAATTGCAACGCACAGTAACCTTGAATAAAAATTCTTTGAGTGCAAACATTGATGGAAAAAAATTAGAATAATACAAGTATAGAGATTAGCAAACTTTATAACAAAGATAAAACCATTTTTAGACATATTAATATGGCAGTGGTGCATATTGTAAGTTTAGATACACATCCTGAAATAACTTCTCTTACTTTTACTTGAGTGAAATGTGAAATGCTGGACTTTCACTGTAATAGAGTACTTTTTCTACCACTGGAGAGATGTTACTTGCCATAAGTCCAGCAGTCCTAGCATTTACTGTAATGCTTTTCTCTTCATTACATTGACAGTGCAATGCTGCATTTGTAGAGTGCATCTTAAGGCATTGTGTTGATATCTGTGTGAAACAACTCTCTTTTCTCTGCTCTAAGCCTGGCTGAGCATGCTGCAGTCCCCCTGGCCTTAACTCCACTCGTACACTCACTCACTTACTGGAGCTAATTTATGAGCTTCTTCCTCTGCTGAAACCTCCTCGGCTTTCAGTTAGACTGAGTGGACCTGGATCTGGAACAGTCGATGAATGAACGTATCCCCCCAGAGTTTGCTTTCAAACTTCTTAAGGCTCATATATTGATAAATCTAGGTGCTCAAAGCCAAATTTGATCCAGCACAGACCGATGGACAGTCCAGCCCTGTTTGTGTGTGTGTGTGTGCGTGTGTGTGTGCATCAGACTCAGAAAAGGCTCCACTCATATTTATCCCAGCCATTTTTCAGACTGTACGTAGAATTCCCACTGCTCCACTCTAACTTATAGCCCACTCATTTTGGCCCCATAGCCACTGATCCAAGAACAGTCGCACTCCCAGGGGAGGATTACCAAAGTACAGCGGCCTGACTGTTGCCTGAGACTTACTCATTTCAGCTCTTACAAAATTTAAAACAAGTTCCAGATATAAGAGGGTGTTCTCTCTGAGAAAACTCTATGTACTGTACGGTGAAGGGGGAAAAGCAGCAGCACCCGATAGCCTCCATTGCTGATATTGTGAAGAAATTTCCCTAACAGGTCTATATCTTCTCCCCAGTGACCTTCCTCGAGCAGAAACACTCGAAACCAGGCTGCTCGGCTCTCAGATTTAACAAGGTGAAAAGTGGTGGGGAGGAAAAACGTTTTTTTTTTTTCCTCTCTAAAATTAGTTTCTGGAAAATAAGTAGAGTGCATGTAGTAAATTACACTAACAAGGGGACACCATCCTCTTATCCTGCCTTAAATCGCAGCAGGCTGTGTGAGTACATTCTCAGTCCTGCTCTGTGCAAAGCTTCACCTCCGCAAACGGGAAGTCTGGGAACGAACCAACAAATAAATACACCTCAGCGGGGAGACAAGTTAGAGAAAACCAAACGAAAGGAGAGGTGGAGACACACAAGGACCCTCTCAGCCCTGCAGTGTGAGCATGTGTGCACAGAACTTCATGTGGTTTAGGGTAATTTTTGACATATTGGACATACTGTAGTAGAGCAAGTTTTACCTTCAAATATACGATAACCTGCTTGAAAATGCAGCTCATTTTTTAAAACATGTACACACGCATGCATGCAGTTTCTGCTCGTGGATGGTGTGATTTTTTTATTACCATAAATATTATATTAGTGTTACAGATCATATTTTGGTTTTAATACGTGCAGGGAAGCCACACTTCTGCAGAAATTTGGGATGATGGGAAGTTGGACAGAAAACAAACAAGTAAACAGAACAGGCAGGGATTTGCAAAACTTTAAAGGATGGCAATGTTTCTGTTTATGTCTGCTTCCTTTGTTAGTTTTGCTGAACTGGACTCCTTAGAAGTCTCAAATCAGTTCATGCTCCTTTCTTTTCCCAGTTAATGATGTTGTTTTCTGTATTTATCGCTCACTTTACTGCTTTTTCTCTACCTCTTTCTCTTTTTTTCATGTCTTAAGTCAGTTTCTCTGCTTCAGTCTCCTCTACTCTGTGAACTGCTGCTGACCTCCGTGTTCATGTCACTGATTAATGTGCCCCTGCTGTACAACAACTCCTCATCCCATTCAGAAAAAAGCACAGCCGTAATGGAGATAGGGATCATAGTCTGATAGTTTGCTCCAACTCTGCTTAGAGATGTGAGAAGGATAAGAGAGATGAGACTTTACTCCCTGTGTGCTGCAGTCACTTGTAAACCCTCAGATACACATTTACCACTGAAGTGAAATCAATCCACTTTGATATCAAGTTTACCCCTTTAATCTGATAAGCATTCATTCAAAATTTGCTACTTACTGCAAAACAGAGCAAAACTTTATTGAGGTATGCATGTGCACACACTTTACAGTCCTTTGCCTGCTCTAGTTTGGTACAGAGTGCCCTCTTTTTCTCTGTCCATGTTCAAAGAACACCAGAGCAGCTGTTGGCTCGACTTCAGACATGTAGACCAGCAAAAGGTAGACATGCACACACACATAAACACAGACAAGCAGATGGAACATCAGTGTATCTACCCTGATAGTGTTACCGCAGAACTTGAGAGGATTAAGTAGAAATTCGCCGTCAAGTCTGTCTTCAGAGTTGTTTCTCAATAAGTCTCCGCAGACGTGGTGCTGGTCTGTCAGCGGTAGTAATCACTGCCTCAAACCTCGGCCTTCTCAGGTTTACATACTGCGTGACTATATTTGCCTCTGTGTATTTGACCAGATGTGTGGCCGCTCATTTGGCTTAATTCCTGCCCGCTCTCTAATCAATATAAATAAGTCTTTTGGGCTCATTATTTTCTATCTCGAAGCTGACCTAACCTCCAAACCAAGATGGCATCCAGGGTATGAAGAGCTCTTTTTTTTCTGTCCGTGCCTTTTCATCCATCTCTCTGTTTCTTTAGCCCTCATTTATTTAATATGCAAACACAGTATGCAACAAATTTTAGTACAGGTGGTCTGAATATTCGTATCCGTCACTTGTGCTGTTTTTTCACCCCCATTCAGAGTAAGTAGATCTCCATGTCACTGTTTCTTTTTTGGCTCTGCTGTCAGTGAAGGTAAAAGATGCTCCTGTCCCCTGAAGCAGACACAGAGAGCAGGAACTCTTTGACAATTTGTCCCCCTGACCCCTGCTAACCTGTGCTGGTAGACTTCACAGGAGCTGGATGACTCCCATCTCTCCCCTTGGCTATCTCCCTTCCCCCTTCAGACTCCAGGTCACTGCAAGTGAAGAGGAGCTTGCTGAGTTTGTGAACAGACCTGCTTAATAAGGCTTCCAGTCCTGAGGCCAACAGACAGACTGCTGTGTGGGTTTGTTGTGTCCCCAGGGGAGAAAATAGAGATAAAGACGTAATAGATTGGGGCAGATTGGGAGGAGCTGCGGGAAGCAGAGGGGTCAACTGAGAGTTGACAAGGCACAGACAAATGAAATTCTTTGTAGTGGAGCGAGGCCTGTCTATGTGAAGTTTTAATGTTTAATGGAAGGCTAAGGTTGTATTGTTGGAACAATCAAAGAAGCCAGGAGATCAGTTAGTTAAAGGGTTGTTTAACTGTTCATGAAAACTTTGTCTTATGCAGCTTTGACATCACTCTAGACTCTGGTAAACCAGGTTGAAATTTAGTATAAATTTTTGACATATTTTCATACTTAACTAACTTTTGTGGCACAGAAAAAGTCAGCTGAATTTTTAAATTTATTAATGCAGTTTTCTGAAAACCTTGCATCTACATAACCTGTGTTTAGTTACTGTCCTTTTACTTGTCTAATGAAGAAACATACTAGTAATCTTAATTGATTTTAAAATCATTCAAGAAAATGGACAACAGTGTTAAATTGAAAAAATATCATAGCAAGAGAAACTCTGACCAGTTTATAAATAAAATAATGACATAATTAATAAAAAATGAAACAGATTAACTTCAGTTCTGATAAGTTAACTCTTAAAATCTGCAGATTTCTGCTGACTTGACCTGCTCTCCTCATCATTCCATAAACTGTGCATGCTTGTGTGCCTGAACAAAAAGATAAAGTTAACTGTCTCGTAGATGCATCTCAATGTAATAGCCATGTCAGTCCAGCCAAGATATCCCCAGGTGCACCAGACTCCGAAAACCACTTAATCAGCTTAAGGTCACAAGTGATTTACATTGAGTATTTGTGCAGCTGCACAACTTGAAGTTGAACCAGAGGGTTTTGCAGTGCAGAGTGAGTGTAAATGGGTTGTACAGTGTAATGGAGAGAGAGAGCAGAGCTCTGAAGGTGAGTAAGACTAATTTGCTCCCAGAGGGGGCTAGATGGCCTGTCAAACCACACACGCGCGCACACACAAACACGTGCGCGCACTGTATCGACATACAGTAGGCATAAATGACATATGAGCATTGTTGCAGCCATGTGGACTCTCACGCACATGCAACCACAGTCGCACACATCGCCTCCACCTTCCATCCCTCACTCCCTCCATCTTTCTGCGTCTGTCACCACCAGAGGATTATACAGCGGGATACCTTACACTGCTGTTGCAAAAAAATGTAGCCTGGAAAAGCTTTACTCTAAGCGAAAACACAACCATTCATCTCCCTCCATCTCTCTGCTCCCTCGCTCTTTCTCCTCCACCTTCTCTTTGTTTCCCCACACTTTTTCCCGTCTCAGGTTTTTCTCGGGAGCGCCGCACATGGAGCGCTGCGGTAGAAAATCCCTATCCTTTTGTTTTGTGCTTACCTATTCAGTTACAGGTGGGAATTCTAAAGTTTAGATTAATGTAGTTTTACTGTGCTAATTATGCCAGTGTCAGGCTGTGGTTTAGTGACAATACAGGGCGTGAAACTGAAAAGAAAGAAGCACAGTGAGGCTCATTATTCAGATGAATAAAAAGAAAATATCCTCCATGAGTAGTTTGTTTTAATCTTGAATATTTGAACATCATCAGAGAACTGTTTAAAATTACTTATCCTAGCTATATAATAATATTAAACCAAGATGAAAACTGAGAATTTCTTGTTTTTTTCATAAATCTTCTTGAACAGATGTTCTCCTTTTAAAACAAATTCCAAGTATTTTGTCCATTGAAAATTGGGAAAAGCGTAATCAGTAGACATCATCTAGAATCTAAAATGTCAACCAGAGATAAGAGCTAACGTATTACTTTACTTGCTAAAATTATAATTCAATTTGTCAAAAGGTCAACTTTAAAAAAAAAAAAATTGACTCAGTAACTCGGTGAAAACTAAACTGAGCAAAAGTTCAATGTATACTAACAATGCATAAATTATCTGCATATGGAAGAATTTCTAAAAATAAAGAAAAGTACATAGAATAGATAAATGCAGTATTACAGTTGGTTACAAGACAGAGAAAATAGCTTTAATTTATTTGAAAAGGTGAGGTGAATACTTTGATGTGTTACTCAAGACACCAGAGAAGAGTGTGTTCTGTTAAGCCGAGAGGAAACTTTTCCTTTAGACCGAAGAGACATCTGCAACATCTAAAATCTCAGACATCATGCAGGATAAGCGGCATGTGTTCCTCGCCCAAGGCGTCTGAAGCGCTTCCAGTTTCCTTATGTTTGGTTACTCACTGAACTCTGCCTATTTAAAACCTGCAGAGGGAGGGGCGGGGAGGATTTGTATATTGGCCCGTAATCTGTGAAATCTGTCTCAGAGCAGGTGTGTGTATGTGTGTGTGTTTTAGTGAGGAATCATATCCGACCCTAAGGTGCCATCTGAGATGTGTAACAGACAAGTCTCTGCATATATCCCTCCGGCTTACATACAAACATAAACACACACACACAGTCACTCACAGATACACACACACACACGAACCTAACGCTGAATTTCAGTCCTTAAGTAGATGAGTGTGCAGACAGACAGACGGAAACAGGACTGTGGCAACACACACTTGTTGTTGAGAGAGTAAAAAAAATGCTCATTGATCTCCTTACATTATGTGTGTGTACGTGTGTGTGTGTGTGTGTAAGTGTGCTTTAAGTATGCACGCATCTTCTGCTAAATACTGCTATAATGTTAAATATGAGAACAAAATGATATCTAAACTTTTTGTTCAGACTTTTTGACTTCATGACATCTTTTGTCTGAAAGTGAAAGTGATGTTGCGATGGGCTTCAAGGTGGACGAGCTGGTTTTCAAAAATGGAAGCAGCTACGGCATGTGGAGGCGGTTTTGTTACTAAATGTCAGATATTTAACAAACCACAATATGTAAGAGGTGCAACAAGAGTGAAACATCAAAAGGGGAGAATCCATCAAACTTATTTCACCTGCAGCACCAGATTGATTTTGAGAAGAGCTTTAGGAGAACTTAACATCCATGTGAGCTCTGAACCAAACAGGAAGTCTATCAACCAACGGATAATTATTTTATAAACCATGAACATCATTGGCACAGAAATACCCCGAGTTATTCTGATATTTTAGGGCTATTTTTTTTCCCTGAACAATCAAACTTTTTTTTCAAACCAAGACCTCAACATGAAACCAGAGATGAAAAAAGAGCCAGAGACCCGCTGTGACTTAAATAGTTGCAACTGAAGAACTGTGAATGTTAGTCCTGTAAGCCTGGCTGATATCCATGGGCTTAATAAGGTCAGTGTCAGTCATGAGACTGAACTGGCGAAACAGATGTGTGCATATGCATCATTTAATCAACAATTATGAAAGAGATTCAGATATTTTCTCATTTATTAAGCAAAAACGTTTGAAAAATTCATTTCACCAGTAATAAAAGAAACAGTTGTTCCTGCCCTAGTGTCCTTCGCTTCTACAGTTCCGCTCTTTCTGATTCTTTCTCTCTCTTTATCTTTCGCTTTCTCTCATCTCCTCTGCCCAACAAACACACACACACACACACAGGAATCCCAGGTATGCTGAGTCCATGCAGGCCAGAGAAGAAGAGTTTCTGTGTGTGTGTGTGATTGAAGCTGTCCTGCTGCTCTGGGCTGTGATATGATGAGCAGATAACAGCAGCACAGAGATGAAAGCTTGGAAACATCTTTATCTCTCCTGCTTGTTCTTAGCCTACATGTCTTTGTTCCTGCTGTCCACTGCAGCAGCGCGATGAAAGCTTGTGTGTCATGACTTTGATATAATGCCATGATGTCTTCTTTTCATTATGAACTGCCTTTTTTGGGGGCTTTCTTTTATTTTTTGCTGTAAGATGAAGTCAGCAGTTCCCTTTTTGTTTTTTGCATGTTGTTAAATGTCAGTTTTGGAGTTATGGCATTGATTACTTTATACTGAATGACCTTATTACGTGAACTCAGAATAAATCAAAAAACAGAGATATTCACATGTATATGTGGGTGTAGTGTAGTTTTAAATACAAATCTAAACATTTAGATAAATAAGGAAGAAATCATATTTATTCTCCAACTGGCATTTTGCAGATGTGTTTTTCAGGTTGTGCATAGTCTTGCAGTTAGAGTTAAGTAAGCAAAAACTTGTTTGATGGATGGAGGAGGTCTGTACATAAATTGTTTTACTTGAAAAGCCATCTGTGTATACATTTCTATCAACAGTGATGTAATGATATCTTGTATGCAACAAGTAAAGCTCCTCTTGTGTTACTTCCTACTTTCTCCTCATCCCTCTCTAAGAGCTGCCTCCTCCTCTCACCCCTCGTTACTCCCCCTAGCAGCTTGCTCATGTCCTCCTGCTTTTCCTCAAACCCTCACAGGTTGGCCAGAGAGAGATCCGGCAATGATTAACCTTTAATTAATTAAACGTCACTACTGCGTCCAAATGCTCTGAGGGCTTGTTTTTCTGCCTGCTTGCAACCAGATGCTTGTTGAGTGGAGCCAGCAGCAGGGAAGGGGCCTCATTGACCCACCTGCTCTCTGAAACTCCGTCCAGCCAAATGATGCTGTGCATGGCCCATGTTTGAACCTGTGACATAGATCCCTACATCATGTGTTCAAGTACGCTGTTTTCTTTTAGCCTGTAACTGGTAGTGTAATTGTGCTGACGTGGTATTTTGGCATCCATCAGGGCATGTAAGTAGGATCAGAGCTTTTTTGCTGTTACACTGACAAAAGATAAGTCGGTAATTTGAAGTTTTTACCCTGTATTCTTCTTGTTTCAGAGAACTGAATTACAAATAATGAAGTCTTTACTTTTATAAGCAGTGCACCAACGTAACACAAGTTTTTTTTAACTTACATATCGTAAAGACTGCACTAAAACATTACAGAAAAAGTTCTCTTTTTTTCTCTTTGAGATGGGGCACTGATAAATCCCACTCATACCACGCTTGCGTACACACACTTACACGTCTGACCCTCTGTGTGGAGATAAAAAGGCCTGGCCTCTCTTGATGTGTTGTAGCCTGGTCTTATCTGTCTTCTTACGTCCCTCCAGACTTACCTTGCAGGTATTCATACTTGTGTCGTTGAACCGGTCAAGATGAAGAAGAGGTAGCTCTCGTTAAAGCGCATGAGATTATCTTCATAGATATCTTTGCTCTAATTGGGTCCTTTTAAAGTGGGCCTGCTGACAAGGAGACAGATTTTTTTTAGTTCCTGCAAAGGATCAGAGGAAAGAGTATCAACCTGGAAGTACAAGGCCTTCACTGTGTGAATTAATGTCAGTATACAAGTTAACACAAGCATGAAGTGAAAACTTGCTTTTATAACAAGTCATCAGTTAATAAGACATGATAACTCTATTGTTTTCAAAGCAGAAGGGACTGTTTTGGCCCATTATTTTTTTTCCAAGATACTTCCACTAATGCCATGGACTAAGGCAGTCAGAATACCAGATTTTCTTTCCCTAGTTTATAACCTAAATAATTCACAGTAGCATTATTTTGCCACAATATTTTTAAAAAATATAAGTTTATTTGTATGTGTATATTTCATTTTTTGAGAGGTTATGTTTGAGAGGTTGAGAAAGAGTATGTAACACTAACTACAAAAAGGCAAGGTAAAGATAAATAGTTCTGCCTAAGTAATTGTTATGTTTTATGGCGAGTGGCAACTAGAGTTAAGGTACATTTCCACCACCCACTCTGACAAAGTGAGAATGAAAAGAAATCAAAATGATTTTAGAAGCACTCTTTTATTTAATGATATTATCTTATGTGAATTATTTACTATACCAATACTGAAGGCTCCCCTCCAAACAGATCTTAAGTCATATAAAAATCCTTCATGATTAGCATTTTGTTTGACATTGTATTTCTACATAAAAAGTAAAGATAATCTCTGAAAAGTGGCTTAAAGAACATCTCTTTCTTCCTCAGTGAAAAATCCTGAATGTATGACTCAGTTTTGGTCTCCGCCCACCACTGCTGCCTTCATTAGGATGACCAGTGGGAGATCTGCTGTGTAAATTTCATGTTTCTCTGCCTATGATTGGCTTTTGAATGTTCATGTTCCAAATCTAGATTGTGAGGAGTCCATTTGAATTTAGGGTGTTGAGAAAAGCACAGACATCTCTCCCTTTCAGTAGAGGAATGTGAAAATGCCTCATCAGTGACCAACTTTGAACAGACTCAAGTCAATGTAGTCAAGGTCTGACATTTTACAGAGCATAAACATAAGAAAAAAACATTTTTTCAACTTTAACTTCCAGTAAGTCAAAATACTGTAAACCAATAATCTTGTACAAAATAACACATTTATATCATGATAGAAGAATTTATCCAGATCACCCACACCCACCCACAAAAAAAAATAAACAGTTCTCCTTTGGCAGCCCTCACTTTGAAGACAGAGAGAATTCAGGAAAAGGCAGCATAATAACTGCAAAGCACGAGATTGAATTTCTCTTAAAGTGCCTCTGTTTGTTTACTGGAAGCAAAACCAGTAACGAGTCTCTAAATGTGATGCTGCTCTTTGGCTTTACACTAGAAAAAGAGCTCTGCAGTCAAAAATGAGCAGCTCCTTGTGGAGATTCCAGCTGTTCATGTCTTTACCTTCCTCCTCCACATTTTACCCCCCCAAGTAATCTTTCTACATCCGCTCTGTTTCTCTGGATGTCTAATTTGCCGTAGCTTTCTTCGCTCCAGTCAGATGCTTCACCTGAACCGAGTCTTGTTATGAGCTCCCCTCTGCTTCCACCTGAGAATCATTCATTCATGCTCCACTAAGAAAAAGAGGGGAAATGGGAGGAAACAATGAGACGGAGGGTACCCTGTGGTGCATGAGCCAAAGCAAATAACATGTATCATGTGTGTTTGGGTTTGACCTTTGACCCGTGTGACATGATAGCCCACATCTCCCACCTGTTCTGCTGTTCTCTGCTCAGTTCTGTTGACCGAAACTGCATGCATGTATTCTGGTTATGACAAGGGATGATTGAGAGGGTCATGGCCTTGGGTAGAAGGAGATGAGTTTTAAAGCTTCGGTTGCGTTCACGCGCAGTTCAACCCTTTCAATGCTTGTGCAGAAGGTTTAGAGTTAATTACTCTTGCAGTTTTTCTGTTTTGGGTAATTGAAAATAGCAAGTCAGCACTTAGTGACAAATCTTCCATTTTAAGGGCTCACCTAAGGAGATCAATGAGGACATGAAGGCAACCTCTTCAAGCATGAAGAATAAGTAGAATGCTGCATTTAAACGTAGCAGAGAGAGATGACCAGATTGACCAGATTTCAATTACCAGAAACAGATCCACCGCTAAAGCTATCTACTTCAAAACTTTTGTAATTCACTCGCTCACATAACTCATTGAACTGCATGTGCTGTAAAACTCAACTCCCTCAACCTCAGGCCAAAGACCCTTGAAGTGTTTAAAAAAAAGTAACAGTTAAGCATTGGTTTTGAAGTTAAAAGTCGTAGGTACTCTCAAGCACAAAAGTGGCTGTTTCTTCCAATAAAATCTTTCTCTGGAAGAACGTTTGTAACATCCTGCCATGTTATATAATTTCTACCTTGACATATGTAAAAGAAATGACATGCCATGCAGTGTGAGTTATCCATGTCTTAAGGCAGAGGGAGATAGATGAAGAATTTTTGGACTCCCTCTCGAGCAAAATATGCGATTCAAAGCAAAGTAGATTCTCATTATTAAAAAGAAAGTCCAGGCGAAGTCCATACAAGGATAACATGAACATTCATGCAGACTTAATAGAAATATATCTCCTGTCAGGACTTGGCAAAGCGACGTGGATGAACATAGCACACCCTCTCTGCTCATACTGTACGCAGGGCTGTGTTTCTGTGTGAGGCTCTCTGCGGATTCAAAAAATCTGGGAGTAATTTAACAAAGTCGGAAGAACAGAGCCAGTCCAGGAAAGATGGTAAACGCAGCATGGCTCAAAATTACCCACCTACCACACACATGCTGTACATACACACACACACAGCCACTTGTACTGGAAGTCATACAATGGGGCACAGGCATCGGAACTGTGTACAAGCCTATAGACTGCTCTGGCGATCATCATAATTGTCTCATTACCATGTTTTTCCATAACAATCAGAGGTGACTGTGGTCTCTTTAATGAGGTGTGCATGTATATACTCCTTCCTCTTTTACTTGACCTTTTAATATCACAGTGTATTAGCAGAGTACAAGGAGGAGCGGTGCAGTGCCTTGTGGTGCATAATAGTTCTCTGAGAATAAACCTTCAAACACACACTCAGGTGACACCCCTCTCTCTCTGCCCTCGCCCATCTGTCCGAGGTTGACCTATTAGGAGTGACCTTTTCCAATGGCTGGATGCATGGATGCAGTCGGCTGTTTTATTAGAACGTATCCATGTCACAATCTCACACAAACAGCCTCGGGAGCAGCTATCGAATGTCCAGTTTCATGAAGGTTTTGGACCTGGCTGTGTGCTCTCTCTTTCAGTCAGCTCCAGCTTGCCTTTATTATGAAGAGCTGTTACCACATCACATTCAATAGAGCCTTTGTCTTGTGTGCATGTCTGTGTGTGTGTGTGCATGGGTGTGTGCTTGTATGCATCAGTGTGTTTGATAGAATGAAACATTGTTATCTGCATTGCAGTGTGTGTTTGACCTTAAAGATACTCAGTCTCTTCTTTGGCTGTCTTGATAACATACTATGTAAGTATGACTTATGTTGTAGGGAAAGTGGAGGACTTGCAACACTCATTATGTTTTTGGAGTGATCAGTTAAAATTGAAAGTTGGCATAGATCTTTTGTGTGCTTTCACTGGCCAAAAATGTTATTTGATTTTTAACCTCATCAGGGACTCAGGATTTGTTTTGTATGTTTTAGGGCTGCAGCTAACTTATTTGTTTTTATTGATTAGTCTGGCAACAATTTTTCTTGGTTATTTGTTTAGTTTATACAGCACTAAATAATGGTGAAAATTGCTTATTATGATTTTATAGAGCACCATGTGGCTCCCTACTGAGGCTGACAGGTGCTAGCAAGGTCAAGAAATGAAATGGATAAGGAATTTAGCACTCCAAGTTAGAAAAAAACTTCTTTTGTGGAATACAGAATAGCTGCAACAGTTAACAGAAAATTAATTGTCAGACATCAAAAATCACTGAATTTGTTTTTCAAGAAAAATGCTGAAAAAATCTAAATTGCTAGTTTTCTTACACTGTAATCACTTTTACATAAGATATTTGTAATGATCATTTTTCACAGTTTTTGAAATTATTAACAAATAACTTGAAATGAGATAATTATTTGCTGACTAACTGACAATCAATAATAAATAAATAAA
>JAPZDV010000021.1:7477594-7541342 GCA_029814665.1 Acanthurus lineatus | reverse complement strand
TATTAGTTGCAGCAGTGAGTTGTTTCCCAAGTTATGTAAAAAATGTTTTCTCCATCAGAGTTTAATGCAAACTGGAGACACGTCTGTGACAGACAATAGCGACTAAAGGGGCTGATTGTTCCGACACACTGAGCGAGTTTGCAGGCCGAGTCGCTCGGAATCTGATGAATCATTTGCTGGACATCAGCTTAACTTAATTACATTGGAGTTGACGTCACAGAAAGTGGACTTGTAATCTTTGGGCTGCTGTCAACATGGTCTCCAGCCCTGCTGTCACCAGTCTGTGTGAATGTGCTGCTAAAGGAGGCCCGTTGTTTTCCTCCATCATGAATTACCTTCTCTCTCCCAGATGTGAAACATCATCTTGTTTTTGTACATTTTTCCTGTGTCAAGAAGAAACAGAAAACCCCGATTGACAATTAATAATAAGACGCTTTGCCAAGAAAAAGATAGAAGAAGCATAAAAAGCCAGATAATAAAAGGGTGTGTAATTCCTTTTGCATCTGTAACCCATGTTTGTGTGTGTGTGCATGCATGCGAGACAGTGACAGGCAGGCTGAAAATGACAGAGGCCTAATTTGAAAGCAGCTGGATACTGAGCTATTAGTCGAGAGAAGGTTGTAAAACAAGCTGGAACGTTGCTTCTGGGTCCTCTGAGGTTTTCATTTGGGTGGGAGGTGTAATGACAGCTACAGGGGTTCCCCTTAAGGAAAGCAGGGAGGAAGAAAGAAAGAGAGGAAAGACCTGAAAAGCAGTGGAGAGGTGGAAAGAGATTAGATACAACAGAAAAACAAGGGAATTCCACAACATAAATTGTCATGTTACCACATCACAGGTTTGAATAAGTAAATGTTACTCTAACAGATGACGGGTCCCATCTGGATGTTCTTGATTTAAACTCTTTAACTACAGATGAGATAAAATTAGAGTAAAAAAAAAAAAAATGGAAAGGACTGGAGGAAAATGGCAGAGCTCTGAGACGTAGCTTGCCCTGTAGTTTGTAAAGACTTCGAGATGAACAAAGAGATAATAAAGATTAAAGAGGAATCCAGTGATATCTCCTTTACTTCACTTATCAGGGAGCAGGGAGGGGCCGGGAGAAGCCCAGCAAGGCAGTAAATAACTGTCTGAATGGTTTTCGTCTCTCTGTTGTCAGCAAAAAGGTTGTCAGAGATGTCTAGACACTGGCAGACCAGAGGGAATAAAACACAATGACTTTTATGATTTTTCTAATTTATATTAACACATATTAATTTGGTTCCATCATGCACAAGTCAAATAAAATAGCTCAGCATTCACCGCCAACATTTTTTGGGTATTGTGTCATTCATCCTAATGGTTGAATTTCCCTGTAGTGCTCATGGAGGGGGTAGGTTGGACCACAACAACACAAGGAGGTACTGGAGATGTCCAAAGTTAACTCATATCGTAGATGTAATTATCTTGTTAAGCTTGTCTGACCTGCCTCGAACACACCCTTAGAAGGAAAAAAAACAGTGTGTATGAAAGGATCCTGGATCAGAGCCTGGTGAAAGTGAAAGGCTGCCAATTCTATAAAACCTCTTTCGAACCAATTTAAATCTGATTATTAAGGGAAAATGTGAACTGACGTGATCCAGAAGTTACTTACCACAAAGAACTGAGACAATGCAATAAAAATAAAAACAGCAACATACACACACTTGCAGCATGCACCCCTTTGTAGGCAGACAGACTGCAGAACTTTGCCAAATTAGCCAACATGCCAACCAGAAAATACCCTGAGGGGAAGCAGAGAGAGAAAGAGAGTGTGTGCAGAGGGCGGAGGTAAAGTGAACTTTCCAGCTGTTACCATATCATATTTGACATCAGTGTCTTGTCCTCCACCCACCAAAGAGCCCTCAGATTGACACACACCACCAACAGATGCACACACAGGTTTATTGGCCCCAAATTGCCTAGAGGGTTTTTCGCTGAAGTAGCTCTTATCTCATGAATACAAAAAGGCAAAGTCATGCACAGCTTCACGCATCCCTGCCTTCAGACTCTAACATTAACTATTTGTCATTCTTACTCCTTATCTCCTTAACACACACACACCCCACATCAGGCCGTAATGTTCCTCTTAAGTAGCTCAAAATTACAGGTTAAGTCAGGAGAATGGTAGTCTGAGTAAGCATTTTTAAACTTGAGTATCTCTAAAAGAACCATTTGCTTAACACACATCTGATTACAAATGCACCTCATTTTCAAACCTGGATACACATGAAGTCACACAGTCAAGTTCCAGAGGTTAACACATCCCCTCCCTCAAATACCACATAATTCGCCATCCCCATTTTCAAAATGTGCTTAACTTTACACGCCTCCCAAAACACACACAAATGCTGCTGCTTATTGTAAAGCATGCCTGGTTTGTAAATCAGAGCGGATCACATGGAGCGTTTAAAACGAGTTAAATATTCTGTATCACTTCTTCATCTGTTATTCTTGCATTAACACAAGCATTTGTTTTGACAAGTTCTCGCCAAACACTCTTTAACAGAAGTGTTAAAATCGACACGTTTTCCACGGTGCTGCTTTTGGATCACTTCTGCTCAGGACTGGACCTGGTCCTGTCCCTCACCTCACCTCCATGATCACATTATATTCTGAGCGGGGGTTATGTGCTGCAGTGCTATGCGGGCTCCTGGGGGCCTCGTTCCTGCCCCGTTTACTCACCCGCTTCCCAGCTCTGCCACAGCAGCCTGTAAAAGTCACTGCGAGCCTGAAAATTAAAGAGATGCATGCTGCTTTTATGAGCTTCCTTTGACTTTTTCCTCTCTCTTTTGGGTTTTTGCCTCGCCTCCCTCCCCCAGCCAGCGAAAGTACTTTGTGACACATAACATGGTTCGATTAGTCATTGCCTTCCCATCCTCTCACCTCTCCTTTGGTCTCCCTTGATATATTTTACAATAGAGACCTCTGTGTCTCAATTGTCTGATCTCATATTCAACGGGCCGTTAACCTGAGATGATTCACTCAACAGTTTGCAGTCTGCAGTGCAAATGACCTTTGCCAAGCTGCTCTAAATGACATGAAAAACCATCTCTAAAAGCTGCTCAGAGATGGATTTTTATACCAAAGATTGAAAAAGACATAGACAACCAATGTGTGGATGAGCCAGGAAAATGTAATCTTTAATACGGATACACAATCACCCTCAGATGGCACGCACTGTCAACCACCATTCATAAATCACCACAGGAATGACCAAACGTTCCTTGGTTATTCCCGCTTATTATTTGCAGTTATTCCAGGGCACGGCATTTCGGCTGGGGATAATGACAATGTTAGTAACATGCGTAAACCCTGCAATCGGATCTGGCTCCATGCTGCCCAGTGTTGCCAGGCTGTATGTCTGAGCAGACGGATTGAGAGCAATGCCAAATCTGTTAGACAGCAGTCTGAAAGGCCCGGTCTTTTCCACGAGCTCCGCGACTCAGACTGGCGATTATGCTTCTGCTTTTTATAGCAGTTCAGCTGGAGTGACACATTTTCAATCATTATTACCAGTCAACAGGGGCTCAAGTGTAAAGTAGGCCTTTGTGCGGTGGCATCCAAGCTGCGGTCTTGCATAGCCAGCCGCATCTCCACAGCTCTTGGCCAGTCCTGAGAAAGCTCTGGCTACAAAAAATGAATGAAAAAAAACCCTTTGGCTTGTTTGTATTTCCTTAAACTAATCACAATTGTCTTGGGCAGTGCTGAGCTCTAAATACAGTGTCGCTGCAAAATGGTAACACACAGAAAGCAGTAGGGGAGGAGACTGCGGACTCAAAGAGTTGCTCAATGGGAGGCTTATACCCACAGTCTACATCCTGTGAGGCAAAATTTCAAGTAAACAACTGTAAATTTCATCTATCCCCAGTGAGATACATAATCTACAGCTAATGTTACAATGGAAAATGCATGATTGCACCTCATTGCTCCAGCAAAAGTTTAAAATACTGCTTATGACTGTGAGTTTAAACCTTCCTTTTCAAATCTTTTTTTTTCAAGGTTATATATGAGTAACCAGAGCGCCGATGCTCTTTTAAAGCAACATCCTGCTCAAAAGTCACTCATATTAAAGTAGTTAAGATGCAATTCAACTCTATGTGCTTTACTCAAGGGCACCATAGTGCTGCTGCTCAATCAGCTGGCTGCTGCTTGATCAACTGGCCTTCTAACTTTCAATTTAGTTCTACGGCTGCCAAAGTTATGGCTGAAACTGCCACACAGCAATGATATAAACCTGACTTTGACTATTTGGGCTGCTGCTGGAAGCCAGGCTGTTGTCAGCCTGTAAAAGTTTAGTAGAACCCTCTTTATGAGACTGTACTGAGAACTGAGAACCCAAGACTGTCCCTGTTGGAAGCAGCAGTCAGAGCTTGTTGCTGTCACACCTCTGCATGAGGCGAAATGGAAAATGAGACGGCTCTTGTGTTACTAAAGTAAGAACAACTTTAGGATTTTCTACTCACATATAGCAATAAATACAGTATATTTTCAGATAAAACAAAAGAAATACACTTACACATACCCAGAATAATGTGAATGAATTTTATTATGTCTGCCAGCAGCAGCAGCAGAAAATATCCAGGGCACCGTCAGAGGGGGCAAAAGGGTAGACAGGTCCTTTGAGCAACATTAACAGCCCACAATATGCTGCAGAGACCCAGACTCTGATGTTTGGACTATTTTACAGCCTAACTACCTGTGTTTGCCAGCCACAAATCCATATTACCCAACATCATATAGGAAGCCAAAGCATTTTTTACGGACCTTGGAACATCTGGCAGTGGCAAAGATACATAAATAGTGGGATCACGGGTTAGCTCTTAAATGGTTTAGGTTTGCTAATGTTTCTAGATGAAGAGTTATGGGTGGGTGAATGATTGGGTGTAGATTACAGCAGCACCCTCATTATGTTTCTGCTGCTTAGGATACTGTACATACAGAAGCGGTATTTGTTGATCCATGTCTGGGTCTTTTCTCTGCAGTCTTGGACTTTTGCCTTTTGTCTCTTATAGATTTGTCTTACATTCACTCTGGTCCCAGCCACCACTGAACACTAACTTTACTGTGTTCTACCTTTCCATGATATTATTTTTTTTTTACTTGACTGAGAACTGTCTGTTTCTCCGTAAGCCTAAAAATATAAAGGTTACGTTAGTATTTGATGTCTGTGGTGAAATAATATTGAGTAGACCGAAATCTCAGTCATTGACGTTGAAGGATGCGGTCGAATCTCTCACAGAGAGACTGCTTTTAAATCCATTGAAGACTTACGCTTTGTTTACTTCTTGTTTGGCGTACAGCTCATTTTCCTTTGGTCTTTTGAAAGTGGGCTTGAGTGCAATCCTGGAAACACAGGAAAAAAACACATTTTTTAGCTTGGGCTTTGATAATCCTTTCCTGCTGCAGACTAGTATAGAATTAAATGCAATTGTTGTCACAGTGGGGTCCAGGTACCCCCACAGGCCCTCTAGGGGCTTCAAGGGGGTCCTCAGCCAAAAGGGGGAAAAAAATTTCCTTTATAATCTTAAAATTCTTAGATGTGGGACCCTGGGACAAAGTCTATTTAAATGGGGGCTTGTGGTCTAGTTTTTGTCATGAAAAATGTTTGAGAACCAATGATTTAATGCACACCAATAAAACCAATACATAGACCTAATAAATCTGATCAAGAAGTGGTGAACTTCTGCACACTGTCAGCACAAAATGTGCTTAGGAAGCCTATGGTTTGTTTATACTTTGCAAAGGATGAACAGGCTTACATAATATGGATGTTTTTGGAAGCACTGAGGCATTTCTGTTGAGCAATGTCAATGAGAGACCAGTTTGCAGTATCAGGCAGAGTATAGATGGAGGGTTGTAGAATTAATTTAGCACAGATGCTTAATGCAGAACAATGGCCGTCACTGTAGCTGGAACAATAAGGCTCTGCGGTCAAGTACGTCAAATTGAATAAATGCAGCAGTCGTGGTTAATGTGGACTTGGCCGGGGCAGAGGGTCAGCAGGGCAGATGCCAAGGCTGACTACTTTATAATAATCTTGACGAAACTCCTCAAAGACAAGTTTTGCTTCAGTGGCCGCACCCTAATTTTGCACTTGATGACAGTTAATGGTGCAAGCACTAAATTATTAGGGTTATGGCTGCTGTTCTCAGCTCTGGTCAGCAGTCCAGTTTGGTTTTTTGGGTGGATATGCTGAGATTTTTCCTGGTTACAGAGACTGAATGGTGGATATGGTCACAACCCAAAGTGACTTTGCTACTGGGATGCACTTGAAGGCAGGAAGCTTAGGAATGTTGGTACAAACAAGGGATGCAGTGCCCATTCGCACAGCCAAATAAAAATCCATTATCACACAAAATGTGGATTTAAATTTTTTACTAATGAGGTCAGCGAGGGAGCCTGTGGCTTCGGCCCTCTGGCAATATTAATGGCGTCAAAACTTCTGCTCTTGTTTTAAGTAGAGGGGTCATTTTATCCAGGGTTTAAACTGGGATTTGTTATGTGGGTGGGCTCTGTGGTTTCAGGGTTGCCATGGGTGCACACATGTGTGCATAGACTACAAAATCTGGTTGATATGAGTTGACAAACTGTAAATTATAACAAGAGAAGATGTTTCTCTGCTTTAAATGCTAATGAAAATCAGCTGCAAAAATGTATATGATGACAGTAAAATCTTTCTCTAGGTTCACTCTCTTGTTTATTTGTATTGTTTACAGGAATTGTGTTGCATCAATTAAGGAAGAGAATAAATGTACAAAATAAAATGAATAAAAATGTCTGAATTAAAGTGCTACTTACATACTGTAAAAAAAAAACATTTTGATTTTAACCAGGCTTTGTTACTGTTTCACCATGCTTTCCTACACACTGGTGCCCCTGACCCTTAAACAGCCCGAATCTGCTACTGCTAAGATGATAATGTGCAATGTCGAATGATGGATAAGACATATTAATCATTGTTGTTGATAAATTGTACTTAGCTTGCAAATAGCTTTCATCAAGCTTTCTCTGGAGAGCAGAAGTCTTAGTAGCGAAGGCTTTAATTGTTTCAAATGTTCCTAGTAGTGTTCACTTAAGAGGGAAAAAGTAAGTGGCAGTTTGTAAGCAACATTCTGGCTTGTGTTGCTCAACATAAACATTTAGTTTAAAATGAAATAAAAGCTGAAGTATAAACTGAATCGCAGGAGGATTGTCTTTCAAGAGGCTGGATTAGCGTTGTGCTGCTGCACAGCCAAAAGCACAACACAGAGCTGGATTTGGCAGCAAAGATAGCCATCAGAGATAATGAAAAGTAATAAAGTGTGTGTGTGCAATGGAAAGCTCGGGCTGAATGTTTGAGATATTTTATGTGTCTGCGTGTGTGGAGGAGATGAAATTCATTTCTGAGTCTCAGCTGTTGTGTTTAGTCTTTCACGTTCCCCAGAATTCAGAATCATGGCTCCTGTCTTTGTGTTGGACTGCCGTCAGAAATTACGGTTTCACTTCTCTAGAATTTCAACCAAGGTGACGAATTGCACAAGTGTAGAGTGAAATGTCCGTTTTAATGGGGGAATAATGATGAAAAAAAGATTGAGAGATTTCTCCTGTGGATTGCTGCACTGAGAGGGAAGGAAGCACAGCGGACACACAAATAAAATGTGAAATCAGCCATGAGAGTTGTTTGGAGAATCCTGTAACAAAATATAGTCGTAATTCGTTTTAACAGCCTGTGTTTTTGGACAACAGCTGCTGTATGTCAAACTCATTTTACAATGTAGGAATACAAGGTTTTCCTCACTTACCTTTTTTTTTTTTTTTTTTTTTACAAGTACAGACTACATGTGAAGTTTTATCACCAATATTTGTAGGCAGCAGCAGTTATTTTCTGTTTGCCAATTCATAGAAAATCTGTGCTATTGTTTAACTGAAGGAAATCTACTGAATGATCAGATTAAAACAAAGAAGATTAAACCCATATTAATATTGACTCCTGCTCCTTTGTGCAAACGCATGAGTACAGTTAAAAACACTCTGAACAAACATTCAGATTCCTTAGAGATGTTTCATTTCCTTAATTCAATACAGAAATGTCATAATTTCACCACTCATTTTCTCATGATGAAAGAGCGCATTTAAAACATGGAAACTTGGCCTTTTGCTTTCATATTTTTAATAATAATCATAAAAATACAGTTCATAAGCATAACAACATAATGTTGATTTAAAATTGTGATTAGAGTTTGAAATATGAGCCCGATAAGAATGACAGTGTTTCTGGTTTGCTGTGCTTTTTGTGTTATCCTTGGGATTAATATGAAAGGAACGAGCCAAGCCGGTGTGACTAGCAGGATTTTTATGTTGTAGAAGGAAAGAGAGGGATAAGATCTCTTGTTGTGAACTGGATTTATAGTCTGTTGTGTTCAACCCCTGCACAGGATTTTTTTAACAGTTTTGATGCACAGAAGTTTATTAAGGGAAGGTGAGGTTCCGAGTTTGTGTAAAATTTTCTACTGTGATTATACTTAAAGAGGCTGTGGTTGAGGAGAGTGTTATAAGGCCAGTCAGTGCAAGGAACAACATGTCTAGATGTTTCATGGTCATGGTGATGGTTATGTGATTTCCCAAGTAGCTAATGGGGATACAGTGTCTTAGAAAGTCCTATAAAGATGCTTTGAGTCCCGAGACCAAGGTTGTATTAGTAAATATCACTGATCTGAATTTATCACCTTTTCTTTTATTGTCTCTCTGTAGAATCCTTTCCTTGTTTGGTGCTTTTTGTTGACTCTTCTCGCTGTGCGGCCACTTCGGTTGTCTTCTCAGTCCTCCCAAACTCTTGGAGAGCTTCAAAGACATGGAGGGCATCAAAGGCTTCGGCCCCAAGTGGCCTCCTACTCACATCTCTGTGCTTCTCTTCTTCTCTGTCTTTTAGTCCAGCTTTGTTGTTCCTTCCCTCATGTGCAAGTGATTAGACGACGGGGCCAAAGAAAAACACAAGCTTTGTTTTTTAGGCAGCGGGCACGCTCGGAATTCCAGCGGATTTACAGCAGTGAGGATCCCTCAGATCCTAACTGGTTAAATGGGACTTTGGAGAACCCTACAACTGTCTTCAAACACCACCTAGGTCTCTCAGGAGTAGTTTTACTTCTACTTCTTACTTTTCTACAGTTTTTCTTTTTTGTCCTTTTTTCTCCATCCCATTAGTTTTTGTCTCACTTGTTTTTTTCAATCATCATCTACCTAACTTACCATCTCTCCTCTCCCTTCTTCTAGACCAAGGAGATGATACAAGGGTCTATTCATAGTCTGAGTGACTATTCATTTTCTCCTCTCTGCCAGCTGTCTTGTCTCACTGTCACTCTGCTTCTAATCAAAGGTCAGGTAGTCACAGATAGTACAGTTGGTCCTATTGTGCCTTCATAGGCAACGGTCATGTCTGCTGTTTTGTCATCTGCTCCAAAAGCAAAAAACAGAGTACTGAGGGTCTTAATATGTAATGGCTTGTCCTTGCAGTGACCTTGACCAGTGGATTCTCAGTCCAGCTGGACAGCTCAGGGGGTTGTTGCAGGGGTCTCATGGGGCCCACCAACTGGAAGAAGAAGAGTTGAAAGTTCTTATTTGACATACTTAGTATTACTACAGTGATATAAGTGAGACTCCATATGTTTTGCTTTTTATTCTACAACAAATCAGATATAAAAGTATGTACAAGTGATCGCCATGTTAATGAGTTAATGAGTGAGAAGCCATTTAAATGTGCAGCAAAACTAACAAATGCAAGAGCACAGTTTGAGGTGCAGAACTTGCTCTCAGGTGCCGTAGTAATGCTAATGTCAATATGCTAGCATGTGCACAGTAGTCCCCTTCTGCTCTCATATTCAGAGCAGGAATAGCCTGAGCACTGCTCCCCTTAAAGTTTGCAAACTGTGCTCATGCAGACTGTTTGTGTGGATGCAAATGTCCGAATCCTTTTGCCCAGATTTAAAAAAAAATCTAGCTCCCCAGGCCCAAGTCCTTTTACCACTCAACTCAGTCCAAATGTAAATAGAGCAGGTCATTGTCCTGGGAAGTCAGAGTGAGTGAGTAGGTGTGTTGATGTTCTCCCGCTGCTGCTTGACAAAGACCCAAAATACTAGGATTTGGTTCTCAGGTGGGATCCAAAGTGCATGAAATGCAGCTGCTTCGTTCTCTTTCCAGCTTGCCTTTCTGCTCATTTTGTTTACACTGCAGATATGTCCAGATAAATGTACTGTTGATATCAACGCAAAAACATTCACCATTTCAAATAAGTCAGTAGCCTCATCTGCCGTCATCAGTGTGCTGTAAATAAAACACACATCATGCCTCCTGCACGCACTACCCAGGTGCCACTGGTCATCTAAACCTAGCTGAGTATTTCCATATGTGGGAGCACATTTGACCGACACTCACCAGTTGTGTGCTACATGTGTGTAAGGGCAGCACCGTAAGATGTTTTAGCATGCTAGCATTTATTAGCCAGCATTGCTCAAAGTATGGCTGACACCGACCTGATCCCCATAGTTGCAGTTCATCCTGAGGTCTTCAATGTGCGCAACAAATGTTGAAAGATTTTACTCAAAACCTCTAATCTGAACCTCATGGTGGCGCTTGAGGAAAAGTGTGGCGATCACTGAAGTCTTTAGTAGACACGGTTCGTAATTAATGAATATCTTTGCAGCGTTTTATGCCAATCCATCCAGTAGGTGGAGATATTTTTTACTATATAAGTGAAATAATTAACTTGGTTGTGGCTCTAGAGAAAAGGTCATGTAATCACTTAAGTCAGTGGGATTCATCTCGTGGAGATCATGAGTATCCATACTAATTTTCATGTCCACCCATTAATATGCATTAAAATATTTCAGGTGCTCGCCACTAAAATTTTGCTTAAAATCCACAAAAATGACTGATCACTAAAACAGCAATTCAGCAACAGCCATGAAAAAAAATAGTCTTTCAGGTTTATGGTTGCAGGGTTTGTGGAATCTCTTATTTTTAGAGAAGCATGAAACCCTTTAATTTACTTTAAAACACAAGCATCACAAAAAATCTGAGGAGATTTTCATCAGGCAACAGTGAGAGGCTTTTGGAACAGACCACCATGTGCACATACAGTCCCACTCCGCAGACCCCAGGCGTGCTACACCAACAGGGGAGTGCCAGCCAGAATAGTAATTTCTCCCAAAAACAATCAAAGTAAGTGAAGTGTGGATCACAGAGTCCCTCTGGCACGACTGTGTGTTGACTGGAGAGTAATGAAAGAATGTAGAAGGGCCTGAGCTCAAATCACGTTCCAGTCAAACAAAGGAGGCATATTGAGAGCAGGAAAACTCTGAGCCTGCAATTCATTTAAATCAGTGGGCTGTGTGCATGCATGTGTTTGTGCATGTGGTTGTATGCAGCGCAAGCAGAGAGAGAGAAAAAAAAAAAGCAAGATGAGTTATCTTAAGAAATTTGTGTGACCAAACTCGTGTGTGTTTGTGTCATTGCATAAGCTTGTTTCACAGTCAATTCACTGCATTATATTATATGACTTTTTTCGTAATATCATTATATGGTTTCTTAGACCTGGTTGGTTTAGAGTGTGTGAACACAAACATGCGAATAATTAAATAACACACATACACACTTGCTTCCCTCTAGCTGTGTGAAAATAAAATTGGAGCTGTTGGCTGGTGATATGATACAAATAAACTGTTTTCAGATTTCATCTTAATTCTGCTTCACATGGAAAAAACAAATTTTAAAGCCATGATGCACTGGTTTGTGCAAAAAAACTGGCAGTTGACTTACTTCTCTATTTATTTAACTTTCACTAATACAAGTAGAAGTAGTTTTTCTTGGCAGATTACTTTGTCTGAAGGTAATTTTATCAGCTTACAGCAAAGCAAAGATTTTATAAAAATCATCATATTGAGATGGAAAAAGGTTCAATTTGGTACTGATTGGAAGTCAGTGAATTCTGGCTTGATGTTGATTTTTTATCTAATGCCACATCTACAAGTTAACTAAGAGATCTAGCTGAAAATCAGGAGTTTAATTTCAGTGCACAATATGAAAGTCACACCCACCATTACAAAGCAGTCAATAGCAATCATTCCCTGCATGCATCTCAGTTAAAATGATCAGTTTGTACCATTCATCTTAATCCTTTAACTAGCTACTATTTTCTAAAATGGATCGTAATTTATCGTCTCACTAGTACCATAATAAAAAACAGCTTCTTTCAGAGTGTGTGTGTGTGTGTATGTGTGTTTACTGGTAAACTGTCATCTCAGATTTATGAGCGGGTAATGTGACAGCTCCCTCTCGTTCATGGCTGCAGGATTTTATCACACACCTGCTAGTTCACATGCCCATTCCTGGTAAACCCAAAAGTAAACATGCTAAGCGGTGCACACGGGGACGGAATAAACTGTGTGTTGTTTCTACTTTGATAGCATCTCCCAAACAGGCTGAGTGCGGCTGTAAATGTCATTACGACTGCTAAGACTCTCCATTTTTCTACGAAGCTTAGTTTAACTTGATATTTTCAAGCTCCCTATGTTTAAATTGTAAAACAAAACTGATAATCAGTTTAGTTGCGGTACATTTTAGCATGGGGAAACTTAATTTTTATGTATTTAATCACAAATCACATATTGACATTTCTATGATATTGGTTCGAGGAATAACAGTCTGTAGAGTCTGGTGCCATTCTTTAGTTTTCATCTGTCTTATCCTCAGATCCCATGATAAATTGATCAGACTAACATGAAAAGTGTGTGTATCCAAAGACTGATTAGCCATAAAAGGGATTTAAAACACATAAGAGAGGCACAGTGATGCACTGTGTGATGCACGTTAAAGGCAGCACACTTATGAAATTCTCATTTTTGGTGAATCTCTCACTGCGGTTTGGAAGTGCACATGTTAAACTTAACCTCTCAAATTCTTCATCAGTACCGGGAACAAGTCTTTGAAATTTTACTCGTGGGAGTTAGATTGAGAGTGAGTCTGACGACTGAAAAAGCTGAACTGAATCATAGTAGGAACAGCAGGAAGAGCTCAGTGTCTCTGTATTTTTCATCACGCTGGCAGCCAGTGAACCACCCAGTAATAGCACATTTAGTTTCCCATTGTGAGAGACTTATGAAGGCCTTATGTATATTGAAATCTGCTGAGGCACTTCATCAATATATCAAGACCATTCCATACAAAGTGATGACAGGTGCACATTAAGAAATAGTTGTTGGGTACAGCTGGTGTGCAGGTTTTTGTGAAGCAACTCTCGCCCTGCCTCTAAATTTCCCTTCAATCTGCAGTCATAAGTTAAGTTCAATAAAATTGTGTTGTTGTTTTTGGCTTGAGGAATAACTAACTGCATGTTGTTTTTCTCTCTCTTTCACAACTGTTTGCAACATTAGAAAACTACTGATTGTCATGCTTAATACTTTGATTGAATAATCCTGCAGCTTTTTTCTTTCTTTCTTTCTTTCTTTCCTCTCTCTCTGCACCTGGCTGTCACATTTTCTGATGCTGACAGAAAATGAACACACTGTACTGTCTCTTTACAGCACAAAAACACTTAGCGAGAAAGGACTGGGCCTGTCTCCCTTTTTTAAAATCAGGGAATGACCCCGTGTGTCAGAGTCTGGTGATTGTCAGCAGTGGCTGCTCAGTTCAAAGGCTTCATGCTTTATAATAATAATAGACAGACAGACGGAGCTCACAGAGCCCATCCACCAGATGTGGAGTCTGACACACACCAGCGTCTACGCTGTCTGTCTGCAATCTGCTGCTATACGATACACACACTGACAAGCGGGCGACATGCATACACACACAGACATGAAACAGTAGAATTAATAGGAAATCTCTACTTCATCATACAGAGCTTAGTTTCACATTGCTCATCTTTTCTGTCTCTTTTTCTACATTTTTTTTCTCTTACTCACTTCTTCCCGCTGACCATCTCACAATCTATCAACTTAATATCCGAGCCTGGGTTCAGTTTATAACCTAAATAGTTTCCTCCGACTTAGACACCAGTTTTACGCCTTTCATAAAACAGCTACGAAACCTGTGAAATCATTCTGACATTGCAGGGCTGCGTGCGTCATTAGGACCCGACTGTATCTTCAAAGACTTGGACAGAACTGGGAAAATTCCCTCATCTTCGTCCTGAGCTCATGATAAACTGTTTTGCTTGCTTTGCTAACTATGCAGTCGCTTTGATCCGAAACTATATTTGTGTCCACATTTGTCACTGGGGATCTCAAAGAGTGGACTTGCAGTAGCCTAGCAGCCCATTTCTCAACCTCTGTCTCTCTCTGCCTTTTGAGGAGGAGGGAGGATTGTTTATGTTAGCTTGAACCAGAGCGGAGCCCATCGTGGCTTTATTGCTTTGAGAAGGACCCAGGACGCCTTGTATTGTGCACAGAAAGGAGACACTGTTCCAGTTAATGCTGGTTGGACAGACTTGGAGAAAAAAGGGGATTCCTGCAAAGGTAATGAAGTAAAACTATGCACATGCAGGTTTCTCTTTCAGTGAGAAGAGAGGAGAGAAAAGGACAGACGATACTGCGATTTGATGAGACGTTGGGATCCACCAAATGAAGCAACACGATAACATCAGGGCCCGACGATATTACTATAAACATATTCCATATGCCTTCAGTGTCTCCACCTCCAGCTCCTTCTTTAGTCCTCTCTGCCTGTCTTGCTCAATCTCTTTTGATTTCCTTTCTTTCTCTCACTCCGTGTTACTCTCCTGCCCCGCTTGTTGTTTTATTGAGGAATTCTCTGCTGAGGAGAGCATTTGATCTCAGTGCTGCTTTGACCCAGAGATGGAGGGAGCAATGGAGGGAGGGAGGGAGGAGGGGTTTAAGGCTGCATGTGTCCCCAATTACACCACTGAGATGGCAGCGTAATTCACCGCTTCACTCAGCGACTGGTGGACGGGAAAGAGAGGCCTAATCAAAGCCAGAGTGTACCGAACCTGATGCCAATTCTAACACATATAGAGACACAGCACATGCATGGCTCTAATACACACACACACACACACACACACACACACACACACAGCTCACCACATTTGAAAGCTGAGATTGCACACGTTTTTTCGGCACGCCCTCCTCTTTAATGTCCCTCCACGGCAGTTTCTTAAAAATCAATAATGAATAAAAGAGACACCACGTCACCGACACTAGTGATCTTTCAGACGCAAACTAACTAATATGCATTAATCATCAAGAAACTGTTCTGGATTTTAGAGTCACAGCCTTTTTGTCTTTTTCATAATCAGTCAGCTGGAGTGATTGTTGTTTGCTTAATAAGTTTGGCTCATGAAAACATCATACAAGTAGAATGGAGGCGACAGATCAGTCAGACAGCTTCTCCCATCTCTGTTGAAGATAATCAGGAAATATGTTTTGAATTGCCACAGGAACCGCTTTGAAACTTTACATGTAAACATGTTTCCTCTTAGTTGTCAAAACTACCATGTGCACATCCATAGTTACATTAAAAACAGGAATAATTTTGCCTTATGTAGCATAACTTCCTCTGCAAGTGAAAATAACTTAGATAACTTGTTACAGCACTTTAAACGTATTTATTCAAAAATGAAAATGTAAGAAAAATAGAGAAATGACAAAAATTCATTTAATTAGCTTTTTTTCAGTTTTGCACAATTACTTTTTTCAGTACCAAGGCATTGAATATGCCACTGTCAATTCACATTCATGTATTTGTTGCATGCAAAATCAAAAATGCAAAAAGCAAAAGTTTTTTATTGAAAACTGCTTTAAATGTGCTTTATATAAATTTCCACTGATATGCCAAATAATTTAATTTCATGGTAGCAGAGAAAAAAATAAACAGTGCACAGCATGCCAAAGGCTTGAGGTGACTATGCTGCAGTCTGTACAAGAGGAGTGAAAAAAACAGTCAAAACTCATCTTGGGTTCAAAGGTCAGGCACATTAATAAGAAGCTCGGAGCAGGTCTAATATAAGGGTGCACAGCAGGCTGTGAGATCCCGAAGCCAGAGGGATCTAACAGATTTCATCTCTGCAACCTGTAGATTCTGAACAGGAAATGAGGTAATACAATAGAAATCTTTGTGCCTGAAGTCTTTCTTTAACACCTCTCTCTGCTCCGCGCCGCCATCTGCCTATCCTCCTTTCCATCGTCTGGGGTTGAGGCGGATCAACCGTGATGTGTGTGTTTGAGAGAGCAGGGTTTACGGGAGGTGAGGTGAGACTGTGTTTGGAGAAGCAAGCTGCGATGCTTTACAAGGTGAGCTAAGTCAGCCCCCGTAGCAGCCGTCTGGTGAAATGAGATGGAAATTACAACAAGTTTTTGGAAATGTGAGAACTGTGACAGTCTTTGTCTCCTGCAGCAGCAGATTTTGTGACTCTCTCTGGTGCTCTTGTTCTTGCTCTCTTCTGTATTTTATCCTCTCGCTCAGGCTTTTTTTTAAAATCCCTCAGCCATCCCCGGTTTCTCTTCTTGTGCAGTCCACAAAGACAACTGTGGGTGGAAGTGTTTTCACAATCAGCACACGGTTGCAGCAAATGGAAAAATTACGTCAAATAAAGTGAGATCAGGCATGATGTTCCACCCAGCATGGTGTTTAATTTTGAGCTGTGCCTGTGAGGCCTCATGCATCATTAATTATCACCGTAATAAATTGTTTCTTGGTGCAAATTGCAAATAAAGGTGCAAACTTTAACTTTGACCAAAACAGGGTTATTTCCACTGTGTTTAAGTAGAAACTGCATGATGAATTTTTAACCAAATAAAAACTAGATGCTGATCACACCATATATCTTCTTTTATGTCTTATGGACGGTCGGGCAAGTCAAAACAGGTGCTCCCCACATTTTTTAGGAAGTTGAAACCAGATTCATGCACATTTTAACCAGTTCTCTTTTTTTTTCTCGCCCTTATTTTCTCCTTTTATGGCGTTCAGCTCAATGGGTGTCTTTTTCATGCTGGGTTTTCCACTGCTCATCCCCTCAGTACCCTCACGAAACCTGTCTGCCCTCTTCCTGCTTCGCTGCTTTTCAGGATTCACACATCATTCTTCTCCTCCTCCTCCTTCTCCACACACACTAATGATTCCCATCATGCAGTTCAAAAAAAAAGTTTTAATGCAGCAAGTTTCCCATAATGTCAAGTTTACCTCATTGCATCTCAGAGTTTTCTTTTCTGTTTCTCTCTTTTGTTCTTTCTTCACATGTTGTTGGTCCCCTTTTTTTTTCCTAAACGGAGGCAGATCCAGAGCAGGTGTGTCCCCCCTCCCCTTGCCTCCCATCCTCCTACATCCCCCCTCCCTCTTCCTGACATTAGAGATGGGCCGAAGGGGATTTGGAAATCTGGGAGTATGTCTCCACAACGCACCAACGCACACATAGTGAATACACACACAAACACTTTTGGTCCATCTGGTTCTTCACTTATAAGGGCAGAAGGTAAATTTCATTATAAGAAAATCCCTTTTGACAAATCCTTCCCATTAACGGAGCCCTTTGGGCCGCTGAATCACTGAAATCCTCCCTTAAGTGTAAAACGTAATATTCTTTTTCCATTTTTGCTACTTATTTGTGTTTAATTTACTATTTTAGTGTCATCGGGATATGAGATACTTGTGCTCTGTTGTGAAAAAAAAATTCAACAGTCAAATAATACATTTTTCTGCAAGCTGAAACTGATTTTAAAAAGTTAGCTTTTGAGGGCATACACATGCAGATTTGATTGAAAAAAAAGACTGACTGACAGAGCCGGACTCTCGGCAGTCAAAATTACATTATGTTTCCACTTCTACCACGAAAATTTTATACATATTTTCCTCGGTGGAGAGTGGAAACATACCGTCAAAGTTGTTTTTTTTGGTGGCAGTAATGCTCTAGTTTTCTTAAAATATATATTACGAGCTCCGTTTTAAGTCATAATGTTGGTATTATGTCAACAATGTGGCCTTTGTTGTGAGAAGCTGGTGGTTAAAAGAGTGAAGATCTGCGTTTAAACTTGCATAAGCTTTTTCTTTTTTATGAGAGAGCCAGAAAATACCATCTTAAATACAGCCTTTTTTTATTGCCTTGTATTATTTTTATTTGATTGCATCATTTTTTTCATAGATGCCAGTGTTGCATGTAGCTACAGTACCTGTTACTGTGCAGCTGTTCAGAATGGACACAATGGGACTGTTGATGGAGCATGTAGCATCACTTTGATATTAGATTGCCTTTCTTTTTTTAAATGAAACCAATATTTCACCACATTGTGTTGATCTGCTTCGCACAGTGGAATGACTCACTGTACGAAGCAGATCAATATTGTAGATGAATTGCAAAAATGTGCAAAATTGAGACTCAGATGAATCATCTAAAATAAATTTCCCAGTTTTCAATATTAACAACATGAACCTCGCCTGTCGTGCTAGATGGATTGTTACACAGAACCATCTGGAAAGTCGTCCGAGAAACTGTTCAGAAAAAGGCAGGCCCTTTCAAAGAAATACTTGGCAGGTGATTGGACGAAACCATCTGTCTGTCATCATCTTGCTATCATCAGCCAATCGGATCACCTGACCATATAACACAGCAGGAGAGCTGTACCAGCAGAGCCAGGTGGTAAATCAAACTGTGGAAGCAGGCAGGAGAAGAATGAAAACATGTTTTCCATTGAGAAAAGCCTTTAGTGTCGGTCTTTGCTCTTTTTTTCAATGAAGAAATACTTTCCACCTTTGATATAACTCACGTTCTAACAGCATCTGTGCTAACCTCTTTAGAAGCCGCCATTGTTGTTTTGAAAACAAAAGCTTGACCATGCCCATAGCTGCTGGTTGCTTCTTAAAGGATGCTGATTGGCCTGAACTGCCGTGGTGAGACACAAGTGCATAGCTTAAAGCCTGACGAGATGAATTTGCGTGATGAAATGATCACTTGCTGTGGCAAATCCAGCAACTTTTAAGGTAAACATGAGCGAGACTAGAGGGTTATTTTTAGATGACAGTCCTTCACAAAATGTCTTGGAGTATCTCTGGATCATCGCACAGTAGGTGAGACGTGCTGTTTTTTTTTTTGTGCTCATATTGTTAAACCATCAAACCACAACATTAAAGTTTATCACACGCGCTCAATATGAGCATATTACTGTAGGTCTATATGTTTTTCATATTAAATGACCACATTTCTTGAATGAATTCCATCGATATGTTAAATTTATCCACCAGCGGTTGTATATTTTGAATCAAACTGCAGCTCTCAGCGCATTCTGAAATGTATGCGAAACCTGTTTTTTGTGGTATGATGTGTGGAAATGCTCCGGTCCAGTTCCCTGACCCTAAATCATTTTCTCTGCAGTAGCGGAAAGTGTTTTGGACGCGGACACTGTGGCTTTGTCTCTGGCTTGTTTTCAACTTTGACTATGGGGACACAAAGCTCTCACTTCTCCTTCCGACCACTCATCTCTCCCATACTTTCTTTTTTTCTACCCCTCCATCCTTCTGTCTTCCTCATTATCCGGCTACCTTTTCCCTAAACAAGTTGAGGAATGCTGGTGCTTATTTTCTTAACCTGGAACGAGCAGGGGTTCCTGTAGAGGATCGGTGTGATTGACAAGGAAGCGTGCTGGAATGGCCCAGAGGTTCTCTGTTTGCCTCAGAGTCTCGCTGTTGTCTGCCCAGATTCGGTCTCCAATATAGAGCTGGAAAACCAAAGAATAAGAATAACACAGCACGCTCTCACTGGAACGAATACTTCAGCGGCACTCATGCCGTTTATTTCTTTCTTTCATCTCTGTCGGCCGTTGTCTCTGCCATCTATCTCCATGTCTGCTTGTTCTGCGTTTGTCTCTTCTTCCTCATTCCCAGTCGTACTTTCTCACTGGCCTGGAGTCAGATTTCTTGTGGCTCAGTTTATCCGTCAGTGTCACTGGTAGAGAGCTGACTAAGAGTCTTGAGTTGATGGAGACACAATGTCTCACACCCAGTTTCCCAGAAGCATCCTAAAAGTATTCAGCATGGTTTATCTCTGCAGTCAAAGGCCAGTTATAAATGGCCCTGTGTTACACATCAGGTCAGTCACTTAGTCACTCAGTCAAGAGGAAATATTCAAACCACAATGACCATATGAGTTAAGTTCTTGGTGGAAAACCCTGACAAAGCATAAAAATCAAAAAAGACTTTGATAATGAGTTTCACTGATATGATTGATTACAGCCTCGGCTTAATTGAATTTGGAAATACAGAGAAATATGCAGACGTGTGCCTGGTTACTTGACATGAGTGTGTTTCTGCATTTTTGTGTGTGCAAGAGAATCAAAGCATCAATGATAATGGCCTGATGGAAGACAGAGCAGCAGCATTCTGGCTAATAATTCTAATATTTTCCAAGTGACACCATCACTGAGCTTGACGTGTCATTCAAACAAACATCCTTTGCCTGAGATGGCTACGCTCTGTGTTTCATTAATAGTATCTGGCCCGGTCTTATTGATTTAAGCTGGCCTGCCAACACCTTTCAGTCATTAAACGTCCTGCAGACGAAGGCGAGACCCAGCCTGGCGAGTGCGGAAATACCAACAGACGTAAAGAATGGTTTTGGAAAGGTGCCCAGCTCAACTGTAGTCACATGATATCTAAATCCGAGTCACGTTTGAAATCCAGCAGTATTATCCTAGCGTTCCCAGATTCCATCTGCTTGGGCCTCTCTCTTTGAATTTGTCATCCTCAAGGAATCTAGGAATGCCGCCCGTGAGCTTATGGAGTGTGTACGTGTCCCTGACTGCACCTGAGCAGACACACACACAGGGCTTCTTGTCCAACACACACTCACACACACACACACATGGTTGGACATGGTATGCATCTTGTTCACACTGTTAGCACACATGATACACTATTTACAGAAAAGTCACGTACAGAAAGTCAAGCCAGATAACTGTATTCACGTCCCACACACAGACAGCCTGACTGACTTTAGGTCTTAAATCTCACATTCCACGCCTTAGCCATGACTCACGGAGACGTCAACACGGGCATAGCATTAATGCGCACCATGTTTACTTAATTAAACGATATGCTCACGCTGCTCGATGTGCTGAGTAGCACATCCTCTGCGGTGAAGTGCCACACCAACATGCAGGTGTGATGACTCCATCCACATTCCACAGACAGATGAACAGACAGACGGCTACCTCTGCAGATTACGTCAAGGTCTCAAGGCTCAGTCTGTGTGCTCAGAGGCGATCAGGTTTTCCAGAGAGCAGACCACTTGCACAAACGCACACACACACACTTGAACTGGACCTGTCAGGTGAAAACAGATGAGTTGCACAGTAGGTGGCAACATGCTTGTGCACATTCCTTGCTAGTCTGCTTACACCGCTGGTAACCAGAGCTGAAGGGAGCCTCACCCAAAATGGGCTAACCAGGCCTTTTACATCAGCGTGGTTTCCACTGCAGAGTGCAGAACCTCACAGGGACGGCAAGGGCTTGTGCATCAGTTCATTTAACCTATGAGGCTGAAGCCTGAAATTGTCTTTATTGTACGTCAGCTCTAAATAAACCCAACCGACTCGCGTTAACTTCGAAGCTCCAGCCCTCTCTGTCAAGTTCACATGCTCTGTGTTTGAATGGGATTATTTGGCTCTCTTACTTTTCCGTTCCATATTTTGAATACATACAAGTAGTCTGGTGGACTGGAAACTGTAATTTACAAATTTAATTGTGGATTTGATCAGGATAAACACCAAAAAATAAGGATCAAACATTTCCCATTTCCATGTTGATATGACAAACATTTGCACAAGAGGCTTATTTTAAGTTTATTTAACTTTTTCCCCCCTGATTTTTTTCTATCAGACAAAACTTCACATACATTGACTTCTTAAACATGTGTCTGGAAAGGAACTTTAAAGTCCAAAACAGTAGTCTGAAATGATTAATACATTATTTAACATTGTTCCCACATAAGATTGTGTTAATACCTTTAAAAAAGGGGCCAAAAAGGAGTTCCTCTGTATTGACAAATACAATGTCAGGAAATTTTCAAATATATTAGGGACTTGAACATAAACATAAACATGAACATAAAAAACTTTTTTTTTGAGAAAAAGGGATCTTTTAAAAAAGTTTTAAAAAAACAAAATGTTCTTTTTTATTATGATATGATTCTTTTGAAAATTAACAGAAATTCATGACAGATATTAAATTATGTTCAGCTCATTCAGTTAATTCAGTTAATTGAGATGCTAGTAAGGGTGTGAAGGCTGCGGGAGCTGCCAATGTTGGCCTTTACAGTATTAAGGACAGTCATTATTTTTGCACTTTACATACTTTACTCAGTTCACAGCAAGGATTCAGTATCTTCCTCAAAGACCTCACCCTGCTATCGCTCAGCTCTGCTCACCACCATGGACTGAGGAATGCTGGGTAGTGACAGTTGTCAGAGTGAGCATGACGCTGAGAGATAATTTTCAGTTGAGGTGACAACATAGCACATGTTGATCTGCCTCAGCTTTTAGCTTATTCTCGGTTTGCTCAGGTTTCCTCTGAAGTGGTTCTGCAGCCATTTAAAACTCTGTAAACCTCTGCAGTCGTGTTTCAGTACAGCTGCATGCTGAGATCAGTGTTTAGTGTTTTAACCTAGTTAAAACATAGAAACATGCTCATTAAAATACTAGTGTCTCTAAATAGTGTCTGCAGAAAGTATCTACAAGATGCCTCCTTCCAGCTGAATAATATTTGCAAAAAAATACATTAAAAAAAGTGAGCTTCAGCATTTTTTTGACTAAAAGCCAAGAATTTTCCTCCTGGATTTATTCCGGAGCTGAACTATAATTCCAAATGCAATGCAGATTTACAAAACATGTAACACAAGTTGCATACAACATCCTCCCTACTTACTTTTGTTTGATTTTTTTTAGGAGAGGCTATAGTTTTTATTTTTTTAAACTGTGCTTTTCCATGTCTGTTGCAACTTGAACTCTTTCTTTCCCTTGCTGTCTATTGTTCTGATCCAAAAAGGCTTTGAGACGCAGTCTGCTGTCATCCACCCTGCTCACATCTCTCTCCCCCCACTCAGCCCTCCTGCCTCTCCCTCTCTCACCCCCTTCTGTGCTCTTATAAGGTTACAGAGCAGAACTTTCAGAGGTGATCCAGGATCCTCTGTGTGTGTGTGTGTGTGTGTGTGTGTGTGTCTCATAGTGAATCCTGTGTTCTCTGGTCCATGATGTCCTCAGGTGAACACTCAGTCCCTGAACTGGGCCTGCTTTTATTCCTCTTTATGCTCCAGTTGAACCTGAGAACAAACACCTGCACACACACACACACACACACACACATAGGTGCAGTTATACAAACACACGCACAAGCAGGTATGCATTGGCTGCCTATAAAATCACTTCTTTATAACCATACAGTGTGCTACACATCTGCAATTCACAAAGCTTCACTTTCTTGTTCCTTCTGTTTCTAACTTCAGATCATTTAAACTACGGCCAATTGAAGTTTTTGTGGTAGTTTTTTATGTATTTGTAAGCCTATTTGTAGTAAGAATATTGTATCTTCCATATTAGAAACACATCAACAACACCAAAAAGATGTCACACTGGGCGAGAAACACAAGAATTCAGGCAATTAGTCCCATGTTAAGCCAAATTCCACAAATTTAGTTGGAAGAAAAAGCAATAGCAGGCAAGTAAAGGTTAAGTGATTTCCCAAACTGTCATTAGTGTGTTGTACATCTACAGCAGTTTACAGCCAGACTTCCAGGTCCACTTTTTATGTATTTTACTTGGCCGAGCTGTGTGTTATGAAGAAAAAGTAAAGAAAATTTCAGGTTCCCTCAATAAAGTTTTTCGAATCATCTCGCTAAACGCTTGGCTTGTTTTCAACATGTCAAAGCACTGTGGCTGTTTTCACAATCCTAGCAGTTACTATAGCAACTACAGAATTATCAGATATTACATATATGTCCTAAAGTTACAGCAAACTGCAGTTTCAGTCACATCTACTCACTTTTTTTCCTGTCTCCTCCTTCCTCGGGGGCTGGCCACCCGTCCCTTGACTCTGTCATGCCCATGTATGAGCAGCGTAAAAGCTATTTACATCTGACACAGTGACAGTGAATAAACTCTCCAGCCAACACAAACCTGCACTCTGCCTGGTGGGACGTAAGCCCACATCTTAAAAAGCAGACTTTACGAGTGCCTTCACTCTGGTTTTATTATGAAGTTTCTCTTTTTTTATTTCCTCCTCTCTCGCTGTCCCTTTTTTTTTTCTGCGCTCACATTTTCCAAGTCTTCTTCCCTCCATTTATCTCCAAGTCCTCTACTCCACTTTTTCTTCTCCGCCTGACTCTTCACCACTCCTTCATCTTGACATGAAAAATCTTTATTTTCTCAAATCCCCATCCTTTTGCCAAGACCGTAACTTTCCGCTCGTTTTCCAGTCTTGAACCTAATTGTGCTAATAATTCATTAGGGCAGCTTGAGCCCTATATGGTGCTTAGTCTGGTTCTGGATGCAGCCTACAGTCAGACATTTGCTTCTTATTTCATCCGCTCATTGTCTGTAACTGGGGTTGGGTATATAAGATGAATAGATGTTCAAATAAATACTTTAACTACTTCCTTGAGATTAGCTTGCAGGAAGAAAGCGAGACGAGACAGTGGTTTGCAGAGAAAATCAAAGCCGGGAGGAAGAATTGGGAGGAGATTTTATTTTTTTTATAGTAGAAGCACTTAGATTTTAAAAAAATGAAAAGACAGAAAAAAAAAGCACGAGAAGAAAGAAAGAAACTCGCTAAACGGAAAGAAATTGGATAAAGACAAACTGGAGAAGGAAATGATTATGATTCCTGAATTTTCCTCATCTACACACATCTCTCCTTCACCTCTTTAAGACAGAAATATGACATGACTGTATTGTGAAAATGGTGGGTTTGCCTTTCTTCCAGATAACCTCGGAGTTAGGTCAGCTTTCCAGCTAATAGGGAAGGAAGAGGACCTTGGGAGAGGCTCTAATAACAGAGCGGGAGAGCGCATACATCAGTCTCACTCACCACACCAACCAGCCTGGCTCCAAACACAGCCCCCAAGACCATATAACAGCATATTAGTTGCAAGGCATAACCGCTCAAATTGAACATTTCTGATCTGGTTCAGCTTTACCCTCTGAGGCTCCCTTTTTCTCACTTTCTCCTTCGATTTTCTTTACTTTACTTCAGGCCTCTTCCCCCCCATTCCCATGCCTTGAAGTTTAAAAAGCTCTGCACTAATTCCCATATGCTGCTGTCACAGTAAAGTCACACCAAATTCTTAGAGCTTTATAGGGGTTAAGCTCATGTCCCTGCGTGATTTTTATCATCACAAGCCAAATACAGCTGGATGAGGATCACAGGCCGCTCTCATGGAACTCTCTGTGTGGAGATCTGATGTCTGGACTTCTTGAAGGCACCTTCCTGTTAACCATTTACTCTATATTTTGTCATGAAGATGGCAATTGAGTGGCACCAGGCTGCAAATGAAAGAAGAGCTTCCAAAACTTTCAGTTGGATGAAATACGCATGAAGAGCCAAGAGAGAAAAGTGACACTATAATAAAGGTTGTTGTTGCCATACCAAAATTACCTCTTAAGTTTTAACTGTCACCACCGACATGCTATGAAAATATGTGTGTGGCTCTGTGATCCAGGTTGTATTGCTTTTCTTTGATGGAAAAATTGGGGTTTTTAACAGCTGAGATAATCGTTATTTTAATAAAAAGCCAATGGGCAGAGATGGTATCGATCCACAAATGTTCCAGGATGCTGACTTGTGGGCTATTTATAAATGAAAGGGATGTAAAATGGGAGACAGACAGCTAAAAAGTAGCTTGGCTCTCATGGCTGGAGAGACTGGATGAAATATGAGCACTTCCTGACCCTTTCAGGAGGATGAAATTCACAAAAATTCATAGTAAGACTGACTTCCTTCACACGATCTATAGTATAATATTACAAAAAAAATTATGCACCCTTTTTTTTAAGTCTTCCACTTCAAACCTTAAGTTTTGATAAAGTTTAGGCTTTAAAAGCTGATTGGCTAAGGTTGTGATCATAGTGAAAAAAAGGACCTGCTTTAGCTGTTGGTTGGAAATTTTTTGCAAATTGTTGTCTCAGGTTAAATCCAGATGCTTTGTTATTCACTTTGTACCAGTGTGGGTGTTTTTCCACCAAATAAGTCCCAGTGCTTAAACCAGTGCTGTTCAGGATTCTCTGACCCTTAGTGTTAACATACCAATGTATGCTCTACTTGTAATCAAGGATACATTATCAGCACTGGCTTTTAACAATGTGCAACAATCTGTACAAATTGACATGCATACTTTGGTCCCTACTGAAGATGGAGGGAAACCTGGGAATTTTTGGTTCCATCTTGGAACCAATTTTTCATGTATGGAACCAGTTAAGAATGGTGAACTAGTAAGTGCATTATCCAGAAGAGAATCTGCTCCATGTTAGTGAAAAATGTGTTTTTGTCCTGCTTTTAATTCTATCTAACCCCTCAGTCCTTTCTAGCGATTTATATTGGAAGACAAGCTTTCATTGGTTAACATATGCGAAGCCATCAAAGTCAGGATCATTACCCAATCAGGTACCAGAACCACATTTGTAACAACCATTGATCTAAACTGACACAGGTGCTGTGAAGCTGTCCATTTTCAGGTCCTCATTTACAAATGGGTGCAATACAATTGCTTCCCTCTGTTACTGAGCAACATTAGACAGCTAATCTCAAAATTACACTGCAAATCATCCCAGAGATTCCAGATGATTGTCTGGATGAAAGAGAACTAACAGATGTGACCTAAATAGAGGAGATATAAAGTGAGTGAGAGAGAGAAAGAGGAGGCAAATGTGCGAATAAGCTCTTGTCTCGATGGACAAGTGTCTTATCTGTAAGAGTAATGACAATATAAAGAGCTGCTGTTTGTCTCTGGGAAAAAAAACATTTTCTGAAAAGGGGACTGGCCCAAAATTCTAAACTGTATCTTCTAGAATTATGCAGCTGTGCCTACTCCATATGTTTTTTTTTTGTCTTCCTTAATGATACACTTTTCCCTCCTCCCTCCTTCTCCTCCCTTCTTTCCTTGTCTTCCCATGTCCAGCCGCTCTATTGAACTCTCACCTGGCTGCACTTGGCTAGCTTTGTGCCAGTGTATCCAGCTAGTGAGCTGCAATGTCCCTGCCCCCCCTGTCCTTTGTAAACCACAGAGCTCTGTGTTTCTTTAAGCCTGTCCACTCAGAACACAGAGAGAACTCAGACGCACCTTGGGGCCAAGACTCACTATAATACACCGTCTTGTTAGGAAACTCCAGGAACATACCAACAATTCATTCCAGGCCCCAGACTCAGAACTCACAAGTATAAAAAAGCAAGGAATGAGATATTCTCATTCTCTAAAAAATAAAAATTTGTTTAATAAAGAGATAATGTGATTGAAACACACCTATCTTTATTGTATATCACCACAGCTTTGCTACATATCTTGACCATAACTCTCTAGCTGCCGGCGGGTTGTTGTGAGCCTGTTGCAGACCCTCCAGACTCCCTCACTAACAGGTGCAGAGGCCCAAAGCAGTGCTCATTAACACAGCTCATTTCACAAGCACCACCACCACACAGTCGTTACCATCCTGACACAGCATGTGTGAAACAACACATTATCACCCAATTAGCATGACCCCATGTCAGGCGCCGCGGTCCTGTTTGGCTACAGACTTTCTCTCCTCACACTCCCCCCCGACTGTCACCCTACATGCCACACACATCACGGCAGTGTTTTGGAGTTGCAAATTCATGAACAAGCTTTTATTGAGCTCTTTTTAAAAATATGTTGCAGGGAACATGTGCGAGCGACAGATGCACAGGAAAGGTTGGGTTGCATGTGTTTGTGAATGTACGATGCGTGCCCTCAGTTGGCTGGCAGCCATATGCTCATTTATCATGTTAAACTATCCCAGCCACACACACGCACACACACACACACACACGCTCACACTCACACACACACACTCACTGGGATAGCCTGAAACCAGCACTTATTGTAATCATAGGAGAATGTTTGTGCGCTGGATTTTGGACTGTTGATTCATGTCTAAAGAATCGGCAAAGATGTAACACTTTCAGGTCCTGTCATTGTCAGTCCTGCATGTTGAAGTCCTGCAAAAAGCTTTTCACCTGTCAGGAGTCACCTTATGACCTGTGGCAGGGCACACTGAAACCCATTTTCCTTGTCCTCTCTTCTGTAATGAAACCAGAGGGCTGCTCTGTCGTCAGCTGCTAATAATGCAGCATTAGGTCTACAAGGCTAGCTAACAGACTCCCTGTTATACATTCAGACCTTTGATCCATACTAGCAAACGTACAAAGCAATCACCAGGGTTTTAATATTCAAGATGGAAAACTCTTTAGGCTTAATCTGTGTTTGTGTCTGTGTGCAGTCTTACACCAAAATGTTGCTGCAGTATTTATTTAAATATATTTTATATAATTGAATTCGCATTAGCCTCCACATGTATTTTTACCTCTTTTTTTTTACTGTTAGACTTGAGTAAAAGAGTGTAACCAATAAAGTTCAGCAGTTTTCAGACAAAATGGGGCACTGAGGCGATCACCACAGGCTGGCAGGGGTGTGAGCTCGTCGGCCCATTTACAAATGTAAATAGCACCTTTGTGCCTCTTCATGGCAGGGTCGCTCATCTGTGCTCAGTCTGATCGCGGCGTGACATTTGGTTACATTTCTGCAAGAGTTAAATCAGCTTTAACTTTCCATCCAGCTGGGCCCCCCCGCGTTGTATTTTCTAGGAATCCATGTCATTTTTTTTGTCACAACGCCTGATTTGGTCTGAATACGTTTCCACGGACACTCCAATGGTAAAGAGGATCCAAGAGAGGGTGATGTGTCTGATTTTGCTGTTTAGTCACCCCCCCGTTTACAATGCAAACACAAAGAGAGGCATTCAAGGTGTGTTTTTAGCACTGAGATGCTGAAACACATATTCTCCTCGAAATGACCTGTTTTCACATTATTTGTTTAAAGCGTGAGCAGCAGAAGGAGATGGCTGAATGTTTTTCAAGGGACTTGGACTGAATTGCATCATGTGGCATCTCCAGTGTTTGAATCTGTATTCGTAAAGAGGGCCGAAGCTCATTTCATGGAAACTTTTTTCATTCGCTCTTCCACATTGACTATAATTACAGGGTTCTCAATCCATCTTGTGAAATAGCAATTAAAAATTGGAGCACCCAACAGCCAAAAACATGCTAATAGTCTTCTCCCTCTCCTCTGTTTACAGGGTCTGAGTTTTCCCAAGACCCCAGTGTGCTAGCTACCACTTCATGGAACACCTCTAGTGATGGTAAATGCACACACATAAACACACACACACTCAAAAAGTAGGGCCCCAATTTAACAAATCTTCAACTAAACTCTCTCCAGCAAAAAAGCAAAATGTTTTTGAACACATTCTTTGCAAGCAATACATGAGTACATGTTCACCATGCGATTAACACATGGTGCGCTGAGTTCAACCCCGTGTGTGTTTTCTAAAATTGCATCACCAGCTGTCTCCACATAGGCCATATTAGAACAAAATTCTGTGTTTTTCCATCAACCTGTTTTTATTCATATTTTTGCTCTTCACATTAAAAAGCAGAGTGAAAAGTTCATTTATCCAGAGCTGCAGTAAGTGTAAGGGAAATGCTTTGACAAATTGTGGCAAATTCTGAGAATCACATGGAAGAGTTTGAGATGTTAAATGATCGAGAAGCAGCAGATGGCTGTTTTAATCATGTCATGAAGTTTCCACCATCTATTCATCAAAGTAGCATTCAACTCAGTTTCTGTGTTGACCTTCCTCATTTCATCAAATGGCTCAATTTGTCTCCAACTCAGCAAGGTGTATCCGTCCCATTTGATGGATTTACAGGAAGTATGATGTGTGTTGATGTTAAATAGAAACCCAGAGTTATTTTGCTGTGGTGCAGCGGGAGCAGATCCCAGGACGGAGAAAGACAGAGAGAGAGAGAGGATGCAGGGTTGGTTTAATTTGTTGAATCTGGCTGTTTGTTGTGCAAATAGGCTGTTTTTCCACCAGATTAGCTCTGGTTCTTGAACCAGCTCTCCTTTCCGCTCTCTATCAACAACTAAGTCAGGTCCATAATTTTTTTTTTCTCCTGTTTTTTCTTAACAATGTTGCCCAGAGTTATCAGTCAAATCTCAGCCCCTCTTCTGGGTTTCCCCCTTTGGCTCTGAGAGTCAACATCCGCCATATCCCCCACGAAGATACCCCGACCTGGAAGATCCTCAACATGAGACTTTATTGAACTTGACCTTTATTTTTGCTCTCTCATTTAGTCTGGTTTGTTTAATTCATCTCTTGCAAAGCCAAGTCTCCCACAACATCCGTCCCACAGCAAACTGTGTGTGCACAAAAACAGACATTGTTAAACACACACAGGCGAGAGCGAAGGCAGTAGTTCCTGGACATGATGGAGGAGTTTAGTCAAGATAATGATTATGGTGACCAATCAAGGATGTTTAAAAAGTCATGAATACAATGAGGAGTAGTACCAAACAAATCATAGAAGCAGCCTTTATTTTTTCCACAACAACTTGAGATATAAAAACCTACGAAGGCGTGTGTGTGCGTAGCCGTGTGTTCATCGCAGCAGTGTATCTATGTGTGTGTGTGTCATTTTGAGCTCAGCTCCGTGACTAACATCTGTTTCTTATCTGATGGATGGATGGTGATTGCACCACTTGTTTTGTCTTCAGGCGGGGAATGGTTTTGATTGACCAAGCAGACAGCATTCAGGTAGCGTGGCTCTATCAGTATGCATCAGTAGCAGGAAGTTATCATGCTGAAAGAGGCTCATTATTGGGCTGAAATCAGGGGTGATGATAGTTTACTGAACTTGTTTTCCCAGGGGGCTTTTCATTCTTTCTTTCTTGCATTCTTCCTTTCCTTTTGTCTTTGTTTCATTTGATCCACTTCGCTTCCCTTACTTCCTCTCCTCTTTCTCTTCTCTCCCTGTCGGAGAGTGACCCAGCTTTAATGAAATTCACCTTTAACCATAGCTGGCGATGCTTCAGCCTCAGCCCCTCAGTGTATCTGCTGAGCATGTTTAGTTAGCTGTGCAGCCACTCAGGTTTCTGAGCCTGCGTCTTGCTGAGAGCAACCTGCATAGCACAGCTTCACTCTCATGTGACTGGACACAGATAGAAATTCTCTCACACAATTCAATCTCTCTGGTAAAATTTAAAAAAAAAAAAAAGAATTTGTGTAACTTGTCCAGTTTGGAGTATGTATAGTTTGTGTGTGTTGCGGTTGTGTGGGTGTGTGTGTGTTTACATTTGTGTGCCTGCATAGGGGTGTTTGATTGTACAAAACCACTGTGAGAAAATGCAGGCTGATGACAGGGCGCCATTTAGTCGAGTGCCACATTAAAGGGACAGTCCGCTGTAATGGTTAGAGTTTCACAGCCCTCCTGATGCCAAATACCACAACACTCACCACGAGACAATTATACACACAGTGGCTTTGTTACGCACACACCGACAGGACATCCCTCTTTTCTTTCTCTTTCTTCTCTTCTTCACCTCTCCTCCTGTTGTCTCTTCCTTCCCTCCCTCCACTCCCCCACTGCTTTATTGTCAGTTATTATAACAGCTAATGAAGTGTGCAGGCGGCAGCTCCAAAGACCATTTTGTTTTCCATCAGCTCAGCTAATGAGAAGGTGATAAAGTGAACTTCATGCCTTTGGCGAAACACACACACGTCTTTAAATAAGAAGCGAGTCTGTTCTCATTAAATTTGTTATGTTATTTTCATTTTTGCAGAATATTGTCAGTTGCAGCAGCGTGGAAGTGAAACTGGGTCCACAGCGCTCAGTGTAGAAGCACAGATTAGCCGCAGACCCCTCATGACTTTGTGTTGATAACTGGGAAGTGAAATCTAAAAATGAAAACACACACCCACACATGGAAGCATGCGCAGACAGATACACTGTCTCACACACACACACGCACACACACCCTCATGAAAACAAATGTATAACCTATAACATGCAGTAGCGATGACCTCAGGCTCCACCAGAGTGTGTATGTTTGCACACCTCTGTCACTGGTGTCAGAATCGCACATTGAGGGTGCTTGTTTGCATAGTGTGTGAGTGTGGTTGTGAGAGGTGACGACGTGTGACTGTGGGGAGTAGTGTAACATTTTTCACTCGGCCTGAAACCATCTATCTCCAAGTTTGTTTATTTTTTACTTTTTTTCAGATATCATGCTTTAAAATTAGTTCTGCATTTAAATTGCACTTTACCCACACTGCTCTACAGTTTGTCTCACACACACACACACACACACTTCACCATCAGGAGCATTTTAAGGCTCAGCATCTTATCCAAAGGGCAGTTTAACATGTGGACAGTAGGAGCTGGTGTCCAACCCTGTGATAAGGGACAACCAGCTCCTACTGCGGATAAAACTGAATTTAGTTTTTGTTATTAAAACTTTTGTTGATTTTTATTAGAAGAATATAGCAACAAAAGCTCAGCTGGACACATAATAGGAAGAACCAAGTGCAAAGAGTGCAGAAAAAATCAGCACAACAATATACATATATGGCCAAGTTAAAGGCTCCACTTATGCAAAGACTGCCTATTCATTAAATAAGACAAGGAGAGAATATAACACTAAAATCTTTTAGAAGATTAGATTAGCCTTTCACATTTGAGCCGTGAGCCATGAAGGAAGTACCATAATGATCAGCTCTCAATAAAAGTTGCAATTCTCTGTCCAGAAATGTTTCTTTATAGTCTAATGAAATTTGCCACCCAGTTAGACCAGTCAGAGGACTCAGAATGCATTGTTATAAGGCATTAGAGATTTTTAGATTCTTTGAAAGCTTTTTGAATCTAGATATGGAGCACATGTTTCACAGATCCTTAATATAAGTCTGTTTCTATTGCATTTATTAGTTTTAGTTGTTGGTTTTATTTTTTGAAATTTTGGGCACTTTTCAAAGAAAATGTTTTCCCCAAATGTCACTGACTTCAGTGCTCCATGCAGGAGGAACACGGTCCACATTTGAGCTTGTGCGCTTGTCTCGTGACATTTAAAGTCATTACAGATGGCCACATAATCAGACTCGACGGATTCATTAGAAAAATAAAACAGAACACAAAGTAGCAAGACGTCTAAGTAAACAAGTTATGAAAGGAATCAAGCCACGCAAATTAAATGCAGAAACTTCTGCACTCAATATTTTCTTTCATTCTGTCTCTTCCACACACGTGCTCACACACACACACACACACACGTTTAAACACTGTACATTTGTGCGTTTGAATTCCTTTCTGTCAGAACATCCATCCTGGGTTGTAATCATATCAGACTTTGGCCTGAATATCTGCTCTGTGCAGCCAATTACACCAACAAATGCATTTTTTATTATTAGATTTTGCCTTGATAATCAATTTTCAAAGATTTTTTTAAGCAAACTGAGCACACAGGACTCTGTAGTGCATAAACGTTCCTGGTATCAAGGATGAGTGTGTGTGTGTCTGTATGTTCCTTTCTACAAAAGAAGCCAAAATTCTTTTTCAAACTTTGCAGGAGAGCAATAAAATAAGAATAAATGGTGTCACTTACACATTGTGTTATATGATGTGATGCAAAAGCATTCCCTCCCAGACACATACACACACACACACACTCCTAAGTGAGATTTGTATTTTTATGTCAGAAATTGTAGCACACACGGAGAAGAGGATGGAGGAGTAAAAAGATAAGGAAAGTGAAGGACTGAAAGAGGGGAGACATGATACCATGCAGCAGTAAAGTGTGTCATAATTACTAAGAGCAAAATTGAATTTTGTCCAAATGTTTTGATTCATGTCAGTTTTATTGACAGCTTCAGGAGTTGCTTGCTAGTCTTTGGTGTTTTTTATGCAGTGCTGTAATGTGAAAAGACAGGCCTGTAAAAATGAAGGATGCTGATGTGTATGTAGAGAAAGGAGGACGGATTAAAAAGTGGGTGAGAAGGGTGAGATGGTGCGGTCGATGGTGGGAGTCTCCTCATATTGTCACACACTTGTTAGTACCACATTGCTGTGTTAAGCCTGGAGCCTCAGATGGGACAGTGTGAGTGTGAGAATGAGGCTGTGTGCCAAGACAAATGTGCCCTCTTCTCTTCTCTTCTCTTCTCTTAAAAACACGTCTTAGGCATCAGATTCACTCCCCTCATGATGGTACATCAGATCATTTGTACATACAACAAAAAGGGGTTGCCGTGGTGACAGAGGGGAATCAAGTAAGGGCACCAGCATGCTTCAAGTGGAATTGTTTTGTCAAGTAACAATACAGATAAGGTTTATTTGGTTGTCCTTAAAAATGTTGACAAAAGAGAGAAAAGGGCAGCGTTACTTTGGGAAATTTTGCTATAATCAAAAAAGAACCTTCTTTCTGTAGCAAAGCTCTGTTTTATATCACAGCTCAGTCTGAATTGGGTTGAGGGTTGATTTCATACGGATATGTGTCAGTATCAGCCTCCAACGCTGCCAAAATGCTGCAAGTACATACGTTTATGCATCCAATACTATGTAATGTATTTATTTAAAACAGAATCCTCTATATATAAATGGACGGATAGATGAATTTTATGATTATCTTTGAGTTAACATGTTGCTCCTGCTGACTTGCATTTCTTTCTTTAATATTACATAATTGAAGTTTACTGTTCACTTTGACAAGCAGCAGCAGGTAATCAGATATAATGGGAGAGAGCGAGACAGAGAGCAGCTTTGGACCAGACAGCGATGCCCATGTAAGGAAAACCCTTGTTGGGAAGGAAGACCTGGCTACTGTGAGATGTTTTTGTTAGAGTTCTGTGTTAATCTTCCAACAACCTCTGTACCCCTCAATTTTCCTGGATGGCCACTTGACAAACACACGTCTCAAAAATCCAAAATTACAAAGTTATACAGTTACTTTTTTCAGGAAAACATGTAAAAAACTGATGTTTTATTGCAGAGATTCCCTTACTAATGAATTAACATGATGTGGTAAACATTTAAAAGTGTAACTAAGTGTGTTCTGTGTTTTTACTTCTCAGCCTCTCTGTTCACACAAATTGAAGCTTGTCTGACTTGTATTTGTGAATCCCCTGTAGGTGTTTTTCCTCCTTTGTTTGTTTTGGCCTGTTTGTGTGACCAGGAGCATTTCTGCATACCTAAGATGGGTTTTTGGGGTTGAGGAAACTTTCCCGAGGTTTTTCTTGACATTAACACCAATGTTTTCCCTGCACATTAAACTCTTAGATGGCCCTCCAGATTGTTTCTTTCTGACCACCTTGAGGAAAAATGTGGTTTTGCATATAATCGTGCAGAAATGTTTTGCTGTGTCCCTTCCAGCTCCTTGTGAATCGATCTTGACAATAATGCGAGAATAAAGTGGCTCCTGGTAGCCTCATGTTCACTCCTTTTTGTTTGTTCTTCGAAGTTCGAGCTTTTTTTCCCTCAGAAAAGGTGATGTGGAAAACCCTCTGGCATCAACGTACGGCCATGATGAAAAAATGAAATTAGATGTCACCACAGAGGCAACCACAGAATAACTTGCAAAACCAGGCTTTGAATATGTGTATCTGAAAACACTGAGTTGTTTTTACAACTATTTTTTCGTGCAGCAGCATATTTTTAGATCTGGCTCTGATTTCTTGCAGTAAGTGTTATTTGATTTATGTCTTCTTGTTCTTGTGTTCTTGGCTTTGTTTGATACAATGTTTTCTTTCTCCTTTTGTCTTTTTGTCTATATATCATCTCACTGCTGATGTTTCTTCACGCTTCTCGCCCCCCCCTTTTATGTATTTTTTCCCTAATTCTGACTTTCTTAAATCCCTAATCTCACTTGGATGCCATCCTTCAATCTCTCCTATGCCTCTTATGTCTTCCAGGACCATTCTTCATCCATCTGGAAGCTCCCATGAACAACATCACCACATCTCTGGGCCACACAGCTGAGCTTTTCTGTCGCGTGTCCGGCAACCCGCCGCCCACTGTGCGCTGGCTGAAGAATGACGCCCCCGTGGTGCAGGAGCCGAGACGGGTCTCCTTCAGATCCATGCCTTACGGATCACGTCTCCGCATCCGCAACCTGGACACCACCGACACAGGCTACTTCCAGTGCGTGGCCACCAACACTCAGGGCACCGTGTCCACCACAGGGGTGCTGTTTGTCAAATTTGGTAAGTTTAGAGTGCTGACAGAAGCGTTTGTGCATCTGAAACTGCCAGCTAAGCATTTTTTGTAAAACTAACTGGCACACAGATGTCACACTGACGAGTGTTTTACGCACTTACTGTGACAAACACTGCCTTTTTTTTCCCCTAATTTTTTTCCTATTAGAGATCCCACTGCTTTTTAGCAACACTTGTCCCAACTGAATCCTGCCTGTAGCTGGCAGCTCGTGCAGAGAAAAATCTGGGAGCAATATTGTTTATCCTCTTGTAAAAAAATCCCCCTGTCTTCTTTTCCAGATCCACTCCCTACACCTCTGCCAGGAAGGCCAACGTAAGTTGCTTTTCCTCGATCCATTTTTCTCTCTCCGTCAGTCTGTCTCTCCTGTACTTTCCAGAATTAGATACAGAGGACAGTTTCACAAGTGCTTTGTGAGCGTTATTCCCATGCAAACAGTAGCATTGTCACATTTCCATTTTTAAAAATTATGGATAGATTTACAAGTCCCACAGGGGTCGTGCATGCTCAACAAGTGGGTCAAAAGTCTGTTTTTTTTGGTTTTGACGACTGAAATATGTCACAGTATGCTGTTTGCAAATATGCTGAAATGCCTCACACAAAGAGAAAGAGTCAGACTAATTTTAACAAGCTGTCTATACCGATAAGCACTTATTGTCATGTGCATAATAAAAACATGACCTGGTAGATTTATTAAAGAGCAAGTCTAAGTTCAGTAAGTGGATCAAGTAGCATTTTACAATGTTTTAAACAGTCTGAAACCTGGAAAAACATCTTGTGCTTCTCATAGTAACCAATTGGCTGCCTGCACCAAGTCACCATTAAAAAAAAAAAAAAAAACCTATGCAGCATTTTCATTGAGTAAGCACTCACATTATAACAAGGCTTAAGTCTGTAATTTTCCATTTTATTGGTACAGGTCTCAGTGTGGCTAAATGAATATTTAATACAAGCCTTTAAATCCCAAATGTCTGATGTTCTATGCTGCCGTTTCTGCCCAACCATCACAGCTCACATGGTTCACATTTGAATATGGTCTGCGTACACTCAGCCGTGGGCCACAGTTGGAATGTGGACCATGTGGACTGTTGGGTGGGAACAGCACTATTTGGCAATCACAACTTGGTGCATAAAGCAGATGTGAATGTCTGCAATAATACTATATAGCACCCATAATATACTAATCCACGCAGTATTTGGGAAACGGGGTTCATTTACTTTCAGCCAACTAAAGTCAAAACCTGTGACATTCATTTATTTTCACGGCTGTAATGAGAGATTCGACTGATTTCGGGGTAATAATGAAGTTATTGTAATTAAGAGTGAATGTCCTGTGTCAACTTGTGAGTTTAGTTGATTAACTGAAGTCTCTCTAAAATATTGGCACCTGAAATGGGCAGTATTTTTTTTTTTTAAAAAAAGGCCACATCTGTCTCTGTGGTTTGTCTTATATAACCTTTTATAGTCACCCAATTAGCTGCCAGCTGTCTGAGTGTACAGCAAAACGAAACCACAGTCCTGATCTCTTAACATGAACATGCACATCAAATTAAACAAGATCCTGGGCAGAAAATAAAAACAGCAAAAGAAAATGTATTTAGAAAGTAACAACAAAAAAAAAAGAAATTTCATGTTGTTGGCAATCGTCTTTCTGCTGGCAAAATCAGAGCTTTGAGTCTGGCGAGCTTCCTTTGCTTTGTTTTTCGACATCTCCCCGCTGTTGTGGGATACGACTCTGAAAACTTTTTTTTCAGTTCGTTTGATTCTCACAGGATCAAAGTAGTTAAGCTGGATGATTTTCTCCAGTGACATTATGGCAGGGCTCGCTGCCATGTTCCATGCAGCGTTCTGTGAATCAACACTGCTGGCACAAAGGGGACATCAGACACTCACTAAATCCCCTCACACACACACTGAGGCGACTGCATACACATACGCACACATATTTGAGCATGGACGCGTGCTCCCTTTCAAACATCTGTTTCTCCCATTCCTTTGTTTACATGTTTTTGTTTGTTATGTTTTTTTTCCCCCTGGCCAACTAAATTGCAGCTTGTTTCAGAGATGAGACAGTTGGCTCACAGAGAACTCTCACAATGTCATTTCCTGGAGGGAGTTATCAATAAAAAGGGATAATCATGGAGGACAGTAATGTGAAAACGCTGGAAATAAACTGGAATGGAAAAATAAATGTTGATCAGAGCACATGATGTTGATTAACTAGATGACTATGCCAGAGTGGTATGATTTATGATTACAGAATTTTGTAATTCAATTTCTCCCATCAGAGGCTTGATTTTCCAGGAATCTGATAATAACAATATTTGGATGATGAAGTGTTAACCTCTAGAGTTTTTGTCTGGACTTTCTGAGGACTGTGAGTGTATTTATACATTTTATCTTCTTGCATAAAAAAAAGTTTTCTGTGCCTGCATCATAATAATGATGCATTTTTTAAGGCAAAGTTTTTAGGCCATCAGAGTTTTAAAAAGGCTTGACAGGTGGTAAAATTTCATATTTTCATAAAAGAGTAATGTGTCTTTAAAGGTCCAGTGTGTAGGATTCATGTGCAGGTTTGACCAGGTGTGTAGGCATCTACTCGCAGAAACAGAATGTAATGTTCATAACATGTTCCTGTTTGTGTATAATCACCTAAATAAGAGACACAGTCTTTTCATAATTTTAGAATGAGCCTATTGCATCTACACAGGGAGCAGGTCCTCTTCTATAGAGTCGGCCATGTTGCACCGCCATGTTTCTACAGTAGCCCTGAATGAACAAACCAAACACTATGTCTAGAAAAAACATAATGTGTTTTTACAGCAAAACCACAGGTTTTCCTGCTTGCTTGAAGAGGGAGTGTCAGCAGTAAGATATTCTGTCAGGTGCAGTCTGAAACTTCACAGCTAGGGGCTGCTAAATCCTACACAAGAAACATTTAGTTTGAGTCTTTGCCATTAAAAATATATTACTGTGATGAAAACATTCATAAATTTTTGTTCAAGACCAATATTTAATTTTTCAACTAATTAAATCTTACCAAATTCTCCTTCTCTTGAACTATTATAATTTAAACTGTACTGTTAGTATGATGAAGTAGTGTCTGTAGTTTCTGCTGTACACATGAGACACTACGCTGCACCTTGCAAGTATAAAATAGTTCTTAGCTAGAGGTGATTTCTTCTTCTGTTGTTTTCTTACTGCCAGGGAAAGTCTTGCAGTCAACTGAAGACCAGCAAGCGTCTTGAGTCTCTCATTACCATCATTACACAGATTTCATTAAAATGGACAGGGGCCTCCTATGACAGCGGCGGAGCTGCGGGTGGTGTGCCGATCATCTCTGCTGCGCATCATTAGTGCCACGGTCAGCTTATTAGCTGTAAAGTAGGGTGGCAGGCCGTCAAGAAGACAGGGTCAACTAATGATGACACATGATGACCTGCAACGGCTTACCTCATGCCACAGCTGTTCAAATGTCAAAACTCACTGCCCCTTGATTCAGTGTTTTCGGAAAGACATCTGGACCAGAATCTGTCAGCTCAAGTGAAATATATAAATTTCAAGTTCCACTATTTTTTTTTTTTTTGTACCTCCCATCAGCTCACAGCAGACAGCGTTACAGAGAGCACGCTAACTTCCGTTTTCTTGACCACAAATGTTACTCAGAAATTGGGGGGAAAGTTTCTTGCCACCCACCCTGTTAAACCTGAACATAACATAGACTTCATGTCCTCAGTGTTGTCTTTGCTTCGGTCTGGGCTCTAATTTCCATCCCCTCTACGCTGGGCTTAAGTATACACTCTGTGGTGTACAGGACATTACAGTGTGTGTGTGTGTGTGTGTGTGTGTGTGTGTATGTGTGTTTCCTTGCATGTATCCTCTGGGTTGGGTTTTTAGCCACAAGCAAAAAAAAACCCCAAACCCTGACAGGCCAGAGATTTCAGCTACAACTGAGGCAGTTTGTGCACAGCGTGGCCTCTTAAGATCAGGGCAGAAAATGACAGCAGATCAGAAATACAGGAAACAGAGGGATGAGAACAGGAGAGGAAAGTTCGAAGCATAAAGTTTTTTTACGCCCAGACATGTTTGGAACTGTCCACAAAAGTGCTTTAACTGATGACTTAAGTCCTTTAAGACGAACTTGTAAATCGAGTCTCAAGTCTTTGAAAGTAAGAGTGGAGTGAAATAACAAGTTTTCATCAGCATGTTGCAAATAAAGATGAAGGTCTTTTAGATTTCTGGAGACTGAAAGCAGAATTTTAGTTTCAAAGCATGTGTTAATAGTTTTATAATTCAGTTGAGACCGAGTTCTTTCAATATAGAGGCCTATTAATTAAATACATAAGGTAAGTGGCTATTCAAGTCATGTCTGTTTTTGTCTTTTTGTTTTATTATTCCAGGTTTTTATAATCAAAACTTTAAGACTTTTTGTGCAACAGTAAAGCAAAAACATTCCTGTCAAAGGAATAGTTTTGGCAGATGTGCTTCTTCATGTTTTTTGCTGAGTTAGATGAAAAGATTAATACCACTCTTATGTCTGAATGGGAGGCTAAATAGAAAAACAAACTTGGAGCTAGTAGCCGTTTAGCTTAGTGCTGATATAAACTGGAAAACAGGGGGGAAATAGCTAACGTGGCTCTGTCCAAAGGTAACAAAATCCATCTACTAACACCTTTAAAGGTCACAAAAGACTCATTCACATCAGAGTCAGGACATTTGTTGCATTTCTTTATGCCTCATTTCCTATTATTTCTCAACTGCTGAACACACTGTCAAAAATACTTCAGGATGTCACAGCGTGAGCCAACAAAAAAAGAAAAATGAAACAACAAAGCATGTTTCCCAAAATGTTAAATTATTCTTTTGTGTCAAGTCTCAGCGGTAAAATCAAGTCTCAAGTTCTCATTTTTGTGACTTCTGTCCGTGTCAAATCCAAGTCTTGGGTCTCACATCTGCATCTCTTAGTTCATCAGTATGCCACCACTTATCACAGTGCATCTCCCCCACTCTGTGGTCATGCTCCTCCCTCCATATCCCCCCCTCTTTTCCTCTCTCCCTCTTCCTTTGAGATGTTTTAATAGAGCCAGAACAAACACATGGTGAGGGGAAAAAGTCTCGCTTGCCAAAATTAGACCCCCAACTTTCTCCATTTCTCTCTCTCTCTCTCCCTGTCTGCTGCACACTTCCTTCTTTTGCAGAGAGCAAAAAAAAAAAAAGAGTGTGTGATGGAGACGGCGGGAGAGCGCAGGGAGTGAAAGAAAAACAGTGTTAGCAGGGTAGGAGGAGGAGGACAGTACCATTAACACCCGGGGGTTTGCCTGTTGTTCTTTGACTCCTGGGTTCTGCGGGGTCGTCGGCGTTTAGGTGTGATTAGCTGTGTGTGTGGAGGCGACGGGAGGTTTAGCTGTAAGCTCAGATCAGAGGCAGTTAATAACTCCTAACTGAGGCCTGAACGCAAACTGCCCACACTCTGACAGTACAGGCTAAAACTGTCCGTGATGCAATTAGACACTCTCTTCTTCATCTCCCCTTTGTCTGTCTGAGTCTTTTTTGGGTCTTAATTCATCTTAAGAACTGACTAGATCATCAAACACATGTCATAAAGCAGGCAGGACTGAAAGTGATCTATAGGCCTTAATGACTTTGTGTTGCAGTGAATTAAACAGAATTTACTGAGATTCACTTGAAAAGGAACGTGTTTTCTGAGCTGAGGTTTTCCTCTTACATCACCATTATTCTTTTTAACATCATTGGAGCACTGAAACGGGGAATCGCACACGTTATGGGATGCGAAATTCCTGTGTAAGTTGCACTGTATGTATTACTGTTATGATCATGTTCAAAGTAACTGTTCATAAAGTGACTATGTATGATGTGTTTGCCCAATATACATGAAGAGGTATTGCTTTTTGTGCCAAACCAATGAGCATAACCCCCAACTCTTTGTTTACTCTGAGCTCTGATAAACACCTGTAAAGTGTCCCTTCAGCACCAAACAGCAGGCAGACAAAGTTTACAACTAGCTGGGTTATATAGTAGAGCATCAAGTAGCTACCCTCTAGAAGGTGGAGACCAAAGCTAGAGCTAAAAGAAGAGTAAATATTAAATTTACAATCATTGAGTGGCCAAAACAGGCCCCTCCATGATTGCTAAAGTTGTTTTTCACCTGTTGGATGTGTAAATAGGCAACATCAACCTAAAAGGTGATGGTATGTTCGCTGCTCCTAATTGGCCAAAAAGAAATGATCTACTTTAATACCTTAAGATGCGTAATTTGAAAACCCACACATGGGTTGTTCTTGTATCTCCGTAAATGTTGACTTAATGGCTATCTACGTTTTTTAATCTGCCTCTGATAAACAGAGCGTATGCAGCGCGGCAGCTGATCTCAGAGGCTCTGTCTGTGTTTATAATAGAAGGGTTTTCTCCCTGTTTGAAAAGATTAATACCACTACACCCTGGCTGTCAAGGCTGTTTAAATTTCTCAAAACTTTCCCCACCACTTTTCTCTCAGCACTGGCAAAAAAAGCAATTACAAAAATAGCTGCTTTTCTTTTTTTTCCCCTCCCTCTGCTGTGCCTCTTGTGCTCTCTCTGTCTCTCTCTCTTCTGTCTCCTCTGTGCTGGAGAATAAAAAAGCATGAGTTTAACAAAGGACAGATTCTCACCACTCTGCTGTTTGTGACTTCTTTTTTTGGGTGTCTGCTCTAACCTTTCTGCTCTTTGCTAATCTTTAATCTTCTTGTCACTTCCTTCGTCATGGCCCACTTTTAAAAAAAAAAGTGAAAGTTGGCAGTATTTAGTTGAAGATGTGCTCTGCGGTTCTTCGCCTTGTTTAAACAATATTTTACTCACATACGTCAATTCAAACCAGTGTTGACAGTAAATCAAAACAATCACACGTGCCTGAAAGTGCTGGTTTGTTAGCGATTAGCTTGCTATGTATATGTTTATATGTGCATGTATAGCTACATGTGCAATTTAGTGAGGCCTTTTTTTTCCCCTTTGAAGTTTGCAATTAATTTGCCTGTCGAGGTCTTGTTTGGGTGTAACTTGATGATTCATTATGATTTCTCTAATCAGGTGTGTTTACCTGCGATACAGTATAAACACACATTTGGTTTGATCGTTCCTGCAACTTGTGTTCTGTGTTTATACATAGTGTGTGTGTCTGTGCGTGGCAAGAGACCAACCAACACACAGTGGATGGCTCTATAATTAGCCAGCTGTCAACACACCAAATTAAATTGACCTCGGAGGTGACGTGACAGGACTGTTCTGCCGTCAGCCCACTGGCTATCCAATTATACAGTGGAAGCATCAAAGAGTTAAAAAACGAAGGAGCGATTTGACTCTGCATGGACAGGACTGCAGGGTGTTTGTCTCAGCCACAGCCGTGCACAGGTTGATTGACAAATTGATTTAAGGAAGTAGTTTCCAAACTGTCTGAAGACTTGAAGATGTCACAGTAAGTTGATATGGAAGCCTGCACAGTCTTGCTCAAAGGGATTAAGCACTAGAATATGTATGTACAGCAAAAATAATAGATTTATTGATACCCTGAAACCTCTTTTCACAGCAACTGTTGTGAAAGGCTTGTACTTACAATCTGTGTTTAATAGATGTGTGATTTATTAAGACAGCAGGTAATTAGAGAAGCTGTGCCGTCTAGGCGTGTCCTGTGAACGCAGCAGGATGAAAGGAGGTGGTCGGGGGGTTTATCTGGTAAAGATCAGCAAGCTCTTCAAAATCTTCATTAATTAAGTAACAACATGTCGAAGTATTTACTTACACTACAATTAAAGTCTTTACTGGAATAATTATGTATGGAATTTATTGATGATATTTCGCTGTCAGCTATATCTTGCATCATTGCTCTGTTTTATGATCGGCAGGCGAAACCCACAGGCTGACTGATCGACCAGCTGATGTTAGCATTTACATACCTCACTACTTGTGTGGCACAAATACAAGTTGCCGCAAGGTCCTATTAACATAGCATGGATGCCACAGTGCATTAGCTAGCTCCAAAAATAACACATTTAACTTTAATGAGTACACAGGCACCACCCCTGTCTTTCACCTCCACCTCCCTGTCTGAACAATGCCGGTTATTGCACAAAATTGTGTTCATGTTTGATTTGTTACATTTCATTTTCGGCACAGCTCACCTGAGGTTATTTTTGTGGCGCCTTTTCGTTTCTTTTGCTGTGGCACACAGAAATGCTTAGATGCAATCTGAAGTTCCCACAGCAGCCTCAGGGCAAGCAAAAAATCAGCCAATAATACAGAGTGTGTCTACCAGCTTACTTTTTGCTGCAAAATGAGTCGGTGGCTCTGGATGCAGAGACAATATAGAAAAGCTTGATATCATTGTTTGCAAATTTTACCTGCAATGTGATGATACAAAGGTCACTTAAAATAGGCAGTGTCCCTTTAATATACTTACATTTCTTGCTATTTTTACCTTTTTTTCTTTAGCAAGTAAAACTTTTCTACACAAATCTGACCCTTGAAAGTTTTAAGTATCTTAGTAAATCCACAAGAATAAACAGTGAACCATAGATTGTATGTCATATGTTTCTAATCCTCATGCTATAAGCTAAGCTAACTGGTTTCTGGGGCCTTGATAATTAGTATGCAGATATGAGAGTTGTATCAAATTTTATGTAAGAAATCTCATGAACATATTTCCAAAAATATTGAACTATTGTTTCAAATGTATATGTACTTTAATGACAGCAGCTTAGATGACACACTGAAGTGGTGTTGCTGTGCCTGTTTAAACACGCCTCTCCCTACTTTAGGTGCACAATCTGAAGCGAGGTTCTACTGGTTAATGTGGTGCTTGATGTCCTGCTCAAAAAATCTTTAGCCAGAGAGATATGCAGGTCTGAACTCAGCCTCACCGCCTTAAAAACCAGTCTCTCCTCTCACTCTGCCCTCAGCATACAGTACGCACTGTTTTTGGTCACAATAGGCTCTTAGCTCAGACCGTGAACTTGTGTGTGCCGTATTGACGCAGGGTTTTGCAGGGTTTTGGTTTCACTTCTCCTCACCTCAGTGCCAGTGTCAACACTGCTGTGGTTCTCAGAGGCCGGCCAGCATCGATGATGATTTGCTCCACACCACAAGCATCGCACCCATTCAGACTGAGGGGATGACAGGCCCACTCAAGTTTCGGATGCACTGCTCCTGTGCCACTTCAGCACTCCACCTCAGTCTAACGCAGGGGGTTCTGCTCGACTTATTTCAATTTGAGATCCAGTTGAAAAACAAGTATTTAACCGTGAAACTCTGAGATACCGTTCGGGCCTGCCAACAGCAGGCTCTGTAAAAGTGGAGTTTTCGCAAACCAGAGTTTAAGCCTAATCTGCTGCAGTACTCCCAACTTGCTTAGTCGCCTTGTTAACTGCCAAACATGGAAACTGGATCTTGGCTTAAAACAAAAAGGGGAATTCTGTCAATGTTTGACATTCCTTTTTGAATGGGATTTCAATCGTAGTGTAAGCACCACCATTTTTGCATAGCGCTACAGTGATACTGAAAGAAAAACAAAGACGGCCTACTGAGACCTTCTCCACCTCTGTCCTTTATTCCCTCACACGTCCGGAATAGACTGTGCCTTTTTTTTTTCTCTTGTCTCTGAAGGCTTTTATCCACACGCTGTCACACATTTGCACACTAGCAGTTCTACTTAAAACACAGAGTCAAAGTACTGCACATGCAGTTACTCTCACAAACCCTATCTTTCACACATGTTTAGTTAAGTCCTCCGTAGGGCTTAATTGCCATCTTGTTATGGATTCTTTTTAGCGCAGTGCTGATTGATTGGGGATCAGGGCCCTAATATGGCTCACTGGGGACGGGCCCTTTGACATGTCCTGGTCCCAGGGCACCGGCACTGTTTGAAACCAGAGATCCCACAGCAGCCCCCTTCCATAAGCCAGGATGCCTCCCTGCTAAATGCTGCCCAGGTCAGGGAGCATCACACACATGCAGCAGACACATGCGAGCACACACACACAAACACACACAGCGACTGTTAAGATGTGTAACCGGTATTAACCATTCAGGCAATTTACATTATTAGGTGTTAGTAAAGGAGCAAGTCTGTCTTTACATGCTTTACCACACACTGTGAGTTTCATACACAACTCATTATAAACACAGCTTTCACACTCAGCTTGGACAGGGCCCACTTCCTGTTTCCTGTTTCCCAGAATCCCCTGTGTCTGTCTGTAGGTGATCCTGTTGGCAGGTCTGGTTAAGGTCAAGTCTGGTAAAGTCCATGCTTTGTGTGTGTGTGTGCGTGTGAGTGTGTGCACACATGCATGCATGTGTGTGTATGTGTGAATCACTGTTCCTCCCTGAGGGTTACAAGGCATAGATGGGGTATTTGGGGTTTCCCTGAACTTTGCCCCAAACCTCCCATGAACACACACACTCACACACATACACACTGCACTTCTGCAAAAAAAAAAGAAACACACATCCGTGCAGAGACGTATGCACAGAGAGCGCTCTTTCATTTCCCTCAGTGGTGGTGGTGTTGGGGTGTGTGAGAGGAACAGTGTTACCTTGACTTAAATAGAGGCTTTTGTTTGCAGTTTGTACTTGTAAGCTGTGAGCATGAGCCTGAGCATGTGTAGTCATTTGTAGAGCTTAAATGGATCAGTTAAAGGGAAAACAGAAGTTTGTAAGCAATGAAACAGCACGGCTCTCTTGTCCTATAAGATTCCCAGACTGTATCACTTCTCTTATGTGAAGGCAAAGCTCGGTGTGAGCACCCGGTCAGTCCAGCCCTTCATGATTGTGAACCAGTAAACAGGGAACTAGAAGATGACAAGGTCTTCCTCAGTCAGGCATGTTCCTCTGAGAAATCCATAGAGTTTTTCTCACTTGCATCCCATAGCGACAGAGAGTTAAAAGAGTTAAACTAAACATAACTTCTTAAGTTTTATGACTGGGACTGTGACAGATAAATCAATAAATCAATAAGTGATGACCTTGTCCCACCCTTCTATGCTCTACATCCTTAATACTTACAGTATGTTTGTCAGCAGTTCACTCCTGTGATCTTGAGCCCCCTTTTAAATCCCATAGTAACAGATAAATGTATCCATAACAAGACTCAGTTTACTTTATCTGTACGGAGACGTCCCAGGGGCTCAGTGAGCTGAACCATGTACTGCACTTACAGTGTTTGTAGTGTCAACATGATATTCAGCCTTGTTGCCTGTCATTTCCCTTTATGACAAATCTAATAATGTCGAAGGAGTGAGGCCAGAATAGTCTCATGGTGGCCTGGGAGTGAACTGTGCGGACGGGACAGGCTTCAGTGTGAACCGTCTCGGCTGTCAGTGGTCGTTCACAGGACAAATAATTCTTAAGAGGTAGCTAATTTTGTTCAGATATTCTAGACGCTTGTATGCAGTCTGAATTTTTTTGCTGATATGTTTATTTTAAAAATAAAATTATTTTCATATGCAAAAGTGTCAGTCCTCAGTGTAACTTGAATAGATCCCATGAGGTCAGCATGTGGGCGGGCTCTCCTGTTCAGTCAGTCAATTGAGGATGGATCAAATGATTCAGATAGAGGAAGTGATAAAGGAGGTTATTTTGTGTGTGTTAATGAAAGCTGAATATCATCTTCTTGAATTTCCCTCTATTTTGACAGGAGAATGTAGCTCTACATTTCAAACTCAATTGCCATATAAGTAAAGTTCTTAGCAGTAACAAGTAACAAAGAGACCCCTTCACACTTAAAGTTCATATGAACACTCAGAAAAATACATATCATATAAACATGTTCACATTTGTGTGTGTGTGGACAGTATGTGTGTGTGTGTAGCCTGTATGTTTTTGTATCAATTTGTTGATAACTGCCGAGGTGTGTGTTTGTGTGTTTTCTATGAGTTTTAACCAAAAAAGTAACCCCTTGAAGTATAAATTCGTTCTGCTTCGTAATGAAACATCCTTACCATGTTTCCCTTAATTTCCAGAAACCTCAGACAACATGACTGAACTCTCTGAGTGTCAGATGTGGGTTTTACTTTTAGGCACAGAAAGCAATAATTTTGGTGACCCATAAAAAAGAGGAAGCAGTTTTGTAGTCAGAGCAAAGTCTAGACCTCGTAGTGAAAAGTCATGAGTAAGACGTGTTTGAAATGCTATTTTTTAAAATGTTATAGGCTACAAATGACTAGTTAACCCTGTCAAAAATATAATAAATATATAAATATGTATATTATTTAATCAAAGTAATGTAAGTTATTGCATTTTATTACTTTTACGTGTCTGTTGGCAAGTACATTAACTTCCTGTAGATGTTTCTTCAGATTTGAAATTGAGCGTTTCCATCTTGACAGTATTTTCACTATTGATAACAAGTTTTACTCTGTACAGTCAAGCTAGAGCTTTGTCCTGGTTTCACAAGGAAAATATTGTTGAATTTCCAGCACTAAAAAGTTTATTTTGTCTGACAACTCAACATGGCTGGCTGGTTGAGGTGTGGCAGGTTACAGCTGCCTTGAGCAATGCTCATTGATATGAATGTCAGACGGGAAACAGTTTAAATTGAAATTAGTTTTTATTCAACAGCTGACCTTTTTACCAAAAATATTGTTTTTATCGTGACCCCTTCATACTCGCCAACATTTTAGTCAGCGACTTTAATTTAATTGCAGATTTTCTTCAGAAAGTGCAACTGATTACGTTTATGTTGCAGTCATTCTGTAACTCTGTTCCATGTAACTATTTACTCCTCAGCACTGTAAGTAAGTAAGTAGTCATTAGCAAGTCATCAGTCCTGCAGCTGTTTTGCACTCTGGTATAATGATCAGCTCATGACTGCAGAGACTCTCAGAGTTGGATTTACAGGGACTTGCAGTGGACAAAGACATGCAGTACAAAGCATACCATAATAATCTGTTATTTACAGCTTTGTCTAACTGTGCGAATGTGTTGAGCTGGATATCGTTTAACCAGACTTAAGCCCCTCTTGTTTGTTTTCCGTGTCCTACAGACACCTTTGGCGGCAGAGTGTGTAAAGAGGGATTATTTATGGGCTCAACAGTGCGACAGTGTTTTCCTTCCCCACAATACATGCCTTTAGTGACTCTTAATCACTCTCATCAAGGATTACTCCACTTTCCTCTGGAAGCGGCGCATGTGCTCAGACATGTACGTGCTTGTTCCTTCAGCACCGTCAGTAGCCAGTCAGCCAAAACATGTGTCCTCCTGTCTTTTTTAAGTGTCAGCCTTTGTGTCTTCAGATTGGTATCTGTGATCTAGGCAATAAGCTGTCATAAATCATGCAGGAAAGTGTGCTAGGTAGGTGTGAGTGTGTGTGTGTGTAGGTGGGGCGGTGGGGGTTTCATGCTGTCCCAATCACAGAAGTAGCTTTGCTCTTGGCTATCTCTTTCCCCTCCGTTCTTTCTTTTGTGCTTTCTCTGCTTTTCCTGTTATTATTATTTCCACACGGATGTTTTAAGGCAGCCTGGAGTCAATTTAAGGAATGTTGTAAAGAAAGATAAAAGTCAGGAATTTTTACAGCAACAAAAATGGAAAACATGAATTAAGTTTGTAGTATTGCTTCAGGGCAACTGCTGTGTAAATATGTTTTTACCTTTGCAGGGCTACGAATTGAGCAATTTATCATATTGTGTTGGACTGTGCTGATTGAGGCATGACAGAACTGATTAATACAAGTTATTATCAGAAAGCTGAGTCACCGGTGTTTTGTCTAAGTATAATTATAAAACACAGCAGTGAAAGAAGAATGGAAAATGTTTTGGGGTTTTTAATCTTTTGGGGATACATTGTTCAAGAGCAGTCAGACTATAGGACCGAAGCTCCTGACCGTTCTCAACCCTCAGTCTTCTTTTTTTAATTATCTCTTGATCTCTTCTTCTGTTTCTTAGAATTTCTCTCTCTCTTTCACTTAATGGTTTTCTCCTTCCTCTCCACTGTACTTTTTACTTACTTTCCCTCCTTTGTTTTCTTTTGCTTTCCTTGACCCTCTGCGATCTCCATCTATCTTTGTATCAATGGTATTTGTTTTTCAAGGATCTCCAAAACCAGTGGGTCAGTGATTAGTCAAACAAATCTGCCTGCCCCCTCCCCACACCCACCTCTAAAACACCATTTTTGTTCCCGGTAACACTACTGTCTAACCTCTGTGCTCCATTTGTTTGTGTGTGTGCGTGTCTGTCTAAGCACCACTGGGTTTATGTTAGGTTTTAGGAGACATATTGCCCTCCTGTCCTGCTAATTGACAGGCTGATTGACACCCTCACTCCCCACACCCTGCCCCCACCTGGTCCTCTGATACCCTGCAGATACCCTGCAGTCCTGCGGCGGGGGAAGTGATGTCATCAGGTCAGGAGCTTTGCGAGGAGTGATGGGGATTGATGTAGGGTCTTTCTCTGCATGTCAAATCATCATGTATGCGTCAACCCTGTTATTAAATCTCTTCAGCATCATCCACAGCCGGGATTTCTGCCTGTGTGGGCAAAGACCGAGCCGTACAACAAACACTTCTACAGTCCACAAACATCAAATACCAGCATGTATCTCTGGACTGCATTCTGTGGACCAGTTTAGACAAGATCAGCATTCAAGTTACGCTCAGTGACATGCCAACTCAATGAATGTTTACTTTGTAAGCGGAAGTTTTTTAATTAGAGGCAGTTTAACAAAAGTTTAAACATTACGAAACCAATAAATCACTGCCTGCTAACTCTTTTCTCTATAAAACTCCTCAGACACGTTTGAAATCATGCATTTTGCATTTCAGGCTGCAGGAACAATTGGTTGTTTGAAATAAATAAAAGAGTTTTACACTGAGTATGAGATGAGATTGCCATAAAGCCTGTAGGTTATGTTTAGATCAATCATACCCCTGAGTGTTGAAATGAAACCCCCTTTTTTGGCCAGTCCATTGATGCTATGTGCGAGCGGTGCCCAGTAAAAAGATAAGAAAAAGCAGAGTAATTTGTTAAAACTTAAACCAAGTTCAACTTATGCCCTAAGTTTTATTTGATGTCAACTGACAAATATGTGCAGGTGCACATTTGTGGTTTACTTCATAAAACGAGTAGAATAAGTATCTGTGTTGTTTACGGTTTTTGAAAAAGCGGATATCAAGATCATTTTCCAGAGCAGCCAAATCCTTTGTAATGGTTTTACAAATGGTGGATATTTGTCATGGATGGATGAGTCTGCAGATTCACAATACATGACTCATATTTTCAACTTCTCACTGGCACTTAGAACATCTGTCCCCACCAGTAACATAACTGGTATTTTTAAGCACAGCATGCTTCAACATGTGATGCAGTGGCCAATCACATACCTGCAAGTGCTCAGTCCAGGTAAACTGCTTTGTAATAAATGCTCAAGAGGACTTAATGATATCTGTAATATATTTTCTCATAGGATAACAAACTTGAGTGCAATGTTTTGGTTTCTAAGGTCTTCATACCTGCAGACATGTGACTTATGCTTGTCTACCTGTTGAGTCGTTGATCTCCTCACCATAACCTGAAGCAACATGCCCACATCAGTTCAGCTTTTTTGCTTTTTTATATACCTGTTTTTGTCCTGAACAGAGGAAGGATGAAGGGAAGTTGGCTAGACTACTTATTACCAAAGTTCTGCTATCAATCAGACATTTTTTAAAATATTCAAAATAAGAAGATAAATCAAATCCATCCATGATATCCTCAACATCATCTGTTTCTTCTACCACTCTCTTTCACGCTGCTCTAATTCTTAGTGTCCTTCTTTCTGACAGAAGCCTCTATTGTTGTAGTCAGGAAGCCCAAGTAACACGAGGACTCTGCAGGGCCACTCTTTCTTCATTGTATCCTAATACAGTGCCTAGTTGCCCAGTGCTCACAGTCAGTCCCAGTACGGTCACGGGCCGCCAGCAGTCACAGACCCCAGTCAAACTCAGTCTCTGGTGGCCATTTTGGCTCCTTTTTCAATCAGAAATAATAAGACATTCAAGCCACACATGCATTTTTTATTCTCATATGATAATTGAGTTACAGAATCACTGTCCTAAACTTAGTGTTGGCTGTTGCAAAATAATTGTAAGCTTTGCACCAATGAAAAAAGCTAATAAACCTTGTTTAACTTCCTGTATTTATGTTTTGATGAGTACTAATTCTGTGGTACCTCTTATAATTGTAAACAGGCTGAATAATGCTGTGCAGATTTTGTTTTCACATCTTTTTTTTTTTAAATCTGTGTCAGAATTATTTCCAGGCAAGAGTTGCAGTCTCTTCAGGACAACGACCATATGATTGTTCATTGTTTTTCTCCCTCTCATCCTCTCTGCTCATCTGTTCCTTTCCAGACCTACAACTGTCTTCCATTTATTATTGGACAGCATTTAACACACTTGTTCACAAACACCCTCTATTAAAAGCACAAAAATGTGGTCTCTAAGTAAGTGACGGAACTCAAGAACATATTTAAATCCAACTATAATCTGTGTTTAACAACATTTCTTCAGTGCACTACCTTATCTAACTCAGTGTAGTAGAAATTCATGGCAAAATTGGCCAGAAATTCTTTTTTATATTAAATAAAGTAAGGCTGTGTGAAATAGTTCAAAGCCTAATTCACAATGTTGAAATCCCAGTTTTAAAATACATTCAAACAAGTATTACAGGGTGTTGTTTGGCTTGGATGAAGCAGAGCAGAGGGACAGATGCTAGCAAACAGCTGCTGGGAGCCGAGGAGCTCTGGTGGAAAGAGCCGGGGGCAGACCAGGAGGAATAGGAACCAGAATCCCACTGGATTTTTGCTCTGATCCAGAGCCATCTGCCTGTAGAAAGAGGCGAGAGTTTAGTTTTTAAACTTTGGGATTAAAAGAGAACTTTTTTTCACTTCAACCTGTCTGTAGGAGGAGATGCTAACCTGTACTTTAACCTCATCTGCTGGATGAGAAATGTGCTTTATTCAACTTGTAAAGAGAGAGGTAAAAAGTGGAACAACGAGAGTGGAGGGAAACTTCTGAAAAAAGAGGAGTAAATGAATGCTGAGTTCAGTCAGAGGCTGAATTAAAGCTCCTCTCTGTTTTCATTTAAACATTAAATAGTGCCATCAAATCCCCAAATTCTCATCCAGCTAACTGTAAGTCACAACAGTTTAGGATCTGATTGCTGCAAATACATGCTGAAATGAAGTGCATTTTTAGAAAAAACAAAAACAAAAACAAAAAAAAAGTTGGAGGGCATCCCCAATCACAGATATGACAGCTGTGACCTCACGCCGCTGGCAGCTCGTTTCCTCTTCACTCAGCACCCACAGCAGCTCCTGGAAACAAAACCTTGAAATCTAAAATGTCAGCGGGATCCGCCCCTTGCCTCCTCGCCTTCAAATCCTGTCCTCTCTCGATCCCCTACAACAAAGAGCATTGAGTTTCACATCCCCTTAACCTCCCAAACTCAACACAAGCCCATCATCGCAGCCCACCGCTTGTTGGTGAGAAATACCCAAGTTTACATAAAGATTTGCTCCATAATCAAAACACAAAGTGAAGACCCAACAATGAAATCTCATGCAAGGAGAACTTTGTTTATCCTGGAGTAAACAGAGCTTCCAGGATTAGTAGTTTTTCTTAATGCTCAACAGTCTGAACTGCATTTTTCTTTTTCATGCCATGGATACAATTCCTCTGTCATTTCAGATAATTCATGATCCTACAAGTTTAAAATAATGACTTCAATCTCAAAGGCCATTGTGGATGCTTTGCTATGAATGGATTACCGCTTTTGCCAAAAGCTGATGCTTTACCGTTATAGAGTTGTCTTTCTGCTTTTTGTTTGTGCATAAATGACTGTGTGTGCATGTGTGTGTGATCCCTGCTGCAGTCGGTTGCATCCTCTCTTTCATTTTTGCAGGACAGAGTCTCATGTTGTGAGAGAGAGAGGTGGAAGGAAGAATTTGGGTTTTTAAGGTATTTGTTTTAAAGCCAAAGTGAACTAGTTTTTGAGGATGATTTGTTAAGTACTGTGGAGTGGACTCTGAATGAATCATCCATTTTTGTGGGCTTAACATTCAACCGCCTCATCTTTAAAAACTCTCGCTTTCAGTCCTCAAAACCTAACTCCTGTTTCTGAGGTCGAGGAACTGGCTGTCTGTGATTGTGTTTATGTGTCTCTGAGTCTATAGGGTAAGAACTGTTTAATTTAGGGTACATCTATCTTCTAATGTACAGTTATGTATCATAACTTAACAGCCCGCACACTGTCAGTATGAGTATCAGTTTCTGGTTTATTTTGCCATCTTAGCCTCCTTTATACACATAAGTATAAGACATTATACGAACTAGTGTTTATATTCCTATAATTACATTTTTAACATGACTATGATGGACTGCAGCTTATTAAATACTCATGTGTAAGCATATACTGTTGGTGCCCTGTGAATATATTGCTAGCTTGGCTTTTTTTTGCTAATGTCTTCTTGCTGTGTGTCTCATTTTGCTGATCCATGAACCTTTGGCTCATCCAGGTTTTTTTTTGTTTTCTCCATCAACACCCATGACGCATATCTACATATGTACTCAGAACAGCATACTTGTCACAACCCTTCAGGCTGTTTTAAAAAAAGCTCAGACCAGCTAACATTGAAGCAGTCTCAAGCTCTGGAGCTGCAGCTGTGTCTCACTGTCCTGTCACCACCCAGGTGTGAACGTATGTAACCATATGAATGTGAATCAGGGTGGAGCTGGAAAAAGAGCGTGGCTGCTTAGCAGGCACTTCCCTGAATAAATAATGAGGTTGGAAAAAAATGTAATTGGACAATGAATCAATGTCTTCCATACCTTGTCTGGGTTTTGTGGTGAGGCTCGCCTTTCTGTTTAGATCTGGATTACAGATCGGGGCTCAGAGGGAAAAGCCTTTCCTTGTAATTAGCTATTATAAAACATTACACGAAGGGCCCGTGGCGTTGGTGTGTAAAATAAAAGGCCTGAACAGCCATCCACTGTTTACACAAATAGCAACCACACTTGGCTTTCCCTGCCTGGAATAGCTCATACACACACACACACACACACACGCACACACACAAACACAGTACCAAACGGATACATGAATACAAAACTTAAGAAAGATATTTGGAAAAGCTCCGACATCTCACAGTGATTAGATTATTTAAGATGTATCTTTCCTACCCACTTCTCTCTTTAGACATTTTATGAGTCTGCACCGCTGCACTGGACATGAAACACACACACTCTGATATCCCTCTCAGACATGGCTTTCGATCTAAGTCGACTTGGAGAAGACTGAAAGAAATTAAAATATAAAAAGCAGTCAGGGGTGATTTGGGATTTGGGCTGATCTGGTTCGGTTGAGGCTGTTCAGGTCGGCCAGAGTTGTAATTTGCCTGCAGGGATCTGGCTGCATTGTGGTGGATCCTCTGCTCTCCCTTGTCATTTACTTGTCTGTGTGTGGCTTGATGTTAGCAGGGATGTGTGTGTGTCCACTGTCCTCTGTGACGCACAACCAGACTAACCTCTCTGCCGCCTGGACACACTCCAGCCCTAACTATGTATCCTGTGTGTGTGTGTTTTCTCATGCTTTGCTAGCTGCCTTTTCATATTCTGCTTCATTACATTCACAAAACTTGCACCCTATCGATCAAAAATCCCTAAAATCATTCAACTAGTTTTCACGGTGCAGCTCTTTTATGGCAACTCTCTCCTCTTACAGCTTTAATGTCAAACATAATTTGCACCTAAATGAGTTAAAGCTCCTCGCCATAGGAAAAATATCTAAAGATGAAGCAGTTTTGTGTGTTTGTGGCTTGATGAAGAGGTGCTAAGCCGTCTGCAGGCACACCGCAACATGAACTCATTATTACCGATATCCACTTTTTAGTGGGAAATTACATATTCCAAGGATAAAATCCGCTTAAACCTGTGTTAGGCTATAAATGTAGTGTTACTGTATCTCTAAGGAATCAGCGGTACGTAGACCAATATTCTTTAGTCCTCTGAGTGTATGTAAAAATGTGTGCGTCTGTGTGTGTGTGTGTGTGTCCACGTCTGGAAATCTCATTTAGATCTTTACACACAGGGGTAGAGAGACGGAGAGGGAGAGAGCTGACCTTGGCCCTTTAGTCACTTAACACTCCTCGGAGAGAGGAAACCTAACGACCCTGTACTCGCAGCAAACTCACACACCCCTGGCATTATGAAGGCTGTGTGTGTCGGTTTGTCTTTTTTTTCCCACATGAATGTTTGTTCATTTGTGTTTGTACCTGCACCTTTGATACCTTGTTTTCTTTAACACTTTTTAGTGCAGTTTTACAGTTTGTGGAGTAATTAGTGTAATCTACACAGCGTTACGTCCCTTGTAAACGACCTGCCTGTCTTCGACAAAGGCAGCAGACATGGGTGGATGATAATGAAGCGTTAAGCCTCAGGAGGCTCTATTTTACAGTTAAACACAATGTGAAATGAAGCGGTGAGTTTTACTTACACAGGGCTGCATTTGTGTCATCATTACTCAGCCAATCAGAGCTGAAGACTGCATACGTCTGCTTTAGAAGTGAAGGCATTCAGCTTTTTTCAAATGTTCACAGCCTGGTCAGTTTCAAATTAAGAGCTTCTGTTTGCTGTTACTGTTGCTGCAGTGTCTGAAGCCTCAGGATGCACCTTCAATCAGGAAATAGCTACAATATGGTTCTTAATAATCGGTTTTGGGTGTGTGCGTACACAGTGGCATCATACACTCTCCTATATACTGTGGTTATGCCTGGTCCCCATATGGCACAATTTAAAGCACGTGACGCGGTGATCTCACACTGAGTGAATAGCCTGCTAGTCAGCACGCAGCATGTGTGTTTCTGTGTGTTTGCGTGCACGTATAAGAGATGTGAGAGATCACAGCAAAACAGACAAGAAGGAAGGAGATAAATGGTTTAATGATGAGAGCCAAGAGGAAAAAATGACTGCTATAAAACGTAATCTAAAAAATCAGGAGTCACTAAAGGAAGTTAAAGTTGTGAAAACCTCCTCATCAGCCTCTTCTCTCTCTCTGCATGTGTTTCAGATTATGGCTCATGATGAAATCTCTCTGCCATAAACAGGAATAAAGTCAAACAGCCAATCATTAATTCCTAATGCAGTTTACATCTGTGCTGTGAACTATGGAGGGTGTCTGTGTGAGTGTGTGTGAGTGTGTGTGTGTTTTTCAGATATCTGCCTTTGACCTTACTATGAATTATCTTTAGTCCAGGAAAGTGAGACCTCTTGATTTAGGATCAGCAACAAAAAAAGAGTCCTTCCCTTTCTACTGAAGTGCAGCTAATTGTTCCTCTCATCTTCAACCAAAGACTGACCCCTAGTGGACTTCTTGTGTATTGCAGCTTGTATGGGCATCTGTCCCTCTGCCTTTTGTACCATTATGGAAGAGACATGCTTCATGTGTACTGTTGTGAGGTTTTTACCCCAAAATAAGTACAATTTCTTCACAATCTCTGTTTTCCTATGTGTTTCAGGCCAGATTTTGAAGAAGACGGATTCTGCCAGCCGTACAGAGGCATAGCCTGCGCCCGCTTCATCGGTAACCGCAGCATCTTCGTCGACTCGTTGCAGATGCAGGGCGAAATTGAGACCCAGATAACAGGTGAGAAACAAGCAACAACTGTAAGTTGATTAACTTACAAAAATTGTTGTTTTTTTTAACCTAGACTTAACATTGCATACATTTTCATCTTAAACCATCATTTTAACAGGTTATATTTAAATGCATCATTGAAACCAACGCCGTGTTTTAGGTGTTGATTCAAACACCATTCTGCCAAATTGATTTTACATCTATACATTCAGTCCCAGTGGATGCTTCCACATTGAATGCTATTGTCAGCAAAGCCTTACATTGTTTGAAAGGAAAAAGAAGTTATCTCCTCTCAGGTGTTTAATATCTGACAGGAGGAGCTGTCAGCCTACTTTCATCCAAAGAGTTCACCAGTTCAGCTGTCTTGACTAGCCAAAGCATGCTCACATATGTCTTCAGCAACCAGAGCTGATGGAGCACCTTTATAAAACTGCCATCTTTCTATACACTGAATCAATGAGAACCATCTGAGGATATGGTTTGTTTAGAAGGTAAACCTCGACTAACGTGCAGTAGGAAGAAAACAGGACGTCACTTTTGGAGTTCACAGGAAGTTCAGTGGGGTCTTCAATCTGTAGCACAGCAGGCTCACATGGTGTTACGTACTGTTGTGCATAACCATGCTTCTGTGTTTTTGTTAAGTGTGTTTACGTGCATATCTTCTCTGAGGTCACTTTAATGTGTATGTTATTGATTACATCTATACAGCTGTCAGCTTCTCTCCTGAACGGTTCAGGAACAAAGAGGCCATGAACCCAAACTTGAATCTGAAACATCAGGGATGAGTCATGATTAGATTTATGAAGCCGTAAGGGTCGTAACAAGTTTCCAGTAGGACTGTAAATCAAACATTTCATACCCAGAACGTCCACACTCAGTAGCTATTCACTATCTTAAAAACAATATTACTTTCATTGATCTTCAGTATGATTTTATTCAAGCAACATGTGCTGTGGGAACATTATACTCTCATCCTCCCCTCCGTCTCCCACAGAGACTATATAGACTATAAAAGTTCACTTTTATCCCATCTCTTATCTCTTTAACATCATAAAAAGTGTTGTTGATATCAAATTTATGAAACTAATAACTTACTTTTGTCTCTGCACTTTGCAGCGGCTTTCACCATGATCGGCACGTCCAACCATTTGTCCGATCGTTGCTCCCAGTTTGCCATCCCTTCTCTCTGCCACTTCGCCTTCCCGACATGTGACCGCAGCTCCGGTACCGACAAACCTCGGGACCTGTGTAAAGATGAGTGTGAGATCCTGGAGAACGACTTGTGTAAGACAGAGTACATCATCGCCCGCTCTAACCCCATCATCCTGAAGAGACTGAAGCTGCCGAACTGTGACGACCTGGCTGCCTCTGACAGCCCCGAGGCCGCAAACTGTCTGAGAATCGGCATCCCCATGGCCGAGCCCATAAACAAGAGTAAGATTCCCTTTATTAGATCAGATAAGTTGCTTTAGTTATTTGATAATAATTTAATCTATTTAAAAGTCATAGAGCAGTAAAAATGCCCATCACAACTTCCCAGAACCCATTGCCACCCAGATTGCTCATTTGTTCAACAAACAAAGTGTAGAACCTAAAGATATTTCATTTCTTATCATCTATGACCTAGAAAAGAAGCAAGTCTGCTAAAAAAGTGGAATCCGCAAGTTTTACATTTTTGCTTGAAAAACAACAAATATTATCAAAATAGTTTGCAAATTATTTCTTATGGACTGACTAACATAAACATTCTATTTTTGCAGTATAATCAATTGTAAAGCATATTTTACTCTCACTCCCAAAACTCTCAGTATATATGGGGTTTATAAGAGGAAAAAAATGTGGAGGTAGTTCATTTAAATGTTCTCCTCATATGAAGCTGATGCACAACCACACCTTCCTCTCCCTCAGATCACAAGTGTTACAACAGCAGCGGGGCAGACTACAGAGGGACAGTCAGTGTGACCAAGTCGGGCCGTCAGTGTCAGCCGTGGAACTCCCAGTATCCTCACAGCCACACCTACCTGGCCGTCCGCTACCCGGAGCTGAATGGAGGGCACTCGTACTGCCGCAACCCTGGGAACAAACACGAGGCCCCCTGGTGCTTCACGCTGGACGAGGGGGTCCGCATGGAGCTCTGTGATATACCCATTTGTGGTGAGAGATGACTTTATGTTTCTGTGTTCATTAATGAGATTCACAGGGCTCAATGGTGTCTAACACATATTTTTTTTATATATATATATATATACAGTATATATTTGATTTTCAAAAAGTCAGAATGATAATAATGTTTAATGACCTTCCCATCCCTGTACAATGCATTTTTTAAATGCTCTTTATTAGCCTTGTAAACATTCATATTGCAGATTATCATGCTTTTTTCCCTAGATATCCATTATTTGGACAGTTCTTGGCAGTAGTTCATTTACAATTCATCTGTTTAAGACTTTCATTGTACAAAGTTAAAAAAAAGTTATTCTTACTGTATAACTGAAGCTGTTGTCCCAAATCCAAATCCTGTAAATTATTATTATTAAAATTGGACTTCACCCATGTTTTAATTTTTGTATCCTAATAAAACAGCTAATAGACTTAACGAAAAAATTCTTTCAGTTTTTGCCAAAGACTGTCCTTTATTCCACATCAAGGCTAAAGCAGGGACTGTAAGGCAGCCTCTTAAAAATCCCTAATCTACATTAATCCTGACTCTCGTACATGTTGACCTCTCTTCTCTTAAATTTTATCTGGTTATTAAAACTTTTATTACTGTAATATGATGTGTTTCAGATTTCTTAATTTAATCAGCAGGCCAAATATTGCACTTTATTTATTACACCAGAGAAATGGCTTCAGATAAATCAATAATTAAAGTTGTTGTGTCAGATAGTGTATGAATGAATCAGTTGTTTCAGCTCTCCTTTGCCTCCTGATCGCATTACATAACCTAGTGATACAATAACTTATGACATTATTCCTCTCTCTCCATTTTCTTCCCACAGACCATAAAGACAAGTCTGGAGGTGGCAACATGGAGATCTTGTACATCCTGGTTCCCAGTGTGGCGATTCCACTGGCCATCGCCTTGCTCTTCTTCTTTATTTGTGTGTGCCGCAACAACCAGAAGTCCTCCAGGCCTCCTGCCCCTCGCCAGCCCAAACCAGTCCGAGGACAAAACGTTGAGATGTCCATGCTCACGACTGCATACAAGCCAAAGGTAGGGAGGCATAGTAACAGAACAGTTGACACATGGTGGGGAAAGAGACTGGTGATGGAGGCTCCACCCTGCCTCACTGAGCCTCTGACACCAGGGTGGTCCATTATTTTTATGTTTTTAATGCACTCTCACTTCTCCAATCATGATTGCACAAAATAGGGAAAAAATTAGACTAAACCAATATGTACAGGATGAGTTCAGCAGATGTATATTGTGTATAAATGTGGTAGACCCTCTTTGTTTCTCACCACATGTAAATGGGAGAAGATTCACTTGGAAGAACTCACTTGACACCAAAGTTTTACTGACAGCTTCATTCATTCACACCAGCCTAAATGAACCAAAATACCTGAGCAAATGCACTTCACTGAAATAACTGATCTGCGTTAGAGGTGAATTATATGTTTTCACACTGCAAATGAAGCCATTGGTCCTCCATTAACCACCAGTCTGCCTCTGCCTCTTCCGTCTTCTTGCTGAATAATCATAAGTATAAACTTAATCCTTTCTGCCATCATCTCACTCAGAGTCTGCTTATAGAGCAGCAGCAGCAGTGCTGTTAGAGACACACTTAAACACACAGTCACAGCGTTTTGGACTTTCCTGTGGTGAATCTGGACCAGAGCTCCTTTGCTGTGTTTGTCTTTGTAAGTCATAGAGCAGACTGAGGAAATAATCCAAACACTGGCACAGTCCTCTGTGTGCGTCAAATGGGATGCGTCACAGCATGCTGGAGTTACTGGCCTGACTCTGTGTCTGTGTGTGAGTGTATGTGTATGTATGTGTGTGTGTGTGTTTGTGGAAATGACCTGTCTCAGACAAAGCTTCAGATCTCTATCATCAGAGCTCGGTAGGTCCAGGAATGTTCGGCTGCCGCCTCCTTTTTCTGTCTCTTTTTCCACATCTCCTCCACTCACTTAATCCATCTTTCTTTGTTGCTCTTCTTCTGTCTCTCCCTCCATCCCTTTACCTCTTGAGCTCTTTTTCACCCGTCGCTCTCTCCCTCTCTCACAGAGTCTCTTTGTAATGCGGATCATCGAGACCCTGTCCTGCCAGCCAACACATAGCTCACATTAGGATCTGTATCGTATTTCTTCCAAGGTTGCGCACTCAGTCATATCATGTCTGTTTATCTTTTTCCACATCGTTTTGGTGGTGGAGGTGGGAGGGGAGTTATCGAGACAGTGTGTCTGCTTGTGCAAACCAGAGCTGATGCTCGAAGTGTAAGTGTATAATATTACTATCAACAACTGTGGAGGAAACCGCAGAGTGTCACCAGAGTGTCAGAATCCATTAATATATGTGCGTAATTTGTTTTTTTGCCAATGGAACAAATGCGTCACTGACCTACATAGGCAGTCTCTCAGCACTGTTGTATAGATGGCTACCTTCTGTGTGCGAAGAGTCAAGATCAAGGGAGAGTTTGTCAGAGTAACAACCGTACAGTTATGTAGTTATATGATGAATTTCAAACAGTTTTTGTGGACAAACAAGGACCTGAAATTATCGCACACATTCGACCTCATAACCATTCATTTTAGAGTTCAAAAGCAAAAGAAAAAAAAGGCTATCATGTTAATTTATCTAATCTGGGAACTAAATGGCTTACATGACAATTGGGTATACAAGGTTTTGCACGTGTTTATTCCTTTTATAACCTTTTGGATGAGTGGTAAACCTCAAATTATACAGTCGTGCAAGTTTATTGTTGCCAAGTCTCCCTTCCTGCCCCCCTCTTATCTACAACTTTGTCTTGGCTTAGGGTTAGGCTGATACCCAGCAGGCTTTGCTGCAGGGTCACCCAGAGGCCAATGGCTGTGACAATCCATTTAAACACAAAAAACACACACACTGACACACACATACACACTCAAACCTGCTGTGTGTTTTGAGGAGGATCTGAAGGTTTGGGTGTGGGGAGAAATGAAGGGGTGCAACAAACCCATAACTAAAAACATCTGTCTTTCATAACATCAGCAGGCTCCCTCAGTGGCCTCAAACACACTCTCAAATACACATGCACCCACACACACACACACACACACCTACACACACATTACCCCCCTCAGAGATCATACAAGCCTATGTCTCTCTCTCCCTCTCTTGCTCACTGAGGAATTTCATTATTCATCTCAAAGTTCCTGGAATCTGAAAATCCCTGCCAACCTCTCCTCACCTTTTATCTTCTAACTCTGCTATACACACACAGACACACACGCACACACACACACACATACACACAAATATCCCTTCTCCCTCTCAAACTGAGATCACCTGGAGAACTCAAACATATGAGAGTTTAGCTGTAGTCTTGCAAGATAATGAACATTTGAATTATTTGCAACATAAAAATTCCTATACACATACACATATCCATACACAGACACATATACATAGACACATGCATACACACAAGCACACACACAAAAAAGAATTTGCTGCTTATCTCTTAACATTGTACCTTCTAGTTTATTTAAATTGGAAATCAGTCCTCTGTACATTTATATATATAGATAGATAGATAGATAGATAGATAGATAGATAGATAGATAGATAGATAGATAGATAGATAGATAGAT
>JAPZDV010000021.1:7430816-7469241 GCA_029814665.1 Acanthurus lineatus | reverse complement strand
CAGTCCTATGATTTATTTGTAGGTGTGCAGAAATTTAATTTGTAGTTTAACTTGTGTTTTTTGTCATGAAGATTTACCAAAGTCACTTTTTGATCAGAACTGTAACGGCAGTGAGAATCCACTGGGTATCACCAAACCACTGTTTCTGTGGGTCTCCAGAGTCTGTATGCCTTATAGTTGTAGTAACCACTGTTGACCAGGTTGTGGTGCCCTTAAGCTGATTGATATGTGCAAGTACGAGCTCCATAACAGCTAGAAATAATGTTAATCTGGCTAGAATATGGTAAAACATGGAAAAATGACTCTCGTATGGTGTTAACTTGTGTCCATCAGTGACTGCTTATTTGTGTGTGTGTTTAATTTCTTGCTCCTTTCTTTGCACCCTCAATAAGCCAAAACAACTTGAAATGAACCAGCATCAGCTGAAAAAAGTATATAGATGCCAAAACCCTTTGCAGTAATGCTGTACCTGCAGATTATATGACGTGCACGTCTGCATACACATACATGCTTATAAACAAAAAACTGCATTCTAAATTACCACACACACCATGTTTAAAATCTGCATTCCTTAAAGTGACTTGGTTTTGGTTTACTTAAATATAAAAACATTCTCACTAATCATCCATAATCATGTCTAACCATGAAGATAGTTTGACTGTATTTCACAAGGTTTTCAGATATTGAACTAGAAAGTGTAAGTAGTCCATATGGAAACATTTTGCAGCATGTTTAAGAGCAGTGGTTCCCAACAATATTGGCTTTTTGCAACTTATAGTGAAGCTGTGCATTATTGTGACAGCTCACCAGCTTGCATCTGTTATGCATTGTGATTGTCACTGAGTTATGAGCAGTCAAGCAAAGACTCATTTTTCCTTCTCGGAATGTTTCATTTAAACAGTTTATTAAGGCCCCTAAAGGGGCCATTGTGCCCAGGTGTGGATGTCTGAGACTGAAAACCTGTGATGAAGCTGAGCAATAGATCCAACAGCTGTTTTTGCTGTTGGATCAACTTTAGCTGTTTGCTATGTTATCATCAGGGCGAGACAACACAAGCTACCACACTAGCTGTCATTATTTATTATGCACTTTGCTATTATTGCAACAATGAGTTCAGTAAGAACTGAAGACAGGAGTGCAAACATCAACCACTGACCTCGACTCTCAAATCTCAACTTGCAATGTTGAGCAGTTTTGAGCCTAGAGGGTCTAACATGTGCTTCTCCCAGCCTTGTGCAGACTGAGCAGAAATGCTCCCTCGCAGGTTTCTATGCGTGCAGATTTTGGGACTCCTAAAATTTTCTCTTTTTGAGTCCTTTGCCACCATTTTGGTGAAGCACAATGTCTCCTTTCTGATTTGGACATTGATTACAGGACAAAAATAGCAGCTTGAAAGCATTCAAATCCGCTCAAAGTTATCTTTCAAATCAAACAGATGGTCACTCACTGCAACAGTCCAGCAGTGGAGAGGAAAGTAGGGGCAATGACAGCTCTCCATGCACTCAGAGCATGAGGGAAACCACAGAGGATAACAAATCCCATTTAACTATCCCTGACAAAACATTCAACACAGAAAGACTCTTAGAAAAACAAAGCAACTGCAGAAATAAAATAGATGAAAAAGCAGGCAGGTGATAACAGATAATGAGAATAATAAATAACTAAAACTTAAAATTGTTATCCTACAAATATCTCAAAATGAGTGTTTTTTGTTCTTGCAACCTTTTTTATTTTTCTTAATGTCTTTATTTTTCTTTTCTCATTGCTTAATGGGATTGCTCCAGAAAATCACAGATGAGTTTTTAATGTCCAGCATATACGTTATGGACGAGAAATTGGCCACATTTTTAATATTAATAATCACAGTCAAGCTTCATACCAGGTTATGACCTGGTCTTGTTTAGAAATGTAGATATCCTAAAAAATGTATAGAGCTTACTTGCGGTGCAAAGCATGTTAGTGACTCTGAGCCCTTCATTATTTCTTACCTTTTACTCATGCATGTGTATGTGTGTGTCTGCAGGTAAGAGGAAAATAAAAAAAATAAAAAAGCTATAAAAAAAAGCTATAAGTGAAACAGAATTGACTCCTTGAAACCTTTTCTGCTGCCGTTCTGGAACAGCTTGAATTATGAAAATGTTCTGTGAGCTGCAGTGGCAGAGTAGTAAACTCCCATGGTGCTTTATCAGAGGTACAGAGCTCTGAAACTATTGCATGTAATTTCTCCCAAGGCAAGACTGAAAATCATTTGCTATGCTTGCATATGCAGTCAGAGACGATGACAGAAGAGGACAAAATAATAGAAAAAAAGCATCTAAAACTTCTCGATTGTAGCAGAGCAGAAACACACGTCTGTTCCAATCAGAGGTGTTAGATGTCAGGATCATATCAGGGACTCAGATCCTGGAAGGCAAATTGGACTTTGACGTTCAGCACCGAGACTCTGAGAGCATTGGCTGACACATCTTCAAAGGATATGAAACACACACAATCTTATGCATGGCTTTGAAACTTGCTGGTCAAAAGATATCTAGATGTTTGCTACAACTGATCCAAATATAGTTGGAAAGTGTTTACATGCCATTTTTAACAGCTATTTAATTACTTTATAAAGGCCGCTGCAACAATGACTTTTTTATCATTGTATTATGTGTCAGCCTGTGAAAAGGTGTGTTTTATTTATTGTTCTAGAATGTTTGAGTTCTCCACACCCAAAGCACCCAAACCATGGACTTTAATAGAGCCATTTACACTGGGACAGGATGATTAATAATAATTAAAACAAAGCCTTTGCTTTACAAAATGTGATTTGTTTCTAATTTCTTCAAGTCCATGGAGATATTAAAATATTGCAAACATTTTTTTAAAGAATGTTGAGGAGAGCTGAACAATATGAAGGTTGTGGCGGCAGTACCTACAAGAATTTAAAACTACATTTATATGAGGTCATATCTGGACATATCTGAAGAGACTTTATCAGTCATATCTACCGTCAGGATGTTGGACAGATATGACCAGTTACCATGTTTGAGGTCAGAACATGAGGGAAATCTGTTATCTGGACTGAGTAATCAATCACAGTAACTGTTTTCCTTTTGGCCACTCGGGGGCAGCAGCACCAGTTGTAAACACTGATTTTGACATGGTGAACTAAGTGAGCAGTTTTGCGTTTTGAGTTGCGTTTGTGTCCACCTGATGAATGCAAGTGCAATATACAGTCTCTTAACTGTTTTCATATACAAACTCAAAGGCATAAACCCAGAGATACAAACGCAGTACGCCTGGTTACTTTTTTGTTGTTGTTTTGATTTGTTTTTTGCTTAAACCGTTAAAGCGTCTGCAGGGAAACACCAACAGTACAGTTTCTAGTTAGACAGGTAAACAATAAGCTAAAACTTGCTGTTCATTTTGTTTCATATTCTCATGTTAGATTTTGCCTGTTAGTGTTAAGGTACCAATTATGAACATGTGAAATAAAAGTAAATACATTCTAATTGCAAAATGTGCTAAAATATAAAAGTGAAACTTCTTGCTCTTAATTAGTATCCCTCTTTGAATATTTTGTCATGAAGTCACATAATCACTTTGTTAATAGTGATGCTTTGCAGCATTTTCTCTATTTTTACTATATTAACCAGCCTTCTTAACATAAGCCTGCAGTTGTGTAGTTTTACCCTGGAATTCCCAATTTAGGGGTCACAAAAAAGCTAGTAAAAAGTCAAATTCTAGTAAACTGGTGTAGTAACTCACTTACAGATAAATATAATTAAGTAAAAAGTGTAGTATTTGCCTATTAAATGTTGTGAAGTTGAAATTTATATACAGTAGTATAAAATGGAAATAGGCCTTACAGCACAAGTTCCCTAAAATATACTTATGTAAAGTTAATAAACATGCTTACAGTTGAGCGGTTACACCACTCTTAAATCCGCATGGTCTTAGAGTATAATGTTAAAGGTGTAGTTGGTTTGGGTGTGTCCCACCCTGATGTTGCCCTGATCCCTCTGGTTCAAAGCTGGAGGGGCTATTTCCTGCAAGCAGGAGTGTAACTTAGGATGACCACTCCCTGTCCTCTGATGGCTGTGGAGCCCTGAGGGCGTTCTCTGCCAAAGGAGCCTTATTAAACCTCTTGAGTTCAGAGTGTAATGGGCTGTAATGGGCTTTGAAAGTAAAGGAGAGGCAAAAGAAGAGAATAAGTGTGCGTTTCACTTTAAAGGAGAGAGATAAATGAGTAAAAGGCAGGAAGATACAGACAAAGGTAAAGTGCTTTGACTGGCCAAAAGCAATTTTGCCTATTTAGAAAGAACAGCATTAAACAGAGGGGTAATCAGTGTGAAAAGTATTGACTTAAACATAAGATCTCAATGGACATAACATGTTAACAAACTCAGGGCAGAGTGGTGCTATGATGAGGATGGACCCAGCACCTGATTGATTCCAGTTGTGGTTTCTGGCTTTTTCTCAGGATCAGAAGGAGAACTGAAGTATGGAAGTGAAATGTTGGTTATACAGTTAACTTCTTAGAACCATCTGAACATGTGGCAAGCCGATTCAAAATATAGAGCTTTATTGATCCACACTTCTATCTGTAAGTATAGATATCCACAGTATCACAATTTATGATAATAATCACTATCAGAAAAAAAGTGGATTGATGCATCTCTTAATATTAGTGGCAGAGTAATTAACAGTGCTTAATTACTTTCTACTGTCCAGTGCATATTATCATGCAGTTGGTCCTACAGAAGTCTTCCACTTTGACAATACGATGACTGAGAGGAAGGCATACAGATGTATGTGAGGGAGTGAGACAGAGAGAGGGATATAGTTTCACCCTCCTCCTGCTCAGTCATGGCAGAGCTGGAAACCTCCAACAAGCCCCTGATTGTTGGGGAACATGAGCTGTTTTTGTTGAGGGGCTGACAGGCGCTTGACCTCTGCTGTCCGTGCAGCCACATACTGACCTTGAAGAGAGGAAGTGAAGTGAAGCCTTTGAATGCCGTCAAGTGAACTATCACTGCCTTGTTTAATTTGCCCCAGGGGCCTTGACAGAGCCAAGATAGGTCATGCGGACTATATAGTCGTCTGCCTGGTTTGTGCAAATTGTTTTTTCCAAACTATATTAATTTTTTTTTATTTTGGGAAGGGGTTTGTGACCATAAACTGTGGGTTTATTTGAACTTTGTTAGCAAAATGCTTGACCTGAATTATTTTCTTATAGACATATTAACATGATACTGATTATTAATAACTCCTAAATATATAACTTACATCACTTTGAAATTTATTTTTGTACCCATCAAATGCTTTAAAGAGAATAAACAAAATAGACAGAAAGTTATCACCAAAATGTTAAAGCCTCTGATGCTGCACACAAGATCTCAAAAGGAAAAAAAGAATTTGATTCTAGTTTTACAATTGGGTCAGGGTTAATTTAAAAAAAAATATTTTAATATGTCTGTGGACATGCTAGCCCCTCTTTCTCTGAGCTAATTGTTAAGGTCAGCATGCCAACATCCTTACAATGACAAAGTGAACATGCTGATGTTTAGCATCCATTATGTTTAACATGTTCTACCTCTTAGTTCTCCATGTTAGCATACTAAGTTTTGCTAATTAACACCAAACACAAGGTGCAACTCAAGCTCATAGGGAAATGTCATTAGTTGGCAGGTGTCTGATCATGTATCAAAGTATTTGAGACAGTGTAATTCTGATTTAATGGTGGCACTAGAGGAAAAGTCAGGGGATCACCAAAGTCAGTAGGATTAATCCTCTATTGACTGTAAATACCTGCGCAGGATTTCATTGGAATCCATTTAATAGTTGTTAAGATATTTTAGTCTGAACCAAAGTTAAGAACTGACAAACCAACACTGCAATCCGTTGAACCATGCTGCTAACGTGTTTAAAACCCCATCACATAAGGCTGCAGACATAATATTCAATCCCTGACTTCCCTTAGGTAACACTATCTGCCAAAGTGCTGAAGCATAGCCTTGTGCTAGCTGTGTCTTTGACAGCTGAAACTCATTGTTCAGGTTGAAAGTATTCAGCTGCTTTAAATATTAACAGTCCTCCTCATTGTCAGACAGATACTCATACGGCCACAGAGTCAGAGAGACGAGGGGAGAACAATAGAGGGAAAGATGGATCCACATTCCTTCTCTCTAGTCATGCCTCTCTGGTCTGAGATCACATGACCCCTCCAGGAGGCTTTGCCTAGCATAAAGATGCTGCTAAATTTGTTTTTTTATTTCAACAGAGCCAAGGTTTTTTTTTCCTTGTTTCTGCCAAGCTAAGCTATTTGCCTTCCAACAAAAAGTTACATCAACATTCAGACTGTACAACCTTTTAGATTTATCCGGTGACTCTTTGGATCCCTAATATATGAACCATTGAATTAATCTACTAAACTGTTAGTAAAATAGTTCCAGCTAACTCTGTCTTTGCCAGATACAACAGTCAAATGCTGCTTACACATTTATCCATCAGTAGTACTAATATATTTTTTAATATTGCATTAGTCACAGGAGCCTTTTTATGCATATTCTGTGTATCATGAGCACAATAATAATGATACTTGAAGCCTTAAATAACTGATTGTTCATCTAAAAAAATACGGCTATTGAACTCTTTTTAGTTTTTGAAGATAATGTGATATTTTATTAAACATTGCCTGACAAGTTCTAGCTTCTTGTTACCTTGTGGATTTTCAAACATAATTTGAGTGAGACAAGTGCAAGGCCTTCAGACAGGAACCAACCTTGAGCATCTTTTTAAGATTTTATATGAATTTAAGCAGATAAACATAGTGGTTAAAAAAGGTTTGGCTGTGAATTCCAGTACAATCTTTTATAATGCATTTAGGGATGGGTTATTCTTAGAGTTTGTTATCATATACCACGAAGCTTAGTTTATTCAAGGCCTACTTACCCATCTGAACTTATATTTAAAATCATTTTAAGTAGAATGTTATGCATGTGTGACCATTGTCAGGTCCTGTCACTAGAAATGCCTCCTAATAAGTGCACTAGCTGCCTTGCCAGTGAGCCTGGCTCTTTGGCGATGTCGCTTGACTCTTACCCAGGAGTCTGGGGTCCAAACCCTGCCTGGGCCCTCCTTTGGCCTGCCACATATGAGTACTGAATGTATTTGTTCATTCATCCTACTTACCTACTCAGCCTGTAATGGCAACATTAACGTTTTGAGTAATTATGATTTGTTAAATCACTAACTCTAATTGGAGCTCAGTTTCCACACTGGAGCTTAGTGAGATGTAAATGACCTGGGAGACCACATGCATTGTTAAAGTGGGTGTGTTATGACTCTCCAGATTCAATGAACAAACTTCTGTCAGAGGTTAAGAGATGGATATCTTGAGACAAGGTGTACACTTATGTACAGAGAGGCAGTGTATAAATAGTTCTGGGATAAGGGACATAAATAGCTAAGAGCAAACACTGTACCTATAAAAGGTACATGTACACAAAGAAGGATGTGTATGTAGGCTTAGATTTCTACACTAGATTTCAAGAAACAAACATCACTGCACGTTCTCAACAACATTCATTTGCCAGCAATTCAGAGGATCTTTGCTGATCTCAGACTGATAAATGGGAAATGAGAGGGCGGAAGTCCAGTATTCACTATTTCTTTTAGCTTAGCGCTGTTTATCACCCAGTTTTGAGAGAAATACCTAATTCTTTAGCTGCTATATATGGGCTAGTTGCTAACCTTGTCTGTTTGCTGCTGAGCAGGTAAAGTACAGGTTTTTAGAGTTTTGAGAGTTTTTTCCCCCCCGAAAATGACACTTCTAGGTCTTTTCCACCAACATAGAACAGATTCCATTCTGGGATGTGCAACTAATTTCGAACAAATAAAAGTATTGCATACAATAAATATAAGTAAAACATAAATTAAAATGTCACAGGAATAATGGTCTATTTTCGTGGTAGCTGCTCAGTAAAAATGTACTTAAACGTAGATGCACTTGGAGCAAAATGACTGTGACAAAGGTAACAAAGGTAATGTGCAGCAGGTTTAACATTTACCATGAACCATCTCATGAAAATCCTGTAGTTGAGACAATAGTTTACTCTAAGATTTCTTTGTACTCTCCCATTATTTGCTCTCCTCTCTGTCTCTTGCCATCCTCCTTCCTCTCCTCTCTCTACACTCCACACAGATTCTCTATCTCTTAATCCATCCATCTTTGTGCTGGAATGGAGGTCTAATTCTTTCCATCTGTGTGCGTCAGTGTTGGGGCTCCAAGGGCAAGGCCTGCCACTCTTTATTCACTCCCCCCTCTCCACTTCAACTTTCCTTTCCAAAAAAACCGAGTCTGGTTCCACTCAGCGTTAAAGTCTAAGATCTATCTCCATGCTAGGGCCCCTTCTGGCCCGAGGCAGATGAGGCCGGCCAGGCCCCTGGCTCTGTGGATCCTGGAGATTCTGGGTCACTCTGAAATGAATGAAGAAGTCAATTAAATTTCCAAGCCCACATCACTTAAAAAACACAGCATATTCTGCATAGAAGCAAAACCTTTTTTAACTATCTGCAGATTGCAAGCTATATTCTTAAAACAAAGCATGAGTGGAGAATTTTTCCTTTTTACCTCATGTTTTTTCAGAGTAAAAGGTTTAAATTGTGTAAAAAATGATGAGATTACTGGCAGTAGAGCTGTTTAATTGTTCAAGCACAAAAAAACCCCTACCTGAATCACTTAACATCTATTTGGTGATAGTATGTTTGACTTTTGTTTAAAATGTGGGTAACTTATTTTGTAATCTCTTGTGTAAAACTCATATCACATTGTATCAAAAATAATTACATTGTCATTTTCATCCAGATCAAACTCTGAAACTTTGTCTCTTCATGTCTGTTTTTAGACAAAAGTTCTTCTAAAGTTATATTTTATCAAACATTTTGATCTGAAATACAAGATTGTTCTATATTTTCCTTCAACCGATATTGTCATTTACTGAATTTCTCAGCTGATTATTAATCAGGCAACAGAGTGCTGTAGTGTAGTAGTGCTGAAACCGTTGATTGATCAATACTAGCATTTTATTTGACACTGACTTTGGTGCTTAAGTTATCATTAATTATTACCTTAATCGTAAATACTTGTAGGATATCTTGTCTTTACCAAACTTTTTATCTATTTGACTTTTGCTCGTAGTTTTTGTTTATATGTGTTTTATGTCTTTTATTGTGAAATTATTATCTTTTTTATTTCTTCTCTGTCATACAATTGTTTGTTGCTTTTATCTCATGCATCTGTGAACAAATGCTGCTTATCGCACCAATAATCTCTTTTGTAACTCTGTAAAGCACTTTGTGCCTCTTCGCTTTGAGTTCTTATGAACTGTTTTTATAAGAACTGTGATTTCTGATGTGCACTACTATAAGAAATTTATCAGCACGCTCCTTTTCCAGCTTTCATATGTGATGATATGCTGCTCCATTTTCTCATCAAACCATAATGCCTTTATCTGCATTCTGAATCATTGATAACACTAACATATAATCAGAACAATTTGAACATTTTAAATTTACATGTAAATGCATGTTTGACTTTATGTGAGTTGCGTTGGTAAACCAAAGACTTTATGTTTTAAGCCTCAAATCTGCACATAGATGCAAGTGTGATATAGACCACCCAGTGAGACTACATGTGGTAAGTGGACTATGACAGTGATGTTAATGTTTAAATGTAGACTAATTGTACACAGGGCAGCTCAAACTCTGCAGGTTTTACAGAATAATATATCTTGTCATGCAGGAGGAATGCATCAATGCCATCAAAGGGAAAGTCCACCCTGAAAGTGAATGAAGCCTCATGTTGTTCCTCTGATCTTTGGACACTTAAATCAGAGTTTGTGAAAATGATGTAAACTTATCTGAAAACTGGACACAAGTGAAACAAGACTTGAGGCTGTAATGATGATGAAACCACAGCTGGACTCTGACATCAGCCTGTCTTTTAATTTTTAAAAGAAAACTTTCACATGAGAATTCTTGTTTAGGCTGGAATTCTGCAGTAATTCTGTGGCAACAAAAGTCATTTACTTTAACAAATTAATGGAAGAAATGGTTTGAGGGAGTTTTTGCTTTGAATGACTTGCAGTGAGACGTCAATGCTGTGCTGTGCTCTGAGAAATGCTGTTTCTTTTATCTTCCCTCTTACACTGTGACCGACGCAGTACTGCAGCTTCAACAGAACTGCCTTTGTAGAAAAGTCCTGATTTGGATTAAAGGCGGTGAGTGTGTTGTGCACATTAGGCTCAAGGCCTCTTTCAACTCCTCTGTGCAGAATCACTGTTGAGATCAGATGTGTGATTATGATCGCTTTCCCATTTCCTGTTAAGAAATGTGTGAAAAATGTTTTTGCAGTAGCCTATTCAAAGATACTGCAGTGGTACTGTCCTGCGGGAAATAGGTTTATTCTCTTTGATGCAGAGAGCCAGACGAGAAGATCTACTCCCATGCATGTACAGGCAGAAGAACAGTTAACTTAGCTTTGCACAAAGACTGGAAACATGAAAGGAACTTGTCTGTTTACATCTATTTTTGCTATTTGGTGGCCTAAAAAATGTGAAGTTTTAAAAAAAATAAGTTTTTTTTCTGGGAGTTTATATGGTGAAATGTTATTTCGCTCATAAAGAGCCAGATTATCTGTTTCCTACTACCTCAGTCTTCATGTTGGCTGAGCTCACTGGCTTTTAGCTGTAGCTTTAAAGGTATTTACTGTACAGAGAATAGGCTAATCCACACAAGAAACCTGTAGTTAATGAGACTGCATGAAATAGTGAAGTCCTGCAAAAAATGAGTATAACTATGATCTGATGGTTAAAAAGAATGATTTGAGAAACACATATTTGTTTTCATTCCAAGAGCTGAGATAATTAGAAATCTCTTGTCTTAAATTTAAAGCTACAAAGAGCAGCAGTTTAGCTTAGCACAAACACAGAAAATGGCTAGCATGGCTCTGTAATTTGTGTAATCCTTACCAAAAGTAAAAAATAAAAAATAAATAAATAGCCTCTCTAAAGCTCATAAGATAACACATTATAGCGTAAAAAAAGGTAAAAATGACATTAGGTTATGTGCTAGACATGTAATTGGATACAGTATATGATACATGTACTACATACCATTCGTCACTTAGCATTATATAGTAAAAGTAGAAAGTTATGCAAAGTGTGGCAAATCAACCAAACACCACCTTGTGGATGTTACTGCAGATTTAACAACACGAAAAAGTCAAATATCTTTTTTTAAGATTGCTTTTGTTGGTACATATGAAATTAACTGAAGATAGTGTGATAATTAGAGAGCTTCAAGCTGCTGGTGTTTCAGCACTTCAAATAATTTCACCAAAACGCAGTACCAACACTTCTACGTTTTACTGTTTGGTGTCCTTTGACTGTCTTTTGCACTAGCACAAGCTGCTGGCACTTTTTTGCCCTCTCCATGTCAGACTCTCTAAGCTAATCATAACAGCCCTAAATAAACTGCACGGGGGCACTACAAACACCTCTTCTCTTTCTTGCCAGCCTGTTTTTCACTGTAGGATGTCCCCTTCACATTAGGTGTTGACCTGGATTTTGATGCACAGCTCAAGGAATACAAGGAATCAAGAGCATCCTAGCTGGATGACTTTATTTCACCACACACTAAAGCTAGTGAACAAAACTGATTATTTTTTACTTAATCAACAAAAGTAGTTTTGCCCTCAGTTAAAAATATATTTTGTATTGTCAACATTATCAATATATACTAACATCAGAGATTCACACAGCAGCACTTGTTTTTCTCCATTTCATGCACTCTCATTTTAAGCATGTGGATAAATATTCTCGTCAAGCTCTTTATTTTTCCAGGGGAAATTTAACTTTTAATTTCTCATTTTACAAACTGGAGGCTTGAGCTTTATGTTACTCCTGTTCTGCTGTGTATGCCAAGCTTTGTCAAGGATTGACACAACGAGTTGAAAAATCACAGTCTGTGGGTGTACAGTTGAGTGTGAGCTGTATGTGGATGTTTAAATTAATATTTCATCTTTGTCTGTGTGGGACACAGAATTGGAAACATGATGACACAACATGGCATGTTTCTGTGCTTCACCTCCTCCCCTTCTTCCTTTTCTTGTCTCTCTCTTTTTCCTCTCCTCGCCCCTCTGCTTCTTTCATCTCCTCCCACCATCCCTCTCTTTTCATCCCCTGCTCTCTACCCTCCTCCTCTTTTGATATCTTTTTTTTTAAAAGGTCTGTGTCTGTACTTGCATGCAACACACACACACATTTACACACATGAAGCAACATTTCTCATTATCTGGCCCGACCAGCAGGAGGCTTTGTAATCAGACTGTTTATGTTTGTTGTGCTGCAAACACACACACATACAGACGTAAACCTATCACTTCTGGTTTTCCACACCTTTCAAACATGAGCACAGTGAGTCATATTTTTTTTTCTGTCTCACTCACGGATGTCAAACACAGCACCTCACAAAGCTACGGCCCCAGTGCTGAATAGAGCCAGAAATAGCAGTGGATTCGACTTAGAATCGGCTTAAGTCTTCAAAGAGAAAATTTTGATGTTGCAAAGGGAGTGAGAGAGGGAGAGGGGTGAGAGAGGGAGAGCGGTGGGAGGAAACGGAGAGGAGAACAGAGCAGATCTGGTTGTTATATCCAGCTGTAAAAAAGGGGGCAAAAAACTTCAAAGACTCACGTTGCCATGGTAACTGTATGGTGCCTGCTTCAGAGCCCCACCCCGCCGCCCCTGCTCACACACATAGACACGCATGTAGCGAATGTATTCATAAAAAATGATGGCACGAGGCGAGTGGAGTGTGCACTGGGTGCAGACTTGCTCCCTAATACTTTATTTTTGCATCTCTACGCCTTTCTTCTTCTTCTTCTTTGGATACTGTTGCTCTCCACATCCAGCAGAGATCATATTGATGTGCGTAATGATGGGTACTGCTGCAGCTAATTAAAACCCAATAGGGCTTAGCAGCACAGTTTCCCCATGTGAAATGATTGGTTAAGTCGTATCTGCTTCTCCATGTTTTTTCTCTCTGTATTGATGTTTGGAGCCTGTTCCCTGTAGTCACGACATACTATCACTTCACAGCCAGTGGATCTAAATTCCAGTTGCAATCAGATTCATCTCCTGGTCTGTCTCTTTCAGTTTTATTTTATTTCATTTTTTTCAAGTTTGTGCTTTGCCTTTTTTATTGACTGGTATATTGATTTTAAAGCTGGAGCTAAACCTCCATCCTTTCAAAGATAAAGTGCCAAGAGAGAGAGAGGAATTTGTGTGGAAAGATTAAATTTTCATTGAGGCTGGGCTGCTTTGATACGATCATTCATACATTTTTTGCAGTATGGCAATGCCACAGCTTCTGTAAATTGGCCCATCCAACACTTTGTAACCAATTTCTTGTGTTCTCGTTATGTGACTTCATCTTTCATGCTTCTTTTCATCCTGTCTGCTGCTGATATCTTTTTATCTAAATTTGTTTTTGCTTTCAGTATTTAATATGGATATCCCATCATTAGGTTTTTTATCTAATGTTGTCATCAAAGACATGGAAGGAACATTCTGGTCAAACTGACTAGTCAGTGCCTGAACATGTGAAGGGCCCTCAAAAAGCCTGGAATTCAAAGTTTGTTTTTTACCTAAAAATACAAACTGTTCATTATCAGCATATTTGGTAAATTATTATTGTTGACTGAATAAACAGTTTAACAGACTATTATGTGTCTCACGGGGGCAGCTGTGGCCTAGGTGGTAGAGCGGCTCTTCCACTTACCGCATGTTTGGCAGTTTGACCCCAACTCCTCCAGTCTGCATGTTCGAATCCTTGGCCATGATACTGAACCCAAACTGCTCTTACATCAGTGTATGAATATATGATTTTTGCACTGCGAAAATTAGTGATTGAATGTTGAGTTGTGTTATGCAGGAAAAATTCTGTATGAGTGCAACCTATTTATGAGTTGCCATTCTCAATACCTATGAATCCGGGTTGTTGTTGGTTAGTGCTACCTTCCTGAATTCTTTCCAGGTGATTCCTTAAAAAACTGGTTAAATGTTGAAAACATAGTTGCTTTAAGACATTAAAATTTTAAGTTAGATATTTTAAGTGACTTATTTTTCTTTTCTTTTTTTTTCAATGACATTTAATCTACTTTTGCCAAAGGACTAGTGATGATTTCTGGGCTGTGTTGCTATCAGCCTCTGCAACAAGCTGAGAGTTCTGCTAAAAAAAAGGGGTATAGAAAAGCCACTAGTTTCTACACCATCAACATGAAATTTCATAAATCAAAATCTTTATGTTTTAAAGCCTTCTAAAGGAATCAACTTGGGATCAAAAAAGAACAGGAAATCAGCTCACAGAAAGCTGCAGCCATCTTGCTGGTCGACTTGCTAGCCTGGCACTGATTTTCCGACTGAAATTCCACCTTTAAATAATTATATGATTTCAGTTTGTATCAAGGGATCGATTGCTTCCAATCAGACTGCAATTATCTAGTTTCACTGCTAATCATTTCCAGACTGTGAAAGTCAGACAGAAGCAGTATTTTATTGTAATTTGTTCCAAACAAATGTGTAATTACCAAATATCATGATTTGTGTTTTAAGGATGAATAACGTCATACAGACTCCTGTACCTTTGTCTGTTTGGGCGACTGCTAACCACAATGATCCCAAACATTCGCTGCTTTTATTGTGTTCAGTTTTATTCAAGAGAAAAGTCTGAGTCATCTATTGAGGCCAGAAAAGCAAAATGTCTTTTTTTTCCTGTTACAATCCAGCAATAATTTTCATTAAAGCAAACCTCATCATTAAAGGAGTACATGGTAATTGTACCTAATTTTGAGAGAGGCCATTGGTAATGATGCTCTAAAGGTTTCAAGGTCATATAAGTCAAAAAACATTTACTGCAGCTGTGTCTCCACGCCTGTCTGGGATCCCAGAATAATTTGAGCCTCTCTGCCTGTTTGATCCATTTCTTTCTTTTTTCCCCCTTCCATCTCTGTCCCTTTTTCATGGCCATGTGAAGCACAGGGGTCTGTCATGCATTAAGAAGAACCGGGTCTAACTAGTTTGTCCCTGGAGCATTTTTCTGTCTGCAGATGGATGGATGCCCAGAGACTCTGAAACTGAAGCTCTGATGCTGCCAGTTAGTTCAAGTCAGCTTGGGATTTTGGAGTTGTTTACGCCTAAAATGTTTTCTGTTTTTTTACCACGGGGCTATAGCCAAGGCACCATGGTCATCAAGAGAGATAATCAGGTTAGTCATTTTGAATCTCCTCTCTATGCTTTTATAATAGCTGTTTGGACTGCTTGAGATGGTAGTGTTTTTTTTTATTTATCATGCTTATCATGCTGGGTATTTTTACAATTGTTCCCTTGTACTGATTTAATGTTTATTCCGTCAGGAGATGTGGATGATTTAGTGTTGGCCTATATTTCACAAATAAGTTACAAGAGTCCATTGATTATTTTTTGTAAAAGTTTGTAGGTTGTGCTCTCTGTTAAGACATTACAATAGGATGAATGATGACTTTCCTCAGCATGATGCTGTTGTTGTCTAAACCAAAAAAAGGAGTATTGAGAGCAGCTGTGCCCTAAACATTTCCTCTGAGTGGTTTGAGGCTGATCCAGGACCAGCTGGGAATAAAGAGGTTGCAAAGAGCTGCGGTGAGGACACTCATGCAATGTATCATAACCAATGTCATGCAAGCTCATAACTCTAGTCAGTCAACTCACCAGCAATTAAAAGAAAGCTGGTTGATTTCCGTGGATATGAATTATTTTATGATCTGAAACTAAGAAGATTTGTGTTATTTTTCTCTACCCTGAGGTGTAAAGGTCAATGATATTTGAGGGGCTGTGATCCATATAAAGTAAAAATTATGAATGCAAATGCAGCTTTAGCATTCAGGAAATCATGCTAAGTCATAGAAAATCTCCAGCATGTAAGGAAGGTAGGGTAAAAGAATGAAACAAATGTGTTACAAAGGTTTAATTTGTGAACTTCAGACTGCTTTCAGGCTTTGTGCAAAGCTAAGTTAATTGGCTGCTGTCAAAAGATTCTTGGAATCTCATTTTGACGCAGCTCGATGGGAAAAGGAATTCAAGAAATCAAAATTTAAATCACACTTTTTCAGTGCACTGCCTGTGCCAAAAGGTGTGATCTAACCAGACATTTGCTTTGCATATCTGTCCCACATGCAAAGCAGGGACTGATTTAAATCATACTGCTCTCTATGTAAGCGTCTTCCTCCTCCAACTTCATGAAAGTCTATGTACAATATAACAATTTTAAAAACGTACTTTGAAACACAACCATCACATCAAAAATCATGCTGCACCAAAGAGATAAGGTTTTGTTTTCATCCTCTTATTGTGAAGCTATTATTTATTTTTTTATTTTTATTTTTAGAGTGACTTCTCTGGTGGATATTCTACCTGTCATATTTACTTGTGAGCCGTGTTTCCTAATGTTATTCAAGGGCCTCGTGTTGCCAGTAGGAGTGTTGCTTTAAAAGCTAACAAGCCTTCAAGTGTCACTATGAACCTTTGTGTTTTCTGATTATTGCAGTGAGGAACTGCCACGCTCAGTCTGTTGTGTTTGGCTCTGGCTTTATTTACACAGCATGAGCAGTAGCATTGTCTACTTTCCCAAGCTACATTCCGAACACAACAGTGTTTTAATATTGGAAGCCGTGTTACCTCACTGAATCTGGCTCCAAATCTGGTCTTGACTATTAAGGTAACAGGTAATTTTAGATTCAGAGCCAAAAGTTTTTTAGACTAAGTTAAAAACAAAATCTGTCTCAGTCAAAGCTGCCTCTTCAGCCAGATGTGAGTCTTTCTGTCTTACTTTAAGCAGGATCTCCCTGCATCTCAACCCAAATCTGAGCTTAATATATTCACAAATCCTGAATCCTGGACTAATCAGCCTCACCTCCTCCTTTTCTCCCCATTATCTTTCCAAACCAGGTGGCTTTGTGGGTCTATGCTGTAATTAAAATAATGCAAATGAGGTAATCCTGTTTAAAAAAAGAAAAAATCCTTCTGTCTCTGTTAATGAAGACCCCCACCCGCTTTCTTGTGCAATGAAATATTTTTGCTTTGACTAAACTAGCAGCGCTCTCTCTCCACCAAGATATGCATGCCAGACAGCCAGTCAAGATTAGTGATTCTACTGACAGACACGTTGCATCGGCTGAGCTGCTCTCAGAAAGTGATCCAAAAGATAAAGTGACAAAACAACAAGAGCAAGTCAAACTGGTGTTACAGTTTTTTTGCCTGAACCAATGGCAGTGTCAGCTCTTACGCACTATGGCACTATTATGAGTAAGCTAATTACAGTGTCATATTTTACTGTTCACAAGCAAATAAATTCTATTTGATTGAATGTTGCTGTAATTTGTGAGGCTGTAGTTTGTGATGCACTTAATTTAAAATAAAATGATTGTTTATTAGATTTACCTGCCAGGACTGTTGTGTGCCTAGTAAAGGAAAAAAAATGAAGGTAAGAATTTGAATAATATTTCAAACATAATGTATGCAAACCTCTGGGTTGGTAGTTCTTTTCAAGGAACACAATCTGTTTGCTGGTGGGAGGCATAACAGAGGTTTTGCACAAAGACATCCTGTATTGTTCTACTAACAATCTTATGTTTTTATTTAGGCTGCCGTTCTTCTACAGAGGCCTGTAAGGGGATTGTTTCCTGCATGATGGCACATCACAAGTTAAAAGTCACCTCTCTTTAACATTGACTGAGAGAATGTGCTCTGTCAGCCACTAGAAACACTGATGCACCAAGTTTTGAATGCTGGAAGTTAATATTCCAGCCTGTTTTATCAGTAGGCCTAGAGCACTATCTCCACTAAAAAAAGTATATTATTGTAATTTATTACCTGCATCAGAAACATGACATAATGTCATTTTTTTCAGACAATTGCAGGTATATTTTCTGAAACTGAAACACAATGTTACACCTTTAAAAATATTTGTTGCTGAGTGGAAAATTAATGATCTGCATTTTAGTCACGGACCAAGTTTTAAACAAACAGCCCTTTGTAGTAATGGAAAACTGGGGTACAGAGGTGCAAAGTCTTTTTCTGTCCCTGATCCCTTTTAATGCGCATTTGTGCATCAGTGCTGTGAACGGAATACACCTGTGGTAGCACTCACACACATACACACACAGACAAATAACAGGTGTAGAGCAGAGAGAGTTCAGAAGGGTTTCGAAAAACCTTTGAACTCACAAAAAATTCTTTCACCAGCAGGAGAGCTTTGATGAGGTCAGCTCTGCCTCTGTGGCTGAGAGGAGAGGAGAAATCGACCATATCATTTCAAAAAATTTGTGGCATTTAAATTTCACTATATGTTATTTTAGTCTGCTTCAAATTATGTTAATATATGCATTCTTTCTCATATTTGCACAAGAATCTTTAAATATTTTCTCCTGTACAAATATTGCAACCAATTCAGAAAATGAATTCTCTTCAACTAAAGTTCCCATTTATCGCCTTATAACTAAAAAAAGTGACCGGAAAATGGGCCACACTTTTGCCTGTTGAACTGAAGCTTAAGGTGAAACAAGACAACCCCTAGAAAACAGGGATCTTCTGATAATTTATGCGGTGCACATCTAACCACTGAACAAACATCCTTGTGTTTGTAAGTGTCTAAAAGAATCTGACGGCCATGCAAACATCTGATGGCGTCTGCAGCCAGAGACACAGACAGACGAGCCATTCAGGAGCTTAGCTTAGTCTGGAGTCAGGAACTCTTTTTCCTGCTGCAGATCCCTGGTTTGCAAAGTGTTGGCTAGCTGCATCAATCACACTTGTATTTCACCGGCAGAGCTATCAGTGTGAGTTAAAACTTGAGAGGACAATTAGAAACAAATGAGAAGTTCAGTAAAAGACAGAAGAGGTTCATATTATGAAACAGCTCTAACGTTAACATTTGACTTGTTCCATTGCAACATTTAGCCTAAATGCAACACAACAACAATGGGAGACTGTTAGACATCCTAACCACACACCAAAAATACTTCTTCATTTGACAAATGTTGTTTCAGTTTAATGGCATTAAAGTTATTTTTGCTTCACTGTGAAACGATCATGGTGGGTAGGCTGCTTTTCTACTCACTATGATCAAGACCAGAACTAAACATGGTTGACTGACTGAAACAGCAAAATGATGTATTTATAAACAGTATGTCAACTTTTAAGTAGCACATCATGAAGAAATCAAGAGGAAAATAATCACACATTCAATGCTAAAATGACTAACTGGTGTTAAAGCTTCTTGTCAAGCTCTAAAACTCAAGCTTAACACACCGGAGGTGGCTTCTGCAGACGGATAAAGATATTTACAGTGCAAACCTTTGTGTAACAGAGGTGAGGTTGGTTATTCTAGCACAACGGTTCACAATTACATCAAACAAATAAACAAGTTCCTTCAGTACCTTCCCATGACTTCCTGTAATGACAGTTTGCTTTGAGTTTAAGGGTTTAAAATCTACTGTCAACTCTGGTGTGAATGGCACATAAAGCAAGCAACACAACGTCATTAAGGGCCTTATTACCCGACTGACAGAGCTGGACAGAAAGTCTGATTTCATTCTGACCATTTGTCTGGCTCTGTGGAGACATCGATTAAATTAAGAATTGTCAAAGCGCTAATCTAATCTTTGGTATCTTGTTTAAGAAAAAAAGGCTAAATGGCATCTGTATCATCTGTAGGTTTACTTGCTGGTTTTCTAATTATAACTTCATTTGATCTGTCAATTGCACAGCAAACGTGAACTTTAGTGCTAGCTCTTTAAAAGGAAACCCAGGCATACATTCAATTCTGTGTGTGAAAGAGATATTCAGCGAGAGCCCAGTGCTGTCCTTATAAGATGTTGCACAGCATGAAACAGGAAAATAAAGCAAGGGAAAAAAGAAACTATTTTTCCTGGATCAAACCATAAAGCAGAAATTTGTGCCTGAATGCAACATTGGTTAACCAGAAAATCTCCTAAAAGTTACAAGAGGCAGTGAGACGGCTGGGAGGAGGCCAGTTGTGCAGCTGCAAATCAGATACACTCTGCAATCAAATGAAATATAGAGAGAGATAGAAGGAGAGCACTGATTAGAGGTCAGCTGTTGGATGGGTTGAAGTGCTGTTATACTTCAAAGCCTCCTATCATTGGACTTGACTATAAGATTCTTTAACAAATGAGCTATCTGTCAGAGTTTTCATGTTGCAGTCAGCAGTCATAATGTGAATTGCCTAAATACACAAGCCTCTGATCTTCGTCAAAAGCAGCTCAGCCCAAGTAAAATTGAAGCTGCAAGAAAAACATGAACTGGACTCCTACAGGAGTTGAATCTTCAAGTACTACTTTTATTTACGTCCCTTTAAACACGGCAGTTTATTTTTCCACAATAACACCTGAAGGAGAAATTAGCAGTGCTCAAAAGACATCTTATCACGGTCTCCCATAGATCACTAGTTTATTAAAAAAGGTGTCTCTTTTCTCCACATCATAACTTTGATGCCCCATGTGACCACAACAAAAGCTCTAAAATGATCTTTTAGCCTCATAAAAACTGCATGCCCTGTAAACAGAAACCCCAATGAGAGTTTAAAAGAAAGAGAAAAGTCATTGGAGTTATTAGACTATTTTGACAGCAAATTTTGATTGCAAAATTGATCTTTGTAAACCACGTAACAAGTTGCAATTATGGTACCTCTGTGTAAGAAAAAAACACAATACTGAACCTGTAGTGAAGAGGACAAAGTGAGAAAGGCTTCACTTGGTATATTTCTTTGTCCAATGGTTGGTTTTTATTGCATGGGAATAAAAAAGTAGAAGTTGAGTTATTCACCAAAGGGCCAAGCATATGAGACTAAGGATAAAATGAAGAAGGAGAAAATACCTGCAATTATAGGCACTGAAGGCCTTTTACCATCAGTCGGTTTTAAGACTGACACGGCCCAGGTTTACTTGAGGAATTGTCCTGTGTATGTGGTAATTTTATGAAATTAGAGTTTTCAGGAACCAGGGGAAGGAAATGTACATGTATGCTATTCATTTCATTGGCCAGTACAATAATGTTTAGATTTAACATGTTGAAATGTGAATTTCATATTTTTTTTTCTCAAAAAAGGAATCCATCCTGTGATTGGCTTTGTCCCTTTTTCCCCATTGAAGGCTTTTTTTGTACGGGTTTCCTAATCTAAACTTGAGGTCTGATGAGAGCTTGTATTATTTGCTCCAAAGGCCTTTGAGAAAAATATGGAACATTTGGCTGTATAAAAAAAAGACTCCACTTTTAAGCCAGTAATTCTAAATTCAGCCTTCCCAGTCTCTTATATTTCTTGTGGTGTAAATTTTAAGCTGTAGCCGATCATATTTTTATGTTTGGGAATAAATTATACATTTAAGATAATAAAAAAATAAAATAGCCTTTGTAAAAAAAAGAAAAAAAGAAACCAAATTGTCTTGAAATATTTTTAAGACTTTCTTTTTGGCGTCTATTCATAAATGTTTGAAGTGATGGAGGTCGTGGGTGGATGCATTGAGGGGACCTAGTTATTTCTTAAATCCTTGCAACGGTCCCGCTAACTAATTTATACATACGCACGCTCCATACCGCTTTTAAAACTTCACGGACGGATCAATCAGAAATCAAAACTTTTCCTGCCGTTTTCCCCCATAATCCACGATGGCCGTTTCCTTTAATGCCCTTTTCCCAGCAGCAATTGAAGGCATCATTGAACCCTGATCCATTGATCCAGAGATCCAGGCGCCGGTAGGACTTTTGTGTTTCCACGCCTCCCACTTTCACCCCCATTGTGGTGAATCTCCGGCTCTCACACACTTTGCCAGACTTCCAGGAGTTGGAGGGACTGACCGAAGACGGAGCAGCGAGAACGTTAAAAAACGCAAATATCCTCGTTCACTCATGGATTTACTGTCTTTTCTTGAGGGATTTCAAGGAGTTGCAGTGGTTTGCGCTGCTGGAAATTGCGGAGGCTTGTACTGGAGAGAAAGGGCTCACGTACTCTGCTCTGCAAAGTTGTAAAAGTAGTTTCCCTTGAAGTTTTTTTTTCCGCCACCAGTTCAGACTGTGTGTTCTCCAGCCTGAAGTCCCACAGCCATCATGGCGAGGCGGACACATGAGAAACCTCTGCTCTTGACGCCGAGTACGCGCGCCGCTTTCCGGGATAAACACCTTCGGTTTCACGCGGGTTTGTGGGCTTTTTCGTGGAGCTTCTTTTTACTCTGCTCGGCTCTTTCTTGTGGATATTGCAAAGCCGAGACGGAGTTTTCCATCCTGGAAGAGGCGCAAGTTTTGGCCGACCAGATGAAAAAACTGTCCTCTCAGGAGCTGGGAGTCTTTACCATGCAGGTAAACGTTAAGGAGAAACGTTTTTAGTAACTGTGCTCGTGCTGTGTTTTTGGGTGACATTTCGAGTTGTAGCGGATGGGGCCAAAACACTCAAAATGATATAACAGAGGGAAAGTGTGTTGACAGAAACAATAAGCTCCTTGGTTGCTCGTGTTGTCTCGCGCAGGATTGCGGTGCAACAAACAGGCGCTTTGAAGTTTGGGCTTATTTATCTGGGACATCAACCCGCTGGAGGGTCGCTGCTCCGGGGCGGCTTGTGTTCCACCTTATCGTTCCCTAATCTGGTTAAGTAGACGCATTTGACTGAAGATCATATATTAGCTACAACATATTCACTGAGTGTGTGTTTGTTCGTGAAAATACGCGTGAAAAGGTGATTAAACTGTCACCTACAGGGATCGCTTTGAATCTGTAAAGATTGACCTTATTCATCCTCCTAACGACAGTTATTTGTTTCAGTTGTCTGAGTTTCCTTTTGAATACTGTTCTATTCTCCAAGTTGTTTGACTAGTCTGTGTTAAAGAAGTCTCCTGAAAACCAGAAAAAAAAATCTTTCTTTTTTTTTTAAATAAAATCTTAACTTGGCAGCTGCCCTCAGGCCCAAGCTGAAATCAGCTTCTGAACACAAGCAGAGCTGATGCTGCTCATCATTACATGCATACAGTAAATCAGGTTTTGTTCGCATATTTCAGGTGGATAGAAACACTTTGCTTCTATCAGCTGCATTTGGAATCGGTGCTGCACTGCTGTTTATTTTCTTGCTTAATTAATGAGAAAGTGTTTAGTTTAGTGAAATGGAAAAAAAATGTAAAAATGCTTATCCCAGAGCTGATGCCTCTTATGACTCTTACCAGAACTGGTGTCAATTATTCTGTCTTTGTCTCAGTAATTCATTAATTCTGCCTTGACTTCGACTAACATAATATTCGTGTATATTAGATTGATTTTCCATTCTCCACTCTGGAGACATAACACTAAATTTTGATGGTGTATCTTCATATCCATTTTCATAAACCTTGATTCATCATTGACTTGGAGCTGAAACGGTAAGTGGAAGCAGCAGCTGGATGCCTTTCGAGATGTCAGTCAGTAAAGTACTTGATACACAAGTGTGCTATAATTATATAGATTCTAGCACAGCAAATGTAGATATATGTGAAATTATTTTAGATTTTTAAATAGTAAACCTACGTCCTTAAAAAAATAACCACTAATTAATTAAAAAACATTAGGTGTAAGTTTTTCCAATTTGGTTTTTATCAAGCAAAAATATCTATCATTCCTCAGTTAAACCTTATAATGTGAGAATGAACACATTGGGTTTGAGCTGTTTGTCAAATATAACAAGGGCTTTTAATACATCAACTAGGCCTTTTCCAAAGTGTTACATGTATTTTCACTATCTTCGAATGTTTTGTACATTAATTAATTGAGAAAATAATAAGTAGAATTATCAATATAAAAAAAACAAACATCATTTGCTCTAATTGTTTTACTAGTGAACTCATGGCAAAAACATTACTTTGTCATGTCCATCTAAGCAGAGCCTCATTGAGTCACCAAATGGCAGGAGGTGTAGGGTGCAATGCCGGGTGCTGCAGGGTGTTAGGGGGTGTTTAGCACTTCAGAGGCAGTGGCGCTCACAGGCCCTGAACACAGAAGCGAGGCAGCGGGGGGGCCCTGCCCCCAACTGGTGTTTCATCTTCTCTGCTTCCACACTGAGCCGCCTTCATCCCGGCTCTGGGAGTCGGCTTTGAGGGCTCCCTCTGATCCCTCTGGATCCGCCTTTGTCACCGCTCATCCTTCCCTAAGCTTCAGTTTGTGCGCGGTTTCAGTCTCATTCATGTTCTCTCCATCACTCTGTCTGTCGTCTGTGCAGTGTTTTTTTTGCTGTATATAATTTTTGTTTTCTGCTTTTGAGAAATAATCACCCCTATGTTTCCCTTTTTCCACCTCTGGCTTTTTTTTTCGCTCTTTGTCTTTTATATCGAAGTACAATTATTCTGTCAGCTTCAAAGATATGATTAATATGAAAATAATATCCTGGTCGTTAGGATTCAATATAGCCCTTTTTAGATTATTTCTAAGAATAGGCATTCGGCTTCATCCCCCTGTATCGTGAGAAAACAGTTTTCAGGCTATGATGTTGTACAAGCTGTGAAATCTGACTTGGCATGAAGCTAATGTGAGTTTGATTGAGGCGGTGCATTTCATGGATTTGTCAGAGGGGGTTGCCACAAATGTAGGAGATGTGCATCCAGTAAAAACAGTCTGCATCTGTGTGTGAAAACAACTGCAGGAATCTGTCGGCCACGCTGTCTGTACAGACACCTGCTCTGATGCTCAGATGTGGCCTGACTCTCAGTCTGCAGGTGTGTCAGCTGAACTGGATTTCACGATCTTTTGGTCTCTTTGGTGTTTTATTTTTCCCCTGTGCAGTTAAGAGGAGAGTATTTTTGTGCTGATTTATTTCTTACTTTCCTAAAATGGGTTTATATTAAAATAACATCAGTAACTGTAGTGCTGCATCCGATTTATGAGATCACAGCTGAAATTCATTATCTCTTTGAGGTATTTTTGTGTCGCAATATTTATTTTTGGTACAGGGACATTAACATGCAAATGTCTGGCTTTGCTATTTCGGAGAAGATCTGAAGGTTTTTATTATCAAGAGAGCATCCCGGCATCTCCATTTAGCCTGCAATTCTAGCCCTCCTCACTCCACCCCTCATTCTCTGGCAGATGTGTAATTTGAGGCTTGCCTTGTCAGAGCCTCTGAGTCACTGGGTCAACCTTGTTCAATCTGTCATTGAGCTACTCAATTAACAGGGAACATAAGGGTGTGCAGTCGACACTTTGTTTAAGTTAGTAGGTCAAAATTTCAGTTTCATGTCATTAAAGCAATTCCCTGTTAAGTTTTTAAGTTTATATTTTGATTTAAAGGTATTCAGCTGCAATCTAGTACACTTAGTTTAGTTTGTTTCTGTAAAATCAGTTAATTTCAGTTTGATTATTGTAACTACAAATTGTTCAGTTTGCTGAAGGGCTGCAGCTTAGTGTTATTTTTTTATTGATTAATCTCTCATCTTCTTGGTTATTTAATTTTCATTTTAGTCAATAAAATGTCAGTCATGTCCATCAAAAATTTCTCAGTGCTTTTCTTTTCTTTTTCATAAATAAAAAAAGAAAAGCACCAAATATTACTTCTCTTCTTATTTTTTTCATATATTTCATAATTTCAGCTTTAGTTTCCCTGGCAAGTTCATATCAATGTCATTAAAATTGTAGCGTTTGTGACATATTTCTTTTTTCCCCCCTTTATTTGCTAATGTAGTACCTTGGTAAGTGTCTCATAAGTACAGATTACCCAGCTGGTAGTCCCTTAACAAAGTTTTTACATTAATTTTCCATAATTCTTATTTTACATTTTCCTCATGTCTAAAGTGATGCTTTTTAAAAACAGACTTTGTGTGGCTCTTGTGGAGTCGTTGCTTATTGATTGTTGTATCTTTGATTTTGATGCAGCCTGGCTTTTTTCCCTCCAACCCTGCTGGCTTTCAGTGTATGAATAAGGAAGTTAAGAAGAGACGTCCACTCTACAAAATGCATCTATCCTCCTGAAGGATTTGCACTGATTTTTGCCTTGTTGCTCTCAGTGGTTTTTAGAAAAGCAGACGCATTTTCTGATATATGTAACTAATGAGCATTTCATGTCAGATTTTCTGTGGCTTAAAGAAGGAGGTTTTGCATGGCGATTTGGACTTAGCTTTGGACAGAAATATGAAATTTAATCTCCTTTTCTTATTCTATGTTATTATAACACGGGCCTGGTGCTTCGCTCGTCATGTGGGTGCCAGCTAGAGGAAGGACCATGGTACATATCTCCAGTCACAGTTATAGCAACACACGCTTTATCATTGTCAGAAACACAAGAGAAGCCCAAAGGTGTAATGGACCAGCATGTGCAGATCGTCACAAATGGAGGAGCCAAAAAGAGATCACTTATCACTGTGTGGAAAGCCCAGTTCATTTGCTTTTACTGAGGAGGTTTTTACACCCTGTTGGCTGATTATATACAAAGGACGTTTTGCTGTGTTAGTTTGAAGGGCCTTAATCCACAGAGAAGTGCGGTTTGTTATTGAGACTGACTGGCCCAATATCCCCAGACCCCTAATTGAATATTGATAGTAATTTGAAGACAATGGAAGTTTGTGGTGGAGAAGAGAGAAGAAGTGTTACTCTGAATCTGTCATTAAGCTGTGATTTTCTGGGTTGGGTTTTTTTCCAAGGGCAACAGCAGTAAAGGGGCTATCAAAGAGCTGCAGTTTTTACCTTGTTGTTTTTTTCACTCTGACTAGACATTTTGATTGAGCTCTTTCAGTATAAAAATATCTCGTCTCTCTTCTGTTTAATTTTCCCCACATGCCTCTATTTTAATCGTATTTCTCTACTTTCTCTTTTGTCTGTTTCTTGGCTACTAGGTATTGCATTTCTTCTCTTTTCCTCGTTTTATATTAAATCAGTTGCAGAGACAGTCATGGAGGAGGAGGGGGGTTAGAGGATATACAGCAGGACATCAAAATTCCTGCTAGGTTCTCTGCAGTAGAGCTTCAAAGCCTTGTTGCCTCTTACTGCATTGCCTGCACGGCTGTGTGCTCAAACACTCAAGGTTACTGTGAGCCTCCCAGGCCCCCATGCTACACATGGGACTATTACAATCCCTGCTCTTTCTCTCTTTCTGACTTTAAGTCACTATTTTTTCTCAATTTTTCTGTCCAACATTGCACATATCCAAGCATATTCTTTCTTTTAATAAAATGAAACTTAATTTACATATGAACCCCTGTGCATCCAGTCTGACAGGCTGTAGCGGGCAGGGCTCGTAAATGTTAACTGCATATTCAGTTGAATAGAAGCTCATAGTTTATATGATCCAGTTCCAATGAAAAGTATGTGTTCTTTACAATAACCCTCATCCAAAGGACACATGAACACTGCTGTTGAATTTGTTCAAACAGAGTTGATAAGGGGAATTGAGACTGAGCTTGTTGGGAATGAAAAACCTAATGTTAGTTGATTCAGATAATGAAGGAAAATAACAGATTTGTTTATCTCCTTTTAAATAACTTTTTTTTTAAGTTTGTGGGTCTGGTTTAGGTATGAATTGTATTTCATTTAACAGGCCTAAGTTCAAGTCAAGTGACAAATCTTTGCTATTATTATTACTATAATCAAGTTGCATTTTTTTGTCTTAAGTGGACTGTAAATTCTAAATTTATAACCTAAGGCTGACTCCTGTCCAAGTCATGTGACTTGTGTTCACACCTCTGGCTAAGTGCCTGTTATGACTTCTTCATTCAAGATGCTAATGTGCAGCTTTAGCACAATACTCTTACTGCTAAGCCACCTAATTATGGTTTTGTTTTCCTCTGTGTGCTTCACAGGCTGTTTTGATTCAGTGTAAGCAGATGTGTCAGCTGCTACATTGGTTTTATACTGGTGCTAATATACTGGTGCGTAGTTTAGGATTTCTTTTTGACAGTGCTTAAATTTCTGAAGTGAAACCAAACCCTGAGTTAAGAGATGATGAGGTGGTAGAACTGAGGGTAACTGCAGTTCAGTGATAATTCTCTGTGGGTTTGTCACTATGAGAGACTCCTTACAGAGCAGGGTGTGTACATTAACTGTCAACATAAAGGTATTGATTATAGCTTCTTTAATTTAACACTCAAGTGTTTAAGGGCTGTTAGAAAAAGTAGCATTAATGGATGAGAAGGCTCAAAGTCTCCATCCAGCATATATATGAGGGATTTCTGTAGACTAGGACCTGTTTCATTCACATTTTATACCAAAGACAAGCACTGTAATCTCCATCTCCACCTCTTGCATTGAATGTCTGCAAGGTTTTGAAAGTTGTAGGGATTTCTTGCGTCTCTCAGTCCTCATTCAACTGACCTCCTTTCTCCTGTATGGGGTGTTCAGGTTGACTTCAACAGGTGCTTTGCGTTAGTGAGTATTACATTGCACTACAGTGGCATGATTCCTTGTTTTTAGCCCAATCATAAATCAGGTAATGTGCTTCAGCAGTTTATTAGCATTTGGGACTGTCTGCACTTCTGATCATTTTCCATTTTCAACTGTTGCTATTTTGTTATTGGATGAAGTGTTTTTTTTACTATCTTGTTATAATTCAAGGTTAATGCATTGTTGGTCCCACGCTGATGTTGGAACATGTATACTTTATAACTGCCACTTGCACTGTTCAGTGTGTTTGTATGCTGCAAGTGTTTTTTTTCCATCCCAGCTAAATTGGAAATGAACAAGTGAACTGGTGCGATAAGCTGTTGGGTATACATGACCTCATTTCCAAGCTAAACTTTTCTCTACTGTAATTTTGAAGTTAAATTATTTAAGTGAAATTAAGAATTGTATTTCTTGAGTCTGTCTTTCATGGAAAAAAACGAGGCTACCCGCCAACAGCTGCAAGGTCCCATGGTGACATCTGCAATGTTTTAAAACTTGGAATGACTTCGATATCAGTCTTCAGAATTCTTGACCTGTCCAAAACCTGGGAAAAGTGCCTAGTTCTGTCGACTCCTACCTTTATCATCCCGTCACAATGCAGGAGAGAACATAGCAAAGGACCACGTTTTCATTAAATGTGGAGCTGCTTATATGTTTTGGCCTGAGCCCAAGCACTGAGAGGCTGAGGGGCCTGTTGTATCCAGCTGCTTTTTACTCGCGCGTCTTGTACCTATAGACTGAACACACATCAGACGTCAGTCCATAGACTTGTTGAATAAAACTGGGATTTAAGTGCTGCTGTCAGACAGAAACTGTGCCACTTCTGGGTTTAAGAGGAACAAGCTTACTTAGTTGGCAATCTTAAATATTTGAATCCATACATCATCAGTGGGCAGTTTAGTGGGTTTTTGGTATGTTGAAGTGTAACATGAGAAAACCTGCTCTGCTAACTCCTGTATGTTATGTTGTGTTCTGATCTGAATGGTTTTCCCTGTAGCGTAAAGCCACTTTCATGAAAAGAGAATAGAAAGAAATTCTCATTTTAAATTATTAAACATACGCTAGTAAAGTATCTGCATATTTTATTAGCTTTTCTTTCTTTTTGCTACAACTTATACTTCACATATGTTTTCATTGCACATATCTGTGTAGAGAGATGAGCTAAAATGTAGATTATAGCCAGTAGGTTCTGAGATTGCAAAAAGGTCTGGCAACATAGGCCTTTTGACTCTTTTAGAAAACAGTCAAACCACTGAACATGGTTAAATGTTGAATGGAATTAGCTGATGTTGCAGATGCTGAACTAATTTTGCACACTGCAAACAAAGCTGAAGGGATCTATGATTTTAGCATTTGGGTTGTCATTGATTTTTGTGTAAAGCACTCATGCCAAGGAGATATTACAGATGTGCACAGACTGTTCTTGCAAATAGCAAGAATATGACTGAAAATGACTGATATATCAAATTATTTCAAGGTTTTGTGTTTTTTGTTTGAAATGTGTGAAATGTCGAAATTGTGTTTACATGTAAGAAGGTTCCCCCTGGTAAAATAGCAACATTCATGTTAGCAGGCTACATTTACTTTTTTTTCACTATGACAGTCCTGTTAACTGTGATGTGAATAGTTAAGCTATGGATGCATCTGCAGCAGTTTATGGTGCTGTTGTGACTCCAGGAAGCTAGCTTTGGCTCTGGCTGCCTTCTTGTAAATTTAATGGTAGCATCAATAAATCGGACAGACTGTGTTTGTTGATAAGGCTGGGTATGGTCACAGATTTTCCCAGTAGATTCTTTGTTCACTGTAGGTTTGGTCTAGGATATTTCAGTTATCAAACTAATGCTGCTTGAATGTAAATAGATTCTTAAGGACATTATGCTGTAAAGTCTATAAAGATTTCATCTATGTAATACATTCTTAAAATGTTGTTAATAAAAAAAAAAAATGGTTTAAGTAGGTTTGGAGAATTGTGGTACAAATTTTCCTGTATAGACATAAAAGAAAATATTTTTAGGTTATAGCATCTAATCATGAAACACCTTTTATTAAAAAAACAAGAAAGTAGTGACAGATATAAGGCTATGTAGTGCAATGAGGAATATTATTTTAAAAAGTTTAACCTTACTGTCGAGTTACAAAGTGCATGTGAATTCCCTATGAAGCCCCTGCCCTGTGCTTCTTTTATCTTCAGCCATTGTCAGACTTTTCTGGGTACAAGTCACAGTTGATTTTGTGAAATTTCCTGTTCAGACTGTCTTTTGACCTGACCATGTGCATTTTGAACAACAGCCAAAGTACCTCCTCAGAGAGCTGAACAGACATCGTGTGTCTTTTTGAGTCTGGCTTTGTCTCTATTTGAATCTACCTGCAGCCCACTTCTGTATCTTACTTTGTGCAAAGCCTGCAGGAAGAAAGATAAGGGGAGGAAAACATTCTCAGGGATGTGTTTTTTTTCTCCAGGGCTTTTGGACAACATGACTCTAATTCATTTCAATCAAATCCCTTTAATTTTTTTGCCCGTGTAAGTACAGCCTAGTGCACTGTCTCTTGGCTCCCGCTGGACTGTGGCGAGGACGGAGCATAAAACGGATGTTCTTCCCCTTCTGCACCAGCTGTTGTGGTTTAAATCTGTCTGTGCTGTCGTGGCCAGATCATTTATCTGACTTCTTTTTGATCTGTTTCCCACATCTCCCAGTTGAAGAAGGCCTCTTTCTATGTTTGGCCTTGCCTGAAATTGTTTTTGCAGTGATTTGCAGCCTCCTCAGCCTTCGAATTTTTTTGTCTGCTCTTGCCGCTCTAAATCTCTTCTCGCATATATCCCATTTTGATATGCCCTATGGTGCTGAGCTCCTGTTAAGAATCCAGACTAAACATTTCTTTGGCTGCTATCTAAGTGCAAAATAGTTAAACATGGTCAGATTAGAAAATATAAAAATTTTCTAGTTCCCAACTGTTGTTATCAGTTTAACCTGAGAGAAACATCAGGATGCCAGTCACAGGTATGCATGCGTATATGCACCTGTCTGTGTTTTGTATCATCATAATTTATGAAGCTGAAACAATTTATTAAGTAACTGAATTATTTGGAAACTGAATGATAAACATTTATGTCATTTTTCAAACCAAAACACTTGATACTCAACAGTTTAAGTGCAGTATTTGTTTAGGTCGCGATAACTGGGTTACTTATTTTTTAAGTTAGTGAATCAAATTAGAAGACTAAAGAATACCTACATAATCAATTGAGAAAAGAGTATTATGCATTTCGTTTGAATTAGGAAGTCCAGATTCCAGAATTTCTGGTCAGAAATTTCAGTTGGGAAGCCCCCTGATGTCAGATTTCTGACTCAGAAGGTCAGAAGACACCTATCTACCACATCCTGAAAGTCCAAGATGGCTGCTTCCTGCATCATCAGTTGTAAAAACTGTTGGAAAAAACAATTAATTACACTGTTATCTTACACTCAGTTCTGTCCAGCTTTTATCTGTGGACATTGGCTAACCTGGCAGGTTGTACTGGAATGCCATCAGCTGCAGTGTGACGTTATTCCCTGCTCTGATTTCCAAGGTAAATGGATTACAGCATCATAGCTTGTTGCAGCTCTCATCGTGCAACAAGGTTTAGTACTCTGAGGTGGATCCTGACCTGTTTACTCTCCGTTCACAAAGGCAAGTTTTATTTCCAAAGATTATTCATGACAAAATTCTTGTCTGATGTGTCCTCGCCCTTTTACTCCTCGCACATGCAAATAATGATAATTGTCATCAGAGATTAATCACAGGTTACAATCCCATCCAGTTTTTTAATTGTCCAAAAATAGTTCAACATGCCATCATATATTCCCTCAAAACCCAACATTGTACGCCTTATGGTGACATTAAAACAGAGAAAAATAGAAAATTTTCACATCAAATGTTTCTCATTTTAGTTAATGAGTTCCATGTTTCATTTATTGTCAAAACAGTTGATTAGTTTCTCTTTTTGCTGATCGGCATTAATTTTCTGTGTGTAGGACTGAGCCTGGTGCATCAGTAGTGCAGCCAAGCCCTCCAGGTCTTCAGTGAAAGTAGCTAACTCTTTCCTCTGCTTATTAAACAGGAGAACTAATTAACTGGCTGTGTTTAATCGGCTCATTCGCACTTTTTTAATGATTCCCCCTCTCTCTATGGCCTCTTTTGCTCTTTATCTCCCATTCACTATCACCCCCTCTGCCTTGTCTTTCTTTACTCAGCCTCCCACACACACACTCTCTCCCTCTCTCACACACAACACTCACACACACCCCCTCCACACACAATAACAAATGCACTCAGTGAGAGAGAGAGAAAAGGATCTTTATTGGTGATCCAGGCTTTGTGTTTTTTTTCCTCCAGATTCCTGCCAGTGTTACTTAGTTAGCTCTAACAGGGCTGACCTGGCAGTGTGAGCCAAGGGACCCCAGGCCACCCCTTAGCAAGTCAGTCCCTTCACTCATCACAATGGGCACGACTCAAAATGAACTCTCCCTGAAAGAGAGAAAGAAGGAAAGGGAAGGGGCGGGGGCTTTTGGTGGAGGCAAGAGGGCAGTGAGCAAAATACCCGATTAGGAGGGCAAGGAGAGTAGACGGACCAGTTCCCTCCCCCAGACAACATGCATTTGGAGGGCCCCCATCCCCCTCGAAATGCACTCACATATACGAGGCACATGCAGGAGAGGCTTTGCATTCTCGATGAGAAGACAGTTGAAGCTCCTACTGTGGAGAAGCAGATCAGACTGTTTTTCATGCCTCTTTTCTCCTTTCTCTCTCTATTTATGCATCTTTCTCAAGGCTCTGTGTTGCATTCATAAACTTCCCATAAACCTAAACCTCACAGTCATAGAGGAGCACTGTTTCCCAAGTTGCCTCATACTTCCCTCCATGTATACATCTGACTGTGAATATGTAATAGTGGGCTTTTGGGTTTTTGCACTGTAACAGCAGAGGGCTGTTAGAGTGCACAGTGGTAACATAGGCCCAGAGGGTATGAATGAAAGAATACTAGAGGAGATTGTGTGTAGCATAGGCAGCCAAAAAAAGGGAGGTCTGTCATTTTGTGGAGTTACACACACACACAAGCAGTAAGTACAGAGACTGTTGCAGCACTTTGCATCTTTCTCTCTGATAGTGAGGGATTACATGACGCCTCTTTAACTGCTGGGTCACAGTTGTCAAGGTCAGCTCAGTTAGTTTAACTTCTCACAGTTATTCATGAACAAAATGACTTCTTTCGGTCAGTCAGCACCTTTAGAACTGATTTTGGGTGGTAATCTCTCGGTACTTATGATTCAGGTTGATTTAAATGCATCTTGATGAATTTTAATACATCATTAAAAAAAAAGATCAACAGATTTTTTTTTCAGTTTTAAAGTCAACAGCATTAATTAATGAACACATTAATTTAAGAGACTCTCACAGCCTCCTGCCTGCATGAGAATTAGACAAAACCAGGTCAATGCTCAGCTGTGTTATTAATTTTAAATCTCCAGCAATGTAGGGGAGCCTCTCTGCTGAACTGTTAGCTCCTGGGAAAGCTATGGTTGTGCATGCAGTTGAGCAAGCACAGGGTATTTGAGGGAAAACAAACTGAACATTGAGTTGTTCTCTTCACCTCAGAGTTGGTTTAAGTTGATAAATGCTGCTGTGTGTGTTAGTTAGCTGGTGTTGTTTGTTACATCTGATCGTTGCTATGCTCTAGTAACATGACAGTCTCTGACTGATGATGTAGAATGTTCACATTATACTTAATGCTTGGCAAGCAAAAAGATAATTACTTAAACACTGAACCACAAAACACTTGAAACCAGAGCCTTCTCTAAGGATGAAAATATTAAGCGCTGTCAGGGTGATGCACTACTCTTGCTGTTGAGCTCCACCTTTTTCATCCATTAACATTCAGTCATTATTATTTCAGTTAAAACAACACATCCAGTTACTTTTGTGTCACTTCAATGGCTGTTGAGATTTAAATATTAATGAACAGGTTAATTTGCTTGGAAACACCCTCTGATACTTCACAGTACTTTATATTTTTCATGTATTCTTAAAATGTGAATAAATTTCTTAAAACCTGAGGTGAACCGTATAAAGACATGCTTTGAACCCTGGAAGCTTGAATATGGATGATGAGTTGCAGCCAGTGTTGTAGCATATAATGTTAGTAATGCATCTATAAAACATACATTTGCAAGTGTCTGTCTCCAACCAAGTAACCATTACAGTGATGATGTTTGAAGAGCTGAAAGCTTTGGTTGAATCTGACAAGAGTTATACCATTTTAATACCTCCTAACAAAGTATTGAGCTTAAGTCAGAAGGTCATAGGCATAGCTGAGCATAGAAACTTCAAGCTAGGATGGGGGGTAACAACCAGCTTGACTTTTGAAAGTTTTGTGGTTCTGTCCTTTCAAACTGAATGAAATGTTATGATATATTATCAAAAAAGGTGTATCAATGTAAAAAAAATTGCTATAATTCTTTTCTGTGTTTCTTGAGGTTTTCCTTTGTGCCTTCATGGCTTCTTAGTGGATTGACAAGATGGTGTCTGCTTTACTGTTCCTAGTTTCCCTTGTTGGTCTGTCCTCTCCTTTATTTTTTCATCTTCTCTGTTGCCCATTCCTGCCTCTCATCGTAATTGTGTCCGTGGGTGGTGCTTTGTGAAGCTGTCCTGTGAGTTTTGTCTACGGCAGCTTCGCCGCCTTTGAAGAAAAGTCAGGAAGTGACCTGGGCTAATGAGTTGAACTGTGAACTTTCTGCTCTCGTGTCTGTCAGACAAGGCTGGTCCAAAGATGAAAAGAGGCGCAGTGTTTTTTTTTTATTCTCGCAGAGAAAAAGGCAAGAGGAAAGCATGGTGCAGCTTGCTAATTAGGAGGCAGGGAGGGTGGTCAGGGCTTTGAGTGTTAGATGAAAAATGGGTAGACTGCTTCAGACACTTTCAGTGTTCCAAACACATGTAAACACTTTAAGTCACACTCTTACACTATCTCTATTGCAACCTATACACACACATACCTCACATAAACACTGGCTCTCTCAAAGCTACATGTATGGAGCGATTGCAGCTGTGTTTAGCTATCAGTGTCTCTGAGCACAGTTATAAGTTTGCCAAACGAGAGGCTTATTTAATCTGGACTGAGTCACAAGTAATGGAAGACAAGCGTCAGGGTAAGCCAAACAGACTGTAGTGTTTTAACTCTGATCACAAAGGAATACAGCTTATTTTTTTCTTGGCAGTAATAAAGAAATTGTACTCTTTGATACAGTCTGCTCTCAGTCTTATTTTATTCAGAACTACAATGTAATTTTGACTTATTTCGATGCAAAGGAGACACTAAACTTGCCACCATTTCACTGCGCCACCTTTAAGTGCATGAGCAAGGTGTTTTTTTTGCTCAAGACTGCAGCAACTCAGCCTTGCAGAAGACTTCTTCTCATTCATAGAAATGTCAGCCCAGCTGAGAAGAGAGCTCATTTAGGTTTGACATGATAACTGAGTCCTTAGGTTTTTGATGTATTCAGCTCAGTGCCTAAATGATAACTCTAATGTCTCATGCTGGGTCCCAGACTCATAAAAACATATTGCTGTTGCTGCATAGGGACCATATTGAAGTCATCTTGCAGCACATTTCACATCTTGGCCTCTTGTTGAAGAAACTTGCCAGTTTTCTCAGGATTTTTCTCTCTGGCTGTCTCCAATCTGTGTGTGTTTGTGTGTGTGTGTATGTGTGTGCGCGCACTTGTGTGTGTAGGTTCTCTTTGTGCTGCCTCTGGTTTTATTTCTCTGCTAAGTAACAAAAAATAATTGCTTGTTTGGTTAAATAGGCAGATAGGATCGTCTGGACTCTGTGTTGCTTCACAGACCAGTATTGGTCCTGTTTTCTTTCTTTAAACCAAATTTTGGGTTAAGTCTGAAAAGGGGGATGCTGCTTGTGTTGCTGCAAACTATGTGTTTTAAATTCAGGTTTTTAGGGAAAAAATCTCTAGCATCAAGGGCATGATGTGTTTTTTTTTTTTTTTCGGCAACAGCATCAATGTCAAACTCCTGCGTCCCACCAGAAACACTAGTGTCATTTTGTGTTTTTGTTTGTGTGAATGCTCTTCTGGGCTCAAATGAATGCTGGTGGTCTAGCTTAGAGGTCGAATGTTTAGCTAATTTTGTAGCACACTGGTCTGTCTTAATACTGAAGCATTTATTTGTGTTTTTTCCCAGCACAAACCCAGTTACAAGAGCCCAGTTAGTCCTTCTACAAGAAAACTAAATTCTGTTTTATTCAGTCTTATCCGTCCTCTCCTGTCCTGCCAAACATCCTATCTCCCAGACTTCTTTTCTTTTCAGAGGAGCTGCTCGTTGCCAGGTTTGGCTGGCTGGTGCCATGCCAGCCTCTCTCAGTCTGTCTAGCCCTGGTGTTGGCACCGTGAGCCAGCTGGGGTTTCTGCTGGTATCTTTTGGCAGCTGAACAGGAGACAAACCCCGTCAACAACTTATTAAGCTTTATGGAACTTGGTCCTTCATATAAAATTGTTAAAGTGAAAAAAAATTGCAAAACTTATAAAATTCCCTTTGCAGTTTGTAGTTCCACATGAAGCTATAGACCCTTATACATATCAAATCTTCTGTTATGAGTCAACACTCTCCCGGTTTAATTCCTTAGCTACTAATAAAAAATTAATTCAGGTCTGGTAGATCTCTATAGCTGTAACATTTTCTGTTCCTGGATCAGGTTTCTGCAGTAATCTCTTTACAGGAAAAAATCCTGTGTAAAGCTGCATAAGTGAGGGAGTCATTAAAAAAGTGATAAAAATCACAAAAGCACACCTAGCATTAACTGTTTGTTTTATAGCTACTTAGTCTAAAACAAGGGCAAAATAGTACTTCAGCAGGATCCAGTTTTTAGAAAATCACAGCATAAAGGTGCCACTGTATCTGGTGATATTTGAAACTGCGTTGCTTCATGAACAATCCTTCCAAGTGAAGCCTGCAGCAGTTTTAAACCTGCTCTGTTTCCAAGGCTGGCAGTCAGTGAAGTGCAGGTGATGATGGTGTGAGTGAGCCAGATCGGTGCCCTTTTCCAGAAACTTTAATCTGTCAGTGTTAGCTTGACTATGTGTGAGAGGGCTCTTGGACTGATACTGAGCTCTGTGGGAACAGGAAACTGAGTGTGTTTCTGAGTTCATTATTGGTGATGTGTGCATCTGTGTGTGCACAGGTAGTAGGCTTTCATGCCTGTGCCTGCATGTGTGATAAGGTTGAGTGATATGAGGACATAGTGGATATTAGGCAATGATGGCAATTTGTCAACCATTGGCAACTTTGCTGAGGTATTTATTGCAGGGAAGCTGTCAGGGCAGCTTCAAGGTAGTACAGATTTTAAAGGAGTTTTACACTACACAGATGATTTCAAAGTGAAGAAAATCTTAGTTGAAATTTCATCAAAGTTGACCAGTAAAGCATGTATACAAAGCAACATGACTGTATGAACAAATGACCGACTGAAGTTTTGTTGTCATGCAAGCTAGTTTGTCCATCATAAATTCATAGTAGCCCAACATAGAGTGCTTTGTGTGCATTTTCAAACACTAATGTAAAAAGTAAAAGATAAAAATAAAGGAAAACCATACAGCATAATTAATAGCAGCAATGAAACCAGAGTAAATATTACTGTAAAAGGATGTTTTCCCTTCTCCTCCAAGTTTCCACTCAATGTAAGCAATCTTAAAGGCATCAAAATGAAGCAACCCTTCCAATTGTGTGTGCAGTGAAATATTTCAGGTTGGAGTAGGTTGTGTTACATTAATAGAAAATTAACTTTTTTTTTTAAATTTTAAAAGTACGATTTATAAATGTTATTAATATTCATATATATACACTACCAGTCAAAAGTTTGGACACACCTTCTCATTCAATGTTTTTCCTTTATTTTCATGACTATTTACATT
>JAPZDV010000021.1:7331264-7430716 GCA_029814665.1 Acanthurus lineatus | reverse complement strand
TCACTGTGTCTCTTTGTCACCAGGTTTTCATAAACAGGAAAAACTTTTAAAATTCAACATTAACGTTTCTAATCTTTTTTTTTTTTTTTTTTTTTTGCAATTGTTGAGTGCTCTAAAGTGACAAACTCATGTCTAAAGATATTCTATTTCCCATGAATTAAAATTGTTTACCAGAAGGAAGAATTTCAAATTTGACTAAAAATAAAAAAACATTTTTTTTCTCAAATCAAATTAAATCAACTACAACATTAAAAGTTTTGTGTACATGAACATTTGTAGATTTATTTTGCAAGAATTTGATGTATCTATGTGCAGTAAAACATTCTGATGCAGTGTGGGCTCAGTTTTTGATAATCCAAAATTTTTACTTGATCTCTGAAGGACAGTCTGAAGACACAGCATCACAAGCATTGCATTAAATTAATGGGCTAGATTTTTAAATGTTAAAAAATGTTAAATGATGAACTCTCATAATTGTGGCCCGAGAGATACTCTTTTCAAAATTCTTGCTCAAAATACCTTGGTATGCCTGCTCATAGATACAGCCTGAGGCTATTCCACCCAATTTTATGATGAATAGATAAATTGTTAACATATTATGGACAATTTCTTTCTAAGCTCTTCCCTTTGTGAAGTTTAGTTAGTATCTTGAAATATAATTAAGACATCAACAAGCTTTATGCAGCTTTCATTGAGTTTGCCTTAATAATGATTAACAGTCAAGGCAATAGAGTTGTGTTCCTGCAGGGCTTAAGCCTAAATATTCATTGGAAGTAGAAAAAGTATTTTTCCATTTTTAATATGGAAAAGCTGTGTATGACAGCCACACTCTTTGCTGCCTTTTTTCTACAGCAGTCACAAGGGAAATGCATTAAGTCACACATGTGGCCTATAAGAAATAGGGAAGAAAAAACGAAATACTCCTCAAGCTAAGATTCCCAGTTGAACTGATAACTAAAGCATAGGTTAATATAGTCATGCATTAGATCCAGATACTGAAAGAACTGACAGCATCCACAGTCTTTCAGAGTCTATGGAGGAAATTCAAACCTGTTTTTTATTACGGGTGTGTTTACCATTATATGGCAAAAAGGCAAGAGGTTGAGGTGTGGAGTTCATTTGGGAATGGTTCATCATTCCAAATTGCAGCGGAGCAGAGGAAAAATAGCAACGCAAATGTCAATCCTCTCTAGGATACTTCAAGCTTTGTTTAAATGCCAATCAGAGATTGGCTGAGGAGAAAATGGAAATGAAAGCTTTGAGAACAATTCTCAGCAGATGTGACTCATCACAGAAGTGAATTTCGAATATTTATTCAAATATTTTTGCATTGTTTCTCCAAGAATAGATGCATAGAGGAGATGAAGAACATAATGCTATGCATGCATGTGTACACGTTTGTCTATATGTGTGTGTGTGTGTGTGTGTGTGTGTGTGTGTGAGAGAGAGAGAGAGAGAGAGAGAGATTTTCAATGTCTCCACTGTGGTCTTCAATTGTGCTGATGAGCTAGTAAGGGTTCTTAAAGACATAAATGGCCTTGGGATGACACTTAACTGCATTATCATAGGCAAAGTATTGATTTGACCTGTTTGTTGTTTTCATTTGCCTAACTGGTCCTGCCCAGGCGCGATGTACTCACTTCTCTTTACTCATCTCTGCATACAAATGAGCCTCCTTTTATCTATCTAAACAATCAGACGTGTCTGTTCAAATGCGGGCAGCCGCTGATGTCCTTGATGTAGTAGTAAAGGGGACATTTGCACAACAAACAAATGCGACTCTAGTCCTTACCTCCACTGAAGGACATTCACTCTACGGTCCTTCATAAAAATCAACTTTTTAAACTACTGAGAGCATTTTTCAAGAACAGTTTTGCAATCTGAGGAGATATCTGTTCGAGATTGTTCTTAAACAAAAGGAGAGCTTTTTGTCCTACTCAGTCCATGAAGCTGTAATCGGGAACATTGATGGGAACAGTCAAGAATGTACATCTTTTGCTTCCTCTCTTCTGAACAATCACCAAATAATCACCATGCAGTGCTTTGCTCAAGATGATAATCATCACGGGTAAATTAAATGGTAATCTATCCAGAGCCGAGGACTGAAACATACTGTGCTCTCCAGAGACAAATATGTGAAGGACACTCTGTGCCAGAAAAATCACACGGGTCTGCAATGAGCCGACTGCTGCCTTATGAAAAATGAATGACTGTCAAAGTGAATTATTTGTGAGTATTTTGGACCCAAACACTTGCAGAAAAACATTAAAACTCTAATATTTATTTGTAAATTGATCAACTAAAGATTGTAAATGTAATTGAAACTCTTGCACAAATAGTTCATCAATGATTTTCAATATAACATAGTTTAAATAATATGAAATATGTCCTTGTATTTAATTGGAATACAATTAACAATACAATTAGATGATTTTTAATTCAAATTTTAATGAAGTCCTTTTTTTCCTACTACTTGCCCACCCTGCTGATCAAGCCATAACATATTACACTGAAATCTCAAGAAGAAATCAGTGACAGGATCCTGAGTTTTGATTTGTAGCCTCTTTAAATGTATATGCTAGTGCTGTCAAGGTTAATGCAATAGTACTGAGTTAATGTAAATTCCTTTTAACGCTACATCTAAAACCTCTTTGTTCTGAGATTGACGCATGCATACTCTGTGATAATGACCCTCAGCCTGACCTGTAGTTAGGGAAATCAGGGAGCAATACAGTAATAAGTTTGTGAATGGCAAACAAAAACAAACTTCCTTCATCAAAAAAAGAGAGAAATGGGTCTTCGGAATGGCTAGTTCAGCTTTAAACCCCTGCCATAACATTCTCTGGACTAGTTTGCCATGATTTGCTTTCAGTATATTTTTTTGAGCATGCAGTACCTCTGAGGTTATTCTGGGGAATATTCAGGACAGTATTTGTCACTGTTTTGAACTGTTGCAAAATGATACACATACTTTTACATAAAGCAAGCATATTTGTCCACTTCAATGTTGATAAGAGTATTAAAGATTTAAAAAATATCCCTTTTAAGGGAAAGATTTTTAAAAAAGTGTTTAATATATGATTAAACACAAGTCAACTGTGGACAATTGTGCGATTTGTCATGATTAAATATTCATTCAATTGACAGCCCTAGAATAACAGTTAATCAATGTTTACATCACAGGAAACGTAGTGTTTATCATTCAGTTCCATTTATGATTTATAGCTGTGTCCTTTCATGTTATCTGTGGGCATCTATGAATTACAATCCTCGAGCCCCCCCACCACCCCTGCTTGTGTTAGGTTGACTAATGGAAGAGCTGTGCACATTAAGATGGAGAGCTGGAGGAAACACTGGAGAAATGACCCTTAAGCCTCGTGTTCAAAACTTGCACTGAAGATCAGACATGCATGGGACTCAGATGAGGAGTCTGCTGCAGCGCTGCTTCCACCCAGCAAGTTCATCATATGCAGGTCATGAATGACTTTTTTCTTTTTTAGAAAACTAATAAAGTATGTTGTTGCATTGGAAATAACTTTACAGTAATAAGCTAGTTTGCTGCTTCCTGTAAAAAACTTACATGCCCCACATCTCTCAAGACAGCCCCATGCACACCGCTGAAGCAAATGGAGATAACCAAGGCTAAACTGGCCTGCCAGGCCTGGTTATAGATGGGGAACTGCTGTGCTGCTTTGGAACAAGTAAAGCAAATTACCATAAATTCTAAAGACTTAGGTTGCAATTTTTAGGTTATATTTATAAACCCAAACTGCAAAACAACAATTCAAGTTCTCCTTAACTCATTAAATGTAATCTCTGCTAATAGCAGAGTCCATTTTTGATCTCTTTTAGATAATCACCTTATGAGTAGATGGCAGCTTCACTTTTGGCATTTACCATCCCTACTTTTATTTTCTCTCATATTTTCCCTCACTAATCTTGGGAATCGTGGTTTTCTCGTACCAACGTGGTGAAGCCAGCTCTGTCCACACTGTCCAATCAGCAATGATTTATGGTTTGTTTGTTTCATGAGACAGATAAGGGTTGCCTTTGATACCACACAACAATTGTGGTGCCTGGTGCTCTTGCTTTAAATTGATTCTTCTCTGTATCTGCTTTGGAAAATGTACTTGCTCAACCTCAAAGATCAATTGCTTTTCAGTCTTATGGTCTTCAGACAAAAATGAAAAGAAAAAAAACAATTACAGCTGCAGCAGTTTGTATGAGTAGTGAATCACATTTCCAGCGTATTACTCTTTTTCTTATGTGTGAGACACTCTTTAAGGCTGGTGAGACTTGAGGGATAAAAGCAGCAAAACAGGACATGGTGATTTGTAGGCTTGAAGGCAGCGCAAACTCAAAAACTATAAACACATCGTTTGTTTGTTTATAACACATACACAAACACAGAAAGTTCAAATAAACAACTGCAAAATGACCATGTGAATTTTGTAAACTGGAGAGTTAAAAACTTTATTTTTCACACAGACAGACAAAACTTTCTCTGTAGTACATCAGTGCTCATGAAGGTTGAGCTGTACCACAGAAAACTGCCTTTTGTCCTTTGTTTGGACAAGTATGTACAAAATGTAAAAGTTATAACATACAATTCTTGTATGGTTTTCTACCATTTGCATGTATGGAATGTGGCATTCAATATGTAGACAGCTTAAATTTTAAAATCAGAGGACATAAAAACAGTATCTGGTATGCTGATTCTAAATCAGCTATTGCAAGACGCTTTGCAGGTAGCAGTTTTCTTCTACAGAACTGGCTTTCTGTTGCATTCAAATGATGAATTCTAATTGTAAAGGTAAGAATCAATGTGAATGTGGATACACTTTCTGCCCCAAAATGCTGCTTCCTAGTGGTTTAAATGAAGAAATTGTCAAGAAATGTTTCTGTACCAGTGGGTCTCACCTCCAGTGTACCAACTAACATTTGTATCTATATCTTAAAACATGTATGAGAATGTCACGAGTGTTGTATTGAGCCATAGATGATTGACTGGGGGCACCTGCAGAGCAACCCACAGAAAAGAGGACTCACTCTGTTTGCCTCAGTTTGCACTGAGTCTAACATGGACTGAAGCACTTAGCACTCTTACACTATATGGACTTCTTTCATTGTCTATAGAGGGCTGTTATGGGTTAACAAAAATACATCAGTCAGACTTTAATCTAAATGTAATATTTCCCCCCCCATGTGCAAGTCCTCCATTTCTGCCTCCCTCCCATCTGGGGGCTCAGAAAATTAGGCAGCGTGTCTGATGTGAACAGCACATAGGCAAACACTAATTATAATTCCTCCAACCAAATTTAAATCTGATGAATTTTGTAGGAGGAGTTTGCTAAAGTAAAAAAAAATTTAAATTTAAATTAAATTCAAAATTACTGCCTTCCTCTTCGATTTAGCTAATGATCCCAAGAGACTTTAGAGGTCAGTAGGGTTCTCACAACCTTGGTGCTTAAGCCCTGATAATTAAAAACCTGTTTATGTATGGTTTAATGGCACTTCCACCTTTGCAGGTGTTTAGGTATTTTCTGCCTTCCTGGCAAAATCTGACTCCCCTTCGCAACCAAATTAACACGTTTCACTCTGTGATCAATTTACACTCCGAAATAACCTCTCATCTACTGACTGGAGTAAACCTATACATCGCTGTCATCGATGATTTTCATTTTAAGTTAAAGCCAGTAAATTAAAGTGTAATAAAGGCAAATGGTTGCAATATACTCTGCTAACAACTTAATATTCAAACACTGATGTCTTCGTCTTTTGCCTTTAGGCTGTTGGATTTTATGCAACTGTGTAATAAAAACCAAGTGACTGTATTTCTGCACCTAACCAAGAGGTCAAAACTAAAGCAGAACGGATACATCAGATTTTCAAAGTAAACACACTGCAGATACTCTTTAGAAAGATGTAAACATCTTCAGGATGATTGACAGGTTCCCTGCACCAGCTCTCTGCAACCTTGTCAGCACTGACTGTTCTCACCTGTGCTATAACATGTCACTGGGGCTGTGTGCTGTTTGGTACCTGGTGCCTCCAATAGCTTCAAAGAATGTCTATTAAAAAGTTTAATGTCATGCAACATTATATAATAACATCTTGTAAAAAGTAAAAACAGTGTATTTATTTGTTTTACTGCAGCTGGTCAGTGCTACTGTATATCAGCATGTGCTAGAAGTGAAAAGGAAGACAAGCTCAGTGACTTACTCATTATTTTTGGTACAGTTGGTGGGGGCTCAAATTGTTGATTTAAGCAGTGTGTAGAAACTGTCATGATGTGCAATATGACCTTGTGGTGGTCCAGTGTTCCTGTGATATGATGTAGCTGAAAACAAACAATCCCTGGGGCCCTATGCAGTCAGCTAGCGGCACAGCTAACAAAACTATATGGAAGTTACAGCAGCAGCAGTTACAGGTTAGTTTATAAAATTCAGGAGAATATCAGGAGCAAATGTAGAGAACATTTTCATTTCAAGATGAAAGATTTCATGATGATCATTTTTCTTTTCTGGTGACAAATCAGCAGGATGCATACACTACAATTTCAATGAGAAATCCAGAAAAGAAGCTGAGGCCTTAGACTCAGCCCACATTTTGGTTTTGTGCCTACGCATGCCTTCCCATCCCATTCACCAAAGATCCCTTAATGTTATTCGCCATCCTGTATCGACAGCCTTTAGATTGCTTTCTGTTTGATTGATGAGGAGGTGAAACAAGCACACTCTATCCATTCTCTTAGAGAGCTCTATCTCTTGTGTGAAACACTCCAAAATGTATTCAGGTTGCTCTAAAGATACTGCACTCTTCCATAGGTCCCCAAATAGCTGCAATGCTGTCCTTGTTGGATTTCTTGAGTGTATTTTCACCCTCTAGGTGCAGTTCTCCCAGTAAAAAAGGGATCACACGTCCTATTTTTCACAGTCTGGCTAGAGGAGCAAGTAACTGAGCCAGCAGTTCTCTGGAAGCCAAGTTATGCTCTCCTGACCTTCTGGCTTCCCGCCAATGAAGACATCTATTAGAAAAGTAGTGAATTTCATTAATGGAAGCTATGAGTTTTTGTGCGTGTACAGTAATCACAATGTTTCTGAAAACAATTGTATGTAGGCTGGTAATTAATTATCTCCTGTCAAGAAGATATGTAAAGCGATGCTATTTTAATTTGGGGTCCCTGGGAACACTCATTAATCTTTCTGAGATGCTGCTCAGAGCCCGGGGCCATGTTGTTTTCTGTTTATTCTTTACTGTATCATTGTGAGTTGTTTTCACACTTGGTCTCCACATTTTCATGCTTTTGCTTTTTGATTTTAAAAGAGCATATACAGGGAACACTTGTCCATGCAAAGTATGCATGTAGGGTCATGAAATATGTTGCAACAAGCCTCCCAAAATGCTCAGTGTTGTTCATGTTTAAGGGCAGTAAGTAGGACATATATATATTAATGCCAAGATGCAAGTAAGACACAAGAAACTGCAGGGTGAACACACTTGTCCTAAAAGTCAATGCAAAGTGCTTTTTGTCCCTGTTTCTTGCTAGAAAACTGCATCAAAGCCTCTCAGTTTGATCTTCTCTCCATGACGAGATGCGTTTTGACAGTCCAGTGCCGAGTGTTTGATCCTTAGGCTTCAGCAGAAGAAGCAAAGGCCTCGGGCTTTGACAGCGACGGTGCTGCAAAGCCTGAGGGACTACCACTGCTCTCAGATGTGAGCAGAGCATTTTCTTTTTCCAACACTGGCCAAACATTCCCCAGACATGGGCACGCCGACAAACACAATGCTGCATAGGGTTGTGTGCCCTGTCAGGGAGGAACAAGAGCCATTCACTGCGCTTCCTGTGTGGCCCCTGAAGACGAGGCCAAGGTGCATAGACTCTGTTACTATGCTTCTTGCTTCTCGCTGTTGATTATCTCCGTAAAATCACATTTAATAAGAATGAAAAATTTTATTGATGTGACACAAAAGGTTTTGTCTTTAAGAAGCATCAATGATGATTAATTTAAAAATATTGTATTTTATTCAGCATTGATGCCAGTTCTAATGCTGAGGATTTAAAATTCAGTTTAATTTGAATCCCAGGTTGTTTTTTGTTTTTTTTAAAATGCTGGTATCACCCTTAACAGGATGCTCAAGTGAACCACGGAGCAGCTTCTCCCACCAGTGATCAGATTGACTCTATTGGCATGTGTGCATCCCTGGATACTCTGTCTTCTTTCTACTTTTAGTGCATCAAACAAAGAACCTCAAGCACCTTCAGTGGAAAACAGGCTTGTAAAAATGGGGACACATGAGCAGTATTTTTAAATCTCCCCTCCATATGGATTAACATACTCCATGTGGGAAAAAAATGTGTGTTTAATAATGTTTTCCTTCCAAAAAAAGGAAAAACAGAAACAAAATGCAACTACCTTCTCAAAATTACAGTTCATTTAGGTCTGCTTTCTTTTTTTTTATTTAAATCTCTATCTAGGAGCTATAAATATATAAACATGCGGTTAAACATAAGCTTAGTTGCTGAATGCAAGCTGTGTCCTACTTTGCCTCAAAAGTATGTTCAGTATGTGTAAATTTAGGCCTCTCCACATCTCTCCCATGTAACTTTGACCACATTTGGCTCCCAGAAACAGTGCTTGTACCCGCACATCTTACATTGAGATTTAAGATGAGCACAGAAAAACTTTCTCTGGTCAGCAGAGGAGTATTTTTATCTCTGCACATTATCATTCTGCACAGTGAAGGTCGAATGTCCAAGTGAAGAAGCAACGTGTCAACAAATCTTAGAGTTAAGGGAGACTTTTCTGTCAATGTCCACTGGCTAAGAACTAGATTAGCAGTGTCAGTGATTCCTGCCATAATGTTGGCCTGTTGAGTTGTAATCCAAACACAAACAAGGTCAGTGAAGTGTTTTGGTGCATTCAGTTTTGAAAACATTTTCATTCCATATGGCTCTCCGAACTTAATCAACTCATCTAATTTTTTACATAATTAATGAAAGCCACTGTAACAGTAAAGTAGTAATGGCTTCATGGTTGTGCATATTACATAACTGTCATACAGGACGAAAAATTACCTAAAAACTACTGTGTAATGTTGTTTTAAATGTGTTTTAACCCCGTATTGCTGAGCCCTGTCAAAGAAGACTTTCTGTCACTCATAACAGACAATAAAGTTTTCTTAAATCTTGAAGCATCTGGCTTTTGTCTTGGGTGAAAAAGGGAACAATCAGCATTCATTCCCACATCCACTGGCTATGCAGTATTCACTAAGACTTTTCAGCTTTAGTTCTGGTCACCAGTGATGGAAACAAGAAATTCAGGTGGACATGCTGATGTTTTCAATCTTTCTGTGGGGTGCTAAGCCAGCATAATTATATTAACTAAGAAGGAAGCAGTGAAGGCTTGTTGCTTCTGTATTTGTCATCCAAGCCACAAATTTCGTCTGTCACTATTCAAGTAGCCATCTATGGTATTGGTATGTTGGAACTACTGCAATATTTTTACTTTGACCTTTCCCCATGAACAAGGACACTGAAGCCATTAATAAGCCTGTTTGAGCTGATTCAACATTGAGGAAAGCGGTGCAACAAGACACATGAGATACCTACATACAGTAATACTGTACTGATATTCCACCATATATATGATAGCCTTGAGTCAGCAATCTGGTTATTATATTCACATCAGCAAATGAAAACTAATGTTCAACGCAGCCACTGAACATTTACTGATGAGAGCAGCTGCAGGAGCAAGCCTTACTTATGCAGCAGAAAATAACTGTTGACTTATAGATTTTCACTATATGTGTCACAAGCTACATGTTAATTGTGTTGCTTTTGGCTACTATATGATAGTGATAAAAGGAGGAATAAAAATAGAAAAATGGAAAAAGGCCTTGGCTTATCTTGCAAGAGGAGCACTCATTAAAGTGCATCGTGCAGTTTGTTGGTCTTGTCCAACTCGGTGTCACAGGTCAAGCACAGTTGGCAAGAAAAACACAGCTTCTGTGCCAAAAGATGGAGAGAGTTAGCTTGCTGTTTAATTACTTCATAGGCAGAATAAGTTCCTCAGATTTGTTTTGTATAGCTAAGAAACTGGAAAATACTTTACTGGAGGTGATATATGAAATAATGCTGTTGCATGTTATCGCTGAACACATTAAGGGCCTTTTTTAAAGTGGTCAATTGTGAGTTCTTGATGTGAAATTAACTGCTTATGTTTATCTCCTTTGATTGGGCTGTCTGTTAATTTCTCAGTGTTCATCCACGGCATTGTTCAGAAAGAGTTATTCTTAGATGACAAGTGTGGATTTGAGGAATGTCTGATGCAGTTGTGTGGCAGCTATTCAAGACCCTTAAAGTGTGAAATTAACATCACTGATGTGGAAAAAACATGGGCACAGAGCTTATTAGTAAAATCACTGGTAATGTGAAAACCTGCCCTTTTAAAAACACATAATACTTAAAAATCAGCCAGCAATGCAGCACTTCATTTATATGAATTCATTACTTGGTCATGCACTTAGTTTTTTTTTCTCTTATGCTCAGTCACATTCAAAAATGTTGGTAGTTTGTGCTACCAGTCTTCATTACAGCTGCTCTTAAAAATCTGTTAATATTCAGACAAACTATTTTCATTAATGGATAATATTAGTGTTTTGGTGTTGGACATGGCAACCAAAGAAAAATCTTAAAGTGCCAATTTTCAGTGACAGTTTACAATTTTAAAGTGCAATTAATCTAGTATTAAGAAAAGCACAGACATCATTCTGTCTGCCGGGGTGGATATGATTGAAATGAGCTGCTGCTCCTGGACATGCTGTGCAGGACACTATTAGACACTATGAGAACCACCTGGGTGTTGCAGTGGAACAACACAATCAATAAGAACATGAGGGAAAACACAAAAGCAGATATGTCTGTTGCAAGTACAATGAAATTTCTGTGTACAATGTACATGTACTTCTTGCATTTCCTATAAAGCTTCGATTGATGCAACCGACTGAAAGATGTCTTCTCCATGGACTTCATGTATGGAGCTATTATTTTTGGCTTTGTGGCTCCCTGTCTGTGGACAATAGACACTTTTGTGTGCTATTCGGTATACAGGTCAATGTTTTTCTGACATTTAAGAGCTCACAGACACAGAATTGTAAAAGCAGAATTAGATTTGTATGCGGAGGAAGACAGAATTGTGAGTGGAACAGATGATTTGAGTGCACAAGATGAAGTGTGTAACTTGTATTTGAGTCAGAAATAGGGATTCTCAGGCTCACAATGATCAAAGCTGCGCACGCTCACCTTTGGCAGTCTAAATCCCCTGAGCGGACTCAAACTGAGAACAGAGCGTCACCTGTTAAAAGAGTGAAAGGTCATCCTGTCACACTCTCTTTTCAAAATAAAAATGGCAAATTTCAAAAAAGTGTGTTGAAAATGGACTTAACATTCTTGTGTGAACTTGAAATTCACTTTGTGATGGTTACCTTGGATATTCTTTGCTAGTGCTAACAATGAAGGAGGGCAGTAAAATGCCATGTTATGGCTGGCTGCTGACAGTGTGTTCACACATCCTAAACTTACACAATAAAAAAGTGTTTTTATAAATGTACATAAATCTGAGACAGAAATACTGTGAGATTACAGGTGCAATGCCAAGCTAACTTTTAGTAAGCTGGTACAGGGTCACCAAACAGATTTATATTCACATTTTGTCTTCTTAGTAGTTGCTTTTATTTAAAATCCATGGTATGTATTATCTGCTGCTAGAGGTTGCCTTAAAAAATGAATGAATACATATTAAAAAATAATAGAATAATGAGAGCATAGCATGAGGTTGTGTGGGATAATGGGATTTGTTGATGTCATTGTTAAACAGCAACCTTTGCAGATGAAAATCAATGTAACTTACTCAAACAGACGAGGCACTGTATTAAATGTTTATTCAGGTTATGCTTAGTCATGTTTCCTGATTTCTTTCCTCGTTCTCTGACTGGTGTTTCCATGGAAGTTAGCAGCAGGCAACAGTAATGCATTGTTATGGACACAATAATGCAGAGCACAGGGTCTTTAATACAGTCCAACTTTAATACATGGTAAACAACAGCTCAAGGCAAAAGTACAGAATCGTCAGACAAACTCAGGAACTGGTAAACTAGGAACAAAGGTAATACATAAGGAAACTAGTAGACAATAATTGCTGGAACGCTGCACACAAGGAAGACAAGACGAACAGGCAACAGAGGGAAGGGAAGCACGGCTTAAATACATATGAGGGCAGGGAGACAACAAGACACAGGTGAAACACATTGGGGTAATCACGAAAGGTGGGAAAGGAACAAAAGGAGGAAATAAACATGGAGAAAAAACAAAACAGGAAACGATAATATAAAAAATATAAAACAGGAAGTGAACGAGACAAACAACATAATAAACTCAATCCGCGACACAAAATAGCCACCCTTTGCTTTGATTACTGCTTTGCACACTCTTGGCCTTCTCTTGATGAGCTTCATGAGGTAGTCACCTGAAATGGTTTTCCAACAGTCTTGAAGGAGTTCCCAGAGCTGTGAGCACTTGTTGGCCCTTTTGCCTTCACTCTGTGGTCCATCTCATCCCAAACCATCTCGATTGGGTTTAGGTCAGGTGACTGTGGAGGCCAGGGCATCTGGCGCAGCTATCCATCACTCTCCTTTTTGTTTAAATAGCCCTTACACAGCCTGGAGGTGTGTTCTCTTTACTTAGCTGATTGATTCTTGCCATAATATGAATTCTAACAGTTGTAAAATAGGACTGTCAGCTGTATACCAACCTGACTTTTGCACAACACAACTGGTGATCCCAACCCCATTAAGAAGGCAAGAAATTCCACAAATGAACCCTGACAAGGCTCACGTGTGAAGTGAAAACCATTTCAGGTGACTACCTCATAAAGCTCATTAAGAGAAGGCCAAGGGTTTGCAGCGCTGTTAACAAAGCAAAGGATGGCTACTTTGAGGAATCTAAGATATAAAGCATGTTTAGAGTTATTTAACACTTTTTTCTTTGCTACATAATGCCATATATCTTGCTCCATATATTTGGTGTCTTCAGAATGTATCTAAAATTTAGAAAGTAGTAAAAATAAAGAAAAAAAATTGAATGATAAGGTGTGTCCAAACTGGTAGTGTATATTAGTATCTAAAAACATGTTATCCCATCTTTATTCTATAAAAATATTAGTATTGTTGAGTGTTGAATGAGGCCCTAAACTGGGTATTTTGATAGACTGTCATAGCAGGGATACCTGCACGATTTCTCTTTAAGAGGAGCTGTCATATGTCTCCTGCATACTTTAAAACAGAAACACTGCTCTCCCTTTCCTCGTATTCACATCAGCAAAGCCACTCATCATTTACATACCAGAAACTTGTGAGTGTCCTTGGGGAACTCTCCCTCCCCTCCTCTCTCTGAGTCCCTCCTTTGAAAGCACTCACACTTGAGCTTCTGCACACAGCAATGATCGACTCATGAATCTGAATAGGAGAGGTTTCCGATGTTTAGACAGCATAGGAAAGAAACCTGATGCATATTCCGCTGACACTCCCCCATAGGCCTGCCTGCCATCTAAAGGCCCAGCTTGACGCGTCTGTAAAACACAGACAGTGTGTATGTGTGTGTGTGCTCTTGTTGTTTTTCTTGAGTGTTAATGAATGTAAACAATGTATTTTTTCTGGATTTTTTGCATACATGACATTTGTATTTTTAAAGATTATGCCTGAAATTTTAGTTTATTTGCAAACCCTTATTGAAAATTATTGTTATTAACTCTGCCAAGAAGGTTGTGTGTTTTTGGTTGATTGTTTGTTTTTTCGTTAGTGAAATTACAGAAAAACAACTGGCCATATTTTCATGAAACTTCATGGAGTAGTGTAGCATTGAGCAAAGAAGACCCCATTAATTTTTTAGACAGACCTGAATCACAGAGCAGATTCAATTTATTTATTTATTTATTTTTCTGTAGGATTCTGTTGTGGGCTAGACACCCCCCCCAATCCTGGCTAAAGAGATTGAGAATAAAGGTGACTGAAACAAATTAAATCATCTTTTCTAATTCTTCAGTGGTGCTAATTTAAAACAAAAGCAAACACGTCTACATTTTTTTGAAAGCACATATTAAATAGACAGACCTGCACCTCTTTATTCAGTACACCCGCAGACTATTTTATATAGCCTGTACAAGGTGGGAACATTGTGCAGTTTTTGCACCTTATTTTTAGTATGAAAGATACAAAGGTACAACGGGGTCCATTGTTGTTCGTCTGAGCCAGCAAGAGAGGCAGCAAAAGCGCCTCATCTATGTCTACGGGTGTAAAGCTAGGTCGACATAGAGATGTAACTTTTTGACCATACAGTATGTCAGGTGTGGTCATGTGTTAAGTGACCCACCAGTGGGAATCAGCTAGCAATATTTATTCAGTGTAAAGAAATATTGCAGCAGGATTACGCATTCTGAATAAAAAGGGCCCATGACTGAGCAGAGGAGAGGGACAAAAACAGCGATGTGACCTGGTGAATAATAATAGCCTGTAGCTGGACATCACACCCTGTGCCATCATTAGCTGGTTACAAGCCCACCACCCTGAGGTTGACGTAGAGAAATATCTTGAGCACAAAAAGTTAATAAAATAAACAAAAAAAGGTGCACGCAGGGTCACATACAGTCATCACCATATTTCTAATGGGTCAGAAGTGATAATTAAGAGGTTATGCTGATGCTTTGGCTCAGCACAACCATATTTTGACTAAATTCTAATACTTTCAGAAAATATCCAAACAAATAGGCTTTTAGTTCTTGTGCTTGAAAATTTACATAGAACAGTGGATCACTGGCCTTGACTTGCCCTCTGAGTGCTCTTCTAGTTTATTTTCAATTGAGGCCCTTTGTGTTAAATATTCTCACTAAAAGGCTGCTCTAATACTGAGAGTGCTTGTGTGGTTATGTGCTTTCCTATGAAGAGCAACATGAACTTAATAGTGTGGTGTTTAATGAAGGAGAGACACTTATTATAACTCAATGAATCCAAAAGCGTCAACACATCCGGCCTAATTTTTTCTGTATAGTTGACATGTGCTTGCTGCATAATACACCCAAAAAGAATCTGACCTTGTAATTAATCCTCCTTAGAAATATCATGCAGTTTTTTGGTGCAGTGAGAAAATTAAGTACTCCATAGCCTTGACAAGAAACACTGGAATTTGCTTGTGGCTTTATTTTGCCTTTACTCAGTTGGTCCAGGATAAACTTTTTTCCTATTAGGAGAAGAGCTCTTGTTTTCCTCCTGAGAGCAGTAGTCCTTGCTGGCAGTTGTGTTCATTTACATGACTTCACCCACCCGCTGGCAATTTATTTTACCATATGTCATTTCCTTGTGTAACTTCAAACTGAAGAGGAGCTGAAATGTGCTTATATGCCTATATATCTAAAACCTTCTTTTTTGGAGGCTTGTGCATAGCACTGTGGCAGCCCGCAAGCGGTGCAGCAGGGGAAAAAACAGTCATATAACCGTAATGATGGGCCCTAACAAACCCAAACACAAACCTAACCCATAAGCATGGATATTATTACCACCACAGTGAAGGTGTACACAGGCAGACTGCCATAAAACTTGGTATTTAACCTGGATGGGTGTGGTTTTGCAAGACGTAGGAGTGCACGCTTCAGAAAGCTCAGCGACCAATTCAGCCTGTGCTCCTAGGGCTTGTTGTTTTCCTATATTTGGTATATTATGGTTTCACAAGTGTTTACATTAAATTGCTAGTCTGCCTTGTAGGCCCACTTGAGTAGTAATAAGAGAGGTTTGCCATCAGTCCTTTCTGCTGAAAAGCCTTTAGGAAGTCAAGTGTTCATAGTGGCAGTACCTTGTGGTGGATGAGTAAGTCGGATAAATGACTTTGATCCAGGATGCTGGGTTTTATGTCCTGTGTGAACTCAAAAGTCACTTCTGTTTGTTTTGAATTTCAGGTTGTGTGTGACTCAAAATTGCAGTCAGCTTGGCAGCACTTTGTTCGCATTTAATTCTGTATTAATTAAGATTGAGCCTGAAACATTAAACCATTATTACTGCAGTCACACTGCGTTGGGATAGAAATTTCTCTGAGAGCCTCTTTTACTCTTTTTGTTGATTTTGAGCAAAAGCTCTAGCTGTGTGGGAAAACTGACTGTGCTTCATCCAAACCAAACCAACAGGTGCACATTTCTGATTTCTCTTTGTGTGCTTTTCTTTCTTCCACCCCGTCTTTGATCTCTCCAGAGACCCCTCTCTCTCATCATCTCTGTACTTTTTCAAACATATCTCCAAACTTATCTGTCTCAGAAGTTTGTTCTTTGGTAACACATGAAGAGGTTCTGTCTTCAGCATCAATTGCTTGGTACATAAATATTTCTTTCCTTGCAGCATCTTTTGCTGTCCTGCCTGCATAAATATCTTCTTTTTCCTTTTTTCCTTTTTTAATATCCCTCTCTCTTTGTTTCTTTGCACCTTTTTCTTCTCTTTATGTGTCTCTTCGACAGTTCTGCTGACTTCTGAGACAGCTTTCTGATATAAACGGTGTTTGGTGGTTACTCAACTGTCTCTGCACGATAGCACAGAGAAAGAGGAGATTTGTGTATGTGCGTGTATTTTATGTGTGTACCTTGGCATCGTGGTTTCCTGCCGCAAGTGAGGGTCACAACTCATAAACTGTCCTTCTTTTCAATTCACTGGTGTCTGTATGTGTGAGCTCAGTTGCAAAGCATTATGGACCGTTTAGACGAGAAATAAGAATAAGAAGTTTTTTTAGTTTGTCATGCTATACAAAATGTCACTCGCTATTAGATGCATGTTGCATTTGTGTAAATTCGCCATTTTAATGTGAGTAAACATGAGCGTGCATAAATGTGCTCATGTATCTGTAATTTAGCCAAGCATGGGCTGATGTTTTCCTTCCTCACCGCAGCTCCCAGGCTGCCTCCCTCGGCACGCTGAGTAGCCAACACAAATCCTACCTCCAGTTAATCTTAAAGATGTCATAAAGATTGATGCTGTGCTGTACCGTGCTGTGTTATGCTATGGCGTGTATTACCCTACTCAGTAATGGCATTTTATATTAGTAAAAGCCACATTGTATTTTGATCATTTATTTTGCCTCATTTACATTTATGTGTTATATTAGATACCTGTTGACCTGATGAGATGTCTGGGAAATGTGCATTATGCATTTCTGACACCAGACAGGGAATCAACGGTTGACTTTATTGTGAACGTATTTTCACTTGAAGAAAGCATCCCAATGAAAACTTTTCCTGGAATGTTCTCTGGAGTACCCAGATTAACTGGAACATTGTTCCTGGAGAGATTTTTCAGTGTAATACCTTAAAACCCTTTGCATATAAACTGAAAACTCTCTGCCTTCTGACTTCTTGCTGCAAAAATGACTGCACAAAAAAGCATTTTCATAACTAGTGGAATTGATGGTGATAATTAATGCTGAAAACTTTCTGAGCAGAACATTTTGCCATTTAGAAATGACCCCCCAGAGAAGGGCAAAAGCTGAATATTTCTTTAGCAATTGTATGTTTTCATGCATGAAATATATATAGGGTTTTCTATTTGTGTCTGAGTTTTTTTTTTTTGTTAGTTTATGAAAACATAACAATTTTAATTGTTGTATTTTCATAACCATAGAATGAGCCTTTGATACCTACGGAGGGAGTGAGTTCTTTCTATGGAGTTTACCATTTTGCACCTCTATCTTTAAACAGTATCCCAGAATGGACAAACCAAACACTGGCTCTAGAAAGGGCCTCTCTCAGCTTTTGCGAGATTTTCAGCCATTGTGGTTTTACCTCGTGCCGGAAAAGGAAGGGTGAGCAGAGTGCTATTCCATCGGGTGCAATAAACAACTTCACTGCTACATGTCACACTTCTCTAAATTTTTTGTTAAAACTTTTAAAGATGTTTCGATTTAACCCTGTGGTCATATTGACAGTTACAGTTAGAGCTCAAGCTGAAAAGTTCTTGTTAATAATTTTCCATCACATTTATATGACTAAGGAGAGACAAAATATTAAAAACACTTGCTTGCATGATGCAGGACTATTTAACAGCACCACAGGCTACATCCTCCAAAATGTCCATAGAGTTGAATTGACTTAGTACTACTTTAAGCTAGTTGTATCTGGGAAATTACTGATTAATTCCAGGTTATTGGTGCTGAAATGAGGGTCAGTGGGACCAGGCTGTTCCAGTTAGGCTTGGCAGAGGAGAAACTGGTATCCTAAGCAGCTTTAGGCCTCTCTGCAGAGGGGCCCATCAGCCTCTAATAATCAGTGCATGTAACGGCTTTAAGAATACATGAAGTAGAACAAAGCAGCCTGTCTATAGAGGGACCTTATAACAGTGGCCAGACATGATCTCACATTGTGCTCAGAAACCAGAGAAGGAGACCACCCCTGGAACGTTTTTTCCCTTCTCTGTCCAATGTCCTCTCTCTCCTCTGCCTCTTCCCAATCTTTGTGATCTGTTCCTCTTTCTATCTGATATTTCCCTTCTGCTGCTTCACATTCATTTGCCTGAGAGACAAACATACACACACAAACACAAACACACACTTTACTCATACATTATATTTGGTCTCGACATATCTGTCATCCTTATTCTGTCTGTTTTTGTGTATTTTTTTTTGCTACACTCTATGTCATTATGTGGTTAAATTCTCATCACCTCCCATTTTTAAAGATTCTGATTTTTGTTTAAGTTTTTTTTCCCAAAAAACACATCTTCTCTTTATTGTGAACAAGAACCTAGTGTCTTGTTTTATCTTTCTACGGTCATAAGATGTGTACCTATGTATCTATAGTGTGGCTCTTGTGTACATATGCACCCATGCTTGTAAACTGCAAGTAAAATTCTTGCAGATGAGTCCACAGCACAGGAATGTGCAGATAATCCAGGACAGACCGTGCAGGCGCCCCATCTGAACATCCCTTCCGTTGGCTGAAAGCTCTTTTGGCAGGAAGAATATATCAAAGTTTTGAATTTATTACTGCTGGACCCTTTTTCTCTTTGACCATCGCTTATAGTTTATCAGTCTCAATTCTTTCTCACATTCTTTCTGATCTCTTACGGGTCTGTATGAAGTTTTGGCCTTGGCAGGGTGTATCACCAGGGTGTGACTGGGACTTGTGGTGCTAGAGGCTGCTGGCAGGCTGGCATTGGGTCCTGAGATGGCTGAAGCCCAGTCAGGAGGTTAAGTGTTTGTAAGGCTCTAGCTGAGTTCCCACTACTGTGCTGCCTGAAAGCTCTAGTCGTGTTGTTTTTCATCTCCTCTTGGTTCAGAAATATGGCATCTTTATTTTTAATATTGTGAAAAACAACCTACATGTAAGTAAAGAGCGAACATGATCTCAGCATATTTTAAAATTTAACATTTTCTCCATTTTTACAGTGTGGAACCCTGCTTTCTTTAGTAGGAAGCAGCAAAAGTGATTGTGTTCTAAAACTGCCCCCAAAATGAAGTGTTATGTTCATGGTAACCTTTGATGTGATAGAGTGTATGTAAGTAGCATTCACTATAGACATACCTGTGGCACCTCCTTAGACCTCAAGTCATACTAAAAGGAATGTATAGTACACATTAACCAACCATGATTTGCAGTAGATGTTCTTTTTTAGTTTGAACCTCCTCACCTCGATCCACACAGTAATTTACTTGATGTGTGATGGTGGTCATATGGAATGAGCCCAGAACTTTATTCAGATCTTAATTAACTGCCAGAGTCCCCAGTAATTTAAAAGGATCTACACATCATTGATGACCTACAGTGCATTGCTGCACGTCCTTGGGCTTTCATGCTCAGTCATGTTGTGTGAACCAAGCACCATCATTTATGGACTTCTTGATATGGACAAACATCCAAAGCCCCTATAAAGCACAGAATTTTCTCATTATCTGGCATTCCAGCTGAACTTATTTGACAGCAGCGTGTGTGGTTTTGTTTTTGTCCTCTTGCACTTCTAGATTTTATCAGCTTAATGGAGGTGCTCAGGTATGCAGCTTTGATCTGTCTTTGGAAAGTTTTCACATTGGCTCCACTTTAACAGCGAGTTGCTATTCCCATAGTGCCCTGCTGCTTTGACGCAACACTACTGCAGCTACATAATGTATGTTTTGCTGCTTACAGACGAAAAATCCAAAACGTGGAGAAAATCTGTATGGAGTCTGATAACTCATTAGAGCCATGTAAGTCAATACATAAAAAAGACTTTCGCATCACTGAGATGATGAATTTTGTGTAGTCTTAAAACAAATAAAACTTTAATTAAGAGCTAGGAATACACCATCAAGAACTGAGTTTTTCATAAAGTTTTAGTATTTCTAATTAGTCAAGTATGATTAGAGCATGGTTACTGTGGCCTGCGGCCTTGTTTTAATGACTCAACTGCCTTGACATCAAAGGACCTTGTGTGGGGGAAACTGGAAGGTAATGATCTACACCCTATGCCCCTTACCACATGCTCTTTAAATGCTCTCATATTAGACACACACCCTCAAGTTTTTTCTTGGGCTTTCCTGGTACCTTTTTTTTATTCTGGAGATCGTATAAATATTGTTTGCATTATAAATTACTATATATATCATTTACTATATATATAAAATACTATTCAAGGTTTAGTGATATAATTGATGTTTGAAATTCTGAGGGCTTTGGTTAAACCAGGTCATATCCCTGTACATTTGTGACATAATAGTTCATGCTTATTTTTTCTTATCATGGATGAACCATAGACATAAATAAATACCCATAAAAATAGGCTCAGCAAGTTATGAATATAGTAATAGAATGTGCTGACAAAATGTGTTCTGCAATTGGCCTTTGAAAAGGAAACAAATAAACAAAATTGAAAATATTGGAATCCCAAAATTAAAAGAAATACCGACCTAATAAAGGAATATCTGACTAGTAGGCTAGGGTGATATCTATTTTTTCCCATAATCATATCTTTCTGGCATTAGAAGTCATTGCTTCATGTGTGCCATTGTCTATGTTATCTTTGTTGATAACATAGACAATGTTGTTTGTGCAATTAGCTTACCTTTGCCCACCCTGATATATCTTGATACTTTGATACTGCCGAAGCCTATAATTTTATTGGAGTAATGATTAAATAGCTCTAGGTTACACTACAACAAATCCGACTGAACTCAAGCTATGCTCTGCTCTCCAAGCTGGGATATCAGTGGTAACTTGTCCTTCACACTACATTTTCACCCTCAGTTTACACAGTTTGATGACGAGTGCCAACATCAGTCATTGTTTCTCAACACCAAAGGAGAGAAAGGCAGAAACTTCATTTGCTCTCACTAAGCTGCCAGATTATGTCTCTCATTTGAGTCACAATGCCTTTTTTTGGACTGTAAGCCACAATTCAGTTGCTTCATTACCATCCTTTGTCCTGCAGAAGAGCTAAATGGGGCAGAGACGAGCTACTTGTACACATCGTTTCTAAAAGAAGATAAAATGCTGACAACATAGGTCTCCTACAGTCGTGTTTTACATTTGTTTACCTCAGTTATTTGGATTTGAAGACCACTGAGTCTGGAGTTGGCTGCAGAACAACATTTGGGACGGACGGTTACAAATAGATGGGAGAGGGAAGAAATGGTGAAAACAAAATTACAAAAAGGAAACCTTTGTTTTACTGGTGCAAAGCTTTGTGGTTGCATTAACAAAAAAGACTTAAAATGTTTCTGGGATCCAAGCCAGTAGTCATAATATCAGTCATGATGGATCATTTGTACCTCTGATGTCCTTGGTTCAGTCTCTTCTTCAACCCCTTTCAGATTTTACTGCCTGACTTTATTACCAACTATCAGGCTAAAATACCAGACAAATCTTAATTCATCATAATCAGTCATCATTCCAAACTAACAAGAAGTCTGGCTTTGGTGTGAAAAAGTTGTAATCAAACCACAGTTTTGCTATCTTTCTCTTCTTTTTACTGCTTTTGTCTGACCCCACCCCACTTTTCCACAGTTCTTTCGTCCCCCCTCTCCTTCATCCTCCATTCCCTCCCTTTTTTTCCCCTCACATGTGGAAAGCATTATATCCTGTCTGGTGGAGAGGGAGAGCAAACATCCCAAGCCGAGACTAAGAGCCTCTCGGGTAGGTGTAGGGGTTGGTGGGGAGGCTGTTAGGATCTGCATGGCTGTAGCTGTCTTTCTCTCTCTCATGGCCCTGATGCTGTTTGGACAAAAGGGGGTCTTGTTATTTCAGAACCACAGCACCTGATAGCTGACAGGCCTCACCCTCCCACTGCATTGGACTGGAAGAGCCTCCTGGTTGAATGAGGGAGAGGGAGATAAAGAAAGTCCAGTTTGAGGACTTTCACACCAGTCTTTGCACACCAGTACATTTCACATGAATGATATGTAGGCCAAAAGCATCTTAACATGGGTTTAAAATACAAAAAAAATTTAAAATTAAAAAAATGGTCGCCTCTCTTGCCTTACATTAAAGTTTGGGTCTTGGACTGTTGGTCAAATGTCATGATGTCACTATATACTGTAGGATGTTGTGGTGAATATTTTTCACTTTTTTGATGCATCATAGACCAAATGAATGGCCACATTAATTAGTCTGGGTTTAAAAAGTAGGGTCTTCTAATTGTGCTTTAGAACATCATAGAATTTTGTAGAACACTACAGTAAAATTGCAATTTAGGTCTCTCTCTCTGTTTTCTGGCAACTTTATCCATGTGTTATGCTGGAGATAATAATCAATAAATTATCCCCCTCAGGTTAAATAAACTGCAAAGGTAAAATGTAAAAATTACTACTCTTCTTTAAATTGACATTCCTCATCAAGAAGTCACCCATACATTATTGTAGATGACTCTTTATGAGACATAGAACTAAAGACATCAGTGGAAAATGTTAGGAAAGAGTGTTATATGTGGGGATTTTTTTAGATTCTCCTCATTGAAAAACCATCATATGTGGTCAGTGAGACATATTGGTTTTAAGATTTGAACTTGTCTGATGTTGGAATAGTTCCCTGTCTTTATATCCTAAAGCTGGATACCATGACAACAGGCTGAAACCACAACCACAACCACCACCACCACACCCTTTGTGTTTGGATTATTGACTACCAAATTGCAATTAAAGTTATGTCTTTGTAACAAAGTTGCAATAAAATTTTGTAAAACAAAATTTTATTGCAACTCTGATCGCATCAAAGCTTTGACAAGTCATTGTGGATGCATCAGGAATTTACATTTAACATCAAATTTTGATATTGCATATGGAAGATCCAGTCATCCCACTTCTTTCTCAGTGGTTCTATGATTGTAGTCAATTTAATGGTAGTTCAGCAGTAGCAGTCAAGGAATAAGGGATGAAAATGGGGAATTCACGGTGGACATTGAGCATAAAAGTGTGATGATTCAGTGTTTCTGTGAAACACCCAGTGCAGCCTTGGGTTTAAACTTTGCCTTAAAAAAGAACGTTGAACTGTTACCCGTTCCAGTTTAAAGTCACATTACTATGACAACCAAGTTTTATTTGTAATCAAAATGTAAAGCCTAAGAATCGTTTCTGCATGTGGCAGCAGTCCTCCCTATTTTTGCCACTTTTTCATGTCCACATGATCATTCACGAGCATATAACTATTATAAAATGGAGCATCATAAACCAGAGTCACCCTTGGTGTTCCAAATCTTTTGACTAACAGGCTACACTCTCATGCATTCACTCCCCACACTAACGCAGTGTGTGGGCTGGGGCTTTGGAGACATTGCCTCAGGTTGTCCGTTAGTTAGATTCAAGCAAATTTAATTGACCCCCAGCACCCTCTAAATGCAGCAGAAAGCAGTTGGCAGACGGCTAGTCATTTAATTAGCAAACCCACTCCACTAGATTGAAATAGAGATGCACTTAATTAGCAGGGGTTTGGTTTCTCCATGGCCAGCATAGTGACGTTTAGAGATCCACATTTGACATGTCTCTTTCTGCACAAACAACTTTTTTTTACTTTTTCTTTTTTTATGGTGCCATGGGCACAACTTTGAGGATTTATTTCATGGTTGCTTATTCATTTCGAAATCTGCACAGGATTTGCCTGGCAAGCATTGTGGATTAAGCAGGCAAACAAAAATGTAAATTTTTTTAACTCATGGGATCTCAATCTCAGTATTTATTCTCTATTTCCCAAAAATTTGTAGGTAACAATCAAAACATTTTTTTTTTAAAAGGGTACTTACCTTGTACCATCCAGTAGTTAAAACACTGCTCTGTGACTAATGAATGTGAACAGTAGGGAGTACCCCCCCCCAAAAAAAACCAAAAACAAAAAACCCACAAGATTTTTGCAATGCCATACTGCCAGAACGCAGTAAGGCTCTTAAATTTACTCTCCTCCTGGGAACAAAATGAAACCACCGTATGTCATTTGGTTTGGGTCACCATTTTTTAACTCAGACCTTAATAAATGTTGCTTTTCCATTATTCATAGGTTATTATAGGACAACATCACTGTTAGCTTTAATTTTGGTAAACTTATAGTTGTATCAATTGATTTCTGGCTACATGGCAGAATCCAGGGATGTCAAAGTACCAAAAGGTTTTTTAGTAACATCAGCCTTGCCAAAAATAAAATATAAAAAATTGCCTATAATATAAAAGTCTTAGTAGGCAACTCAGCAATGCCATCTATCTCAAACAAAATATTGAAAGCATGTACTTCAGGAAAAGGATGACAGTGTGGCAGTGTGGATGACTCTGGATACATTTGGTTGTTAAGCCATAACATGAGTTCAAACTAACACAAATGATTGATATTGTGTAGTTAACATGCGGTGGCTTACCGAGGCTTATTTGCAGAAAATAGATGCTGCAGTTGGAAACATATCAGAATGGTATGACTGAACCAAAAGAAATGAAGTTACATTCTATAAAACCAAAAAAAAAAAAGATCTGAACAGTGCTTCATCACTCCATAGACCTGAGGGGAACTGCAGAGCTGGATTACTGTTCTACCAGCAACATCTATCATATCACACAAAATCATTTAAGCTGCTCACCGGTACTAAACAGCAGAAAAAGTATAATCACACTCCTTTTCCAAAACCTGTAACCTTACAGTAGACACATCTATATGTTCCACTGGTTAAAATGCTTTATTGGCTGAATTTTCACAACTTACTTCTGACTGAAGCTAAAAAAAATAAACCCCATGGCACCACTGTCTTTGAGCCCATTGTAAAGATTCACCAGAATCAGAATTGCATCTGTTATCTGGTTTCTAACTGAGCTGAGGTTGTGTTGTGCATAGTTATAATTAATAGGAAACACAGTGAAGCCTTTCAAAGCATTTCTGAGGTTTTCTAGGTTCACCAGGTTTCTCCCCGTAGACAAATAAATGAAAATAAATGCTCTGGTCTGGTCTGTGTGTGCTGGAGCTATAAACTGCAGGTGCAATTATTTCAGACTTTCTGTGTTGTATTGCGAAAAATACAGAAACTGCTCCCCACCTTTCTCTCTCCCCCTCGCGTCTTCTCTCCTAGGTGCCTGTTTCCTGACTTTGCTTTGTAGTGTTGAGAAAAAATCTAGATGGGAGGGCAAGGTTGGGGATGGAGACATGGCAAAGAATCTTGGAAAAAAAGTTAAAAAAAATAAATAATACACACAACATGCACATCAGAGGCGAAGCTCTGATGCTGCATCCCTAGCTCCAGCCCTTTGTAGTGCAATGAGCGATGAGTTGGCTGGGGGCGAGGAGGGAGGAAGAGAGGAAAAGCCGAGGGGGGGATGAAGCACAGAAGGAAGGAGGGAGGCTGAGCTGTACACCAGCAGCATGGAGGAAGCAGCAGTTACTCTCCCTTGGGTCTTAGGCTTTTATCTGTCAGTTGTATGGAAACCAATCTCTCAGGCCCTACAGCTCCAAAACATCTATACTGCAGTTTAATGGGTGGCTGTGAACTGCGTGTGTGTGTGTGTGTGTGTGTGCATTCATAGAAATTTTCTTCAGTGTGAAGCCTGCAGTGACATCAGTCGATAAGTTACATGTATGTGTGCTCGACCTTTGCATGTTTTCATGTGCATTCACAGTCTGCACATGGACACATAGTCTCATTGTCTTGTTCTCACACACACACACACACACACACACTGGAGATGTGCCCCACCCAAGTGATGCTCCTGCTTTGCCCTCCAGTGTTTTCACAGTTAAACCCTGGACCACTGATCAACAAGCCCTAAAGACAGGATTAATGAGTCTGTGTGCTTGTGTGTGTGTAAGGTAGTGTGTGTTCATTTTGTGTGTATGCTCTTCATCCAATTCCAAATTAGTGTGGCTTCCAGCTCCACTTTGGCTTTTGAAAATTGGGGAATTGCTTATAGATAAATTCAGCTCTGCTGCTACAGTTGGTCCCCACTTCCTTCTCTTCCTCTTTCCTGCCATCCTTTTGTCTTTCCTTCCTCACTTCTGCCTTTCTCCGTTTAGACTCTGCTCCATCTTTCCTTCTCTATGTTTACACTGTGAGTCTCTGTGCTTTGCTCCATGTGTTTCCATACATTGGTGACCTTTGAAGTCTCCGTCTTTGGGCAGGTCTCAGTTGTCTGTCTGGATTTTATTATCTGCCCCGCTAAGAACAAATGGGTCTCTTTCAAAGGAGGAGAACCTCTTAGGCTAGTTTATGACAACCCCAAGAGAGCTTGACAGTGGAGCTGAAGAGGCAGGCCCAATTAAATGAATTTCCATATATGTGGAGGGTTCCCATGGCTTACCCACTGAATTAAGCTGTTACAACAGGGCAGGACTGGGGGGCAAGTTAGAGAATGACAAAATGGTAAAGGGTGAGTGTGTCTTTGCTAAGAACTTGACACACATATATGCACTAAAGCTCGTGGTAGATGCTAAAACCGACTGATTACAAAAATGTTCTTGTTATATGTAAATCTCTTCAATCTTAATCCCCATAATGGAGAGGGCGGCATGTGAAGTCAAAGTCTTGATAAAGCTGGGAAAGAGTTTAAATGATAAATCAGTTCTAATACATGCAACAGAATTCTGCTGCAAAAGCCAACACCCTTGTATCCCCATAACAAATATACCACAGGGTTTGAAACAACACAGATCCTTTTAGTATTTATCTCTTTAACTCGCAGGTTGAGCTTTCACTGAGGTTTAGTTTTTTCTGTGAAGCAGTCTTCTGTGGCTAGGATTAACCCCAAGGTGGATGGATTTGAAAACTGGCCTAATGAGACAAAGGCTGGTACTCTGTGATCAGTGGACTGGAGTCTGAATGCATTTCTTATGAGCTTAGCGTTAAGAGAGCTACCTTATATGGAACCGGAGTCTGTTCAATGTACCTGTTCAATTTTCTTGTAAACAAAGAAAAGTTCCGTTTACATTTAGGTACTCGCTAGACGTCACTACTTGACGTCAAATTGTGCTTGTAAATTTTAAGAGAAGTTGATGGTGGCTGACTTGTTAGACAATTTGGTTCAGTGGTTCATTGATTGCTGCTTTGTTTGCACCTGCAATGCTAAATCTGAAAAAATTTTAAATCTGCAGCTGTATAAATGAGATGTTGCTGTTAAACATGGAGTGTCTTTAAGATGCAGCTGTTATGCGTGAGATAAAAAATTTGCAAATGTTTATTTTATATGTATAAATTAAAATAAATAACCTGATTTGTTTCCAGAATGCCTCCATTTTCTTAACATTTGTGTGCTGAACATGTGCTTGACACAGAAGCCCAATTGTGTAAATTTTTTAGAAGAAAGCCATAGAGTAAGCAAGACTATGTTATAAACATGGTGAGTGCTTGAGAAAGAAACACCGCTATAGAGATGTCCATGTTTTCACCGTTCAGCATACAACCAATTTGCTGTTTGCTAACTTGTTTGTTTATTGTTTGGTATGTGGCGTAATAGGTCTAAATAAATAGGCTGAAAGGAGAGATATTGCCGCCTACTGTTGTGGAGTCAGACATGCTTCCATCAATAAATCAATTCTCTCCTGGTGCTTGTATTCTTCACCAAGGACAGTAGTCCAGCTAAATGCCCTAATCGAGATATGACCTTAACTCTGCTTAACTGTGCATGTAAACGAATTGAGTGTTCTTCTTTCTTTCATCTTCTGGAATCTCATATTTATTTTTTTTAAAGTGCCCAGCCCAATAAGGTGTCTAGAAAAGTGTGAGTGCACCCCTGACACTGTGTAGGTGTCTGTGTGTGGCTCACTACTAGTGTGTATGTGTCTGTGTACATTTCAGTGTTTTATTATGGGTCAGGAGAGGCCAAAGGCCCACGGTGGCCTAGGCAGCCTCAGGCCTCTCAGGTTTCAGAGCTGAGCATTCCTCACTGGCTGCTACATAGCTGTGAAAACCGCAAAGCAGCTCCAACAACAAACACTGGAGGCACTGGGGGAAAGACAGCAAACCTGTAGCTAATCGACAACAGGAGTTTTCTCTCTCTACAGGATTTGTTCCCAATTTTTTAGAATTGCTAGTTTAATGGAAACAGAGTTTTTCTCCATTCCAGTGCCTATTTCTCCCCCCATTTTCCCCTTTGTTTTGTTGGTGTAGTGTTTTTAGAGCACATACCTCCTGCTAAGCAGTGGCAGCTCTGTTTGTGTGTACTTGTTCATGTTTATTTGACAGTTCTGCATCCTGGACTTTCTCTTCTTTCCCCACTAAGAAGGGTGTGGAACAGTCGACTGTCGAGGCTCGGTTTTGCGCTTTGTAAATAAGTCCGTAGTGAAGTATGCAGCTGTGTGTGTGTATGTGTGAAGTAATAACATGAAACTGTTTGAATAGCACTTGTGTGTTGGTCTCATGCTGCTGTAAAATGAAAGGAATATGCCCGTTAGCAGGCAAAACAGGGACCGCTGACTCCATTTAGATGATCCAGATTAAAAGTGAGCCCTCTGTCGAAGTCCCTTTGGAAACATTATGATAATTAGCAGTGTTTGCAGTGTTTATGCAAGCCTGCATTTGTAGGTTAAATTAGACATAATTAAGTTTTCACAAATTACATTTGATAATTAATCGAGTGTTAACTGAATGGCCTAATTATGGCCCAGAAAAAGACATTGTAAGGAGATTTGGGCATATAGCTGCATCTGGTTATTTTCTTTCTTTACTGCTTATTTCCTTATGTTTACATTTATTGCATGTAGGCATCTTTTAATTAGAGGCTCAACAATTACTTGTTTTATTAACTGGTTGACCAACAGAAATTTGCTAGTAATAAAAAATTCCTTCTTTAAGTCAATAATTTGTGCAAAAATGTCAGATATCTTGTAGTTTCAGCTACTCAACATCACACTTTGTCATTCTTTTTTCCCTAACACTAACAATACTTAAGCAAAGCTAAAACTTCTGTCTGTGCTTGTGCTAGACACGAGAGAATGAATTACTTTTTAAATGTTTTGTAGTTGATCCATTAATCAAGAAAATCAGAGGGCAGATTTATGGAAGATGAAAATAGACGGCCCTTCTCTCTGTATTTTGTCGTTAAGAAAAATCTCTTTGCAAGAGCAAACGAGAAAAAATAGGATATATTATAGACATCCCTGTATGAGTCAGGTTCTTTTGATGTTCAGGAGACTAGGAACTGTTCACCTCTTCCTTTAACTTTGTGAAGGGAGAGACACTTAGCTTTGTTTGTTATGCTTTGCAGGGAGGTGTTGAAAGGTGTTAAGGTGTAGCCATGGCTGGGCAATAACAGTCAACACTGAATCATCTCCAGGTTAGTCGTGTTGCGGTGCATTCAGGGTAATTGGTGTCCTCTGGAATGTGTCTAACGAAAGGTGTGGACAGGCAGCAGGAAATGGTTGCAGCGTGGCACCAGCTAATTTCAGGCTTTGTGAGCAGCCTGGTGGCTTCCAGTGAAAACCCCTGCCTACCTGCCGCCTCAACACAAACATTAGTTTTACTCTGTTTGTAGCTGCCACATAGTACTTCTGCCTGTGTTTGGAAAGTGTGTTTGGGAAGTGAGTGTGTGTTAGGAGGTAAGAAAAGAGGGAGAATGTTAAGCTGATGGGACCCAGGAGACCATCTGAATAAAGGTGTGTGTGTGTGCATGCGTGTTATTCAGGCAGCTCTTTAAGTGTTTTTCTGGGGCTCTGTTAGCATGTGCTCAGGCTGAGGTCACACCAGGACTCATTTTCTCCATTCCTTAATGCACCGCTCTGCTTTCTATTCACTTAACAATATAAATCAAGGACTATTAAACTGTTTCAGTCTGGAAGGTGAAAGGGGAAACTTCACATCATCTTGTGATTGGAGCTCATGAAAACCCTCATTTTGGATTGTGGTTGGCCTCCGGGTTCAGACAGGTGACTAATTTTCCTCCCCCGACCCAGAAGCTGATGTAAATGACAGGACCATACTGTCTGGGTCCATGGGTTGGTTGTTTTGGAAGATCACCAGCTTTATCATTTTCTCCGGACCAAAAATAAAATGGCTCCAGATGCACCTGTCAAAGCAGAGAAATCCATCACCGCTAACGCTAATATCTGCCTCACTCAGGGTTCCGAGTCAAGACTTAACTTGATGCCTTTTCTGTCTCATTCAGTGATGTCAGTTTGGGTGGTGTTAATTAGCAGAAGTCACATCATATTTTGTTAGGCGCTATCATAACACCACCCACAACAGTGGAACCATCTCACCGCACTTTGACGTGTTGTAGCAGTCGATGCCAGGTGTGACTAATAACATTAATTACGGTTTCATTACATGTAGATGTGCCCGGGGACCAAAACACACAACGCTGAGTCACTGTCATCACCATTACTCAACTTAGTTTTTGGTAGTTCTGTTTGTTTTTCCATATTTAGTTACACTTGGTTGTCATGCTTCATTTAAGAGAATGATTAGATTAATTATTTGACCTGGGCTTTCTCCAGAGAGAAAGTAAGACTTATTAATATGTTAAAGCTCTCATGCTAAAAACTTCTTCAGTCAGTCCATTTGCCTTTGCCTGTTCTACTTCTTGATAGAAGTCCACTGATTATTCATCTTGGCCATTAAATCGAAGCAAATAAGACATTTTTTGACTGTCCTTACTGGCAGAACTTGGCTCAGGTAGTGACGAATGGTTGCGCTGTCTGTACCGGTGAAGCGAGGACGTACATCACCTCTTGCATGAAGGATCCACACCAGATTGGGTTAGGGGTAGGGGTTTCACATTAGGGGTATGACAGTGTGACTGGAATGACAGATGATGGAGACTGCTCATAGATTCATCACAGTTTTTAAGCAAAAATGTCCTTCATTTCCACATGTTTAACAAGGTAGAGATGAACTGTTTGACTGTCACATTTCTACACACACCTCTAAAACTACTGGCTAGCAAGACCATACATGAATACAGACTTTGCAAACAAATAATGCAGCATAATTTCTTTAAATGAAAAACTTTTGTATCGCATTACCATGGTAGATATAATGTAAGTGTGATGGGCAAAGTGTTGATTAACATGGCGTAACGGCAACCTGGTTATGTATGTAACCAGTTTTGTGTGTTTGTATGCTGTCAAAACACATCAGGCCATGCATTCTGAACAAACAGTGTATATGATTTATTTAACTATATGAGAAATAATAAAGCTGTAGTAAACAACAGGACAAAATTGTTAGATAAAAATGTGGTGAAAATAAGTAAGGAGGACTGAGAATCTTAAACATTTATTTCTGACTCTTGGCAGTTGGTGATACCCTGTAATAATAGTAAACACATTTTGATCTTTGCTCAATGTTCAATACTCAGCCTCCCGGCAGCTTCATTATAGCTGGTTTGCTTAATATACACAAGCAATGACTTGCAGCTACAAAAAGGTCCTGGTTTGACTGGATTCTTTGCAAATGTGAGGAAGCCAGTCTTTGCACAAAACATAAAAAAGGTGTAAATGCTTGAACTGTTTGTTAATTCCATTGTAATAATACAATCGCTTGCAGATTCCCACAGGGAAGGTCTTTTTACAGTTGCTCTCTTTTCACCGGTCCATAATTTTGACAGTATTTTGCAAATGAAATCCAAAAGTGTAAATTAAAAAAACTATGCTCAACAAAACCTGAAACCAAAACCTATCTCTGCCAATACTTTTCCTCAGGTGATGTTTTTTTAGTGATTGAAACGGAATCTTCAGCATCCCTCTTGATCTAACCTCACTGCTTCCTTCTCTGTCTCCCCACAGAGGATTTTCAACTCGTTTGTGTACACCGAGAAGACATCAAACGGAGAGACAGAAGTGCAGCAGGTGAGTAACAAAGGCTTCTCCTTTCTTTGTGTGTGTGTGTGTGTGTGTGTGTGTTGGTGTGCGCGTGTGTGCGCATGTGCATTTGTTGTGGCTGGTGTGTGTTGAATTAAACACAAGACCACAGACACACTCACAAATACAATCGCCATCAGAGGAAAAAGGGGGTTTATTAAAATTCTACAGCTGCTGTTTCATTGGCTTTGAAGTTCTCTGTCTGTTTTTCCGCTTGTCTGTGAGCTGTCTAGCTCTCTCTCTCTCTCTCTTTCTCTTCCTTTGCTCACAATGTGGATGCAGAGCTGCAGGCGGACAGAACATGAATGCTTGAAGGAGAGAATGGCATCTTTCAGAAATTGGGAGATTTGTTTCATATGACCTCAAAACCACAAGTCAAAATATCTGTGAGCCATTTTTGTCCAAGGCGAGGAAAACTATGCTCAGAATTTCTCGCATCCGGCATCAAGTCAAACATGGTTGTGCGCTGGCATCCTGTTCGTGTGTGTGTGTGTGTTCGTTCATTTACACTCGTGCGCCAGGGATCCTGGAAGACTGACAGTAAACACCACTCTGGTAAACAGCCACCAGCAAGAACAGACAGGCTAATGCTGGCTTTTCTCCAGCGACTTTGTTTCTGTGTGTGCACAAGTGTATTGATCTTCGCCAATGCATGTGTGTGTAAAATACATCTTGCAATTATTTACTATTCCAGAAGCAGCTCAAAATGGCCTTGAAGCATTGCTGTGTCTTTGTCTCAATGGAATCATGGCCCCTTCCTTGCTAATTTGCACACATATTTGTATTCATACAATTTCCCACATTTCCAGGCTATGAAGAGTCATGTTAATCACGACCTGTTGCACAGGTCTCCATTTGTGTACAGAATGGGCCTGGTTTAAAAGCTTTTCCCTCAGAAATCTCAGATGTAATATTGTAGTAATAATATTGACTCTCAGCTGTTGTCACATGGATTCAGTGTGTGGTAATGAGCACCAGTCCTTTGACTCATTTTGAGCCCTCATCTGAATTGTTTGACCACTTCAGGTCCATGGCCAGCTCATAAATTGCCCATGCATTCCAGCTTCACCCCTTGTGAGGCAGATGCCAGCTAATTCAGATGACAGCTCTGGCATAGTTAGCTTGTGTCTCCTCTCCGGGCAGAGGGGCTGTGTCCATGAGCCAAAGTTGAAGCTCAATTAAGGAGTGGATGTGCAGAGGTAGAGAGGGCTGGGACAGAGCAGGGAGAGAGGGCAAGGGGCTACAGAGAGGAGCCACTGACCATGTCTGGAAATTCATTATTCAGACAGACGCGCCGACATCTGTCCTTATCTGACATGAGCCCTCCCCCTCTCTGTCGACTCTGTTCCTGTCTATTCTATGAATTTATTCTGCTTGTTTTACTCGCTGTCATGTGCTGTCAGACTGGAACTGCCGGCTGCCAGTGTGTTCATCATGGTCCACCATTCACAAACATTCACTGCCGTGTGAGGGACGGGTTGTTTTAACAAAGTAAGATGTGTGTTTGACAGTTGTGTCTTCTTGAACTTTCATGCTTACAGTAAAGAGTTGAAATTGGATCAGACTCGGTACAGCAGTACAATCTATTGAATGAAATGTATAATTGGACCCTACCGGTGAGCTAGCAATTTAACACATACAAATAAATAAATATTATTTTAAATTAAATTGTAGTTTGGGCCAGAACACACATTCAGGCTTTTTCCCAGTTGAAAAAAATCATAAAATATAATTAAAAACTGAATCACATGTGGCCTTTTTAAACTGAGGCTTGTTGGCCTTTAGCTCTGAGAGGAAGATAATTGCAAATGTTACGTTTAATTTTCAAGCATCAAAGTTAACTATTGCTTTCGCTGAGGTTCCTCAATCAAAGAAAAAGGTTTTTTTTGCTCTACCAGCAGCATAGTTCAAAAGAATGACAAAGTGGATCTGTGTGTTGGTCCACCCACAACTGTTGCTTCAACTAAAGTGGGATTTTTTTCCAAAGTTCACTGTGCAGAGTGGATAAATCCTTATTCATGAATTTTCTTCCAGCTTCTACATTTGAAGGACAGTAGTGGTTTAGAGTTGAATACCTTTAACAAATAGATGCACTGATGCTGCTTTTTTCATTTAACATCAGAGGGTCTTTAAGGTGAACAAAAGAAAAATATGCACATGTTCATTTATACAGTACAAACGCATTTCGACTGCCATGGCCTGAAGCACACTTCATATTGAAAGCTCACCTAGTTCAACGATGCTTATTAAATCATGCAACAACAGTAGACGTTCAGATTGAGAGAGTGGTATATCGAGCCTGTTCTGTCTACCACTGTAGCTTTGTGTGTTGGGGTTGCTTCGACTCAGGGCTACAGCTCAGACAGATAGAGCCTTTGCACAGTGACATTTAAAAAATGGAGGGAAAAGGACATCCAGAAATGGTTCCATTCAAGTAAAAAATGAGATTTTGATTATTTCACCATTTTTTCAGGTCCACGCTGCTGATATGTTGTCTGCATCATTTTATTGGTTTACTGCATTTGCAACTACATTGTTGAATTAGGTCATGGGCGTTAAAACCGAATGTCAGTGCAGTCAACACCACCAGTACAGCCAACAAAATCAGCACTGGAGAAATTTAATAAGCTTTTTTTGCAGTTGTTGGAAGTGACATGTCCATCGTCTGTGAAAATATGCAAATTTAGTGATAAAATCAGTCCTCCATGCAGAAGCGAGAAGGGACCCAGAACTTACTTTTTTGCATCGCCATCACAGGACCAACGATATTTTTTACATACCAAGTGAATTTTAACTGTCTTAAAATCCATATGTAGTTTATTTCATTTTTATTGTTTACCTTGTCATCAAATGTTAGATTGTTTGGTGTCAGTAACTCAAAATTCAAAGTAATTTTACAACCATACTGTATTCAGCCATCAATACATTCTAGCTGATTCACTTAAAACTTATTGTGTTACATACAGCTGTATTTCTCTCTGTCCTGCTGTGTGTTTTGGCTCAGCTGTAAACTCTATTAGCTTAGTTAACTCGATTAGCTCCATTAGCTATATTATCTCGGCTACACATAAATAAAGCAAAGATTGCTTCCAGCTAAGTAACCCACCTTTCACAATGTTGTTTTATCAGGGAAAAAATAGGGTGAGTCCCCTGATGATTGTAAGTTGAACATTTCTGCTTCTGTAACAAAAACATTTCATGATCTTCATATCTTTGTCGGTCTTCCTCTGAGTAGACAGCCGTTGGCAGTAACTTCAGTGACAGTATGAGAAGCCACGCTGTGCTGTAGTCAGCACTCCATTCAGTTGTCATTTGCTAATCAAAAGTTATACATACACACATCGAAAATCCTTTTGGTCTTGGATACGCCACAGGATTGAAATTTGTTCCTCTTAAACACATTTTGCGCTGATACTGGGACACTATCAGTCTCAAGCCCTTAGCAAGATGTGAAAGTTTCTATTGTGTCTGTCTCTTGTGTGCTCAGTTTCATTGTTGTATACTTATCCCTGCACTAACCTCATCCCTGCACTCCTAAGTAAGTCATGGTCTTGCAATAATCAGTACTTCCAGGGACTGTGGTCAGAGGCTGGCTAGCAAACCTCAAAACTCTCTGCACGAGATTTCAGGGTTCACCCGTTCCACCCTTTCCAGCTTTGTGGCTGAAAAAAACCCCACTGGGTGCTGCAAACGCTAGAAGCTGGTTGGTTGGGTCAGAGAGTAGAGAGAGAAGCACTTTGTTTTGGAGAATGTGGTAAATCTGCAGAGCGCAGGTTTGCTTTGACTACACTGTTGCAGACTGTAACCGAAGCTTTAACTTGCACAGCTCTAAGTTTCTGGTTTCTCTTAAGTCACTTTGTGAAGACAAGTCTCACTTTCTGCTTCTGTCTCTCTCTCTCTCCCCCCTGCTATGGAAACACTCCTCAGCTGAACACTGGCCCATTTTCCTCCTTTTTAACACAAAGCCCTGTGCAGCAAACAGCCATGCTGCCGTGGATGGACTGTACTGTGTGAAGGGACCATGTTTATGTGCTTAACTTATGTGTAAATGCACACATGTTAGTATCTTGGGGTGTGTATCTGTGAGAGAGAGTGTGTGTGTGTGTGTGTGTGTGTGTGTATGTGTATGTGTGTGTGTGTGTTATTCATGTGTTCCCTGTGGTGGAGTAGGAGTAATTGCGGGCTGTGCCTCAGGCCCCTGTTAAACCCCAAATAGGAATAGCGGCCGTCTGATTAGGCGTACAAGCGGTCAGTGGGTCGCGGTAAGTTTCTCTGTTTCTGGCTTGAAGACGAGACCTATTGCAGGCACCAGTAATTATGGAAGTGAACAAAAGGAGTCCAGTTACTGTGGAAATAAGCCCTTTTTCTGTGTTCAATGAGGCTGAGTAGGTAACTTAAATGCCTCTGAAAGTAATCAAAGCACTGCCAATCATATAACCTGCTTTTTTGTGTTAATTAGTGCCATCAACGCACGCATAATATCTAATTGTGAGAACTTTCTTTTTTGTTGTTAATCTGAAAAGATTTATAAGTTGGTTGAACCCCACTATTCAACATTTTTGAGTGGCCTTGATTCTCTCAGCTCCTTAATTAGCCTTTAAATCTAAACAAACCAACAAACAAACAAAAAGAAAAAACAAACAACATGGGTTTATGCCCAAGAAACCATTAAATCAAGCCAATACTTTTTTCTGAAACAAAAAGTCACTGTGGTGCACACAACTGAAACAAAGTCATGAAAAACAAAGTATATTAACTCCATTTTTACAGAGCAATGTGTCACTAACCAGAACCAGAAGAAGAAAAACACGTATAGCATACATAAAGAAAACACTGCCAGTTTTATGGAGGCATTTAAAAACTTTTAAAAAAGGATTATTCTACAGTCATGAATTAATTTTGTTATGAGTAATAAAAGTATAGTATTATTTGTATAATAGGCCAGGTTTTAGTCTGGGTATTTTAATGATGGACTAACAGGATACTCCATTCTTAGAGCTGCACTGTTCGCATGACTGGAGTCATAGATACTTCTGTCCAAATAGAAGTGGGACTGCGTAAATTTTCTCTTTGTCTTGCATTTATTATGCACCCCTTAAAGTCCTGTCAACATCCTCTTTCAGAACTAGAATTCTCTGCATCATTCAGAGTTCTTAAAAAACTCACATTCTCTATGACAGTGCAAATGTAAAAAGTAACTGCAAATGATCATTAACACATCTTAAGTAAACCTGGGGATCGTGTGTTTTTCTAATTTAGATTACAGATTACACACACACATGATGCTTCAGAGTAAGTGGATATGAGTTTTTTGCCATTCCCCATCAGCATCCTTTTAAGGCATTTTGGGAAAAGAAAGCAAGAACAAGAACCTGTTGTGAAGAGCTTGTGGTGTGCTGGTAATTAATGTCCCCCAGGAAGCTGCTGCAGAGCTGGTTATTAGTTTCCCCAAAGGAGCTGGAACCTCATTTCTAAAGAGCACAGTGAGACGTGTGCTCAACCAGAACCAGAGAGAGAAAGACAAAGTATAATGTATGCATGTATGGGGCCTACATTAAGGGGCCCAGTGAAAACTGATTGAATTGGCTGTTTGCCTTTGTTTAAAAACACCCGTTTTTCCCCTTCCTGCTTCCTAGTTTTCATATATTTTCAAGTGAAATTACATCTAAAAATAAACTCACCAGAGACACATGTGAGGCAGTTAATCTAAATTTTTCTTTTTAAATGAAGCTTACACAGATGCATTGTTTTTTAGAACCAAGACAATGAGTTGATGGTGTATTTAAAATGTGGATTATGCAAATATGCAAAACTCACTCCCCAAGATGGTTTGTATGAGAACCAGCTGAGTTTATGCAGCCCAACATCATGTACAATCTTGACCTAAAAACAGTCTGATATGCTTGTTTTCTCCCCATCAGCATTAACAATGCCGCCACTTCCAGCTTTTACTTTGTAATGGCCCCATGTTGTGTTTTAAGGTGGATTTTCTTATCAAAGGGTGAAGGGTGTGCTTTATGGAAATGGAGTGTTTTCTGTTCTCCAGCCTCAGACATCCGTCACTGGGCTGAGCTTTTGACAGTGATGGATTTCATACTTAGCGCAGTCTGAGCTCTGAGCTCCCTTGATGTTGCTCAGTTTTGGGATTTTAAAAAAAAATAAAATGGTGTGTAATATGACTGTTTTGGAGTTTGAGGGTTGTGGAGAAAAATGTCTGGCATTCTGAGGACAGAGACACCAATGTATGCTTTGCCTTCACCGCTGCACGATTCTAGTGTTACCTTAAGATCCTTCACATCATTGTTGCCAAAAAGAGGCTAAATTTACAAGGTAGCTATTTATATTCAAAACAAAAAGAAAGAAGTCAGTAGAGGTCAGAATGAAGGAAACTTGTTTGAGAAAAAAAATAGCAAAAAGATGATGAAAGATGATGAAAGATGCAATAGCAGCAAAAATAAAACAAGATTATAAAAAATAGAAAAGTGATACAGCAGATGAGACAAACAGAAGCATAAATTAGCTGCAAAAAATCTAGTGAAGAAGAAAGAAAGAACAGGCTTTTATACTATAAGAAAGGAACAGATCTTGGTCAGCGTCCTTATATACATGTAGCCCACTGTTATGGGTATACAAAGGGGAAATAAAAAATGATTGGAAAGCCTAAAGGTAAACTGTTTTGACCCACAGAAACACTGTCAAACATAGTTAAAATGTTGTTATACATGAAATAAGTGTTTGTGTCTGTTTATGTGTCCTTATGTAAGCGATCTGTGTTACTTTTTTTTTTTTCATTTTGATTTTTTTCAATTTTTTTTATTCATTCAGCAATAAAGTATTGTTTATAAGAGTTTCAAGCTGTACTTACTAACATGTATATGTAATAAAAAGTCGCCCCTACATAATAGATACAACATTTACTGCATTATGCCCTGAAAACACACTGAAGACAGGCAGCTAGTGTTGTTGTATATTTCTTTCACATTATTCTCATAAGCACCCTGCAGCCATAGTTAACAAAATCCAGTTTGTATTCACTACTTTTAGTAGATCTCAGTGCCAAGTGAGTCTCTTTTAAACACACTTATATGCAAATCAGTATAATCAGTCTGTGCATTTCTATCTGTGTTAGTGTGTGTGCATATTTGTATAGCTCCTTGGTAAGATGCTTGTAATATTTTGGCTACCTTGAGCTTTAGTTTAGCAAGTCTTAGTAAGACTGGGTGCTTGATAACATCTTGTCTAGCCTGGAAAGTTAAAAGTTTTCTTGATCAGCATTGCAGATGTAAAAAAGGAAGAGAGGGATAAATTTAGTTTCACCTCTGATCATTGTCTCTGTTTTTGTTTCTTTTTCGCAGTTGGCCAAAAAGATAAGGGAAAAGTTTAACCGCTACCTGGATGTGGTGAACAGGAACAAGCAAGTGGTGGAGGCCTCATACACCGCTCACCTCACTTCTCCACTCACTGCAATACAGGACTGCTGCTCCATACCAGCATCCATGATGGAGTAAGTAACTTTCCCTTTATCACACACTATCACACACAAACACACACAAAGGAACGTGCACTTTTCTCTCTTCCTTTTCGTGCTCATAACCCTCACACAGAAATCTCTGCAGGAGGTTCATTCTCTGTCTGTAAACCCACCTCCCACTGTTAGCACCTGCACTCAGCTCTCTTTACATTGCATTATGCTTCAACTACACACACTCACACACACAAATCCCCATCTCTCCTTTGTTAAAACATGTTTTGATCACCGTTGGATTACATCATATAATTTACAGCCCAGAGCAGTGCTGGCACGCTCTGATATTTGGCAGCGTTTTTCAAACTCTGCCCTTATTTCAGAGCTGTTGCTGCAGTGTACCTTGATATTAAAAAGTTTTATGGTAATTGGAGCTTTGGAAGGCTGGGAAATATTGAGGTTCAGTGTATAATGAAGTTTATTTGAAGGCTTGAGATTTTAAGGCATTGACTACAACTCATATTCACCAGATTTTTTATTATTATTATTATTATTTCATTGAGAAATTGAAAAACTTCTGAACCCTCTGAACACAATGAGGCAAACAACTGAATTTATTATATGGCCTTCATTGTGTTTCTTGTAAATGTAGCCCTTAGGCCAAAGTAAAATGGAGGTCAAAGTAAAAAAAAAGTAAAATTGATGCCCACATGGCAAAAGTTTTTAGTTTAAAATTACCCCATCCTATAGACCGAGCTTTTCAGCCAGTCACTAACTGCAGTAGGCAAAAACACAGTTCAAAGCCAAGCTCAGAGAGAGAGAGAGAGAGCTGCTTTCAGTTCTAATCTACAGAGCAGCAGCTGTCTCTACTCCCCCAACCCCCCCCCTTCCATTTCTGTCTATCTCCCTCCCCTTTATCAGCCGATGTAACCAGTTATTGCTCTCTGAAGTTTTCGCACTGCAGACTTCATAGGCTGCAAGGTCACCTGTCCTTTCCTCACTCGTGTGCAGAGGAGACCGCCTGGCTTCAGGGCCACTGGCCACCTGTAGCCCCATCATGCATGTGACATGCTGTACATACACGAGACAGTTGTATTTACATGCAGTCATGTCATATTTATGTCTTGACATGTTGGTCCAAAACCATGGATTTACTGCTCTGAGAGACAGTGAAAAGGAGAAATTGCTGAGAAAATATTATAGAAGACTTCGGTAGGAAGAGTGAAATGATGCAGGGGGAGTCTCATGGGTGGTAGTGGGTGGACATACCAAACTGAAGCTGAGTCTGACAGATCCCTAAACTTCAAAGGATCTTCCTGAGGGCAGGAAAGAGGCACAGAGCTCTTGCACTTGCATTTTTGGGGGATTTATGCAGGATTGTGAGATACTTTGAGGAGCAATATGTAGAATAACTTATCTCTCTCTTTCTGAACATGCTGCATCAGGGTTACTAGCTGAGGAGCCAAGCACCTCATGTTGGGTTAGGCTTTGATATGCTCCCAGTGTGTATGTCGAAAACTGAGGAGAACTTCAGTTTTTGGGTTGGAGGGAGTGTTACAGGTATAACAGCATCTCAATAGAAATATATACAGAATAAAAATGTTACTGATATGCTTGAAATCCTTTAGAAACAGTGTCATTGTGAAACCGAAAAACGTCCTGTTCTGTACATGCGTGGGTCACAAATCTTGTAAAAAATCAATTTAAGAGATTCTTGTGGAAATGAATGTGTATGTTGTGTTCAAAGGAGTAAAAAAGAACAATTATCTGATTATTGTTACACTTAAATATGAGAATATTAGCCTAACAATCATTTCAGCCAGTCTGTCATGATAAATATTTAAACATCGTTAGCAAATAGGTTGCGATTAAGAACAATTCAGTGATGGTCCATCCTTTTTGCTTAAAAGAAAATGGACAAAAATTAAGCCTAGTAGTTGCCAACCATACAACACTGTCCCTCGTTCATATTCAGCTAAGAAATTATCCTCAGTTTCATAAGCACATTGCTTCATAAATGCATAAAGTGCAGAAGAATAAAAACATAAGAAGAAACAAGTAAGGAACATGGACAGAAATAGGTTGCATAGGATTTATGATGGAATCAGAACGAAGTTTTAGCTCCTTGTAGTTCACTTCAGAGTGTCCTTCATTAGTCTCGGGCATCAGCTGCTTCTCAGGGTCTCAGCCGGGTCAGCCAGTTTAGAGGGGGATCGGGTGGTTCACAGGGTGTCCATGTCGGTTAGCCGTCAAGCTAGCAGGCTATCATTTCACAGGGAGGCCACAGAGGGCAGTGCTTAGTGCCTAGTGGTATGCTTTAATCACTGCTCGGCCTCAACACCAGGCTGTACCTGAAAATAGTAAAAGTATGCGACTCGTTGAGTTTGTGGGGATGCGTGTGTGATTATATTTTTAACTTGCAATCTCCAGGTGCTCATTTCAACAATTCCTCTGCTGTGCAGTTGTAAAAGTGAGAAGTGTGCTTGGGAGCAGCCCAGATGGCGTTTAACAGTCTCGTTTCACCAGTAGTTCTTGATGAGCTGTAAAAGGACTGTGCCAGGAAAACACAGTTCATATGAACCCGAGTTCTTTAAGTGGTAAACTAACAACTGTCTCTTCAAAATAAAAGGAGAGAAAGGAAGAGAAAAGGTAGATGTAGAGGCCAGTAAAATTTGGAAAGGTGTTCCCAGACATGGCAGGGCCATTCCAACTGCCTGCAGGCATGTCACAGTGCTTGGCCAGCAGCCTCTCAGCCTCAATAAGTCTTGTATTTCATCACAATACTTTGCTTTGATTCTGTCATAATACAAAGAATCAAAAGATTTTAAATTTTGACATGATGCTTGTATAGGTAAAAAGTGGAGGCACCAAAGTTATAACTGTTCATCCTGAAGGACACAGAAATATTCATGGCAATCCCTCCAGTTATCCATATTTTAGTCAAAGCTAATTCACATGGTGTCCCCCCTCACATAAAGTCAGCACCATTTCTACCTCCGTTACTGTATCAAGAACAGATGGAGGAAAACTTTTTTTTACCTGGCTCCTATTTGTGACAGATACCAATTTATTTCATGAGTCAGGATTTGACTTTCCAGTTGCCTAGACACAAAAGTCTGTGTTTGGGAAGGATTCCTTTAATTGACAGGTCATAAAAAATAATTGCAATAGTGTCTTTGTACACTACACTGTAGTGTCAGAATTGGAAATGTTATATTTGAGATAACTGAGATATGCTTTGTGTAGAAAAAACCAATATGTATCACAAACTCAATATATGATAGAATTTATTTAATGTTTTCATTGAAGGTTCCCCGACTTATAGTTTGGTTGCACTCTTTCTTTAGCTTTGTGCAAACATGACGGGGTTAGCATGCGTCTGAGCTGCTGCTCAAAAGCTGCCTAACTACTCCAGTGAGTGAGGGTTTGCTATACAATATGTCGTAATATCATATGAGAGATGATATTGCAGAATTTCCAGTACCTTCACTCATAAATTAAAACAAAGATTAAAGACACCATAGTGCTAATACAGAGCTCCTGTTTCTTAGGAGGAATTCTCACTATCTGAGCCACTGGCAGATTTACAGTCCAGATCAAGAGTATGTGTGGCACCAGTGAGCAGCTTTTCAGTGAGAGCTTCAGATCAAGCTGATGTTCTGGTTGCTCATTCAGCATGGTGATGATACCTCTCTCTGCGCATAAGAGATGGAGATTGAGAAAATACCAGGCAGGTTAAGAGGGGGTTTGTTTAAGTGACTATAGCAGGTGTTAATGTTTGGCGACCATCAGGACTTTTTCCTCTCTGTACACATGCCTCTGTTAATGTCAACCTTTTCCTCTTACCTCCTTCACTCTTTTCCTCTTTGTTGCTGCTTCTGTTTATTTTTCTCCTCTTCCTCCCACTGTTTACCTTTTTGATATACTCCCTTCTTCTTCATATGCATCCCAATCCCTTACATCCTTTTTTTCCTCCGCCTTTGATATTCAAGGACAGCTAAACTGTTTCCAGTGCTTAAACGCTTTTCTGGACTTATCATTTAATTTTTCTCAACCAGGTGCATTCTCCTTTAAATTAGCTAGAATATGAATTAAACCCTCCCCGGTGATAGTTGATCCTCCCTCCCCCAGCATAGCAGTGTGAGGGTATGAATGAAAGAGGGAGTAGAAAGGATGGCAAACATGACTGGCAGTGGAAACAAGTTGAGCTAGTCAACAACAACTGTGTGATGTTTTCAGGCAGTTATTTTCATCAACATAGCAACAAGCTGTCCTTCGGCCATGTTATTGCATGCCTATCTGTAAGCAGTCAAAACCTTTTTGACTGACATGTGAAACCATTATGTAAAGCTTTAAACTCTTAATGCAGCTCAGAACAGAAGCAATGTAACAAAATTTGAGTCTACATATTGATATCACAATCCGATCTGTTTGGTAAGAGCCTTCTTTAAGCACTCTCCACCAGGCTGCATGTTGCCTGCTGTACCACTGCTTTTCACTGAGGGACTGCAGACACATTAGAAAGGGTATTACTTCTGACGTCGTAACTTGCACAACAGCGAGCCTCTTCAAGGTTGTTGTATTCACTGGACTTTTTCAAATAGCATATGATTGCCTCCCCTGTGGATATACATGGTTCCTGCTGCAGGGTACAGCTTAATATAACAGATTTTATATAAACACGAGATGATAAGTAACTGCTAAACATGGCAGGTGCTGCCTTATTTAGACGTGTTAGTTTCAAACTGTGTGCTACCACACTCTGAGTGTCTTTTCTCCAGTTTTTCACTGAAGGTTTGTGGCTCCAAAATAGACATGCTAAAGAAGAAAATTGTTTTCTTCTCCTTTAGCATGCCAACCATTGCCTCTTTCGATACATTGTATAAATTAAATGTCACTTAGGGCTAAATGTAAATGAAGATGTCAGATTTCAGTCAGATTAAAAGAAACATCAACTAAATTGTATTATATTTATTTTTTTCTCAAGGACACTCACAGGCCCATTACTGGTGCTTTTGAATACTCTTCAGGATTATTTCTAATTACTGCATAGAGAAGAATCCCTTTTGGGAGATATGATAATCAAGCAGGCATTCCTAGGATACATTATTAATATGCATAGTCAGTGGGAGACTTATTTAAAGCAGAAATGAATTTACTTTGGAACATTCCTGGGTGAGAGTTTGAACTTAAACAATTATTCTTTATATTCTGCAAACCAAATCAAGCTTGTAAGTTTTCTTTGCATGTGTCTGACGGGTTCACCCTCTTTGCTAAACCAGATTTTTTTGCCCTCATTAAGATGTCTGATCAGCCTCAGCCTCCTCCCTGCGCTCTCTCCCTCTCTCGTTCTCATATGTTTTTTTGATGTGGAATTCAAAGCGGCTGCAAATGTATTTTTTATCTGGCACACATTTTGCTGAGCGTCCTGCCCACCCCTCCTATGCAGAGCGGGTTGAAGGAGAATGGTAATGACTTTGGCCTTATGGGACTCTAAATGAGTGAAGTTCAAACGCAACCTGTACATCACAGCACCTGTCAATCAAACTGGGCTAGTGCCAGGTCTGCAAGCAGAGGGAGCCAAGAGTGTGTGTATGCGTGCATGTGTGCGTGTGTGTTTATGTGTGCACTAGTGTCCGTGTGTTGCTAAGCCAGAAAAGGGGGTTGGTGGGTTGATTCTAGTAGGAGGGGTGGAGGGATCAAAGCGCCCAGGCATGGTGCAGTGCAGAATGGACTGCTCCTCTGCATATCTCCCCTTTTGTCAGCTCATAAATCTAGTAGTGTGAGCTCTGGAAACCTGGATTTACCATCAACACATGCATTTTTGAAATTTCAAAATAGTCTGCATTGTTTCTTAACACTGAAACAAATGACTGAAAAATGATTTGTCCTTGAATAAAAACGTGGCTAAAATTTACTGACTGCAACACCTGCCTCATTTTTTTGACGCCTCTTGAACACATCAGGGTGTTTGTATGCTCAAGGACGACACTACATTACTGGAGCACATGTTTTACACGACAGTAGAGCTCTGTGTAGAGTCCAGTTACAGTTCAAGTAAGCATCTCTACTTAGAATTATGACCAGCTTGATATTTTCAAACATAATGTAATTGTCCATTATGAGCTCATTCATATTGCAGATATAAGCAATATTGCTGATCCGCTCTTTGGTCAAAGCTTTGCAACTGTACAACCATCTTGTTTCATCAGTGCAAACATCCATTGTATTTAGTATCTCAGAAAAAGAATGTGTTAAAAAACAAAAGCCTCATGGTTTCCATGTGTTGCTTAATCCTAGGTGTTTTTGACTAATGATACACAGTTATTTAAAAAAAAAACTGGTTAAGCAATGTTTTTCCTCTGGCTAAACTTAATCATCTATGTATTTACCAATGTACCAATGTACCATAACATTGTCTCTACCATGATATTGTCTTATCATTAGCAAGGTACTTTTCCAGTGCAGAAACATAAAAAATACTTGAATTTTAATAATATATGCATATGTTTCAGTTTGAGAGGCAACAGTCTCCACCATAAACAATGGCTCAGTGGCAACCAATGATTTTACCTTTTTATTTCCTGTTTTTGGTAGAATCTTAAGTTCCTAAGTTGAAAATGGCACACAGGGAATAAAGGGCGATGTTAAAAATTCAACAAAGAGACTGATAATACAAGTTGGGGCTCTCTGGCAGGAGGGTTGAATCATCAGATGAGTGGGCAGTCCCTCTACAATCACGTTCAGATGTACTCAGGGAGCTGGGTATTGGCTTTCTTTGGGAGAAAAGTAGAATTCAAGCAGTTTTCCATGGAAAATATTATGCACTTGCCATAACTCCTACTTTAATATGAGGTCTGGGCAACAGATGATATAACCAGCGGTACTATTCAGCTCAAATGAAACAAGCAGGGTCTATTAGTTTTAACAGATGTTTCACATAATTGGATTAACTTCATGGTTTCACATAGATTTCTCCACCATTTGTGTAAATCATGCAGATATCCGTTAAAAGCTTTTTTTTTCTTTAAAACATGAAGTCAGATCTCTTTGCAAACCTGCAAGTTTGGTTTTATTGGACAAAAAGCTGTGGAGCAGTAAATCTGTTAGTGCTGCAAGAAAAGTCAGAGCTGCTCCACCGGCAAGTGGGCTGGACATGCTCTGTAAATGTTTCAAATTTTGCCTGTTTGTGTGTATTTAGGTTTGATGGAAACTTCAATACCAACGTCTCCAAGACCATCTGCTGTGACAGACTTTCCCCCACCGTCAGCAGCCGAGCTTTCAACCCTGGACGGGACCTCAACTCAGGTTTGTTAGATGAACTGACACACACACTCACACAGAGACACATACACACAAAACACAAACATACCAAAAAAAGCTAAGGCAATTTGCTAGCATACAAACTGACCTGATTTAAACAATGAAACATGGCCACACAAAGCTAACACCATTTTAACTTTGGAATCCATTTTCGGGGAGTTTTGAGATTAATGCCAAATGATGAATAATTACCAGCAGTTGCATAGCAACTAGTTTTTAATTAAGAAGTTGTTTTATCTTTTTAGTTCTTTTCATCCTCTGAAATGTTAAAGGAGAGGACATTGATCTGAGATGGAAATAATTAGCTGTGCATGTTTGACGAGATGTTTTAAGTCTGTCTTGCACTTCCCCACACACTTTCTTCCCTTTATCTTTCTGTCTCACTTCTGTTTTTGCCACCCTTTGATTTTCAAATGATTTTTATAGCCGGAGATCAAATGCACTTTGTTTGACTTTGCTTGACTGTCTGCGGTTAAATTCAGGTAGTTAATGTTTTATAATCTTGTTGATAAGGGCTCTGTTGGTTCTGTCCTCTCTTAAGCTCAAGTGGAAAATACCTCAGCTGTCATAAAACATTGGTTTATTTGTGTTTCAATGGTTCATACATGTAACCTCAATGTCATCCTCACAGACTGTGCAAGAGAGAGCAATGGAAATCAGTTTGTTCATTTCTCACTGCTTCCACAGTGCGTTTATTGAGGCTCCAGATTGCATGAGCACATTGCAGAATAGCTTCATGTCAAATCCACATACGTCTGCACCACATATGATGGTCTGCTTTTCATTACAAAGAAAGTGGATAAAATTGACTAAAAACCAGGCAAAGGCCAACTTTCCCCTGCTGTTTTTTCTGTTCTTCTGCCATTGCTTGCTTTGCGGTGTGTTCCCTTTGCGTTTGTGACACTTATGACACACGCGAGCCATATTTCCTGGAATATTGTTCCACTTTCCCTGTTTCTCTAAAGCCTCCAGTTTCAATCACACATCATAAAATCACTGGCAGTTCCCTCCAGGAATTTATGATTGTGTGATTGCAAAAATTAAGAGGCCAAATGCTCATATGTTCATACTGTTATTTTAGGTGTCTAATAGAAGAGATTTACATACTTCAGTTTACAAAAAACACAACATTTTTCTTCAAACTGTCCACTGTTGTGGCACTCATTCTCTAAAAGCTTCAGTGTAGCACAGTACCGGTCTGCTCTGATTGGTCAGTTCACACACGCTTGAACCTAACTGAACCTAGTTTAGATTACAGAGTTTATTGACAGCACTATGTGGTATAATTTGAAGCATCATGGAAACCTTGTAGACTGATCTCAGAGGCACAAAAGTTACACAAGCATGCTCAACTATCTGAGTAACCTACTTACCACAATATTTTGTATAATAACACAAAAGTGTTGCAAATTTTAGCTCAGGATTTAAAAGAAATTGCTCAGATTGTGTCATTTTGCATGCAGTAATCCAGAGGAACTCTACAAGATCCAGATGGGACTGCTGAATGACGTCAATGAGCTTCAAATGAAGTGCTTGTCATATCATCAAACAGCTCCTGGAATGTCCCCCAACACTGTCAGTGTGATTGAGTGGGGCTGTGCCAGATTTTTTGTAACTGTCAAACATTTATGCCCCCTTTTCTGTAGCAACTTACCATTTGTTTAGGTGTGACCTTTTTTTGTTGGTTTGTTTGGAAAAAATATTAGGGACTTCTGCTGTTATTCTGGTGTATCGGATTTATTGCATCTTTTTCCATTCTTTGACTTTTAATTTGTTGTCCCACAATCAGCTGTGGCCATTTTAAAGATTAGCACTTTTCCTCTGTACATGTTTGGAAGACAGAAGGCATTTGTGTATTTGTAGCATACTGAATTCTTTACTTTCCACTGCACCCTTGATATTGCAGTTGCCCCCTTTTCGTCCCTTTGTACCTCCAACGTCATTTGTTCTTCTGCCATGCCATTGCTGCATTCTCTCCTATTTTTCCAGACATCCCAGCCTGCTCCTCTCGCTGCAAACCATTCATAATGACTGCCATTCATAACACATCACCATCGGCTGGGTTTTATTTTCCTTACAAGCCAGCCATGGCGAGTTCAAGTTACCCCTGCGGCTCCCCTCTCCTCTCCCTGTCCCTCACACTCAGCTCTCCTTGACCCCCACGTTCCCAGCATATTCATTCACTCCCATTTGTCTCAGCCCAGTCTAAACAAGCAGCTACAGAGGGGAAGGAGGGAGGGAGCGGGTGAGAGAGTGAGGGATAATTGAGAGGGAGAGAATGATGAATGAAGAGGAAGAAAGAGGGCGTGAGAGCTGATTGAAATGGAGTATTTGTATCAAGACTGCATTGTGTTCCGTCCGTCGTCTCTCCTCTCATCTTCCATTTTTACTTTTTTTTGGAGGAAGTGGAAGATAGGAGAGAGATAGATGTGGGAGGCATCAAGAGTGATACCAGCAGGTGGGAGTTAAAAGACAGGTTATTGAGAGATGACTTGTGTGGTGTGCTGTGTGATTAGGTGACTAGTTTGGTCCATCTTCCTTCTACCATACCATATTTTTTCTTTTCCCAGCCTTGCTTCCTGTGCAATTTCATCCGTTTTTTTTGGGTTATATTATGATATTATGTCACCTCTAATATTCTGCTGTTCCCCCATTATTTTCTGCTTCCATTTTGTCGTCAGCCTTCAGATGTCTTGTATGATTCCCATAGGATGCATTGCTTCAGGAACTTAACTATATGTGCAAGCATGTATGTTGATACTTTCATTTCCAGCCTCCAGGTGGGAAAAATGTCACATTGACTTGTATTAACCATGACATGGTGCTTTTTTGGTTATGTCAGTAATAAGCTGAGAAACAAAATAACACAAAACCAGAGCCATGAAATTAACAGAACAAACCAAATTCTTCTTGTCCAGGCAGTTTTTTTGTCTTTATATAAGCCCTTTCATTTCTTAGCATTAAGTAAGCAGCACTTCAACCAAAGTAAACTGAACTCAAGCAAGTTACAGCATATAACACATCGTGTGAATCGTGTGCTTCTGGTTTTGTGGAAATGTAGCATCAGACTCAATGTGCAGAAGCTTATTACAATTTTTAATAAAGTCTTAAGCCACTGTGGCACTGAGACTTTAGAGATGGCGAGGTTGATTCGTCCATAGCCCAGTCTTACAGCCAAACATTTTGACAAGCCTCAAAAAATCTGAACTACTCTTCAATTGGTGGTGTGGAGATGTTTCTTGTGCATCTATCTAATCCCATGAATCTCTATATCCTGATCAATTGGCACAAAATTCAGCACTGACCTGTAATGTTTCCAGGCAAAACATTCTGATGTCTTCAGTGTCTTTTCCTCTAATATCAGCATGAGGATCATGTGTGAACAGCTGCCCACAACCACCAGCATGACATATTTAGCACGCTGTATTTGGTAAGAGTTTGTTACTCACTGTTTGATCATCCTTGGTGGCTGAGATGATGGTTCAGGTGTTTGAAGAGTTTGTTAGGCTAAGTTGATGTAACTGCACTGACTGACTAAATGCCACGTCAAACAAAATCAAAACCCTAAACAAAATTTCTCCAAACTAAACAGGCCTCCATTTTTTTAACAAGGGATGTGAAATAAACGAATTTCACAAGGCAAACTGAGACACTGCCAAAGAAATTACATTACATAACATGGTTATAGAACTGAATCTTCCCGTCATCTTTCACAGTTCACTAATTCAGCATGCCTACCTAATCTTAGGGCATCCCTATAGTTAAATTACAGTCTGCTGTACATTGACACCGTCTTCTGTGAAATGAAATGCAAGAGAGCTTCCAGTGTTCAATCAATAGCACCACAGTGAAACAGATCTTTTAAAATAGACCACAATGAAGATACATTTGAGTGGCACATTGAGTAAATTCTTCAGATTTCTATGTAATGCATCATTCCCTGCTAGCATGCGATACTTATAGCTGTACATGTGGTGCATTTATATAAGGATGTGGATGCACATGTATCAAAGCAGGCCGTTTCAAATTGTTGTATTATGGTTGAAGGGAATGGATGTTATTTGGGTCCTGTTTCTTGGCTTGTTCATCTGTTTCTGGGGAGATCTAAACATCAGTGGCAGAGTGGAGCACTGTAGCCTGACAGATGTATATAGAGCCCTTCTTCCACTGTCAACACAACTGAGTGTTTCCTGTTTATATGAGCCTCGGAGATGGATAGAGTGACGGGGCAGGGATGATGTATGATGTGCGACTGCGGTGTGCAAGAACCTGACAGGTCTCAGAAAAGTTGTTGGCCAAGTACATGTAGCTGGAGGGGCATTTCGGTGTTATTTGTAATGTTTGGCAGTTGGATAATTTCACAGTTAACTATTTGTATATAAATATAATTTGTTTTGGATTTTTATGCTAAATATTTTACATCAGATTTTTCTCCATTTCCATAGAAAAACATTTTTTGGCTCATAAAATTGCTGCAGGGTTGGAAAAGGTTAATATAAGGTATTTTTGCAGGTGATTAATTCAACACAATCACAAGCCAAGAACCACATTTGGGACTATTTATACCCAGCTGACATGCAAAAATGGCGGTTAGCAAGTCTGGCAAAGACCATGGTTTTAATTAACAAGATAAAATCCTACCCCATCTATGGAATCCTCCATTTAAAGAAAAACAAATAGTCAGTAATGTATACAGCTGCTAATGACCTGCAGAAACCACAATGAATATTTATTAGTAGTATGAAATTAAACGTTGCAACACTTGTCTCAATCAAAGCGAACTTTGTCCTATAAAATATTGTACTGGACTGAATATTATAGATTCTTTTCCAGCCAAAAATAAGATGCAGTTTCTTATGTCTTTTAGCTAGAGCTACAAGTTCAGAATTCCAGCTGATTTGCATCCAAACACAGTTTGTGCTTCCCACTCTGTTTCTGTTCTTGTCTTGTAAAGGGCCCAAAGTTTCTATTTGTCTCTCTCTAACTCTAGATTCCCCCCACCTCCCCCCTCCCTGCTACCCCTCCCCCACCTCATTGTGAAAAGGCCGTTTTGTGTTGCAGCGAGCGGAAAGGAAGTTGCTGGCTTTGTGATGGGATCTCTGTGAAGATACTGTTGACTTTGTGACCCAGTAAAAGGGAAAAAAATGGGTCTGTTAGTGTTGAGCAAAGACTTAGGCTTAGTGTCTGCAGAGGTTATAGTTACGGCTGTTATTTCAGCTTGCCCTGCAGTCACAGTTATGACATGCAGATTGACATCCGGTATCCACATGCAAGAAATCTACTGTATATTTCCTGTTAGTTGAGCAGTTCAAACTACTTTTTCTAAATAAACCTGATTTACTCAATAAAAGGAGTGAAGGGTGGGGGCTATTTACATATCTATGCCAGTACTTTAGAGCCCCTGAAATGTACCTTCAATTGTAGTTACACCTCATCGTTGGTCCAAGCCAAGAAATATCTGGTCCTGCTTTTGACTCATTCCTTTTCATCCTTCAGTCTTTTTTTGCAGCTAAGAAGCCAACCCTCTGCTTCCTGTTTACACAAGCACATGCATGCCCATACAATCCTAATTGGTCATGTGATAGGTCATGAGATTTTTTCTTAAATGATGCTATAACACTCAGCTTGACCAAGATGGTTTTAGTGGTCGTGTGGCTGTAGGAGTAAAGTAGAGAAGTTATAAAAGTTTGTAGCCAGCAACGTCATATCTTAGTTGTCTATAGTTCAGTCGACAGCTAAAAACATACCAAAGCATTAGCCAAAAACTAAAACGTTAAGCATGAACATTATGAACACATGAAGTGTGTTTTTTGGACTGATCTTGGGATGGGAATGGTTTCTTTCACACACTCTGAATCATTTAGAAATCACAGTTAACTTTGAACTTGAAAATGTCTCCCCTCTGGTAGAGGCTGTGGTTTTTATCCTCCCTGTTTCTCTCTCCCTGCTCCCCTTTATCCTTCCCTCTTTTTTAACATATTAAATCTGCTGTCTCTTCCTCCTTAAAGTGTTGGCAGACAACCTGAAGTCCAACCCAGGGATAAAATGGCAGTATTTCAGCTCAGAGGAGGGCATCTTCACAGTCTTCCCTGCCCACAAGTTCCAGTGCAAAGGAAGTTACGAGCACCGCAGCAGGTATAAGCTGCCTTCTACTTTTTTTTTTTTTTTTTTTTAAACAGACATCACTCACTTTGAAGAGTCACCTCCACCTCACACTCTCCCACCCTCTGGCCAGCTCCTCTCCCTCACCCCTCATCACTTGTCAGTTGTTGTGGGGTGGCCCAGAGGGCACGATGATGGCATGTCGCCCTCACACACACACCCTGACCACACATGCCCTTGGCAGGAATGTGGCTCTGGACCATTAAAGCCTGTTGGAATTTCACACCTCCAGTGTTATGCTCACGGCTTAAAAAGACATCTCCTTCTCTCTCCTCTTCTTTTCTACATTCTTTTGTCTTTTTTTGCATTTTTTCTCCTTTTTTATTTTGTCTTTAAGATTTTTTTCCCCTTTCCCGTTTGAACCACTGAGCTGGCATACAGCCATGAGAGAAATGACATTTCTTGGCGTGCTTCAAGTGTGAATGAGGCTTTGTGAGTGCATCACTCTACTGCTTGGCCCTGTGTCCATGTGTCCTTGTGCAGCAGACCACACACATGCAGCAGGCACAGAACATCCAACCCTCTGCAACCCCATATTCCCTCAAGCTGATAATATATGTACATTAACGTATACAGAAAACATTTAAGACCTCCAGTGAGGCCAACAGCAAGCTCATTTTTTAAAGAAGTGCTTTGTCTCTTTAACGTCAAGAGTTCATCATGGATTTTTTTCCCCTATTTTTGGGGAATTTTCTTACTTGTGGCTGATGTTTATTGTGTTCAGTTTTTTATATAACCATGTTTTTGTATGGCTTTGAAAGTGATAAAAATATGCAATATGTTTGTCAGTTTTTTTTTTAAAAAAAGCATAGAATAAACAAAATTTGCAATTCCTATAGTAACTTCTGGATCTAGAAGGCTTTTTGCTTTAGAAAAATTACTCAGCTATGACTAAGTGATAGTCAGAGAGAGTCAAATATCCACTGAAAGTAAAAAAATAAAAGAAAGGAAATCTCCCATTAAAACTGTAGCAGAGTTTAGACTGGACAAGAAATGAAACTGTGATTAAAGCAAAGGAATAGGGGGAAAAGACAAAAGATGCAAAGTTTAGTTATCAGATGAGTGACCTGTGAAGTCATGTTTTCAATATCTACATACATTTTCTCAAGCTTATAGAGAATTCATTATGTGTTTCCATTTTTAATGCACTTAAATGTAATGTTTTCCTGTTTGTTCTAGATTTATTATCACTGTATTATCACTAATGATGTTACAGTATGTGTTAATATTGACTGTACTGTCAATTGTCTGATCCTGATGTGCATGTTTTCTTGTGCCCCTGCAGGCCTGTGTATGTGTCTGCAGTGCGTCCCCAGTCTAAACACATTGTGGTGATGGTGGACCATGGAGCGTCTGTCACAGACACACAGCTTCAGATCGCCAGGGACTCTGCACTGGTCATCCTCAATGCCGTAGACGAACACGACAAGGTTGGTGAAAAAGAACACAACTTATATCTCTTACCACACTTTATTCAGAAGAATGTAATTTAGGGTTCATAAGTAGAGCATCAAATGTGCTTGAATGCTTTGTAAAATCAAAAAAACCCACAAATGTTTAGTGACATCTGGGTGCTACGACCAGCATTTGGTTTAATCTCGTTATCGTTCCTCTTCAGATCTCCATCCTGTCAGTGGCAGAGACGGTTCGCTCCTGTTCTCTGGACCAGTGCTATAAGAGTCTGCTCTCTCCAGCCACCAGTGAGACCAAGAGGAAGATGAGCACCTTCATCTCCAACATTAAGGCCTCTGATGGAGCCACACAGCATGCAGCAGGCTTCCAAAAGGCCTTTCAGCTGCTCCGAAACACCAGCAGTCTCTGCAAACAAAGCACCAGTAAGAAAATGATGTTGTAGAATTCTTGTGACACTGAGAGTTAGTTGTCTGTGTTTTGCCTTTGTGACAAATTATTGCTCTACTGCATAGATTTGATAATCATATCTGGAATTTGCAAAAAAGAACTCTCTCATCATTTAATCAGATGTTTATTGATATGAGTGTTGTATTTTTCTGTCTTGGATCAGCTACAGACATGGTAATCATCTACCTGTCGTCTGGTATCACATCTCGAGAGTCGTCCGAGCAGGAGAAGAGAGCGACGCTCAGTGTGGTCAGAGAGGAGAACCGACACCTCAACAACTCGGTCATGATCCTCACCTATGCTCTCATGAATGGTAGGTCACTTGTATTAAAGGCTATTTGTAATGATTTTCAACTGGATTTCATGTCCCTGCTAAAAAATATCACTCTTTTCTGATGCAAGTTACTGTTGCTGCAGCTGTTCTGAAGCGCTAACTTACCAAGAGAGACTAGCAATTTACTTAAAGTTTTTACTTTTATTTAATTATTTTTTTGTGTGTGTAGTGTTTTCAAGTGTCTTCAGTATAAAGCTTGACCTCGTTCATATTTGTTAGTGTTGTGTATATTTTGGATTTAGTCATTTTGGTTTTGTTTTGTGAATCTGTTTATTGGCATTGTATATATACAATCTTTCCAACTTTTTACTGCAACAGTAGCAAGATAATTTCCCTCAGGATAAGCTATATTTGCTGTTATCTTATCCAAAGCAAACTGAATGAAGAGCTTCCAGGTTATCTCACATACAACACCAATTGTTTCACTTGATTGTAGTGCTTAGAAAAGGAGCCTCTTTTTCAAAAATTAAGCACAAAACAAAGACAATTTAACCTGGACTTTTTTGGTTTAGTATTAGTCCCAAGTTCTTTGTGTTACTGTTGATTAATTTTCTTTGTGTGTTTGTGTTGCACACAACTAGAGCTTCATTGTCTTTTGGCTCTGCTGGGAGCTTTATCTGTCTGTTTCCATGTGTTCGGTGTATTTTCTCTGTTCTTGGGCACAGTGTGCTCAAGAGAATACGAAAGGTTAGAGAGGTGCTCAGAAACCTCAAAGGCTTTTTTCTTTGTGCGCGTGTGTGTGTGTATCTGTGTGTCTAAATGTGTGTTGTGGTGGTGTTTGTTTCCTTTTCCTCTTTTATTGTCCTTGTCCATCCATCTGCCTCTTCTAATTCCCACCTCCCTCTACGACACACACACACACACACACGCACACACACCTCTGCTGTGCATGCATTAGTCCACCATTAATACAAATCATTTTTGCATCTGAGAATGGAAATGAGGTACATCTAGGAGAGGGGAGAGTGAGACTTCAAAGGCCGCGCTGCTCACTCTGTGTGACTGACAGAGGACCTTGGCTGCTTAAAGAGCTCCATGATGAAAAGGATGCAGAAATCTGTCGTCCTCTGAGTTTATTAGCATTGCATATCCAAAAAAACATTTGTTTTGTTGCTGACGCTGTTGCACACAGCTGAGAGGCCCACTGTGGGTGTATGTGTGTGTGTCTCATTCCCTGCATCTACTGCCAAATGTGAAGTACTGATTGTTCAAAGAGATCAGCAGTCCTCTGGCAGTATAATGCATAGTTGTTTGTGTGGGTGTGTGTGTGTGTTTGTTAATGAGACATCCGCCTCGCTCCCCAAAACTGTGTCTCGTAGCCGGAATAAATTGCTGTCCTGTTGGTCTGTTATGATTGATCAAATAAATATAGTTTATAAAACACTGAAAATTTTCACATTTTTCAAGAGCTCAAAATGGGAAATGGAAAATGTCTTCAAACTGTTTTGTCTGACAAACAGTCCTCCCCCCAAATATGTTAAGTCATAACAACTATTAGCAGGAGTTTCTTTATCAGCAAGTAAAACTATCTGTCTATCAGGAAACTTCTTAAATATTTTAGAGGAAAAGCAGCCAAAGAATTTCAGTTTTTTGTTTTTTTTCAATTTTTTGCATTTCATGCAAAACCAAAATGAATTTTCACCATAAAATATGATAAAGAAATACTTAAATCGGTCCAAACTGCAGAGAGTAAAGCGTTGCACACACTGATCTGCCCACTCACCCACTTACATGGTGCAGCAAACTGCTACTATGGTGCAGAATGAATGACCCAGAGACACCATTCACCCTATTTTAAGTCAGTGTTCCATCAAAATGCCTTTCAAGTTGCTGTTTTAAGCGAAAATAGTTGCATAAGTTTTTTTAGCCAGGTTTTTTTTTTTTTGCACCCCAGCCCAACGCTATATTGACAACAAATGGGGCACTGCTAATAAGAGGCAGCAATATGTTTCGCAACTAAATGAAAGCTAATGTCCTAACTAGAACTTTCAGATAATATTACACACATTTATCTTCCTTATCTACTCTGAAGTAACTCTTAAATTTGTGGTTGATTCATTCATCTCAGGTACTTGAAAAAGCAATAAGAAGACAGCAGCCACAGACTGAGTAATTGAGCGGTGACAGACTGATTACCTCACATACCGATAACCTCCTGTTTTGGGGAGTAATGAGGGAAGATGTAGCATAGATAAGCTGTGAGAGGTTCAAGGTAAATCCCACAAAGATGGCCCACAGTAAAATAGCACAAAGTTATGTAAATACTTCATAGATATTTTGGCAAATTACAATGTTTCCTTGTCATCTTCTGGCAAATGTTAGGGGGTTCCCAGCCCACATGATGCAGGTTTCAAAATATTTGAATTATCACATTTGCATGTTATTGCATTCAGAAAGCCTTGAAGATACATATACTGCATTTTAATTAGAAATATTGTGATTTCTTTACAAGAAAACTTCACCAAGTGTCATGAGGTGAGGTCAAGAGGTGAAATTCCCAGGATCATCCCACTTATCCTTGAAAAAAGACAGAGGATGGATACTGGCTCCTTAGTTAGTTAAAATGACCAGAAACCTGTGCTGTCAGCAAAATGTCTGCTTTGAGTTCGTTTGACATTGCCTCCCATGACCACACTGCACTCCTCCCCTGCCAGTCGCCCAACGTGATGATCAGCAGAGCAGAGCCTTGGCATTAAAAAGGGATTCTGCAGTAATCCAGTCAATGATTGGATACTGGCAGACATTCTGGACTCGATCCTTCCCAATAGGTTTCTGGATGCCAAATGTTCCAGGTGACAGCTGCAGAGCCATGGTTATCCATTCTCCTCTCGCTGACCTTGCGAGGTTCGGAGAGATCGAGACTGAACAGTGCATTAACGTCTCAGCTGTATGTTTTCTTTAAGTGGATGAAGGATTTATGTATGTTATGGTCTCTGAGCCTCACAGATGACATTTGTTTTTGGCAGATGCATGATAAGGCTTACAGAGATCATGATGCAGGATCACAAGTCAGGGTCTGCATGTATGAAATAACTGCTTGCTGTTGCCAAAAAAGTTTGGGAAATCCTTGTGGTGATGTATAGACTGTAGTATGCACTTTGATTAATGATCCCTTTTGATGCTGCTTAACAACCTGAACAGCATGAGGTTATACATCCCTCATTTCAGAGATTCTTGATGAGTTCAGCCACTGTTTGCTGGCAGATTTTTTTTTTCAGCTCCTTGAAAGAATTGTTATTTACAGCTGGAGGGGAAAAAGAACAGTGGGTTGCCATGAATAATAGGAATTCATGTCATACACTCTTTAGTAAGGAGCTGTTCTAACCAAGAACTCTTTTACCTCTTTTCAGCCACTCCCTTCTTTTCAGTTGCACAATTACCCTGCTAAATAGACCTTCAGCCATGCTGTCAGTTATGAATTTGTTCTTATTATTCCTCTTTGAACATCAAACTCTCCCTCTCTATACTAAACTCATTCTCTATCCAATTCTCTTCTCCTTCAGAGGGGGTGACCGGATTGAAGGAGCTGGCCTTCTTGAGGGATCTGGCAGAACAGAATTCAGGGAAATACGGCGTCGACCGGATGTCCGACAGAGACCGCTCATCTTTGGCGTCCTCGTCTGGATCAGCAGGAGCTTCCATGATGCCGGTGGTGAAGGGGAGCATGATGGTGCTAAACCAGCTGAGCAACCTTGAGACAACAGTGGGCCGCTTCTACATTAATCTGCCCAATCGCATGATCGACCTGGCCCGCTTCAGCCTGCCTTACGCTGACCCCATGGGAGATGGTGAGTGCTTTGGGAAAAACTGGATGGTGTCAGAACAGCGAAGGGTCTCATTCAAAGCAACTTGAGGTCAACTGAATAAAACTGAGTCGAAATATCATACGTTTACATGTATTGCAATTACTAAAAAATTGAAGAAAGAGTTCAACCTTTTGAGACAGAGGCTAGTGATGTTTGGATGACTGAGCTCCAGTTAAGGGAGCTGACATGATTTAAAGCCCCACAGGAATATCCATGAAAGTTTTGTTAGATTTCTGATTGGTCTCATTTAAAATGTCTAGTTTGCAGACAGGGCAGATTTTTTCAATGCTGGTCTTTCCATCTCCACTCCATATTTAAACTGCAGAGCTGTCAACCAAAAAGTGGACATAAAGAAATGAAGTAAATAAGAAATAGTGTTTTGAAGGTGTTTTTCGGCGTTTTTTTTTTACTGTTGACAGAGCCAAGCTAACAGTTTCCCCTTGCTTTCAGTGTTTATATTAAGCTAATTGCCTGTTGGCTCTAGGTATATATATTAAAGAAATGTTGTATTCATTTAATCATCTAACTTGTAGCAAAAAGTGAAAAAAACTCTACTTCCAAAAATGTCAAACTACTTTTATTAGTGGAAAAATGTTAAAACTGTTAAACTTTGCACAGAAATAAAACACACTCAGCAGAACTCAGCTGCAAACACGCAACAAGCTCAAACAGACATAAGCTAATTGTATTACAGATGTTGCATGAGTTTAATATTTGGATTCTTGTCTCTTCTCTCTTCAGGGTTTATTATGACAGTGAGCCGGCCCTGTTATTTCGGTAACCTGCTCCTGGGTGTGGTCGGGGTGGATGTGAACTTGGCCTACATCTTAGAAGATGTCACCTACTACCAAGACTCGCTGGCGTCGTACACATTCCTCATTGACAACAAAGGTCAGTCACCTTGAGACAGATGAGGTGGCAGTAATCTGCCCAGTGCAAACATCTCTGTTGGGCTTCTGACTTTCCGCACTCAAGCTCCCATTTTCATCACACAAAAATCAGCAAGACAATCTACTGTAGTGCAAAACACTGTGTCTTTCCCAACTTGTGGTTAGCCACATGAACAGCATCTGCAGGTGTACAACCAAATAAGGCTTTAAATCATGGCAGGCTGTTCTCCAAATAGTTTTCTCCATGTGCGGTAATAACAGGTCTCGAGGGTAAGACAACAAACACAGCAGAGCAAACCAGTCGCTCATTGCCCGGTGCTCAGATTTCTAAGCCAGTAACAAAACAAGCAACATTCAGGAAAAACTGTGCTACGACCTACAGGTCCGACAAAACATTCCTGTGCACAGTCAGGGTATCAATCTTTATTAGTCACAGCCTTAGAGAAACACTCCAAATGGTTAGAGTGAAGTTTATTTTGGTCGTTTTTGTTTCACATACAAGTGGAATTACATTTTATTTTGCCTATCTCAGCTTCCCTAACAGCCATTATGTCCTATTAGAGCTAATTCATATCTTGTTGGTAGCACTGGCACTTCTTTGGCATCCCCCTCTCTGTGGAGCCATGCCTCAATGCGCTGCCACAGCACAGGGCGGTAGTGCTCATGTCCGGTCTTGGTTTGTTTTGGCCTCAGCTGAGGGGGGTTTTGACTCAAACCTCTGCTGTTGAACAGCAGGTAAGTTGTGCTCTGTAGGCCAGCAGAACAGCGACACGAATAAGGTTTTGCTGGATGGCAGTGTTTGTGCAGAGCAATTCCCATTATTTATACTGAGGAAAATTGTCCTCAATTAGTGGCATCATTTTTAGTGACACTGTATTCCTGCCAAGCTAATAAGGTAATACCTCAAAACATAAAATGAAGACAAGGTGTTGAAAATGGAGACTGAGTTTTTTTTTTATTAGCTTTACAGGTAACGCATTAATGTTCATCTACAGTTGCTGGTGAATGGGTGTGTTGTTATGGTTATTATGTCCCAGCTGTTCAGATCTGTCTCTCCTTTGAAAGCTCACTACATCCATCACTTCCAAGTCCCAACACAGAGCAGAGGAGTTAATCCTAAATAAAACTGAAGTGCAAAGCCAAAAGGGAAATTAAACTGCACTTGAAAGCTGGAAAAAAGTAGATGTCAGGGAGGGCAGGTAATATCACACGACTGGCAACAAACACCACAATAACCAGACTCGGTTTGTGTATGATTTTGCCATGAAAATATGAGGCTAGAAGAAGGGGATGATTAAAACAAGCTGGAACAAGACAAAGTGGAAATAAAAAGTTGCATAACCTGCAGAAGAGAGGGGGAATATTTAGAAGTGTAGGAGGGAGGTAGCAAAACAAAAAACACTGACAGAGTGTTTGACCTTTACACACCTAAAGTGAGAGTATGTTCAGCATTAAATTTTTTTTACTTTTAAACCTAATTATTGCACACGAGTTTTTGCAGCTGTGTGAGTTTTGCTCCTCTGCTGTAACGTTCAATGAGTCTCTTTTTTCCCCTCTAAAATGTTTGTTATTGTAATAAATATGCCATCAAATTATAGCTTATTACAGCTCCGAGCTTATTAGTGCAGCAGCTCGCTAAACATCGACAAATGAGCCCCATTAAAGTTATTAGGTGGCATTTAAATCCTCTGCTGCCAATTAGAGTGAAGGTAAATATGATTAAGTAAATACAACACTGACAAGAGGCTTCAGGACCTGGAACTAAAAAACAGCAGATGAGTGAACTGGAAATATTTTTTTGCATTGGAGCTATTATGGCATTTATCCTTTTCTTTTAAATCTGTATCTGTGTTGATCAGATTTAAGCGGGTGTGCACCCAAACTGGATTATGTATAGATTTATGCATTTTTATATGAATGCTTTGGTTCTCTCCACGTGCACAGGAGTTTTCTGTCTGAGGCCAGAAATGCCTCGTCTTATACAGCAGATGGATTCTTCATAAAGAGTGTGAGACACCACACCTGCTGTTTCTGGGACAAACCAACACATACACTCTTTTTTTAAATACACACAGTGTGTTAGAACTGTGTATAAAAAAGAGATTTTGTTTGTTTACTTCTTTCAAACAGATGGGCTTTGAATCTTGTATCTTGAGGGCTTTTTGTCTCTCCCAAAATGATCACTGCTGCTGCTGAGAGTGTGTTTATCACTGCACAGGGTTGCTAAGCACCATCACTGCTGTGTGATACCGAGCATCTTTAGATGCTGCAATCTTTCTCAGGAGAGAAGATTTTGGATAGAGAGTATAATTAAAATGAGTTCCATCTATCTACCACACTCAGCTGTATTTTGGAGAAGCTACAAGTAGAAACCTTTTATATGTGTCTAGTTTGACAAAAAACAATAAAATAAAATAAAATCCACTCTGAAAATATTAAACCACTAGATGTTTGTGTTGATCTGACTTTTTTGTCTTTTATTTTTGTGTTTACACTTAAATGACTTGATAATGAGGCATCTGCTTGACTTTTGGTTTGATTAATTTTTTGGGCAGTTTTTGTACAAGTGTATTGTGGAGAGTAAATAGAAAGTTATAAATGCATAATGCATAATAGGCATTGATTTATGATGTTGTCAACTTGTTGGTTGATATCCCAGGTTTCACCCTGATGCACCCGTCACTAACACGGCCCTACCTGATGACAGAGCCTCCCCTGCACACTGACATCATCCACTACGAGAATATCCCAGGATTCCCTGCTGTTCGTCAGAACATTCTTAGGTAAGAAAAAGATGATGAACACTTAAAACACTGTTGAACACCAGAATTCCTCCAGCCCTGGATACACACACAACATATACCGTATGTATTTTTTGTTGTTTAATGCTATGTATTTCCTGCAGCCTCCCTCTGGGCAGTCAGGTCATTTCTGTTCCCGTCAACTCCTCTCTGTCCTGGCACACCAACCGACTCAGGGACAACAGCAAAGACGCATACAACGTCAGCTACGCCTGGAAACTGGTAGGTGTCATACAGACTGTGCAGAGACTTAACATCTGCTATATAAATGATGCAGCTGGAAGCAATATTTTGTGGCCGGATAATGACTTTAATTGGACACATGTAAAGGTGAAAATTTTTACCTGGATATTGCTTTTTTTTTCCCTCATTCGAATGGCAATTGTCCAGAGTAAATGAGAGCAAAAGGGTCATATATTAATTAGGACTGTCAGATGGGACACAAATGATCATTTTTGGCTGCAGGGCAATGAGCCTTTGTCATAGTGAGGGAGTAACTTCCTCATATTCTGCCTCTACATCTCTTGTTTTTCTGTCTTAAGCTCTTTATCATTACTGTATTTCTGTCTAAAAGCATTGTTAAGATTTATACTCCCAGCCTTTATGTCTCCACCAAACCTCCGCCACCTTAAATTAGTCAGTGTAATAAAAACCAAGTGCTCCCACACCCAAAGACTGCCTGTCCCTTGAATCTGCTCTCCTCTCAGGCCCAAAAGTGTCATTTTTTAGGAACAAATGGAAACAGAGCAGCAATAACATCACATATTACTGAGTGTTTTTCTGTCTGACTTAAGGCTCTTGGCAGGAGCAGAAATATCACACTCAATATAGGCATTTCACTTTATGCCTTTATTAAAAGCTTTTGACATTAAGTTTCATTCAAACACTTGACCTTCACAATGAGTTGGACAGCTGTGTATTTTTTATAAAATGAACTCTCCAGAGCCAGAAGAGGGATATATTGGCCCAGATGAAAAATCAAGAAGAGTCTGTTGTTTTCTATGCCATTCTTTTCTTTTTTGTAGGCCAAATAATTTCCAGAGGCTCCTTTAAGGGTACTTCATATTGTTCCATTTTGTGCTTAAGACCAGAGTTAAGACAAAACAAGTGTCATCAGAAGCCCTTGGGTCCTTCTGAAACCTGCTTGTTTGACTCTCTGCATTGTTTAAGAATCACTTCTCTGAACTTGGGACCAGACCAGCCCTGCATGCTTCATTTAAAATCAGTGGTGTGAAAGCAGCTGTTGAGCCAGACACATTTATCTTCTCTGGGAGACGCCTTCAGCCCCCAAACCCGGGCTGTGATGGTTGATAGTAAACACTAAACGAGAGAGCTGATAGCTACGGGGAGTGTGTGTAATGTCAAAGACTCTCTGGCCTCTTAGTTTGTACAAAGTTTGTAGCAGTAAGTGTATAAATCACATTAACTCCCAGTATTTTATTTACATGACTTTATTTATCTGTCTTGGCCACGCTATGTGCATTGCATCCTACCACTGTCACATTTTGCAACTTTACATGTCTGTATTTAAGAGTGGTCTTTCTTTTGTCTTATCTGTGTGCTCTGTATTGTGCACAAGCATGACCAAATCAGGCTGCAGCAAACAAGGCCATTAGGAAAAATCCAAGGTATTAACTACGAAACAGCCACAAACCTGCATATCAGTGTCCAAAAGCAAGACAAGAAAATGAACTACAGGACAGCACTCACCCCCTTCCCTCCAGACTGAGTAGAGACTTCACTTTTATTTCAGTTTGATTTAACTGATTGGATTGATTGTTTGTCTCTGACCTTGTTTATTCTGGCTCAGTGTGTTTGAAACACAAGAATGAGAAGATAAAGTGAGTGACTCACAAATGAAACCCCTTTCTGATAGTGATTATGTTGAAGTCTTGGATCTCTGGACCAAAAAATTTCTTCATGTTGGATAATTAAGTTAATCTGAGTCTGCATATAAATATTTGCAGCCAAAGTTTGATTCAGCTTTTCCTTTTGTGCAATAAGCCGAGTTGCCAACTAAAAACTCTTTACTCAGACATGTTTGGTTTTAGTCTTTTCATGGAATATGTTGACAATAACTAAAACACTGATCATCATAGGTCTCACCCTCTGTTCCTATCCTGTTTTCCAGGTCCAGGACACATCATTCATCCTGTGCATCGTTTATGTGCAGCCAGAGATCCCAGTGAAGCAGCTGAAGAACTTGAACACAGCTCCCAGCTCCAAGCTACTGTACCATCGTTTGGACCTGCTGGGTCAGCCCAGCTCCTGCCTGCACTTCAAGCAGCTCGCCACAGTCGGTAAGACAAGCCCTGAATCCACAGCACTGGACTCACATCTAATGACTTGGAGTAATAAATGAATCTGCGCACTGTATTTTTATCCATTGTCAGCCATCACTGACTTTCTCTTTCTGTCTCTTTCCCAGAGTCCCCCACTGTGATGTTGGCAGCTGGTAGTTTCTCCTCTCCCTACGAGCACCTCAGTCAGCCAGAAACAAAGCGCATGGTGGAGCATTACACCGCCTACCTGAGTGATAACACCAGGCTCATAGCCAACCCAGGCCTTAAGGTAAGCAAGCCTGGGAACACAGAGGCAGCTCGCGGCTAAGAGCAGCCTGTGGGCACACACAGGGTTAACACTGTTTACCTGACAAACACATGGCTCGTAGCCAGCCCCGCGGTCAGCCTGCAGACACGTCTACAAATATTCATATTTTAATGGCTCTCCAGATATTTAAAGTGTTCAGAAGTATTTGTTAAATCCAACTTTAGTTCTTTTTTTCTTATAATATCTGGCAGGAAACCTTTCAGGCTGCTCACATTCTCGCTTAAAATCACCGATTTCTAAATGAAGCTCTGCATCTTTAAGAAGGGGACAAACCCCCACGTGGTTTTGGCACTCTGTGTGCATTCCTGTCCTGGGGGGAGTAGGGGGTTAGAGTTTGAACTCTAAGCCTCTGTCCCAGCTCTGATTCCCAGGCTAGTCTTAAAGGCCCCCTCCAGTGACCTCATCACCCCTTTCAAACTTTGAAGCTTCTCTGAAAACAGGACTGAGATGTGATTTTTCGGGGTGTTTTCTGGGCTTCGGGGATAATTGAGACCCACTATTCCTGAATCCTGCTTCTTTTGGCCGTGTGATTTCCTGAATATACCTTGACAGTTAATCTTAAGTGTGAATGACCATATTTAGCAGAAAAACAGTAGAATAATTTCAAAACTGATTGTGTGAATTGGCAGGAATATCTTGTTTGAGGGTAGACTGGAGGTAAACTTGCCAGAAGTTTTTGCCAACTTGCATTTCAGGCCAAGCCCAGATTAAGACTCTTACTTTTCTGCTCCCTCCTTAACTTCTTTTTCTCCCCCCTTGTTTACCTCTTCCCTCCTTCTTTATCTCTTTCCACCTCTTTTTCCACCCTCACCGTCCCTCTTCTCTCTCTGTCTCTCCTCATCCCATCATCTTTTTTCCTCTGCAGTCCTCTGTCAGGAACGAGGTTATGGCGACCAGTCACGTCACGGATGAGTGGATGACACTAATGGAAATGAGTAGCCTCAACTGCTACATTGTGCGCCGTTACATAGCAACGCCCAGTGGGGTGCTCCGGATTTATCCAGGATCACTAATGGACAAAGCCTTCGACCCGACCCGCAGACAATGGTGAGGGTTACTTTGGAGGGTGTGAAGGGGGGGAGACAGGAGTAAAGATGTGTATGTGTGTGTTTGCATGAGTTTGCTTGAGATGTGTGTGTGAAAAATTAGGAATGAGATGGTGTTGGGAGGGAAAGTGTTAAAAAGACAGAGTTTTGTGAGCAAACTGCAGGTGCATGTTAGTGTTTAAATAGCCCCCAGCCATTGATGGTTTGAATCAGCTTCAAACTTTTTCATACATAGCTTTCTTCAAACTTTGTCAATAAAAACTACATAATTTTAAAAAAAAGAAATCTCGTCAGACAGTTGAATTGTAATGAGTTGTCAAACAGCCAGTACAAGGTATTTCAATAATATTCTTTGAAACTTTACCCAAAAATTTTTCCTTAACATTTTTAAAATATTTTTAGTCTTATTTATCTGCTGTTTGTGTAGAACTCATGGCTTTTCTTAAGAAGATTACATTCATAGTCCCACTTTTACAGATCAGCCCATGTCAAGTGTTTTGCTCTACAAATGACAACCCTGCTTCAATAATAGAGTTTCAACCTTTCTTTACAACTTCACTGAAACAGATTTATACAGATGTTAATCGTCTATTACACTATGTACAGGTGTACAAGTTACAAGTAACATAATGAGGCTATAATCATGTAATCCACATTTATTTAATATAGATTCAAGTACAACAAATGCACCAAATGCATGAAAAGCAGCCAAAAAGATGTGTCACTTACTGTGTTTGCCAGGAAGGATTTAGGTTAATGAACTCACCCCCTGCCTGTGGCTTGTATTGTGCAGGTACCAGCATGCTGTGGCTAACCCAGGCCTCATCACCTTCACGGGACCGTACCTGGATGTGGGCGGGGCAGGCTACGTTGTCACCATCAGCCACACGATCCATGCCTCCAGGTAAGAGGAGGACAGTGTATTTTTACCACAATGAACCTCCTATTTTATTGCACCAGCAGAAACTAAGAGTTTGCTTGTACATGTTAAATAAATGTACTCATTTTAACAGAGGCTGTAACTTTTAAGAGAATAAATAACACAATCTTCCCCAACAAATGTGATGTTAAAGTCAATAAAAAAAAAGAACTCACCCTTGCTCAATTCAATACACTTAGTGGTTTTGTTGCTCCAGACTTACTTAGTTTGTACTTAGTTAGTTAGTTAGTTATGCTAGCAAACTTTAGACATATATCATGGTTTAACTCACATTTGTGAGTCATTCACTTCTATCTTCTCTGTTTGTGCTACTGTTGCACACCACTTTAGTGAGTCACATATCTGCATTTTAGTGGTTTTATCAGCAAAGAAAACAGACTATAACCTCATCAGGTGAAAAATTTTCTGATTGAACTGCAGGAGGCAGCTGTAAACAACATTACAACAAAATTACATGCTCGGCACCATACAGCAGACAGGCACAGTTATCATCTCACTGTTGAACAAAGTGGAACCATTTGCAGCCGAGACCCACACAGCTAAATGAGCTAACAAGCAGCTACTAGCTACAGTCAAAGAGATCTACAGCAAAGAATCCAGTAAGCAGAAGTTAGAGGTTACTTTGGTGAGATGCCGCCCACCCTCATGTTTAGACATTGCACGTTTAAACTCGCCAGTGAATGCTAATGTTGCTCCGGTACTGCTAGATGTTTAAATAAATGTTTTTTTGCCAAATTGACTTAAATGGTGATTATTAATGTTGTCTTTTCCCAAGTTGTAATGAGTTGAGTCGTCGTTGTGAGCCTGTTGGGTCTCGGCCCTGATTCAGCATTGCAGCAGAGCATACTGTCTCTGAAAACAAGAGATCATTTAAAGGAAGCTAAAGGAGACCATTGAACACAATTTTCTTTTGGATTGAGGAGAGACTGACCGAATATCCCTTGTCCAAATGTTTTGGTTTTATTCAGTTATCTTCAAGTATCTGCTTTTTATTAGGCAAACTACTGTATTCGAGTCACCTCCTTAAACCAAAATGTTGTTTGCTTCAACTAGTTGTTACAGGAGATAAAGCAGTTTGTTTTGCACACAGTCTCCTTGAGAAGCCTGTAGCTTAGACTGAGATTTACGTGTTTATGTTTCCAGTTCTGTGAGCTTTAAATGCAACTTAGCGCCACAACATTGCTTGCATGAGTGCAATAGAAACTGTTTACTATGGTTCATGCAAATGAAGAATATAAACAGTCAGTATCAGTGTACTTGATGTGTCAGGCTTAGTGTGTTGATCACTGGCTCAGTGAGCATAACACTGTGCAGTCCATCAACTGCATAAACACTGGTTTGAAGAGACTGTGTCTCTGCGAGTGTGTGTGTGGTGTATTTGTTTAATGCGGATCTTTTTTGGCTGAAGTTGCTGTCTTAAATATTTATGTTATCTTAAGGACAATTACTTCTGTCTGCATACAACTTAGCACACAATCACAGCAAACACTTTAGCAGAAAGTTTTAAGTTTTTTCTACATTTACAATCCTTTGTGATGTTTTTTTTTCTGTCGTCTTCTGCTCTGTGTCTCCCTCTCTCTTCAGCTCTCAGATGGCCCCTGGTTATGCCATCGCTGTGATGGGTATTGACTTCACCCTGCGCTACTTCTATAAGGTCCTGCTGGACCTGCTGCCAATCTGCAACCAGGACAAGGGCAACAAGATAAGGTAGGAGGAAGATGGATAGGAGGTTGTGTACTCTTATTTTTCATTCCTTTCACTTTCTCATGCATGTAACTTCTTTCCTCTTCCGTTTGTATTTCTTCTTTTACTTTCTCCCATGAACTTGTTTGGATAGTGGCTGGCCTCTGCTTTAGCACAAGCAAGAATTAAACTTGCTAAGATGGAGAAGAAAAAATAAAGGAGAGATAAGCTGATTATCATGGCTTTCCTGCTGGAGATGAAATGTTGCTGCTGTCTCAGTCCTACATACCTTCTCCTGCTTTTACGTCTCCCTTTATGTTTATTTTTTTTTCAACCTTTTTCTTCCACCTCCCTCTCCTCTCTGAGTCTCCTCTTCTCACTTGTCTCTCTCTCTCTCTCTGTGCTCCCTTCATGCTCTCTCTGTTGGTGCTCAGCAGCCATATAAAACAGGATTAGCCCAAAGGGGGTGTGGGGCAGAGAGGAGCAGTATTTGGCAGAATGTTTAAGGAATGAAGGGAAGTAGAGTGGAGCATCATTATGCAGGTTTTAGTTGAATGACGCATTTAAAATCAGTGGCTGATGAAAGAGTGCGGCTGTGACTGCTGTAAGTTTATATGAACTGTATGTTATGTCACCATCCCTCAGTGAACCCTCAACAGTCATTGTGCTGCAGTCTCTACATGTGCTTTTGTGTGTACATTACAGGTGCTTCATAATGGAGGACAGAGGTTACCTGGTGGCTCACCCAACTCTCATTGACCCTAAAGGTCATGCCCCTGCAGAGCAACAGCACATCACACATAAGGTAAAAGACCATGGACTAATGTATAGTGCAAATGTTAAATTTACAATAATCCTTCTTCATTCCTCCTCCTCCCTTATATATTTTTTTCATGGGTCATTTTTTCACACTGTCATCTGATGGCAGGAACCACTGGTGGCTAACGACATCCTGAACCACCCCAACTTTGTTAAGAAGAACCTGTGTAACAGCTTTAGCGATCGCACCGTGCAGCGCTTCTACAAGTTCAACACGAGCATAATGGTGAGACAGAAAAACATGAGCGAGCTGAATGTATGAATGGTTGCACAGGAACACAGATTCAGACAGTTGAACTCAGCAGCAGTCAGACACACACACACAAGGGCTTTTCCAAGCAACATGAAAAAATGTGATAGTATAACACTGCTACCTTGTGGCAATCCTTGGTGTTACATGCTTGGTGCTCTATTATTCCTAAAGGCTGTAATCCTGTTCAAACAGCTTTTTAGTATTTGTGTTGTTAGTTAAGTAGTTATTAAAATTATGTTCTTCAGAAAAGGTAAAATGAGATTTTTTGGACAAGACATAGTTTTTAAAAGGTGTTTCCTTAGATTTCATATGCTCAGTGTGCATGATGAGTTGACAATACATCTCTTTCATAGGGGGACCTAACCAACCTGGTCCATGGTAGTCACTGTTCAAAGTACCGTCTGACCCGCATCCCTGGCACCAATGCTTTTGCTGGTATCGTCAACGAGACATGTGACTCTCTGGCGTTCTGTGCCTGCAGCACCGTCGACCGACTCTGTCTCAACTGCCACAGGTCTTTTCTTCAGACTTATACATGGGATTGATTTACCTTGGACTTACCTCTTAGAGGCTTGGAATGTCTTAGCACAAGATGGAAACTTTATGACACTGACAGGAGTTCTTATATTGTATGAATGGATCTACCTGTTGTACTTAATTAAAAAAAAAAGATTTGGTGTTTCACATGTTTGTCCAATATAACCACAAGACTCACCTTACAAGTTCAGTAAAGAGTCAGATCTAATGGTAAAAAGCTACAGCAGCAGAGTTGTTAAAATATGTGTGACCTGTACTGACAGTGGCATCAAAATCATGCGGAGGCTCAGCCAATGAAACATTACATATATTCATATGTATGTGTGAAAAGAGTCAAACTGTGTTTGTGATATACCAATACAGTAAACTGTAAATGTTTCTCACTCATATGTAACTGTGTTTTTCAGGATGGAGCAGAATGAATGTGAGTGTCCATGTGAGTGCCCCCTAGAGGTCAATGAGTGTACCGGCAACCTCACCAATGCAGAAAACAGGTCAGTGTAAGCAGTGTCTTAGACACAATAATGGATTACATTACATACATTACAAACTGAACTCTTCTTGTTATTTATTTTGAGGGATGTAACGGAGGAAAACTCTTTATTATGCAGGTGGCTTGTAGGAAGGGAAACTTTTCATATGGTTCAATTCAAACTTATTGTAAAATGGAGAGTGACCTAAGCTTGTTGTCTAAATATAACAACAATGCCATAACTTACCACTCCTGCTATGCATGTCATGCCATGCTGCACTGATAGAGCTGTCACTCACAACTCAGGCAGACAGTCTTCATAGTACGACATGTAAAACTATACAGAACGACACAAATAAAGATGATTTCTATCTGGATCTGTTTTACTAATTTTATGGTGAGAATTAGCTCTTTTTTGTACCATTTGACTTATGTAATAGGAATTTTGTTGTGAATAATAATTGTGCAAGATTCAGTACAATGAAGAAAAGTTTGAGTGATAGATCATCTCAGTGCTTTCATGTTTTGCCATATGTTAGAACTCACATTACAAATACACATTTGTTGTACTACTTTTATCTTCTTGTCCGTATTGTTAATGCAAACAGTTTGCAGCTTAAAAACCCCATGCTTAGTGCATGACATTTCTTGGATATAAATACATTTTTTGCTTGCTGTCAGTAGTAATCTTCTGTAATTGTTCAGTGTTAGAGGAAACATTCATAAAATGGATTTGTTCAATCTTTGTTTATGATAATAGTGGCTGCAAATGGACTTATGTCTATGCTGACAAGTCCTGTTCTTATTCCTGCTATTATTATCTTAACTGTAAACATATATGCACTTCTGCAAACATTTTAGGAGCTGTTTTAATGTTTGTGGGTGTTTCCTCACTTCTTTTCTCTCTGACTACCTCCCTCTTGTCCTTTCAGTCCTGATCCTTTTGTCTCTCATATCTCGCTCTCTATCTTTTCTCTCTTGTTTCACCCAACTTTCTTGATTCATCAGCCATCAGCAGCCAGACAGCACGTCAGTGTTTCAAATGCCAACTCTTTCCTTTATTTCAGAAAGACAGGCAATTATCATTCTTCACTGTCAGATTTTCCTTTGTGTTTTATGTCAAGCTGCATTGATGTTTTTCAGTTTAGAGCTGTTTTTTATACATCGACGTGTTGAAGACTTCCCCTTGGGCTCATGCTTTGATTTCTTTTTATACAAAATTTACTATACTCGTGTCGTCCCATCTCATTCTAGGCTTTGAATGTATATCATCAGCTAAATATGTATTATCGACCAAAAGTAAGCATCGTACTCACACCTTTCTGTTTTTACCTTATTTTGATTATGGTTTTGTGCATGTGTGTTGCACAGGAATCCAAGCTGTGAGGTGCATCAGGAACCGGTCAGTCTGAATGTGATTGATCCTGCTCTGCATGACACCCTACCCCAGTGTATAAACACCCGCTGTAACCAGAGATACACCAGCAGGTAAACACACTACACATACATGGACATCACACATTAATAGGGAAAGAAATAAATCAATGCTTGTATGAAGCATATACCAGTGCGCTGTTAGATGATCATATACCACCAGACACAAACAGCACACACACATCAATCTATCATGACATATAAAGTGCATTTATACTGAAGTTACACAGATAACTAGGAGAATGTTATGGGTAAACATCAACTGCACAGTGCCACCCAGTGGTAACAACTGGGAAGTGTGAGTATGGTTCCTGTCTAATGTGCTCACATCTTTAATTGAAGATACCCACAGAATTAACTTAATATAAGTTTACATTTCACCCTAAATCATGACTCTTATGTGTGTGACAGAATCCATTTTAATCATTTTCCGATATAAATCTTTAATCTATATATTTTAATTATACTGCAGAATTTCTGTAAGAATTAACTGAAGTAAATAAACCAAATTTAAATAGATTTGCTTTCTTTCCTGAGTAGTGTTTTAAAATTTAAAATAATTTAATAAATATTAATGTTATTATTATGCTATATTGTCATAATTTTTAAGATCAAGATAATTAAATCTTCAGTCTATCTTTAAAAACATGTAAGTTCTCTATAGTTTCAATGGTCTAACAATATCCTTTCTGTTTCAGTGACTGTTTCGGCGTGTTGGACTGTGAGTGGTGCATGGTGGACAGTGATTGCAAGACTCATCTCGACAAGCCTTACTGTGCCCTGCAGAAGGAGTGTTTCGGGGGCATCGTCGGCGCCAAGAGTCCCTATGCAGACGGCCTGGGACTCATAGGTAAGAGAATGTGGACACAAATCAAACTCTGCAGATATTCTTACTTTAAAGATAATTACTTTAAATTAAATAGACTGAAGCTTTTGCAAACACTGCAATATATATCAACATATAAATAGATTCATGTATTTGTATTTATGTAGATGGATATAGATTTTTGCAAGCATAAGAAGCAAAAGTGGATTATTTTTTGAGTCTTGGGACAATAGAAATTAGATACTTTTCTATGCCTAGTTGATTTTCTTTGGTTCTTTTATCATTTTTGAAAAGCAGAATTTAGATGAAATGAGATTTCTTTGGCATTTCACACCGATGAGAGAATTGAATCAAAGTAGAGTTAGGATCTGAGCCCGAGCTGTTTCATGTTGGCTTGCTGTCACTTTCTGAGCTGTCTGAAATCCTTTGTACTTAAAACAACCTTCTGCTCATGCTCTCCTCTTGTTCTTCTCTTTTCTCTTTCCTGCACAGATGAGGAGGTGGCGTCCCTGAACATGATCAAGAGTGCTCCTGTGGGTCCAGTCGCCGGTGGCATCATGGGATGCATCATGGTGTTGGTGCTGGCAGTGTATGCATACAGACACCAGATCCACAGGCGTTCGCACCAGCATATGTCACCACTGGCAGCACAGGGTAGGACTAATGGATGAACTCTCACAATAACACACATATTCACAACATAGGTCAGTGGTATTAAAATTTGAGTGAAATTTCAACAGTAACACATTTCAGCAACTTGAACAAAATCAACAGATTTGCATACATGTCGGCCTGAGTTAAACCTTAAGAGCAACAATGAAAAAAGTCTTAAACAGCAGCTGCTTGTTTTAACCTTCACATTCTGACACACTGGCATTTCTTTAAATATCAAAGGAAAAAACCAAGTTTCAAAGGAGCATGATTAACAAGCAGCGTGGCAAATGCTGCTGGAGCTTAACAGCTGACATTAGCATCACGTGGCAGCAGCTGCTCCTGCATGATTTGTGTAATTACTCAGCGTTATTGACAAAAACATCAAACATGATTACAACCTCATTAAAACTCTTGAATCCAAGCAACTTTAAGTCTGATAGTTTTGTAAACAACTTGAATATATGGTGGAGAGTGGGGCTACAACATCACAAGGTGTTAAGCTGAAGAATATGCTCATAAAGTCAAGACCCTCTGCTCTTTGTGTGTATGTCGGAGTGGCATGTTCAGGCTCCTCTGCAGCTGTGGTTTGCACCTATAAAATAAACACGCGGTCAAAAGAAAGTTGTGCAGCAAGTGTATCCAACCCCCACCTTTTAAAGAAACTGCACCCTTACTTAAACGTGCACTCATGTATTTCATATGAACACAGGTTGCTTTCTGAGCTACAAAGCTAAAGGGAATATCATCTGTCATTCCCATACAGATAACAAGTGTCAAGTATCTAAATTCTCTTGCTTTAGATAAAGAGACTTCATCTCCATCTTATTCAAGCTCAAATACGTCACATTTTTGAATGGTAGCATCTATCTGACCTTGTCATTCCTCCTGTTCCCTTTACCTTCGTGCTGCTCCAGAAATGTCAGTGAGAATGTCCAATCTGGATAATGAAAGAGACGAGAGGGATGAAGACAGTCATGAGGATCGAGGAATCAGTAAGTATGGTTTGATATCTCAATCCATTGGCAATCCAGATTGTTATCTTTAAGCTATGGAACACTTTAAAGTATGTAACATTTTACTATTAATTACAGTACACTTCCTATACAGAATTCAAATTAGTACTTTGTGATGTATTTACATGGGTAATGTATGGTATATAACAAATGTTGACTAAAAACATGGAAGCGTCCATACTGGAAGTTGAACTCAGGCCACTTGAGTGAAAACCTAGGAGTCCTAACTTAGACCATGTGGGACCTGTTCATTATAAACACTGTACTTTGTGTCCCATCAATTAAGATTGAGGCCAGGATTTGACCATATTTTAAGCAGCATCCCAATAAAAGCTTCAAGAAATTCTACTGCAATTGGTGATATGTTGTAACATAAAGATCCTTGAAATATTGGGTTTAAGTACTAAGTTGTTTGCTAGGGGGTTATTTTCACGTGACAGTGCAGGTTTTTGATTTTGAAACCAGGCCTCAGTGTTGACCTGTGACCTCTCTTCACTTTCAGTCAGTAATACTCGATTCATCGCTGCTGTGATCGAGAGGCACACTCACACTCCAGAGAGGAGACGGAGGTACTGGGGACGATCTGGGACAGAGAGTGACCATGGTGAGACATAATAACTATTTAAAAAATGTGTGTGTGTGTGTGTGTGTATATATATATAGTTAAATAAAACAAATAATGCAAATCTCTCACACATATATGCAGATTAACAGAGGGAAATAAACAAAGAACAAATGTGATGGCACTTAAAAGCGGTAGGTGCGTGCACTGTGTTATATCACACAGAACATTAGCACTGATGGAAGGAGAACTTGAGTAGGTTGCATCTGAAATGCCAGTGATGCAGTTTCAAAGCAATTCTATTTATATCTGTCCTGTTCCTTAGTAGTGGTTGGATGTTTCTCTGTAGGTTCAGAACAACCGACCAATATTTGCCTTCATGTCGTGTTATTCTTATACAACAGATAGTTGAATCTAAAATAATCTGGTTTCTGAAAAACTGACTCATTCACTGGTTACAAAACTACCCCATCCAGCACTCTGTACAATAACATATTAATCACACAAGTTCTGCTGAAATTTTGCTTTAGGCAGCATGAGCACAGCTCCATAACTATAAATTTAAAATGAGAGAGTCAATACAACCATTTGGGCTCACCTTTTTGACTCTCTCAACTCAGTGCAGGTCATCTAAGCTCACAGACATTCAGGGTGAGGAGCTCAGATAATCAGGGGGATCTTGGAGTTTCAGTTTCCCATTTGGAAGCTTTCTGAGAACAACCACTGGATAAGGAGACCCCTGACACGACGTACATGAGAATGTATAGATCATGTGCATTCTGAAAAAATTTTTGGGACTGTTCCTGTTGTGCATGAACAGAGGGTTGCATGGTAATGTGCACATAGCATGTAGAGGTGGTCACAAAAACTCATGTAACTCAGGTGGAACAATTACTCATGGAAGTTATGCTTGCTGCTACATATACAGTACTGTGCAAAGTTCATTCATAGCCAACAGGAACAGTTTCTGAAATGTGTGATGGCAGCTTGTATCCCACCTATCCTAGAAATACCTCAGAATCCCTCTTGAAGGATTAGTAGATGGGAAGCATTTACTCTGCTTCACCATCTACTGGACTGATTCAAACCCAGAAATCCAAAGAACATGACAAAAAACGTTTATTTTCTTCTGTAATAATTTACATTACAGAACATAAAACTCTACCAAGATAAAATTTAGCCACATTTTCAAACCTTATATTTGTAACAGAGGAATCATCTTTGTTTTTTGTGCGTGTGACAGCGTAGTCTCAAATCCACGCTTCACTCTCAGTTCTTTTGCTTAGCTCCTCTTATTCTTTTCATTATATCACAGCTCAGAACCTTGTTTTCGCTCATCTCCAGCTCTGGGAGAGTTGCTCATGTTCACTGTAACCGTTTGTAGAACTTGTAAGTCTGACACTCTATGAGCGTGGATGGACAGTTTCACCCACACGGGCTCTTACCTCCTACATATGGCATCACTCCACTTCCTGGCAGAGAGTGTCTCCAATAGTTGTTGCATAACTGGTGATGACAGAGAAAACAAGGATGAAGAGAGGAGAGTGGGCTCGAGTGAAACAAAGACATGAGTAAGAGCTTGTCAGCTGCATGTTAACGTACAGTAGAGCTATTAAACCAGAGTGGATAAAGAGATGTGAGACGAAGCTTTAGGGAAACGGGTGAAACTTGTTCTAATTCAAGTTGACTTGGTTGTTGTTGTTTTTTTGGAATTCTTCCCTCCTGCATGAAAAATACTTTATGATGCAGAGTAATTCAAGTAGATCCCAAATATCACAAAAATCCTTTCATATAGCTTAATGTTTTGAAGGAATATTTTAGGAGGAATTGTCAAATAAATAAGAGTTCTCTATCCAGATCATCGTTAATGAAGGACACCTCTTTCACATGTTATACCGTAATTACAAAATGGCGATTCAAAAGGGCATTCAAGATAAATGGACAGAAAGGATGTTTCACATGTTGTGTAACTGGGTTTGGGAAAGAAAAAAATGGAAAATAGAGGACAAGTGGAGAGATGTAGAGATGCAAAAATGATGAAAGAGTGGAAACAAGAGGGAAACGCAAGGGCGAGAGGACAGAACCAGAGGAAGATGAGTTGAATTAATGGAAAGAGGGGGTGTTCGTACGTCAGGGATTTAAACAAACTCATTACTAAGTTGATGCTTCAAAGTTGCTGCTCCTCTCTGCACGGTCAAAGGTGCCCTCCTACAACAATCCACTCACTCATGCTGCTGAAGGGTATGATGAAACACACACACACACACACACACACACACACACACACACACACACACACACACACAGGCTCCGTGCAGATCACAGAAGGATCACAGCGTCAGATCTGTTGAGTGAGTGATGCACACACTTCGTCCTGGTTTGAGCTGCACTGTTAGCCTTCAGGCAACGGCTTCAACTACCCGTTTAATAATGAATACTGTACATGCTGCATACACATAATCATCACACACCCAAACATTATACAGTGTGTTTGTACTTCCAAGTGCTATGGACAGTATAATTGATGTCTGTTGAGAGGAAGAGGAAGATATGATTATAGTTTGTTTTGAGATTTTATTGCACTGTAAGGGTTATAATAAGAGATAATAATTATTTACATATTTTATCTTTCAGTCTTTGAATGAAATAAATGTTTAGAGGTCAAAACTTCCAGACCTGTCTGTAAAATTAATCTCAACACCAAATAGTGAGAAAATAAAAGGAGAAATGATATTGAAAGAAATTCTTGATTTTGGTCTGTAGAAGAAACTGTTTGTGGAAGGAACCGTAAAGGTAAAAGAAAGTGCTTTTTATTTCAAAGCAGTAGTTTGTTACTATGCTCAAGTCTTAAATGTAAATCTAAAGCTATAGCCAGCAACCACCAAGTTAGCTCAGCTATTTATTGCTCCAGGCCAAGTCATACAGTACTCCAACATAAAACCATCATTAAACCACAAATTGACATCTTTCTACATATTTATTATACATATTAAATAAACAAGATATATGGTGTTATTTTTTTTTTGCTTTTACTAGGAGCAATCCTAATGTTTCTAGCCCCAATGCTAGGCTAAGCTATTTAAAGCTATTATTCTCTTTACACAGACAAAAGAGTTTATTTATTGTCTCATCTAACTCTTGGAAAGAAGGCAAATAAGTGTACTTAAATTGTCTTACTATCTTTTAATTACATGCATATGAGTCAACATGTTGTTCAATTTGTTAACTGCCAGTAAATTGTCCAGGATTTAGGATTTAGATTTCAGCTGTTAAAAGAAGAGTCTCCAAGTGTTCAAAAAAATCTCAAAGGCCTACTTATAATACATTTTGAGTGTCTTCCAGGTGTAATGCATGATAATTTACTCTGTCTCTCCACAACTCCTGACATTAGGAGGGATATATTTTCCTCAGCAGGTGAAGCTGCAAATTGCCAACAGGACACAGTTAACTGCAGACCTGCCTGAAACTTCTGCTTTTACTTTGGGGCATAGAGGGATAAACTGTGCTGAAGTTGGCACCTTTCATGTCTGAAACTTCTTTGAAGTCTCCATCCTTCCCTTTTCTTTAATCCCTCCATTCCTCTATGCTTCTCTCTGCCATTCCCCTCTTTTTCTCTCTTTGTCACTCCCTCCACACATTCTTCTGTCTCTCCTGTTGTCAGCTTCATTTATTTGGTATCAAAACCTGGGGAATCCTCTGAGGGAAAATTTCTTAGCAAACCTTTCAGTTTAACTGTGTGATAAATCGCCTCAGTTAGACACTTCGGACATATGTTTTTATAACATCACACTATATTGTGGGACAAATTTATTTCACCCTGTAATACATGACATTATATGACAGGACATACAAAAATAGCAAAGAGATCATAATAGAAAGAAATAAACAAACAAGCTGTTTTCAGCCATGCTAGCAGCAAACTGACTGAAAACATTTCTTTAGATTGGCATGAGATTTTGTACGTATATGTATGTACCCATATGATAAATTGTAATAAGTGTAACCCTCTGACTTTTTTCTCTAGCACCACCATTAGGCCAATATTTCTTTCATATTTATGACCAAATACCAGAAAAATGAATGACATTTTAATCAGTCTCAGCTGTGCTTTGTGTTAAGTGTTAATTAGCACATGTTAACATGCTAACATGCTAAGCTAAGATGTTTTGTTAAAAATGGTTAACAAAACATACCTGCTTAGCAACAACCTGCAAGTATTGTGAGCATAGTAGCATGCTAAGATTAGCATTGTACTGTTGTGCAGAATTTCAGCCGTACTTCAGGGTTTTACGCTTCTTGATAGCCAATAAAAACAAGGTTTCTCCTTTCATAGCTGTTTTTACTTAATGGTTTGGGTGTTTTTAACTGTTTGATGTTTCGAGGATAGAAAAAACTGTTGGGAGATACATTTGACACAAGGCCACACATACATAAGCACATACTTCAATCTAACACCTACATGCCACAAACATATGAACCTCCACTGACACACATACATGCTTACAAATCATTTAGTTCAGTTTCTTTGAAGGCTTAATGTTTCATCATCTAACATGGCTGTGATATTTCTATAAATACAAATGTTGAGGCACCCAGGGTTATCTGCTGAACTGTAACAACAGACTGATGTTCCCGTTGTGCAACGTGTTGCTGGTGTCACTTCAAAGTCGGAAAACGATGCCACTGAGGGAATTAAGGAAAATGAGTTTATTTCCAGATCAACTCCCGAATATTTTTGTATAGTCAACCATGTGTTTCAGATGGATTTCATGGCCCTGATGCTGATGAAACCCACTCAGAAGATGAAGGGTAATGTGCAAAAAAAAAATTAAACCGAAAAAAACCCAGAGCCTACAAGGTTTTCATGAAAATGAGCTGCTGGATGCTCAGCATGATTCATAACCTCAATTGTCTCAAACCTGAAAGAAAATTTAGTACAATATACATTTAAAATTGTATTTCATCAGAGGGATATCATAAAATACTGGTTTCTTTATGTTAATTTATATTTACTTATTCTCTGACCCAGTAATCCCTCCTCTCCATGACAGCAGTACTGCCCTCCCACTGCTCCACTTACCAATGTATCTGCTGCCATAGCTGCCATATTGGCTCATGTTGTATCCCCCCAGGCAAAACGTATGTGCAAGATGTGTAGGAAAGTGGTCATAAATATGTATGCTGCTTTTTTCAGATTGTTTCAGAGAGCTGAAAACAAGGGGCAGAAATGCCCAGTAGGGATATTTAGTTGTCAGTGTGCCATCAAAGAGCTTTTACTGCTTTCAGAAACATTACGTTTGTGTGTTTCTGTGGTGAATGTCTGTGACTGGAGGGCGTCATTTGCTGAGTAGTTTCTTTTATGGGGTTTTCCTATTTCTTTCAATGTCATGCAGCTATGTTAAACTGCTACACGTGTACAGTAAGTGTTCTTTAAATGTGCTTTAACGCCTTACTCAGTGCCAGAAGAAGGACTTTATGACTTGTTGCTGTATTATGTTAATTTTTTTAAACTATTAAACACTTGTGTTGGTGTTGTTTTTTAGGTAAAATATCCAAATCCAGGAAATTTTATTTGTTTCCAGTTGAGATTTAAGAGTTTAAAGTGAATTTTCTAGAAGCCATCATTTTTTATTAGCTAATTTTGCCCCATCATGAGCCAGGTTTCAATTTTAGAACCCCAGCTGTCAAGTCAGATGACAAAAAAATTAGACATCGGCAACATTGATGACAAAAGCTGCAAAGTACATGGTGATTATAATTCACTGCGCAACACATGGTTGCATAATGAAGTGAAAGTTTATAGTCCTTCATTAAAATGAATATATAGCAATATAAATTAGCAATACTATTTATATACACACAGACATATACACAGAGACCTGTGCTCTCACCCAGGAATAATTCTCTGCATATTTGGAATTTGCATCTGGTGGAGTGTTAACAGCAGAGGGATGGTGATGATAAGACGGTTGACGTCTTCACACTGAAAGTCTAACATCTTAAAAACACTGTCCATCAACTTAAACTTGTTTAGCACCAGGCATCACCGATGTAACACAGACAACTGCATGAATGTTAATGTATATCTCGGTTTTTTCATTGTAATTGTTACCTTTTGCTCTTTTTTAAGATTTTATAGACTTAAGGATTAAATGATTAATTGGGTTATCTAGAATTATTAAAGCTATTCAACAGTCCACTTAATTAAATTTTTAAAACTTGCAGCCCATTAAAAGAACGGGAGAGGGTAAAAGTCGAGTAAAACAATTAACACTGAGGGGTGATTGTAAGTTTCTCAACCATTTCTGACTCAAGCTTTTAAATTCACCCACTTTAACACACCAGTCACATAGTGTCTCAATATAAATTTGAGTGCGGCATACCTTTGTACTCTGTTTTCACTGGCATGCAGGGAGCTCCACCTACCAATGGTAATAGACAGTGGCAGTTTTAGTGAGTGATAAGTCCAGTAACACCACCCTGTGCATGTTTTTGTCTCCAGGCTACAGCACCATGAGTCCGCAGGAGGACAGTGAGAATCCGCCTGGAAACAATGACCCGCTCTCGGCCGGTGTCGACGTCGGTAACCACGATGACGACCTCGATCTGGACACACCCCCTCAGACAGCTGCATTACTCAGCCACAAGTTTCACCCCTATCGACACTCGCATACGCACCACCACCCACTGCACACGCATACACACCACCTGCAGGCTGCAGTCACCGTGCACAGTGTGGATGCGGAGTGCTGATCTTCCCTTTAGCATCCACTTTCCTGAGGGAACTGACTTTTTTGTGTATTAAAGACTATTTTAAAAAAACATTTGTGCTCGGTTGGTTCAGCGCACAGTTGGTACTGTCAGGTAAATGGAGGGAGAGAGAAGCCACAGCTGAACTCAGACCCTCGGTGTCCCTGGGCCACTGCGATCTCCACCATGAATGGATGTTTAGCTTAACATAGGTATTAGCCTCATGGTCTCTGTGCTAACATCTCCATCCCAACCCTTTTTGCTCAAAACCAGTCCAAATTCTGGCAAGTGTTCACAGTTTACACATGGACCTGACAGACCTGGGCAAGTTAAAATAACCAAATGGTAATTTTTTGTTTGTTTTCTGAAGGATTTTTTATCAATTAGGACTCTGTAAGAGCATAACAACAACCTTTGGGAGCAAATAAAAACATGGTATGAGCCCATTCATGGAGGAGAGAACACAACTGGAACCTAAAAGCCTCAAGGAAGGACAGAGTCTTCATATCTGTGTGGAAGGCCAGAGACACTTTACAGAACTGGAGGATAATCAAATTAACATAGAAATCTAGATGCTGGTTGGACCACTTTTGCCCCAGGGCTCCATCCCGCCTCCACACAGGTCAAATCCCCTCTATGCCCACTTGTGGTGAGGAGTAGGAGGGACGCAGAGCTCCATACATTTGTGAAAAAATTAAAAAATACTGTTTCCACTCAGACCAGAATCAAATGTGAGAAACTATTACAGCTTTACCCTCCATGGTTCTGCAGATTGATGCTCCACAGCTAGCTGTCTCTGAAGGCTGCTGTTGGTCTTTCAGGACACACTTTGGAAAAATATTTGGACATCATATGGACTTCAAAGGACAAAAACTCTTCAATGACTCACATGAAACTCTTAAAAGGGGGAAAAGATTATTTTTCTACTATTTATTTAAGAGGTAGATTTTCAGACAAGCAGCTGCCGCTAACACAAACAAGTATTCAGGATATGTGACAAGTACCGACCGGCTTCCTGTAACAGATGCATCATATTTAGAGCTCATTATTTTCAAGGTTTTGTTTGCTTAAAAATCTGTGACTGGTTGTATTTATTTTGAATTTTAAGGATAGCAGTGACAAAACAGGCTGTGTGAAATTTTTTTCTTTTTCTTTTTCTTTTTTTTAATCACAATTAGGGATTTTGGTGCTTTATCAGTAGCTCATTTCCTTCCATTTTCCACTGCATATTTTTAGCTATCCTCTCTTTTAGAGATTTTTTTACTTAATGGTGGGGTCGACATTTTCTTTGTCAAGCAGGAAAGAGTTTTGGATGAGCAGGGACCCTTAAATCTGAGTCAAAATCAGATCTGCTCCTCCCAAAAAAATTCTTCAGTGAACATCAGTTAGAAGACAAAAAAAGAAAAACAAAAAAAATGAGCCTTAATCACATCCTGTATCAGAGCAGTTGGAAGGAGCAGAGGTCTTTGATATATAGCACATTTTTCTTTCCATGTCACAGTTCTGCAGGTCTAAGGTCTTCGTGTTCCTGTAAGACTTGCTGTGCAGAACATCCTCAGTCTGGACATAGAGGCAGCCTCCTGGGGACGGAGGAGGCAGACAGAGACGAACACCACCAGCAAAACCTTCCTGGCTTTAGTCGCTGCTGGGGATTTGTTGTCTGAGAATACTTAAGGACCCTTACAGAGGCTTACAGAGATCCCCCTGAACTTTATTTTGCTTCTGAGGCCAAGCTGATACTGTTTGTATGTTAAGGTTGTGTGCTGGATTTGGTGCAAAATGAGCTGAATTTCTAGCGACACCCAAGACGGAGTCTCGTTCTCATCAAAAAGGGTGAAAGAGGGAGAGATGCTGCTGTTGTTGTTGTACAGAGGTTACACCCATCTGTCAGTTCCTCTGTGGTTAACCACTCAAAATGGATTTTCTACAAAACGTCTCTGGTTTAACTCTGTGTGTGTGTGAGTGTGTATGTGAGTGAATGAGAGCAAGTGTGTAAAGAAAGAATGATTATTCATCTGGAACATTTTCATCGAATGCATTATTGTATTTTTTCAAGATAGTATTAGAGAATTATAGATGAAACTATCATGATTGAGAAATTCACTTATTTTTATTCTGATGAAGAGTTGCTCAACCCAATCTGTGCTTTGTTGATTTGATTGTTCAAACAGTCAAATCACATCAGTGTGGCATCCATTTATGTCTGGGTGCAAAAATGTTTATTGTTTTTTTTAGAGATTCATTATGAAGTGTAAATACAGAATCACAAATAGCTATTAATGTCCTGTACACTCCATATTTTTTTTATGTTGGTGAGACATGATGTGTGCTTCAAATGATGCTCAGATATTCGGGCTGATATTTTAAATTGCCCATAAATGGTGTCCCACTATATTTCTGATGCCTTGGATGTTTTGTTTTTGTTAGATTTATTTTTCTTTAGGTCCATATTGGATGGAAATCAGTACTTGGAAAAATTAATACACTCTTTTTACGTTCAAGAGACTTCTAGTTTTTAAAGTTTTCTCATGTGTCTTCAGAATGTTTAAAAAAAAAGCTTATCTCTCCATGGACTACTTTAGATTTTGCTTCAATTTTTCACTGAGTAATGACCAAAACCACACCGCTGTAGTGGATTCAGAGTTTCAAATAGGCCTTTGAAAATCGTGTTATGGGGTTTTTTTTGCAACCATCAGCCATATTCATTTAGCTATATGGGTGCGTTTGTCACTTTAGTAGAGTATTAACATTTGCACACCCAGTTGTGAGCTCAGTAAACTTAAAGCTGCAAAAATGCTAAATAATAAGACACCTTTGAGAGAGCAGAGATATGACGGGGACTGGTTTTATCTTAGTACACATTTTTATAAGAAATTCCTCACAGCACTACTGTTCTTAAGCTCATTGGATTTGTAGGGAATAAATATTTCCTCAAGTCATAGTAGAAAGGTCTATTATCACCATTATTCTATTAAACATTTACAGTTGAAGGATTTGTTTACCTCCAGTCATTTAAAATAAACTTATAAGCAAAATTGGAATTGTCCTGTTTTCATGACTAAAGTTCAGGATAATTCTGGTTCAGTTTGACATTGAAGCATTCTTGTAGCATTTAAGGGCCTTTTTTAGATCAAAAGATCAAATGCAGTCTTGCAAGTATTTTTCAATATCTGTGTGTTAAGGACAATTCTTTTTTCCCAGTTGAGTTGGTTGTTAAAAGCTTCTTTTTTTTTTCCTGGAGGACTTTTAAACAGTATTTACCAGCTGTTGTATATGTGTGTGTATACAGAACACTCTGAATCGCATTAATTAATGTACTGAAGGAACAAGTGTACATCAACCCCTCATGTATCATATAAAGTTATCAAATTGAGATTTATTGCAATGTGAATGTGATAAAGTCCATTTTACACTTAACTTGTTTGTCTTTTTTTAATTTCTGCTCCAATTTACTGTAACATTTTCTACATTTAAGCTCTGGTGTGAAGGATTCAGGAGGACCTATTAGTGTAGCATGGCAAAAAAGGAATATAATATTTATGTTTCCATTATCGTATAATCACCTGAAAATAAGAACTGTTGTGTTAACGTTACCTTTGAACAGGTCTTTATTACCTACAGAAGCAGTGAGCCCTCCTCAATGGAGTTATGTTAAGCATTGCGCTCCACCGTGTTTCTACAGTAGCCCAAAATGGACAAACCAGACAACTGGTTCTAATAACGACTTTTTTTTATGTAAATTTCGGAGCCACTGAAGATTCTCTTACATGCTTGGAAAAGGAGGCTGAAAAGGTTGCCCTATTTTCTGCTATGACAAGTTTAAATAGAAAAAAAAACAGGTTTCCACAGATTTTACCTGTAGAGCTAAGAATCAGTTACTGATATTAGTTTCTTACAGCTTGGCATACGAGACCTCCAGAACATCCTTATATAACTCATTTAAAAAAAAAATAAATAAACATGATCTTTATTTTCTCTGTCACCCCTGCATTAGTGCTAGCTAGGTATTTGGGTTTGTTCTTTGCAGCTAGCATTGGCTTTAGTTGTGCTAACTTGTGGGTGCTATTTGGTGATGGCCGGTTAGCATAAGCTACAGTGTGTTCATCAAAGACAATATGTGAATTATGTGAATACTGGAAACCATCCCACCCACATCAAACCTCACTCTGCAAGGCTTCCCCTCCTCAGAAATCCCCAACTGATCCCTGCATGTGACGAAACAGTGCAATAAAACCTAAAATAGAAAGGTGGTAGCTATTTACATTTGAACTACACAGTAAGACTAAATAAGTGCTTCACAAGATATTTGTCAGACAATAAATCAGGTAAAGTGAACACTCAAAGACGCTTTCACAGGCCAGAGTCCTCTAAGAAGCTGTTGAGAACCTGGACTGCTGACACTTCAGGTAAAAACACGGTAATCATTGTCAATATTAAAACCCAAAAGTTGCTAAATGTGTGTTTCTATTGTCAGTGAGGCCATTTTGTTCTGACTGTAGGAGGTCATGGAACCGGTCACCCACAAACTGCCTCACACACACTAATCCAGGGAGATTATCTGTAGGGGGGTTTGTGTGTGTTGTTTCAATACCTGGCCCACACTGAGAGCAGAGTAATATCATCCAGTGCCTCTGCAGCCTGTGTTATTCCCTCCGGCTCACACAGAGACATTTAGGACACCTACACTCCAGAAAGGAACTCTTCACGGGCTTTTTGGCCTTGTTGGAAAGAGTTTTTTTTAATAACACAAAGAACTGTCTGCTATTTTGTCAAATTTTCATATTTGTCTCACCTACTATTTGAGAGAGGGAATTTTGTTACACTAATATCCATGTGATCTACGCCAAGTCTGCCTTTCTAGAGGAAAAAATTCTATTCATATGTTCTGCAGACAGTAAGAATTCCTTACATGGATCGATATTGTGACAAAAATGTGTGTTACAAGATTCTTTAAAAGTACAGCGAGTAATTTGAAGCTATTTTTTAAAATTATTTTATATCTATTAGAGTTCATCGTGTTTATAGTAAAAGAAAACACCCATTTTTCATAATAAACTAAATCTTTTTTTATATATTTCGTATATTGGTTTTTGACCCAAACTTTAGGTATTGGGGCATTTCAGAAGAAAATGGTCACTCTGCAAGAGAAGTGTGTTTTTCGTTGTGTTTCAAGCTGCTAGTAGTAGGTCATGCCATTTGTGGGTGGGGGAAGAATAGTGGTGCATACTGCCTGGGAAGTCCATGTCATTTATTTATAAGGCCTTTCTGTACATACAGTGTTTCTTGCCAGGGGAGCAGGGAAACAACCACAGATGGAGAGACAACATGGTTCTGTGACAACAATGTAACAAGAAGCTGCTTCAGTTTGGCTTGGATTTGATATACATTCTGAAATACATTTTGTTCCTACATTTTTACATCATTTTCAAGTACTCAGTTAGCTGAGCACTTGCTAAAGGATGAAAAGATAAAAAATGACAGGTTCCTACTAACAAGAAAAGGCTTGGTAGTTCAATTAAACTCAGTTCTTCACACACTATCCTGCCGCTGTAAATACTCAAGAGTGCACCAAATCTGTAGCTGAGAAAAATCCAAGACTAATCAACCATTTCTATCTGTTTGAGCAAGTTTTGCTTAAAAAAAACTACAGCGCCCAGCTATTGTAGGCCATTATTTTCACCAGCAGTCAGGTTTAGTTGAACTTTCTGCTGTCAGTGGCAGCTACTGATTACAGAAGTCTAATGTTCATATTTGGGAATTTCTTTTAGAGTTATAGTTGTTTAATGGCTCTTGATTAGCAATTTATTAATTTAGTTTTATTTATTGCAAACCAAGCTGGACGGTGTACAAGCAGTCTGAGGCTAACATTTTGCTCATGCATCATGCTAAATACAACTGGTAGATTACTGCCAACAATATTTTTAAGAACAAATAGTCTTTGATTAAAATCTTGGTTTCTTGTTCTTGGTTTCTTGTTGGTCCAAAACTCTTTTCACAGTTGTCTCCAGTAGAAAATACAAGGCTGATAACCTTTTGGTGTGTTTAGTTGGCTGTATAGCGTTTGAACAGATGGGACAGGAAAGATCTGCTTTGAGAATGATGGTATATATTTTTGACTGTATTTAAAGATTTACGCTTTCATTGGAAACAAACAAGCTTAGGCCTAAGTGCCTCAGAAAGGGTCTGAGAGGAGGAAAGCTTTACAAAAGACTGGTACTATGTTGGTTTGTCTTGTCAGGGAATCTGACTGCATTATTAAAAACTTTTTTGTAGCTTTTCTGGTCCTATTCTGACCCAACTGTAATGGGCACAATGTAAAGATTACCTTGTTCTGATTGATCCTGATGTTGCAGGTTTGATTTTATTTAACTGAAAACTTCTAACCAGAGCACTCATGAGTTCGCAAGCTTAGTCTTTTTTGATGCTTTGATTTGATCTCATCTCTTATTATATTGAAATGAACAGCAGTACATGTGAGAATGGGTGGTTTCTGAAAAGAAACTGGATCTGTCTATTTTAAGAGAGAGTCAGAGCGCAGCTAAGTAAAATGTTTCTCCTCGAAAAATTTGGAAAGAGAAAATAGAGAGGGGCACGCTGGGCTCTCGGTTTACTGAACATCAGCAGAGAATTAGTTCAGCACTGTTGAGAGCTGAAGGTGCTCTTTTCCCACATCTCTCTGTGTCCCATAAACCTTACAAGTTTGCCTTCATTCATACCTTCCTTACATGGCCTCGTCCTTCTCTCTTTTTCACTGTCATTGTATCTCCTCTGCTCACCCCCTCCTCTCTCTCTGCTGCTCCCTGCCAAGGAAACACTGTGAATTAGAGCACCGAGCTCAGTGTCCAAGCACCCTTGGGTCATTTCAGCCAGTCTTTGCTCTGCCAACTGGTACAGCAGACATGCAAAAGCAGCATATTTTTTTCTGCTGTCCACAGTCCCAGTTTCCCAAACACACATCTAAGCAGTGTAATCATCTTAATTCTTGCATGCAAGCAATTTATGACACTTCATATCATCTAAGACAGACAATGATTTCTATATTTTTATATGAGTTTCTTCTGACACACAACACAGCAGAATGTAAGGGAGGATTTCATCTCAAAGATCAGGTATAACTTCATAGAATTACAGCCTTGTTAACCAAAATGAAACCAAACAAAAAAGGAACATAATTGGCACCAACGAGGGATAAAGAGTTCAAACTTGTACAGAAAACAGAGAGTAAAATGGACGCAGCTTTCTTGTTACTGATTCACTTGCCGGCCACATAAAAGTAGCTTTCCTGATGCACTGTCGAAGAAGAATGCTTACTGTAATTAGGACATGAACCGGGCAGGGAACTCTTGTGCATATTGTCCCCATGGGTTCAGGTCAGCTGTTTTTAGTAGGTCACATGTCTCTTAGTCTCTTCTACGCTTCAAGATAAAGGAAGCCGTGCCACCAGACTGCATCTGCGATCATTTTATTTGAGTTCAGCGGCGGCTTGTAATTGTAGGGAGAGTCTACAGTCCATTTCTGCATCTCCTCCTGCATCCCAGACAGGATTACAGAGTGAGACGTCCATAATCACACTGCATAATCATACAGGATACACACACACACACACACACACACACACAGACACACGTACATGTGCTCACCGTCAGCTCCCACGCACAATGAACCACTTTGCCACTGTGGGTTCATCCACACACACACCCTCCCCCCCCCCTCCGTCTCGCTCCCTCAGCCCTCTCCTCCCCTCTTCCCTCCCATCCTCACGCCTACTGAGCTCATCCCAGGTGCCTGCTCTGCCCGTTCAGCCACTCTGCCCACCCACGCCCTCACACTCTCAGTCCCAGCGAGCGAGTGGCAAACGTTTTCCCCTGCTTTCTTCTTCTCCTCTCCTCTCCACTCCCACCCACTCCAAAAGGCTGTGAATCACTGGCTGACACGCTGAAGCACCAGCAGGGCTCTTGTGTTTTAGATGGAGAGGGACTAACATCTCTTGTTATCTTGGTTTGTGAAGCGTAGCCTATTATGATTTGGGGGGGGGGTTTGACTTACACATAGGTAAAACCGCTTTGAAACACAGGGGTTGTGTAACTGTGGCGGCTTAAGCTGATGCATGTGTGTGTGTGTGTATGTGTGTGTGCTTGAGTGTGTCTCTGAGTGTTGTGCGGTGCTGGCATGCGTTTGTGCCAGGGGAACTGAGAGAACAAATTAATTGTTCTCTCATGGAAACGTTGTTTAGCACTTAGTGGAGTGATTCATGCGTATACAGGATCAGCCTGTGCAAGTGACAGGCAAGTCCTCGCCGTCTTCTCAGAGAACCACTGTTCAATGATTCATGTCCCTCAATCTGTCAGCAGCCACTCGCTATTGGAAGAGCTGCACTTGGATCAAAAACTGACTTCTCCTGAAGGCTTTTCAACTGTGATAATGTCTTTGTTTGAGATGAATGTTATTGGACATAATACATGTCCTGCATAAGGAGTATTCGTGACTTGGACTAGTTGTATCTGTAACATTACAAATATATGAGGACATGACAGTTTAACAGAACAGCCTGCTGCTGATCAGCAGGGAGTCTAAACCCAAACTGTTCTTTACAGCTAAAGATTCTTATTTATCAGGCATAGGTTTATTTTTTCTATAAAAATCTATGAAAATAGTGTCCTTTGTATTTTTCTAAATCCTGATAGGACATTCTCAATGAGTTATTTTGTCAGATCAACTGTTCAAAACCAAAAATACAGTTACAGTTCAGGATCCGACACAAAGCTGTAAAGCAGCAAGTCGTCACATTGGAGGCGCTGAAGAATGTTTCGCTTTTTTTTTTCTAGACTAAAATTATTAACTGATCATTAAAATGGTTGATTCAGTTGATTACCTAATTGGTTAATCAACTCATCATGCACTGGCATTGCTTTTGGAGGAAAAACAGGCCTTAATGGGGGCTTCATCGCGTTGTGATTTAGAAGAGGTCACATGTTTGTGACTGGGATTTTAAGCATAGATAATAAAAAGTAGAATCACACAGATACATGAAAACTTGTTGAGTCTTTCACAAGAAAAAAAAATCCTCAAAAATCATCTCTTATGCTGTTCATTGCGTCTATGTGTTTGAAATGACACAAACTGTCCCATAACCTTTCCACTCTGGAGTGGACTTGAGCGTAAGCTTGATTCAAGCCTTCGTCCAAACGGCCCATACACAGTCAGTGTGTTTCAGTTACACAGGTTCAGCCACTTGGCAACATGAGATCATTTTCACCCACTGACAACTGTGATTGTCTGGACTCTGATCTGCCAAGAAACGCTTCACACAGATGGCGAGAGAGAGAACATGGAGGTTGGATGATGGAGATTGATTTCACTGTCTCTTACAGGCCTCGGCATAATCGCGCTCTAAATATTTCCTCAGTGGGTTGATGTGTTCTCGTTGACATGTTTGTGGGCCTACACGAGTGTGAATGCATCTTATGAGTGTGAGTATACAGGGAGTGTGTCTGTCAGCGACTCATGCAGCCTGCGGAAGCTACATAGGCATTGTGAGGACTCGGCGGGGAGCTCTGTTCCCTTTGTGTTTGCCAGGAGCAGCTTTCCACCCACGATGGGCAGGCAGGCAGGCAGGCAGGCAGGCAGGCAGGCTTGGTTGGCTGCTGGTTTGGCATTCATTGGATGACTTGGGTAGAAAGGAGGGGAAGGCACTATTCATGGCCACATTATGCACATGGGGAACAGGAAAGCTGTGGTGGTTTGGAGATATTCTCCGCTGAATGCGTCTCTCCCTCTTCGACCAAAAGAAGAAATGTGTTAATTGGGCTGCAGAACAAAAATAAGAGCTGAGTTTCTCTTTGTACTTGTGTGCTCAAGGCTGTGTGTATATTTATCGCTTCACTGATGTCTAACATGCACTGCAAAATGTTTAAAGGCTACAAAAACACTCGCCAGACTCAACATGTGGCTGACGATCACTGTTTTTTTGCCTAAAAATCTGGAGGTCACAAAATTTCAAGAATTTTTTACTGAACTGATGCCACAAAAAAAATCAAGCAGCTTCTTGTGTGCTTGACTGTGAGCTGCCTCCTCGGGCTCTAATCAAACTATACTTGATGGTCTGATGGTGATATTGATCCAGACTGGCTCCTATACATCCAGCAGACAGCTGGGGTCGCCAGGAGTCCAAGGTGGAGCCTGACGGGCGAGAAACCACGTGAGCCGCCAACTGCCCATCCAAACCAGCAGCTTATTAGATACTTAATTGTACAATTTTACAAAAGAAAAAAAAACCCCAAACAGATAAGGCCCCATTTTAGTAAATAAACCCATTAATTTTTCATTTTAAACGGCTTCAGATCTTCTAATAAAACCAAATAAACAGCAATATGACGAAGACGGAGAAAAGAAGAAACAGACGAAAAAATGTGTTTGCACAAGTTAAAAGGTTCAGCCTGCAGCTCAGAGAACACATATGCAGATTAGAAGGCAGGTTTAAACAGTTTAAATAAATATTTGTGCAATATAGACTTCATTCATTTAGAAATAAATTTGTTTACTTGACTCAACCGAAATAATCTGTTTCTTTATGTTGTACCTTTCTTTCGCTTCTTCTTTTCTCTCTTCTTTCAATAACACACCTCCCACCTGCTCTCTCTCTCTCTCTCTCTCTCTCTCTCTCTCTCTCTCTCTCTCTCTCTCTCTCTCTCTCACTTCCCTCACACTTTTCACTCAGCTACTCAAGATGGCGGCAGCCTCATCCATCCAGCCGCCGAGCGTTCACTCTTCTCTAGCCGGGGAGAGCGCACTTTCCCCCGAGATGGACAGCCCCGAGAGCCGGCAGCCGGAGGATGAGGAGGCGGCGGCAGCGCAGCCCTCCGACTCGGGGATTAGCCTCCGCGACCTGCCGGACCTGGAGCCGGAGGAGATCGAGAGGAGGCTGGCGAAAACTCGCCAGGAGCTGAGCAACAGGAGGAAAATCCTCATTAAGAACCTGCCGCCCGACACCACCAACCAGGTACACCTTAGTTTTGCGCTTCCAACTGGAGCAAAAGTAGCGCAGTTCACTTAGTTTGCAGGTTTTACGCATGTAGACTCATCACGCGTCAGAGGTGCTCATAGGTACCTTTGCAGTTTGCACTGACCTCCGCACTTTTTAACGCGTTTGCGTGAGTGATGATAACAGAGAGCCAGTGTCTGACGCTTCATTCTGACCGTGATTTACCCCCTTTGATCTCATACGATGTAAAATATAAGAAGCTTTTGTTTTATAGTTTATTCAGATAAATCTCAATACGATTAGAGATCTGGCTCACAGTGTGCCATCTTTAAAACACCTTCTAACTTTGCATTAAGCATAAATGATGTAAAGGAAAAGGATTCCCAACTCATTTGACACTTCTGATCATATTTATAACAGGTAACTGTATGGGGGACACCTGGCTACTTAAACATGGCTTTCCCTAGGATGTCAGTAAAATGATAAAACGAGTTGTCTGAATAAAATCCTAAATGTTTCTGTTAAATAGAAAAAGCTGTTATGGGCATTCAAGTCTGTTGCTCACTTTTCAGAAAGAGTTAGATGCAGATAAGGCAGATGAAGTCCCTCAACTCTGTCACTAAGATTTCTGTCCCTCATCCGTACTAATAAGAATCTCTTTTGACTTAATAGAGATTAATCAAGTCAGAAAGCAGAATTTTAAGTGTAAATACTGCTGATTTATTTCTTCTGAACATCAGCCTGGCATTATAGTTTGTCCACATCAGCCACTACATCTCTGGATAATTTCACTGCATTTACTCGCACAATATGTTAGTCATTGTCAGGCACCATCTGTTGTGATTCATCTTTTTTAATTTCTCCCATAAAACTTTATACAAAACATTTATTATTAACTGAAAGCTTAACTGAATGTGTTGCAGACAAGGCAATATTCTACAAGCTCCTCACACGTGCCTTTTGTGTTAAACAAATTTGGTTTCAAACAATATAAAAGAGTTACAACTACTTCAGCTAAATCATATTGTTTTGTTTTAAGACATCATGTCTGACTTGCAAACAGTTTGCTGTAATCAGTTTTTCTGGAGACAGAAACAGATCAGTCAGTTTGTTTTTCATGGTTGTTGTATAAGCAAGAACTTTATACTTGTGTTTCTTGTAAAAAGCCACAGACTGACTTAACTGTTTGGAACTTTGAAACACTTTTTGGTTCGACCTTGTGTCGTTCGTCACTTGCATCAGGAGGAAGCACGTTGTAGGTACTGATGGTGTTTTCCCTTCAGGGTTGTAGCACCAAACGTTCTTAGACAGAGACACACAGGAGTGCAGAATTAGCTGTGTCTGTGTGTGTTGGGAGAAAACATTAAGAGAGAGAGAGTGTGTGTGTGAAAGAGTGTGACTTCATGGTGTGTGTGAGAAACAAGGGAGAGAGAGAGAGAGACACACACACACACACAGAGGAAAAGTCACTTGATTACTGAAGCAACAGAAGTGGAATTTCTCTCTCCCTTTATTTTCCACATTATTCATGTGCCAGAGCGAGCGTGATATGTTTAGTGAGCCTGTGCAGAACAGTCGGAGAGCAGAGCTGCATGAAGCCTGAACCCTGCTGAACGTGCCACATGAATTCATCCATTTAAAGGAGTAGTTCTGCCTGTGATACTGCTGAATGAAATTAACTCAGACCACGTATCCTACATGCGGGGATGTCTCAGCAATCTGACAACAAAAAAACCTTTAAAAGCCCATCACAGCATTTCAAAAAATCATAACCATCAAACACAGACAAACAAAAAAAAGACTAGTGTCTAACTTTCCCTTTCTTAGTGATCTGCTGTGGTTTAAAATCCTCTAACTGCTGCGTTCAACCACAGAGTTGTTAAGATATCTTTAACCACAGGATGTGTAACTGAGCTGGTGTCCGATTATCAGCATAAGTGCTTTACTGATTTGAAAATACAAAAAAGTTCATGACAAAAAATGAAATAAAAGGTCATTTTACAAACAGACATACAGAGCGTTTCCACTCTGCAGCCTCCCAAATGAGTACATTTTTAATGTATGACTGGAAGGGCATTATCCCACTTTTACCATGTACACTCACCATAGAAATAAAAATCAAGACAATCACTTATTTTAGTGCATTTTGTAATTAAGATTTTAAGTTTTTCAGAGGCCATTACTCCATTTCCCTGATGTCACATGAGCATTGGACTAATACCAATATGGAACAGTCATTGCTGTCCCATTAAGTTCTTATGTAGTGGGAACAAATTCACTACTCCAGTACACAGGACGAACCTGAGATACAACTTAGCAGCGGGGGATATTAAAAAGTCCGATCAGGTCACTCTGCTGTGAATTGGAAAGCTAAGTTATGCTAGCAGGATTAAAAATCAATAACACTGCTTACAGCTTACAAACAGTTAATATAATTTGACAGTCTGTTTAACAACAAGACAACCTGCTATCCATCCATGTCATTATCACTAAATCGATAGTAAGATTTTTATGAAATCTGATCCACTGCGTGTTCAGTCAGCCACAGTTCGAAGTGCTGAGTTGAACAGAGAATAGTATGTGAAATAATCGCTTCTATGATAAAGCGCCTGTTAGTTCTGAGGGCAGGGAACTTCGTACGACTTGTGTGTTACAGTCGCCATCCTGTGGCGCTCAGAGGACGAGGCACTGAAGGACTTATTAGTTGTGAATCAGATATTTTTATTTCTTATCAAAACAAACGAACTGCTGACAGATACAGGCTGAGTCAATGCATAAGTTAAGAACAGTGAACAGACAGTTTGACTGGAACTATATCCCGTATCAGACGTTAATGGACACCCAGCAGCCAATCAGAATCCAGTATCCACTCAGACCATAGTATAATTCTTATTAATGCACAGGGCTTATATAGCTACTCCTGCTTTGTCCCGCATGGGAATCCAGTAATATTCATATAGCTGTTGTTGACTTTATAATATCCTCCATAAAGTCATAGATTTATGACGAGGAAAAGTCCTCGTCAAGTGCGTCTGATGGACTCAACAACGCCCTGCTGACTTCATCTTCCGTCCCCCTCATACCCGCTGCCCCATTAGTGAACACTATATCGCATATTGGATATAAGTATGGGTATGTGTGTGTGTGTGTGAGAGTGTGTGGAGTCTATGCTGCGCTGTGCCAGATATATGGCCCCGCTGACAGTCCTAATCTCAGAGAGGACTGGGGGGAAGGGAATAACGGAGAGAGGAGTGCAGAGAGAAGAGGAGAGACGGGGAGACAGGAGAGTTTGTGGAGAGGAGAGGAAGGAGGGATGACACAAGATTCTAATAAAAAGTGAATAGAAAGAGAGTTGGAGATGCATTTGGTTGATGGCACGATCGGGATACAAGACTTTGATTTTTCCTCTCAAACATTAGCCGTTAATGGCTCTTATCCTATAGCATTTTATCAAATCAACAATAAAGCTCTTAGTAGCATTTTACTGAATAGAAGTCCATCACTAAATCCACTAATTGCATCAAAACAGGTTTGAAACACTTATCCTAAATAACTAAAAACTAAAAAACTCAAAGCTTCAATTGTGATCAGTGCTGGGCCTTTGTTTGCTGGGGAGGCACAAACACTGCAGCTTTATGTGGAAGTGTGATTAATGTTCAAAACTGTAGTTACCATCCTGTAAATGAGACTGGAAGCAGAAAACATAAAATGCTCATATGTGTGCTGACACATTGGATGACAGATTGGATGTAGTTGATAGGCTTAAAATTTGATGGTTTCAGTATGTTTTTGAAATCTGAAATGGGATATTGTTGTAATTCAGGATGTGATCCATTGGTTTTGGTAAACTACATAAACACAGTCAGTGCATGGCAGCAGAGTCATGTTACATGTTGCTTCTTCTCCTGTACAAATGATGTTTTGTGGAGTGCAGATACCAACTTGATGACAGCGCTTTATCCAAAAAAAGTTGTAGTTTAGCCGTCATTCTTCAAACAATGAAAGCATGGATGGTTTAAATAAAGAGTCAGAACTGATGAAGCAAAACCAGAGATTCCTTCACCTTTTCCGCATCTCAAATCCTGTTGCCTACATCACCCATAATGCAAGCTAAGTGCCGATAGTTTGGTTTGACAAGCTAATAGCAGCTAATATGATTATAGACGAGCTGCTAGCCTTTTAACAGAGATGAGGAGTGTTCTTCAAAGCTCAGTTCTTTATACGGTATGATTTTTCTCTTTTTCAAACATTGTCAGACACAACTAATGAATGAATGATAAAAATGACATCACTGAAGTAATTCATCAGACTTCATGCTCCCTTTGGAGCCACAAAAGACTTCATATAACTTTTTCATGTGGAATAGTACTTCTCAAGACCAGTAAAAAGATTTAACTTTGAATAATTGACTTTTGAAAACTGAAACCTTAAAAAATTTTCCTGCACACAAATTATAAAGTTGGAAGAAGCCCCAGTTGGAGTTTAGACCAAGCACTGAGCAAGCACTTTGCCCCCACCTCTACTGTGCACCCCAGACTCCACTTGAAATTTCTAAAAGAATAAAAGTAATGTTTAATGTTTAATTAAATCCAAGCACGTAGTGTAAAAAAACATATTTGCAGACACACTGGAGGGTGAAATAAACGCGTGTGTGTAACTTGTGTGTGTGGAGGTTAGTTTCCAAGGACTTCCAAGTCCTTGAATTATTCAGAGTTTCTCAAAAACAAACAAAACTTCTGTGAGATGTGTGTGTGCACATGTTTATGTTTCTGTCTGAACCCCAGACAGAATGCGTGCGAGTGTGTGCAGTTGTGTTTGCATATGTACAGGTAAGCACAAATACATGTAAATGTCACAAAGCAGCGTGTGCTTGAGCTGTTTTCTTTCCACCCACTTCCTCCTCTCGCTTTACATGCTGGGATGTGAGTGTGTGTGTGTGTGTTTGTGTGTGTGTGTGTGTCAGTAGCAGATGTTCATGAAATCTGCCCCCTCTGACAGTGTGCTGCCTTCATCACCTTCATCACTTACACGCCTGCATGCGTGCACACATGTTGTTGTGATTTAGCTGTTTACTGTGGAATTAGTCACCTCAAAGTTCTGCAGATGTTTGGGTTCAAACCTCCTGAAGCCAGTGAAGATGAACCTGTTTGACTGACTGCTGCTGGTACAACACACTTACAAGCTGATTGAGTCTGTTTGTCTTATTTTTAAGAGGTTTTGCTTTGGCAAAGGCTCCAACATGTAGGTGACTTTATGTACATGAAGGTGAGATGATGAACTGTGTGAGGCACTGTGTTGGTGTGGTGGGGGTGGGGTTGTTTTGGCTGTATGTTAAAGCGGGGTGATGTATTTGAAATCAATACCGGCTTGTAAACAGTGTTGGGACTAATGCGTTATTAAGTAACACGTTACAGTAACTGTGTTACTTTTGCGGTAATGAGTACTGTAACTAATTACTTTGTCAAAATCAGTAACGCGTTTATCATTTCTGCTATTTAAACAGGCTTGTTACTCGTTACTTCACGTGCATAACTCAGAACTACAGTTTTTCATGGTGGACATGAAGCACACGTGACGCAGCGATGTGCAAGTGAATGAATGAAAACAACAATGGTGGCAGTCAACGACAGTCCAGGCGTGGGATTTCTCTCGTGGAAATATGCACATTATTTTTCCTTTCTGACGGTAAAAGACAAGAAGAATATTGTGGTGACCTGCAATCTATGTGGAGGTTTGAAAACTCTATCCACATCAAAGACTAGCAATTCTAATCTGATGAAACAGCTTCAGAAACAATACGCATCTACCAAGCTAGTTGAAAGCAAGCCAGAGGCCTGGCAGCCTCCCTGGCTGTCCAGTTATGCATTAGTAAGAGAATTTAGAGTAAAAAAAAAAAAAAAGTTACTTTCCCTAGTAACTAGTTACCGT